>OY728158.1:565514250-566764250 GCA_963277665.1 Viscum album
TGTGTTGTTGAGTGCAATGTTTCATCCAAGTTGTGGCATAAGAGACTTAGTCACATTGGTGAGAAAGGGCTTGGTTGTTTGGCCAAGAGAAAACTTCTTCCAGATTTAAAGAGTGTCAAATTGGACACGTGTGATCACTACATGGCTGGAAAACAGAGCAGAGTGAGTTTCAGCAGTCATCCTCCACACAGGAAGTCACAGGTACTTGAATTGGTACATTCTGACGTTTGTGGTCCTTTGAAATCTAAGACCTTTAGTGGCGGTCTTTATTTTGTGACATTTATTGATGACTACTCACGAAAGCTCTAGGTTTATGTTTTGAATGACAAAAGTCAGGTGCTCGGTGTTTTTAAGCAATTTCATGCTTCTGCTGAGAGGGAATCAGGCGAGAAATTGAAATGTAGTCGCACTGACAATGGGGGAGAGTATTGTGGTCCATTTGATCAGTATTGCAGGCAGGAAGGTATTCGGCATCAGAAGACACCTCCCATGACACCTCAGTTGAATGGTGTAGCTGAGCGGATGGACAGGACTTTGTTGGAAAGAGTTCGTTGTTTGCTTTCAAAAGCAAAGTTGCATGGACACTTTTGGGGTGAGACTTTACTTACTGCTGCTTATATTATCAATTTATCACATGCGGTTGCTTTGCAGACAGACACTCCCGATAAGTTTTGATATGGAAAAAAGATCAGGTACGATCACTTGAAAGTTTTTGGCTGCAAGGCTTTTGTTCATGTGCCTAGAGATGAGAGATCCAAGTTAGATGATAAGTCACGGCAGTGTATTTTTATTGGCTATGGACACGATGAGTTTGGGTACAGGTTTTATGATCCTGCTTTGAAAAAACTTGTCAGAAGTCGAGATGCAATGTTTAAAGATGACCAGACTATTGCAGATATTGATAAGGGAGAAAAGTCCACTTCTCCAACTTCTGATGGCTTTGTTAGTCTTGAGCCAGGTTCTGATTCACATTTACCTCATATTGTTGATTCTGATGATCATATTGATGTGCAGAATGATGCTCAGGGTGAACAGGTTGAAGTTGATATTTCTGATGCGCCTTTTGTTTCGGATGATCTGATTCCTGAGGTTATCAATGAACCCGCAGTTCCACTCTGAAGGTTATCTCGGCATCGTACCATTTCTACTCGGTATTCACCTGATGAGTATGTGCTCCTCGCTGAAGGGGGAGAACCAGAATCTTTTGATGAGGCAATGGAAAGTGAACAGAAGGACAGGAGGACAGATGGGTTGCGGCAATGGATAACGAGATGACATCATTGCACGACAACCATACTTTTGAGCTAGTGAAGTTACCGGCAGGTAAGAGAGCTTTGCAAAATCGGTGGATTTATCGGATTAAAAATGAAGAATCCAATTCTGTTCCACGGTACAAGGCAAGGTTAGTTGTTAAAGGCTTTTGTCAGAAGAAATGTATTGATTTTGATGAGATTTTCTCACCTGTTGTCAAAATGTCTTTTATCCGGGTTGTTCTTGGTTTGGCTGCTAGTTTGGATCTGCAAATTGAGCAGATGGATGTGAAGACAGTTTTCCTCCATGGAGATTTAGAGGAGGAGATTTATATGGAGCAACCAGAGGGTTTTGTTGAAACAGGTAAGGAGAATCATGTCTGCAGATTGAAGAAGAGTTTGTATGGTTTGAAGCAAGTTCTGAGACAGTGGTATAAAAAGTTTGAATCTGTCATTTCTCATCAGGGTTTCAGGAAGACATCTTCTGATCACTGTGTGTTTGTTCAGAGATTTACTGATGATGATTTTATTATACGGTTGCTTTATATTGATGATATGCTCATTGTTGGTCATGATACTTCTAGAATTGACAGATTGAAGAAGGATTTTTGTCAGTCTTTTGCGATGAAATACTTGGGGCCAGCACGACTGATTCTTGGCATGACGATCTCTCATGACAGGAAAGCCAAGAAATTGTGGTTATCTTAGGAGAGATACATTGAAAAGGTTCTTCAGAGATTTTCTATGGATAGAGCTAAAGTGGTTAGTACTGCTCTTGTTTTACATTTTAAGCTCAGCATCAGTCAGTCACCTTCTACTGATGAAGATAGAGAGGAGATGCAACACATACCTTATTCATCTGTCGTTGGTTGTTTGATGTATGTTATGGTATGTACTAGACCTGATATAGCTCATGTAGTTGGTGTGGTCAGTCGTTTTCTGTCAAATCCAGGCAGAGAGCATTGGAGGGCAGTGAAGTACATTTTTCGTTATCTTCGTGGTACTTCTGATCTGAGATTGTGTTTTGGCAAAGAGGAACATATGTTTTGTGGGTTTACAAATTCAGATATGGCAGGAGATATCGATTCGAGGAAGTCTATTTCAGGCTATTTGATCACTTTTGCAGAGGGAGCTATAGCTTGGCAGTCTAGGTTGCAGAGATGTGTTGCTTTATCTACCACAGAGTCAAAGTTTATTGCAGCTACAGAGGCGTGCAAAGAATTGTTGTGAATGAAAACTTTTATTCGAGAGCTCAATTTTAATCAAGAAATATATGTTTTATTTTGTGATAGTTCAGAATGGTATTTGTTTGGGAAAGAATTCTACTTTTCATGACAGGTTGAAACATATTGATGTTTGGTATCATTGGATCCACAATGTCCTTGATTCAAGACAGTTAGAGCTTGAGAAGATCAACACTGATGACAATGAGTCAGACATGTTGACCAAGAGTTTACCCAGAGAAAAATTTGAGATTTGCCGACTGATTGCAGGGTTGGCAATGATCCCCAGTTGAGTCGGAGGGTGAGTTTGTTGGGGCGCCTCCTCATCTGGCCTCAATATTTTTTTTAAGAGTTATATCTGATATCTTTAAAAAGATATTTTGATATCTTTGATGAGATATATCTGATATCTTTGAGAAGATATATTTAATATCTTTGATGAGATATATTTGATATCTTTAATAAGATATCTTTCAGGAGATACATGAGATATCATGTGACGAATCTCCTATTTATATGAGATGTGTGGCTCCTCTCTCGGCAGTTGTTGAAGGCAGTGCAGTTGCGTTTTCAAGGAGCGGTTTTCAGATCTGCAACCGGTGGAACTACTTTGATTTGATTGGCTCTCATCTGCGGTGGTTTTTGATCCGATCCCGGTGCTTTTTCATCTGCATTTTTGTTCAGACATCAATCTTCTGGTTTCACGGTCAGATCTATTTGGGTTTCTTTAGCAGGCTGCATTTTTCATTTCAGGCTTCATTCAGACTGCATCTATACTCCGACTTTGATCCACTATTTTTCTAAGTATTACTTTTGAGATCCCTTTCATTTTTGGGGAGTCTCTACCGTGTACTTATCTATTTTAGTGGATCCCTCTTTCTAGACTAGGTCTCGTGGTTTTTCCCTTTTGGGTTTTCCACGTAAAAATTTTCGGTGTCAACTTTATATTTTGCACTGTTTTTGTCGCTACGCATCCGATGTTTGAGGGAAAGATTTCTCCTCTGCACGTTCACTTTTCTACTGTTTGTGCATTTATCGCTTGCCATCTTTCCCAACACTGCCAACCAATCACCGAATATAACCCCAACTATAACAAATCCCCATCCACATTTACTTGGCCTCCTTCACTCCAAAGATTTTGTACTTTCCCATGCCTATTTATCACTTTAATGTGTCCTCATCTCACTCTAACTCATTCTATGACACCTCAACATAACATACTCCTTTAAGAGTATTTTTGGAATAATTGTAATGATACATTGATTGTAATTTCCAAACCTCAAGCAGTTTTATCATTTTCCCTAAAATCTAAATGAATGTCATTTATTTATTTTGTTGTATCTAAAGGGGTTAGGGTGTTGTTTGTAAGTCATTGCAGATCTTGAAGGGATTAATGTGATGAGATCTTTCCAGCATGAAAAGAAGCCATTTTTAAAGGGTTTGTTAAGATAATTGGATTGTTTTTTATGTTTTTTATTGATTTTTGTAAGTCTTTAAATCTGGTATTCTAATATAAAAAATCAAAATTTCAATTATACTTATAGTCGGAGCTCGAGCTATGGGACAATCGAGCTCGAGCTTTGAGACAATCGAGCTTAAGTTAGAGCGATAAGCGAGCAAAAAAAATTTTGTTGAGCTTCATCGATCAAGATCGAGTTGAGAATTGGGTACTGACTCCTCAATTACACACCTAGAGACAGATGTCCCTGTGAAAGAGGGGATTTTGGACAGTACAGATGGAGCCAAGTATATGCTGGGGATGAGGGACGAAGGGTACGTCGACGGTGGGAATCAACGGTGTCATCCGCCAAGGGGTTTGATTTTTGTGGTCCGAACAGCACCTTGTACGAAAAGCCCACGCCAGTCCCCATCCGCCGTGTCCTTTTCAATTTTTATTCTCTCACATTCCTTAACCATCCCTAGCTAAAATAATTCATAACCAAGCAAAAGCCAGAACCGTCGGCAATTACGAATCCCAGTGCACACTAAAAGGCTAAATAGAGAAGGAATTGGGGGCTCTTCCATTCCCGATGCGCCTAATCAATTACAACCAAGGAGGCATGGTTGGTGTCGTGGTGGGTGCCAGGGGACTTATCTCACACTAATAATTGAAACATTAATCCACCATAATGGGGCCCATGGGGACTTCCGGCTCCTTGTCTCTTGCACCGCTAGGGTTTGGACCCCTATGGGGCAGCCCACTTGAATCAAAGGAATCCAATGATGATCACGCACGCCACGCCACGCACGGGCGTTGCACACCACACATTATTTTACATTATCAAACATTCATCAATATAAAAGTCAGTAAAACCGGCCATAATAACTCCATAATGCCATCTCGGGAAAGACATCTGGAAATCACTCGACCTGGGAAGCTTCTCCGTGTACAAAATGATCACTGTTGCGTGACTTCCCCACCCCCACCCCCACCCCCACCCCAACCCCGCCACACTGGTAAATTCATGCATGAATCACTCAGCACTAGAGACAGTGCTCTTCACGTGCCTCCATTAGCGATTCGATATGAGGGGTCTTTCTGTCTGTGCCTGTGACAGAGAGAGAGTGGAGAGGCGAAGCTAGAAAGATGTGGAATTTATGGTCTGCCGCCCATTAATGGAGGAGATATAGAGGAATTCCCACCACCAAAATCACCCCCCTTCGCCCAGATGGGCATCTGTGCCAGCAGCGGCAAGTGCGAGCCATTCGGCGATGAGAAAGATCCCATCAAAGGAGTGTTGCTGGCGGAGAGGGTAAAACTGATGCAGAAGGAAATCACGGAGATAATCTGCAGCAGGGAGAAAGAGAGCAGAGCCTACAAGAAGGACCTGGTGAGGTTCGAGCACAGGAAAGCGAAGTGGAAGAAAGCAAGGAAGCGGCTGAAGGAGGAAGTGAAGAGGCTGACGGTTGTGTTGGAGGATAGAGAGGAGAAGATAAGGGTCATGGAAGCCGGCAGCTTGTGGGCGGAGCAAGCCAAGGACAGGAACGGCGAGGCCGGGGACAAGTGGAAACAGCTCTATCTTGCCATTAAGACAGAGCTTGATGGCCTCATCGAACGAACGTACCGAGGTATGCATATTCCAGTTTATATGATTATTCAATTATGGATCTAACTCGTATTTTAAAAAAATCTACAATTTGTGAGTGAAAAATTCCAAAGTACCTGTTTTTCATTTTTTTTTTGCTGGAGTTGCTTTGCCACTACGGTTTTACAGGCGAGACGGTGTACTGGAGAGCAGAGCAAGAAGCTCTGGTCGAGGAGCTCCGAAAGGAAATGAAGGCCAAGGATGACGCCATTGAAGTTCTGCGGGCACAGCTCACATCGGCGAAGCAGGCAGAATCCAAAAAGAGCAGAGAAGCCGATATATTAAGACAAAGCCTGCGCATTGTCAGCAGCAACAAGTCAGGGAAAGATCGCTGAGATCAAATCTCAAGAGCCTATGTGCATTGGAAGAAGTAACACAAGTTGAAATAATGGAATAAATCATATTGCGCGGTCTAATGTAAATATGTGCAATGGGGCTGTTTTGTTATCAAGATTACACAACCACCACCTTCAGTAAATTTTCTGAAGAAACTGTTCCCACAGCTTGTTTGACCAAAATGAAAAATCAGTTGGTAAATAACCAAAAACAGGTCTAAAATAGGCTCAAATTACAAAGTGCGTATGTTCTTCGTCATTATGATCATATATACAACGGGTTCTGAATATTCATTTGCATGACTCCCGGGGAGGATGGCTGATCAAATTTAAAATGCACTTGCTCATAGAGTGCATGACCACTCTACGGAATCCATCACTGCAGAAATTAAAAAAAAACCATCAAGCTTGGATCCGATTGAGTGGTTAATAGCGTTTTCATCCGATTGATATTGTAGTTGGGTGAATTCCCCTTACCTCAATGTGAGGTGAGGACATCCTTTTATAGATTAGGAAACAAATGTACAGGATGGGTAAGTCCGATGTGGGACTCACCCATTTACACTTAAATGGGTTCCAACACTCCCCCTCAAGCTGGACATGCCCAGATTGGATAGAGTCCCACAAATAGAAAAAGACAACAAAGACACAGGACCATCTCAGACTCCCCCTCAAGCTGGGCCTGGGAGGCTGTGAATACCCAGCCGGGTAGTGAGAGACTCAAGGCGAGCTCCGGGAAGACCCTTGGTGAAGAGATCGGCAAGCTGATCGGCCGTCGGAATATGGCCGAAGCCGATATGGTGCTGCTCCAGATGGTGGCGGAGAAAGTGACAGTCCACCTCGATATGCTTCGTCCGTTCATGGAAGACGGGATTCGATGCAATCTTCGTGGCGGCCTGATTGTCACACCAGATATGAGCAGGAGTCGATGCGGGGAAACCGAGCTCATGGAGGAGATGACGAAGCCAGAGGATCTCAGTAGTGACGGTGGCCATGGCCCGATACTCGGCCTCGGCACTCGACCGGGAGACGACAGTCTGCTTCTTGCTGCGCCAAGAGATGAGATTGCCGGCAAAGAACACGGCGAAACCCGAAGTAGACCTGCGGGTAGCGAGGCAGCCGGCATAGTCCGCATCACAGAAGGCCTCAACATCCATGTGAGCCTGATGGGAGTACTGAAGGCCACGGGCAGGGTCTTTCTTGATGTATTTGGCAATGCGAAGGACAGCATCCCACTGAGAGCGGGTGGGATGTTCCATGAACTGGCTGACTTTGCCAACGGCACATGCAATGTCAGGACGTGTCATGGTGAGGTAGTTGAGTTTCCCGACCAGGCGGCGATAGCTCTCGGGATGAGGAAAGGGTTCCGAGTCAGAATGAAGGGAGCGTTCCCCAGGCTCAAGGGGAGTGTCCACTGCAGTGGCGGTGCTCAACCCGGCATCCTGCAAGATATCAAGAGCATACTTGCGCTGACAGAGAGAAATAGTGTCCGCAGTCCGGGAGACCTCGATGCCAAGGAAGTAAGTGAGGGGACCAAGATCCTTGGTGTGAAAATGCTGGTGAAGATGCGCCTTAAGACTGGCGATGCCTCTGGAGTCGCTCCCTGTGATGATGATGTCATCCACATAAACCACAAGCAAGATACAGCCATGCGCCGTCGTACGGAAGAAGACGGTGTGATCCTTCATACTGCGAGATAGGCCAAAGGCTGTGACGACCGTGCTGAAGCGGCCAAACCAAGCCCGAGGAGACTGCTTGAGGCCGTAGAGGGAGCGGCGGAGACGGCAGACATGGCGGTCGGCACCAGAGGCCGAAAAACCAGGAGGCTGCTGGAGGTAGACCTCTTCATCAAGAAAGCCATGGAGAAAAGCATTTTTAACATCCAGTTGATGAAGCGGCCAATGATGATGAGCAGCTAGCGAAAGGAAAAGGCGGACCGAGGCCATCTTGGCGACTGGAGAGAAGGTCTCAAAGTAGTCGATGCCATACGTCTGAGCAAAGCCCTTGGCGACAAGCCGGGCTTTGAGGCGGCAAAGAGAGCCATCGGGATTGAGACGGATAGTGAAAATCCATTTACAACCGACCGCCTGTTTGCCCACCGGAAGTGGAACAAGATCCCATGTATGGTTGGCATCCAGAGCCTGCAATTCATCCCTCATGGCGGCAAGCCACCCGGGGTGAGATTTTGCTTCACCGACTGTCCGAGGAAGCGATACGGTCTCCAAGGCTGACAGACCCCTGTAGGAAGATACAAAGAGAGGAGTAGTCTGACAGGAGCGAGTACCTTTCCGAAGCGCAATCGGCTCGTCCGCGGGAGCGGGGACAGGAGCAGCAGACGAAGCAGGAACAAGGTGGTCCTCGGCCGGGATGGGAGGTACAACCGATGGACGACGGGAGTAGGTCTGGCCAAAGAGATGACCGGGAGGGGGAGAGATGAGAGGTGGGTGAACGAAGAGCGGAAGACAGTCATCGATGGTAGAGTCAGGAGAAGGAGAGGGGAGAGTGAACGAAGAAGTCTCGACAAACGATACGTCGGCAGAGGTGATATACCGGCGGAGGTCTGGAGAGAAGCAGCGGTACCCGCGCTGAGTGCGGGAATATCCAAGAAAAATACAGCGAAGAGATTTGGGAGAAAGTTTGGAGAGATTGGGGCGAGTGTCCCGGACATAACATAGACATCCGAAGACGCGGAGTGGAAGAGAGTGAGGAGGAACAGAGGGAAACAGGGTATGAAAAGGAGTCTCCCCCTGAAGTAAGGAGGAGGGAAGACGATTCAGAAGGTAAGTAGCAGTGAGGATGGCATCCCCCCAGAAGAGAAGAGGGACCTGGCGGTGGAAGAGGAGGGCACGAGCGGTTTCCAAAATATGCCGGTGTTTCCGCTCGGCCACCCCATTCTGCTGAGGGGTATCAGGACAAGAGGTCTGGTGGATGATGCCGTGGGCGCGGAGAAACTGCTGAAAGTGAGTGGATAAGTACTCCCGCCCATTGTCAGATCGAAGACATTTGACAGGGATAGAAAACTGTGTTTGGATCTCATGAAAAAATGTCTGGAAGGTGGAGAAAACCTCTGTCCGATCCCGAAGAAGATAAAGCCATGTCATCCGGGAATAATCATCAATGAAAGAAATGTAATATTTATACCCAGATTGACTCGAGGTAGCACAGGGACCCCATACATCAGAATGAACCAAATCAAAGGGTTTGGCGGCCCGTGTGTCAACTCGAGGAGGATATGAGGTGCGATGATGTTTCGCAAAGCGACACGACTCACAAGGAAAGGAAAAACGGGGACTAATATCGGGGTAGAGCCGATGAAGTGCAGAGGCGGAAGGGTGGCCCAACCGGGAATGGAGGTCAACGGCATGAGCAGGGAGAGACGCGCAGGCGATGGAAGACGGGCCACCGAACATGTACACTCCATCCCGAAGCTGGCCTCTACCAAGTTCCCGGTTCGTCGTCCGCTCCTGAAACAAAACAGAAGACGAGGAAAAGAGAGCAGTGCAATTGAGATCCTTGGTCAGTTTGCTGATGGAAAGCAGGTTAAAAGGACTCCGGGGTACATGAGCCACCGAGGAGAGGTGAAGGGAGGAGGTGAGGGAACAGGAGCCAAAGCCGGCTATGGGGAGAGTGGACCCATCAGCAACAGTGATGGCAGAGGATCCACTATAGGGACGGTAGTGGGAGAGCATACCTGCATCCCCGGTGAGGTGGTCGGACGCACCAGAGTCAAGCATCCAAGCCGGAGAACGATGACTGACAAGGGCAGTGTGACCACCGGAATGGGCAAGAGAAGCCGACGAAGAGCCTGCGATGGAGGTGGACCGGTAATCGTGAATCAGCTGGAGCTCAGCCAGGGAGAGATCCAAGGACGAGGGAAGAGAAGCAGCAGGGGAGGGCGCTTCACGGAGCGCAGTCTGGCCCCGGCGGGGGTGCGACTCAGGACGACCATGCAGGACCCAGCAACGGTCCACCAGATGGCCGAGCTTGCCGCAATGCTGGCAGAGGGGGCGAGGTCGGCCGTCCCCACGGCCGCGCCCACGAGGGCTGGGAGGGCGACCACCGCCACGTCCGAGGAGCGCAGTGTGATCAGGAAGGGGGACGGGTGGTGCAAGGGCCCGATGTGCCTTCTGCAGGCGATGATAGACCTGCGGGATATCCAGTGTAGATGGGCTAGCAAGCATCTCGGTGGCCGTCGTGGCATAGTCCGGTGCGAGGCCATTCAGGAGGTTGAAGAGGCAGAGCTGGTCCCGCTGAGTCTGCGCTTCGGCCGGAGTTTGAGGAATCGGCCAAAGTTCCTGGAGTTCATCGCGGAGACCCTTCCATTCCATGAAGTAGGTGGGGAAGGTCCGATCCTGCTGGCGGATATGCGAGAGACGCTGTAGAACGTCAGAGACCCGGGCCAAGTTATTGGTCTCGGAGAACATGACAATCAAGGAGTCCCAGAGCTCCTTGACGGTGTTGGCAGTCCGGGTGACATCCTTCACGGAGCGGTCCATGGAGTTGACCAGTAGGGCGAATATTTTGCTGTCTGCCAGCTGCCAAGAGTCGAACTTAGGATCATTGAGTTCAGGTGGGGGTTTCTCAAGATGAGAATGAAGCCCCATGCCGCGGAGGGACATCAAGACCGTCTTCCGCCAGACAGAAAAATTAGTGGCATCCAGCCGGTCATCGACAAGCCGGGAGGAGGCCGTGATGAGGGACGGAAGAACGGAGGATGCGTCCATGGAGGGCGGGCGCTGGACCCGTGCGCCGGGAGGCGGGTGGAGGAAGGGAAGCAGCCCGGAGATGCGGCCGGAGGGAGCAGCGACAGGTGGTCGCGCTCAGGATGGTGCGGCCGAGCAGGGGCGGCGCGAGTGCTGGGGCAGGAGCGCCGCAGGGCCGAGAGCAAGGCTGGACCGGGGCGCGCCGGGCGCCGGAAGGCCGAACCGGGAGCAACGCCGGGAACGGGCAGCGGGTAGGGAGCTGCTGGGGGGGCGAGGGTGCAGCGCCGGGGCGAGGCCGAGGGCGAGACGCCGGGAGGCGGTGCGCCGGGATGGCGGGGCGAGCCGGGAGCCGGGAGCCGGGGAGCCGGGAGCCGGGAGTCAGGAGAAGCCGCCGGGAGCCGGGAGAGGCTGCTGGAGCAGAGGGAGGCGCGGGAGGCGCGGGGAGCAGCGGGAGGCGCCGGCGGGGGAGCAGCGGGAGGCCGCTGGCGGGGCGCGCGGGTGATGGCGTCGGGAGCAGCGGGAGGCCGCTGGGAGTAGCGGGAGGCCGGCGAGAGCGCTGGAGCAGCGGGAGGCGCCGGAGGGAGGAGATCCGTCGGGAGGGCCGGCGCGGGCAGGGGAGGTCCGGCGACGGGATGGGCTGCGACGGCGAGAGGGAGGCGCGGTGGGAACCGCGGCGGACCGGAGGGCCGGGAGGCGAGCTGGAGCCGCGCGAGAGGAGGGAGGTTCGTCGGGAGGGCCGGGAGCCGCGGGGAGCCGCGGGGAGGGAGCGGCGTCGGGGAGGAGCTCCGCAGGAAGGAGCCGGTGCAGGCAGCGTCGGGGGGAGAGAGGGCCGTCGGTTGAGGGCGAGGGAGCCGCGCAGGCGAGGGTGCGGGGGCGCTGGGGAGGGAGGGCCTGCCGGGAGGGAGGGCCTGCCGGGATCAGAGGAGCGCCGGGAGGGAGGGCCGGAGAGGAGAGGTGCGCCGGAGGGGAGGGCCTGCCGGGAAAACTAGGGCAGGAGGGAGAGAGGCGGGGCCGGGAGAGTGTCGGGAATCCGCAAGGGAGGGAGGATGTGGGAGAAAAATCCCTCTGATACCATGTAGTTGGGTGAATTCCCCTTACCTCAATGTGAGGTGAGGACATCCTTTTATAGATTAGGAAACAAATGTACAGGATGGGTAAGTCCGATGTGGGACTCACCCATTTACACTTAAATGGGTTCCAACAGATATATTGGCGGCACTCTCTTCATTGTTCTTCGGCCTTGCAGCTATTTGGTAACTCGGCCTCACTATCTGAAAACAAGAGAAATTATCATGTATTAACATCATTCTCTTACATTCATTTCATTGAATTTGTACCGAACAGGGCCTAAATGAAATTTGCAAAACTGCCAACTGAAAAAACAAGCAGTCAAAAGAAAAATCACAAATGTTCTGATTTTAATGACACACACATACCTCCAGCAATGAAATATAATAGAAATCCTCCATATGCTGCATAAGTGCAGTTCCATCTCTAATTGAGCGAAAAATATTTATCTCGGTTTGCAACAGCCGTTCAATCAGCTCCTTCTCGCCTTTCATCTGTTTTATTTATTTTTAATCAGAGCCAAAGTCAGATATCATAAAGAATGATGTCAGCGTGAAAAGTTCACACCTTGACAATGATGTTGCCAAAAAAAATCATACTTTATCATTACATCGGTCACGGAGAGGGAAACAAACGAAAACATATGCTCGAAAACCTACCTAAATGCGCACTTTAGTCAAACATCAAATTGCCATAAATTTATAATACAAAAAAAAAAAAAAAAACATAGGTGAAGAACCGGTGAATATCAAACGTAGGTTGAATACCATTCGTAACAAAGCAAAGTGTTTTCATGTTTGGATAAAAAGAAATTCTTCCAGCAAACTATCTTTGTATCTATTTTATGATAAAAGTGGATTGTGTGATAGGAGATCCAATCACATCATGGATGCTGCTATCACACTGAGATTGAACCACATAAATGTTGTGTTGATCTGTAATTGCCTGTGTTTCTCTTTACTCACATTACAGATTTATATTTACAAGCGGAGTCACTAACCTCTAGTAAAAAGTGAAAATTTGAAAAAAGTGATTTTGACACACCGATTCACCTCCTTTCTCAGTGTCTTCACTCTCCTGGAACCCTGAGCACTGATATCATTTCATTATCCAAGAAATCCAAGCCATAGATGACTTAAAAGTTAACAATTGGAACCACATGTACACCAAGGCTTTCCATTGTCCAAACTTCATTTGAGTTAGTATTACCACACCAAAGGTTGAGCACCAAAATTGAGTACTTTCACAAGATTTAAGTCTGACTCGTTGCACCTCCTTAATGTTACAGTCCACAAACATAAGACCACTACAGATTATTTTCTAACCAACCTCCTACTTTTTGACAATGATGAGTTGACATAAGGCTCCCGTCCTGGACATCTTTTATCACCGCTGTCTTGATCATCGATCATGCCAACCTTTTAGTGAGAAAATGCTGTTAACTGCCCCATGCTTTAGGCAATTCACAAGTCAATGTAATCCATTGAAAAGGAAACAACCCTTTTGTTTGAAAAATCCATTTTTATGGACATTTACTTATCATCTCCCCTGTTTTTGCCCTCGCTATTGTCCTGAGGCTTGCCGCCTCCACAACTTCAACAAAATGAGTTCTTTGTACTACCCTAAAGTCTAATGTATAGATGATATATATTAGCATAAACCGTATTGTACAATACAGGGATATCGTATGGTATGTGTGAAAATGGAAGAGTGGTGACCCAATATCCAAGATGCCTCTTTAAGGGAGGCCTTGATATTTATTTATAATCAATGATAAAGACAACATGATACCTAAAGTCCGATGTGAGACTGAGCACAACTTAACCTCTAACACCTTCCCCCCTCAAACTAAGTGTACCTAGCTTGGATACATAAGGAAAAAAAAAACATTTTAACACTCCTAATACTCCCCCTCAAGCTGGACATGCCCAGCTCGAAATAGAAATTAAAAAAAAAAAACAAAACCAGAAAAACAAAACAGCAAAGAACTTCAACGGTGATAGCGGTGATAAGGAAACCTGATGGTGATCTGGGTAGCCTGACAGTAATCCGAGCAGTGATGAATAACTCTGACGGTGATCCGGATGGCTCAACGGTGATTCGGGCAAAGATGAAAAAGCCCAACGGTGATCCGAATAGTAAAGATGGAGCCCAACAGGGATCCGGGTAGAGGGCAACAAAGGCTGTTGGGAAGACACGGCTGGGTGCGTCAAAAAACTGTTGCGCGACTGTTGGAGCAGTGCTGGAAGGGCGACCAGGAGAAACGGTCTTCCTGAGTGTATGTGCGCAGAAGAGTCGGTGCGGCACAACAGGAAGAACGGCGCCTGGTTACACTCACCAAGGAGACGTCTGGGTCGCCTGGATCTAGACCGCACTTGGTATAGGGGGTCGCACGTGGAGGTGCGACTTGGCTAGAAGACAGTATAGAAGGATGGGGTGTGTCACGTCGGGGGTGCAACGACGTTTGAGAAGACGATCACTGTTCCGAAAAGTAAGTCCGCGTTGCAACAGTGAAAGGCGGCCAGCTTTGTCAAAAGCGCTACAGTGGCTGCCGGTTGGAAGTCAAAAGTGCTACAGTGCAGTTGACATCGGAACATCTCACAGGAGACTCTAGTATGTTCACTACCTATCATACGTACAGTGGGGCCTCTACAATTACTGTGGCTAATGGATCAACAATCCCCATTACCGGATTTGGCACATGCCCCCTAACCCCGTCTATTCACCTGTCTTTGGTCGCTCATGTTCCTCATGGTCCATTTAATCTTATCTCCATCAACAAACTCACCAGAGACTTAAATTGTGTTGCTACTTTTACATCCTCTGGTGGTGTTTTTCAAGAGCGGGCGACAAATCGAGAACTTGGTCGAGGTAATTTTCGGAATGGGATGTACATGTTCGATACCCTCTCTTGCTTGCTCATCCACCTCAGCCCGTGCCCTTGACCTACATTCTCGCCTTGGTCATACACCGGTCTCCATCCTACATAAGTTTTGCCCTCAATTCAGTCTCCAACTTTTGTTGCGAAAACGTCGGGAGTCACAATGACAGAAACGAGAAAAACGAAAGGAAATGCAGAAGAAAGAAAACAACGAAAGCACAACGATTTACGTGGTTCGGGAATAATCCCTACGTCCACGAGAGAGGCAGAACTTCACTATTTTGGGAGCACAAAATTACAGAGGGTTTCAAGTAGTAACCCTAGCCCGAAAATGGGCTATAAAATGAAGAAGACGGTCACTGTTCCGAAAAGTAAGTCCGCGTTGCTACAGTAAATGTCGGCCACTTTTGTCAAAAGTGCTACAATATTGTTGACTCCGAAATCCGCACTGCTACAGTGTCTGTTGGTGTCGGTTGGTCAGCTCCGCTACAGTTACGGGCCACAAGCATTCGGCCCAACCGGATCGGGCTACACCAATCCAACACGAACGATGTTGAAATGTCGCTCGCCCCCTTCTTTAGCTGCAGCGGCGCCCTTCCCAAACGTTGCTGCACCCCCGACGTGACACACCCCATCCTTCTATGTTGTCTTCTAGCCAAGTCGCGCATCCACGTGCGAGGCAATCGGATGCTTCACATACTAAAGGGTTCTAACCATAGACATTCAGAGCGAAGCTAGTTCATGCAGTGAAAGAGTCTCCAAAGGAAGCAAATACAGGTCCAACGAACGTGAGATATACCATTATTATAGCTTCATCATTAGTGACTGCTCTATTTGATACTGGTGCATCTCATTCGTTTATTTTAACCAATATTGTTAATCTTCTAAATCTTTCTACGAAGCTTTTGTCTTATGTTATGGATATTACTACACACCCCTTGGTACGAAGAGAGAGCAGAGTCTCTGTAGTCCCGCTTGTGTTTCCTCTCTATCAGATGTTGAGCTTGCTTGAAGTTTTCTGGTTCTCGAGATGAAACCACTTGACATCATATTTGGGATGGATTGGCTTATTGCTAATAAGTCAGGATTGATTGTTGTCTTCGACTGATCTCCTTTACTACACCCAGTGGTGTGTCTCGTGTCTTTCAAGGAGAATGAGACCCAAGGTCGAGCAGAGCTGAAGCTTCTTATCCAGAGTTGGTGAAATAATATCGGTGTTTGCTTTTGATCTGAAGTAAGAATCCTTGAGCTGCGATCTCCCTCCAGTTGTCGTCAAGTTTCCTGACTTGTTTCCTTCTGACTTCTCTAGTTTGCCGCTGGTAAGGGAGGTTGAGTTTTCTATTGGATTAATGTCTGATACTCAACTAGTTTCAATTCCCTCTTACCGCATGTCACTAGCGGAATTGAAATAGTTGAAGTCCCAGTTGGGCGACCTTCTTGAGAAAGACTTTATACGCCCAAGTGTGTCACCTTGGGTGATGCTGGTTCTCTTTGCTAAGAAAGATGATGATTCACTTCGCCTATGTGTTGATTACCGAAAGCTCAATCGAGTGATGGTAAAGAACAAACATCCATTGCCACAAATTGATGATATGTTTGATCAGTTGAAAAGGGAAAAATGGTTCTCGAAGATAGATCTTCGCTCTGGTTACCATCAATTGAGAATAAAAGAATCTGATATTCAAAAAACCACCTTTCAGAGCAGGTATAGTCATTATGAGTACCTTGTTATGCCATTTGGTCTAACCAATGCTCCTGCAGTCTTTATGGCGTCAATGAACAAGATTTTCCATGAGTATCTGGATACCTTTATGGTAGTCTTTGTGGATGAAATCATTGTTTACTTTAAGTCCAAGGAGGATCACATGCATTATCTGAGAACAGTTTTGAGTTTGCTGAAAAATTACTGACTTTATGCCAAGATTTCGAAGTGTGACTTCAAGATTTGGGAAGTAAAATTCTTGGGACACGTGGTGTCAGAACATGGTATTTCAGTTGATCCTGAGAAGGTAAAAGCTGTTATGACATTAGAACAACCATGAAATGTTTTCGTGATTCAGAGCTTCTTGAGTCTAGTTGGTTATTATCGCTGGTTCGTTAAGGACTACTCAAAGTTGGCTTCTTCGATGACTGCCCTAACTCGAAAGTGAGTGAAGTTTTCTTGGATTGAAAAGCATCTTTTGACTACTACGCCAATGTTGACTCTTCCAGAGGCCAAATGGTGCTATGTGGTCTTTTGTGATGCATCGAGTCCAGGTTTGGGTTGCGTTCTTATGCAGGATAATCATGTCGTTGCTTATGGATCTTGTCAGCTTAGACCACATGAGAAGAATTACCCGACTCATGACGTTGAACTTGTAGCTGTGATGCACGCGCTCAAGTGTTGACGACATTACCTTTACGGAGAAAGGTTTACCGTGTTTTTAGACCACAAGAGCTGGAGTTATATCTTCTCTAAAAAAGATTTGAATCTCCGCCTGAGGCGTTGGGTGGAATACCTACAATCTTTCGACTTTGACATCGCCCATACCTCAAGGAAAGGGGATGTCGTCGCAGATGCTTTGAGCATGAAACTTCTGACCCAAGCAGTGAAAGAATCATTGGAAGAGTGAAACTTGATGGCTCTCTTTGCATAGTTGCATATTGGAGTCCAGGAATCAGGAGCTGAGGTTTCTTTAGCCAGTGTCCAACTCACATCTTCTCTTCTCGAAATGATTCTTCAGGAACAACAACTTGATGATGAGTTCTGTGGCATTAGAGACTCTCTAAATGGTGGGAAGACTGTTGCTGATTGGCCGTTCTTCAAAGAGGGTATTCTATGATACCAGAATCATTTTGTTGTGCCGTTAGCAATAAGAAAAACTGTTATGGGGGATTTCCATAGTTCCTTGTGGGAAGTGCACCCAAGAACTATGAAAATGTTCTATGATATGCGACGACAGTTCTGGGAGCCAAGTATGAGACGAGACATTGCTAAGTTTGTCTCTCGTTGCTATACGTGTCAGCACGTTAAGACCGAGCACCAGAAGCCTTCAGGTTTGCTTCAACCACTTCCAGTCCCCACTTGGAATTGAGATGAAATTTCTATGGACTTTGTGGTTGGGTTGCTGCATACCCAAAGAAAGAAGAATGCGATATGAGCTATGATTGATCAGATGATAAAATCTGCTCACTTTTTACCCATTCGTGATACAACCAAAATTGAGGAGTTGAGAAATATCTATGTGAAAGAAATTGTTCGTTTGCACAAAGTTCAATCTTCTGTAGTCACTGATAGGGATCCTTGGTTCACTTCTCGTTTTTGAAGAGACCTCCAGGGGGCACTGTGATCTCACATCCGTTTGAGTATGACATACCTTCCGCAGTCAGATGACCAAACAGAAAGAGCTATAAAGATTCTTGAGGATATGCACCGCGCTTGTGTTCTCGACTTTGGGGTTTGAGATGATCATTTGGGGATGATTGAGTTTGCTTATAACAATAGTTATCAGTTTGCGATCAGGATGACTCATTTTGAGGCCTTGTAGATCTCCATTGTGTTGGTTGAATGTTGGTGAAAGTTCCTTGGTTGGACCAAGTTTGGTGCAAGAGATGACAATAAAGATTCAGTTGATTCATCAGAGGTTGTTGACGGTACAAAGCCGATATAATTCTTCTGTTGATCTTCACCGTAGACCTTTGGAGTTCTCAGTTGGTGACCAAATGTTCTCAAAGGTTTCAACTCGGTTGGGTCATCAACGACCTGAAAGGTAAGGGAAACTTGCTCCTCATTTTGTGAGACCTTTCGAGGTTGTTGAGCAGGTGAGGAAAGTTTCATACCGTTCAGCACTTCCACCACAACTGACGTCGATACATAACGTGTTTCATGTATCGCAGCTACGAAAGTATCTATATGTTCCATCTCATGTTCCAAGTTTGTGTGATCTTGAAGTTGAACCTGATTTATCTGTGACTGAACGACCAGTCAGAATAGTTGATTCTGGAACCAAGATACTTTGTGGGAGGACGATACCTTTGGTTCGAGTGCTATGACAACATGGTTTTGATAGTCAGGAGATGTGAGAGAGGGAGACGCTGATGAGAAAATAGTTGCCTCATCTTTTTGACATGAAAGCTTTTTCGTACGCTTTCCAGGGACAAAAAGTTTCTATAGTGGGGAGGTTGTAACATCCTATTATTGTTTTCAAGTATTCTTAAACCTCTCTTTTTATTGAGCTTTGGTTGAGTTTCGTTTGGGGTTGTTTCGGGTTGAAAATTTAAAAGTTTGGAATTTTTTGGGTTAGTGCACGGCTGGTGCACGGTTTGCCCAAACTGTGCGCCATATCAGAGCAAACCGTGCAACCCAAGGCAATGAACTTTTGCACGATCTGCACACGATTAGTCAAGCCATGCGAACTCTTAGAGGAACCATGCAGCCCATTTATAACAGGCGCGCAACTTGCGCACGGTTTGTCTAAACCGTGTGCTTTTTCCTAGGAAACCGTCCAGACGAGATTTTAAGTGATCCGATTTTTTATTAAAATTTCCCGAACCCCTCTTTTAGGACCCCAATGGACCGGTACGACCTAGAAACGATTTCTCCCATCCTTGGAGCTCCCAAGAAGGATTCTTGGCCCCTTGGACCCCTCCCGGAAGCGATCCGAAGCTAGGTGAACGACTGTCGATCCTCTTCCGGTTATTTTCCTCCTGTTCTTGTTCTCCCATGATCTCTCTCTTCCTCCCTAGGGTTTCGTGAATCCTTGTGTTAAATTGTGGATCTAATACCCACTATTTTGGGGTTATAAACCTAGGTTTGATCCTCATTTCCTCAGATTCTGTTGTTGTAGTTCTTCCTCAGCAAATCCTGATTAGGGTTTGACGTTTCGAGATATAGCGACTCCGAGGTAGGTGGTTCTGTTACGATGCCCAATTTATCTTAACCCTAAATTACAGTTTTAAATTCAATTGATGATTTAAATGCAATTTCTTAATTAGTATTAAATTGCTTTCAATGGTTTGATTAAAAACCAAATTCCATTGAATTAGGGTTTTTTGAAAAAATAGGTTTTTTTGGCATGAAATTGGAAAACTCCCAATTCCATTGAATTTGGGGTGTGTTTATAGAAATTTATGTGATTTAAATTGTGGATTTGGTGGAAATTGTTTCAATTAAATTATTGAATTTAATTGTAGAAATGGTTTTGATGGAAAAATTGTGAAAAACTCCAATTCCAGTGAATTGAGGGTTTGTTATGAAATTGATGGAATTTGATTGAAAAATAAATTGTTGAATTTGATTTGTGAAAGTGGATTGTGAAATTGCATGAATTGGTTTTAAATCCTTATTTATGAAAAATGGATTAAAAAATGGTTTGATGGAAACCTTAGGGTTTCATCTTTGTGAAAAAGCATGTTTTTTATTAAAAACTCATTATGGGTTTTAAATGGAAAATCGACATATTTGAATGGAGAATGAGATTAATTGTATTTTAGGGAGTCTTAAAATAAATTGTCTATCATTGTTTTGTACTAGAGCATATGGAAGCCTTATGTAGTTAGTGTGTTATTTGGACAACACTTTATGATTCTACAATGTTCTAAAACATCATATCAGCACATCACATCCCTTAGAGATGGTGATGAGTCCCCATTGGCCTGAGTTCAAAGGGACGTGTGTATACACATATTATCGTTTCACCTTGAGTGTGGAGTCCTATATCCTGGAACTATTGTACCTATTAGACATATGACCATGTTGCTTGCTTGTTTGTATTTCAAATGTATATATGTCATTATTGTAAACTGTTTTACATGCCTTATGATTTATATAAATTGTTTTATATAAAAGTGTTGATTTAATCCATTTGTGAAGAGTATCATTTCGTTTGAAAAGTATTTCCATCATTTGAAATGTGAAGCATGAATTGCTAAAGTATTTCCATTTTTTAAATTGTAAAGCACGATTTGTTTAAATATGTTTTTTTGAAATGCCAAACTTGTTTATATGAAAATTGAAAGCACATTCTTGGTTAATTTGATATTGGCATCTTGTTATGGAATCTTTTGGTGTAATCTTACTAGGCTTTGGCTCACACCCTACTTGTGCCTTTGGGAGTTTGTAGATTATCTCCTTCCAGGTTCGAGCAAGGAAAATAGATCACTTGGAGGTGGTTCTAGCTGTTGAATCGTGGACTTGGTGAGTTGCGTCTGAGTTGGGACTTGAACAAATTTTCTTGTTTTTTTGGTACTTGGTTGTGGTACTTAGGTTGTTATTCCTGTTTGACTTCTGGTACATTACTCACAGTTAAGTCTCTTTTGATATGCATACTATCTTGTTTTTTTTACATTCGTAATGTTTGTGGCAAAATCGTTCCTACTTTCATTTTGTATGATGCTAGGTGCTAGTCGCCGATCCGTGGGGATTGGGAATGCCCTTTGAGCTTTGTCAGGACCGACTCGGTTATTGGGTTATCAGGGTATTCAGGCTAGTTCGTGACATGGTGGAAGTTGGTTCTTCCACTTATTGAAGAATACTGGGACGATGTGCATAATTATTCTGCTTCTACTAATGTATTACCATCTGTTAGTACATGTTCAAAACCAAACTATGGGAAGATGTGGGTGAATAAAAATACTAACAAATCAACTAAAAACCCCAATGGTGCATACTGGAAAGATCAAGAAAAATAACTCAAAAATGATGCTCCAAAGAAGGAAAGACAAACCCAGAAACAACAAGGTACTCAATCTAGTCTGTAGAAGTATAAAGAGGTAGACCCGAACCCCCAAGGTGTGTTCTCTCTAAAGGAGCCATTGGGGTTCTTTTATAATGAATAATTAAGACCACACCGGACCTCAAGTCCGATGTGGGATGCAGACTCCAACACTCCCCCCCTCAAGCTAGGTGTACCTAGCTTGGACACATAATGACAAGAAAGCAACAAAAAACAGATGCTAACACTCCCCCTCAAGCTGGACATACCCAGCTTGATGACAAAACAAGACGAAATAAAATATAAAGCTGCCGTTGCTGCTCCCCCTCACGATCGAAGCGCCCCCGCAGGATGATGGATGGAAGAAGTTGTCGCGGGCATAGCAGAAGAACCATAGAGACAGGGTCGGTTGACGAAACGCCAGGAAAGCGGCACTAGTGGGGTCGGTCGATTAAACGCCAGGAAATCCATACTAGCACCGGGAAAACCGCACTTGCGGGGCCGACGACGGGAGGCGGGGATTCCGCGGAATTGTTGCGGGAGATGGCGGCGCCAAAGGGCCCAGTCCTAGGTTGTCGAGCTGCTGTGCCAGCGCATGGGCGCGCCGGCGGACAAAGATGCGGCTGCCGGGAGTCGTCGGGAGATGCCGACGAGGCGGGGATGCCGCAGGAGGTGCCGGAGATCCCAAACTGGAAGCAGGGCAGCCGCTGAGAGAAACTAGAGCCAGCTGCCGGAGGAGCGCAGGAGGAGGCCGACAAGGGAGCATGACAGCGGAAGGGGACGCTGGGGACGCCTGGAAAAACGAAGAGGAGCCGCAGCCGTCTGGAGCGGGAGCCGCACAGAGCGGAGGAGGCGGGGCAGGCTGCATTGAAGGGGCATCGTGAGTCGCGCGGGGAGAGGCAGGCTGCATGGAAGACGCCACGGTAGAGGAATTGCAAAGGCTTGCCGGCGAACAGGGAGGCGGCTGCCGGAAAGATGCCGCCAAACGGGATCGACCGGAGGGAGGGAAAGATGCCCCCAGGGGAAATCCGCCGGGATGGAGGTCGTGAGGTAGGGATCGGCCGGACAGAGGCGATAGGGCAGGCGCTGGGCAGAACCAGAAGTCTGTCGGAAGGGAGCTGTGGAAGTCGCAGCAGGAGAAAGGATTGGGAGGGAGGCGGCGCCAGAAACCGCTGGAACGGAAGGGCGGTTCGTGCGTAGTGGGAGAGGCGGGAGCCGGCCGGTCTGCTCGCCTGGAGAAGCGGGAGCGGGTGCCGGAAGTTGCGGGAGCCGGATGGATCGCCGGGGAAGGCGGGAGAACCGCCGAGCAAGGACGCGCCAGCAGGGGGGAGATCCGTCGGAAAGGCGCGGGCGACCGCAACAGAGAAGCGCGGGCGAGCGCGACAGCAAGGGCGAGAGCGAGGGAGCCGGGATCTGGACGTCGGAGAGCCGCTCTGACGGAGGCGGGCCGATCTGCTAGGTCAGGGAGAGGCGGGCCGGACAGAACCGAAAACCGCAGGAGAGGCGCAGGGAGATGCCGGCGGGGGAAGATCCGCCGGGAGAGAGTGATCCGCCGTGAGGGAGGGCCTGCGCGACCGGGAGGAGTAGCGGATGGGGGGGCGACTATTTGGATTGGAGCCGCCGCCCCCCCGGACGGGGAAAAACCGTAAAGCAAGGGAGAAAAAAAATTATGGAGGGAGGGATCGGGTTTCGAAAACCTCCTCTGATACCATGTAGAATGATAAAATAGGAGAAACTCGAACCCCCAAGGTGTATTCTCTAAAGGAGCCCTTGGGGTTATTTTATAACAAATGCTAAAGACCACACCGGACCTCAAGTCCGATGTGGGATGCAGACTCCAACACTCCCCCCTCAAGCTAGGTGTACCTAGCTTGGACACATAATGACAAGAAAGCAACAAAAAACAGATGCTAACATAGTCAAATCAGTACTACAAGAAAAATGAGATTTGTTGGCTACTGTTGGTGGAACTGGATGTTTGGACACCAGGCTAATGTGTATTGACACAACATGTTAAGTATGAAGACTACAAAAGGCTTAAACAGAAGCAGATTCCAGAGAAGAGAATGAATATGTATGCTAGAAACAGATTCAAATGTCTTGAATATTTTTGGGAGTACTGCAACATATGTGGTCACATAGAAAAAGTGTGCCAGTATGAACCAGTATGGCACAACTCCTATGCTAATAGAATACCACAACCTAGATTGAAGCAGGTTAGAAAGAAAAGAAAACCAGTTGCCTTGGGAGATAAACATGCGAAGGAAGGTGTTCATCAGATGAAAAGAACTAAACAGACCACTCCTAAGAAGATTGGGAAATTAAATGCTAAAAATGTCATCTCAACAAAGAAAAGATGCTTCTACTGTACAAAGAAAGGTCATACCACAGACCACTTCAAACATGCCATAGAAATAAAAATGTATGGAAGCAATCTGAAACCAAGAGAATCAATCCTGGAGATAAATAAGAAGATATGATTGATTGAAGATATTCCTGAAGAAGACTTTGATAAGTTACCCAAGAAAGGTAACTCAAAAAAAATCAAGTCATTTGGAAGTTCTAAAGTAGAAAATGTTAAAAATGAATGTCTAATTATTTTTCCCAATCAAGTGCCAATTACTAAAGAAATGCAAAAAATTTGAAGATGAAGCACTAGCTAGAGAAAGCACAAAAGGAAGATAGGTTGCTCCACATGAAGAAGAAGCTGACTTTCATGAGAGGTTATCAAAAAATGACAAATCAAGCGTCTCATAAAAATTGTGTGGAAGGTGCAAGCAGATTGGACATAATGCAATAAATTGTATGACTCTTCTACCTGCTCAAAAGGAGATACTGAAGATATAAAAACAAGTATCAGGGGAAGCTATTGCACTACCGAAAGATGTGAAGATAAATAATCTGCAGAAGATGAAAGTGAATGAAAAAAAGAGTCCACATTGTCAAAGAAGTCTCAGAATGTGAAATTAAGAGCAGACACAAGCATGAAGAGTACTAGACACATTCGAGTTATAAGGTAAAGAGTCTATGAGTTGAGAGAAAATACTCATCCCTATTGCACTTATTGAGAAGCTAATAAGTGTTACACTTTATTCCCTTCTTGTGAAGTATTTTTGTGCTTACATTGGAAGGAATTGAAGGAGAAGTTCATTCTCAAGAGTAGAACTGAGTGAACGAAGTGGAAAACTACAAAAGCTGAAATGATTATTCAAGATCTGATAAAAACTTAAATTGTTTCACAATGATGCATCATCAATATGAACATCTTGAAGACTATCTGATGAAACTATCCACTAGGTAAAATGAAGGGAGTGCACCCCTTGATGGGGAGAAAACATAAATGAGATTCTAGAAAGGCTTATTCCATGAATATCTAGAAGTTCAGGTCATCTCTACAAAAGTTGAAAACGGAGGTAACCCAATTACACTTCTTTCCATTATCTTGATTATATCAAATATGCGCATAAAAGTGGAGTGTTGGTTGATGAGTAAGCTCATAGAAAGGGAGAGTAAATTATTTCTACATCGGGTTAGCCCATGTAGACTTAGAGTAGACCAATTAAAGGATCTTTGTTAAGAGGACAATGTGGTACCATCCTTCTTTCAGTGAAGGATAAGAGAATCCCAAATTCCTTGAAAGACCGAAGAAGAAATAAGAACACCCCTTCATTAATCCTTTGCATTTTTTGTCAATAAGAGGGAGAAAGGACATTGACTTTATTTGAGGAAATGATATTGACAACAAAGCCAAAGAGGGAGATTGAAAATCTCATGTAGATGATTGTATTTGTTGTCAATATATAATAAGGAATCATATTCAATGTATAATGAAGTCCTCTGTGATTAATGATTAATCATGGAAAGAGAAATATGGAAAGCCTGATAGAGCTAACATTTCCATTATTTTCATGTGTATTTCAATGATTTAATCCCCACAAAATTTTCAATTTGAGATGAATTGCATCATTTTTGGATTTTAGGGATGTTTTGAGCTTAAATGTGAAAAATTCTTAATTCTATAATTTTTATTATTTTCGATCACTTCTTTATTTTGAGTATAACTTTTTCAATATTAATCCAAATTGAGTATTTTTTTTGTAGGTTTCCTTTGGCCATGGGATTCATTTATTCCAATTGGTCCTAGTGCTGAATTGATCATTTTGAGGCCTAAATAAATCATTCAATTTTGAAAGTTGAATGGTCGGATAGAATTGAACTACCTTCAGTAAATAAGTCATAACTCGTGCTACAGACCTCCAAATAAGGTGGTTCCAGTTGAATTTGAAAGAGGACTCAAAGGTGCATATTTACATTAAATTTCATGGATAGATCTTCTCATTAAGGTAGCCATTGCATGTGTCAAATTAGAGGATGATGAAGAGTCTCTTCATCCATAAAAATGATCTTCAGTAATTCGGGCATAACTTTTATTACACATGTCCAAAGGATTTGAAAATTTTAGGGTTGACAGCCAACTCAATTTCAAAAAACTCTTAGGAAGAACTCCTATTGAGATTCGGCCCGAAACTAGTGCTAAATCGAGCATTCTTCAGGCGGACATGAACTGGGCAACGAATTTCAACCCCTCAATATATATTATCATATCCACTTCTTTCTAAGGGGTTGGTTAAAGAGAGAAAGGAGATGGATGAGATAGAGAGGTTTTTGAAGATGATTCACAGATATTGGAAAGGAAGGAACATAGAAGTGTTAAACCCTCTTTTGTATTATTATGGGTATTTCCGAGTCCCACATTGGAATACTCCCTTGTACATTCTGTTTTGTCATTCTATAAAAGAAGAGCCCCACCTCACCTTGAAGGTAAGTGGGGTTTCCCTATTCTACATGGTATCAGAGGGATTTTTTTATCCCGAACCCTCCCTCCCTTGCGGATTCCCGGCGTTCTCCCGGCTCCGCCTCTCTCCCTCCTGCCCTAGCCCGTCCCGGCAGGCCATCCCTCCCGGCAGGCCCTCCCTCCCGGCGCACCTCTCCTCTCCGGCCTGCACCCTCCCGGCAGGCCCTCCCTCCCAACGCCCGCGGCTCCCGGCCCTCCCGTCGCACCGCCCTCCATCTTCCCCGCGGCTCCCCCCGGCTCCCGGCGCCATCCCCCGCGCGCCTCCCCCCGTCCCGGCACCACCTCCCTCGCCGCTCCTCTGCACGCTCCCTCCCGGCGGCATCTCCCGGCTCCCCGGCTTCCGGCTCGCCCCGCCGTCCCGGCGCACCTCCTCACGGCGTCGCGTTCGCGCGCCCAGCCCCAGCGGCTCACCTCCCGGCGGCCCTCCATTCTTCCGCCGGCTCTCCTGCTGCACTCGGCGCCTCCCACAGCTTCGGCGCCTCCCGTGCCTCCCGCTGCTCCGCGCTCCCGGTGCCCCGACGTCCCGGCCACCCGCGCGCCCTCCCGGCGGCCTCCCGCTGCTCCCGGCGGCCTCCCGCTGCTCCCGACGGCATCACCCGCGCGCCCCGCGGCTCCCCGACGGCGCTCCCTCCCCGCGGTTCCCCGCGGCTCCCACCGCCTTCACCCGCGCGCCCCGCCGGCGGCCTCCCGCTGCTCCCGGCGGCCTCCCGCTGCTCCCGGCGGCCTCCCGCTGCCCCCGGCGGCCTCCCGCTGCTCCCGACGGCCTCCCGCTGCTCCCGACGCCATCACCCGCTCGCCCCGCCGGAACGGCCTCAGCCGCTCTGCCCTGCGCGGCCTCCCAGCGCCTCCCGCGCCTCCCGCGCCTCCCTCTGCTCGCGCAGCCCTCCATCGCGCAGCCCTCCATCGCGCCGGCCCTCCATTCCCCCGGCGCCTCCTGCGGCTCCCGCACGCTCCCGGCTCCCCGGCGTCTCCAACTCGCCCCGCTTCGCCCTCGGCCTCGGTCCCAACGGACCCTCCCGGCAGAGCGCCCTTCTCCCGACGGCACGCCCTCATCCCCGCAGAGCGCCTTCGTTCCGGCTGCCCTTCCAGCACGCGCACGTCCGGCGCCCGATAATCCCGCCGGCCCGCTGCCTCAGCTCCCGCCGCTTCCATGGCGGACTTCTCGGGCCGTGGTCGTGCTTCACGTCGTCCACGTCCCTTCTGTCACCATTGTGGCACGTTTGGCCACCTGATCGCCCGATGTTGGGTCCTGCATGGCCGACCATCTCAGCACCTGCGGCAGGGACAACCCGCGGTCCGGGACGTGTCCTCGACTGTCGCCTCTCTTTTCCCGTCTCTGGCCCTGTCTATGGCCGACCTCAGGCGGCCTCATGATCCACCGGCCTCTGTCCGCCCCGCTCCCTCCTCGGCTTCTCTGGCCCGTACTGTTTGCCCCACTGCCTTGGTCAGCCATTGCTCCCCTGCATGGCTGCTGGACTCAGGTGCCTCCGACCACCTCACCGGTGATGCTGGTATGTTGACGTCTTATTGCCCTTATGCCGGTTCTTCAGCCATCACCGTCGCTGATGGGTCCACTATCCCCATAGCGGGCTTCGGCGCCTGCTCCCTGACTCCTTCGATACATCTACCCTCTGTGGCACATGTGCCCCGCAGTCCCTTTAATCTGCTTTCCATCAGTAAACTGACTAAGGATTATAACTGTGCGGCCATATTTACCTCCTCTGGTGTTGTGTTTCAGGAGCAGGCTACGAACCGGGAACTTGGTCGAGGCTGGCTTCGAGACGGGGTCTACATGTTCGAGGGGCCCGCGCCCATTGCTTGCACCTCTACCTCTTCTCGGGCACTTGATCTCCATTCCCGATTAGGGCACCCGCCTGCATCCACCATTCATCAGATGTTTCCGGACTTCCGTAGGACTCCTACTTTTCATTGTGAGTCATGCTCTTTTGCAAAACATCACCGCTCTTCCTACATTCCTCGCACGGATACACGGGCCTCCCACCCCTTTGATCTGGTTCATTCCGATGTTTGGGGCCCGTGTACCGTTCCGAGTCACTTGGGCTATAAATACTATATCTCCTTCATTGATGACTATTCGCGAATGACGTGGCTTTACCTTCTTCGGGAACGCTCCGAAGTGTTTTCCACCTTCCAAACCTTTTTTCATGAAATTAAGAATCGTTTTTCTATCTCGGTCAAATGTCTCCGCTCGGATAATGGGCGCGAGTATCTCTCCACTTCTTTTCGGCAGTTTCTCCGGGAGAATGGCATCCTTCATCAAACCTCCTGTCCTGATACACCCCAGCAGAACGGCGTGGCCGAGCGGAAACACAGACATATTCTAGAGACTGCCCGTGCCCTCCTCTTCCACCGACAGGTGCCTCTGCTCTTTTGGGGCGATGCCATTCTCACTGCTACCTACCTCCTCAATCGCCTTCCTTCTTCTATCCTTAAGGGGGAGACTCCCTTTCGGGCTCTTTTCCCCACTCTCCCTCTTCATTCCCTCCCTCTTCGAGTGTTTGGCTGCTTGTGTTATGTTCGTGACACTCGCCCTGGCCGCACCAAACTCTCTCCCAAATCTCTCCGCTGCATATTTCTCGGTTATTCCCGCACTCAGCGCGGATACCGCTGCTTCTCCCCGGACCTTCGCCGGTATGTCATCTCCGCCGATGTCTCCTTTGTGGAAAGTTCTCCATTCTCCTTTCCCTCTCCTCCTCCTGACTCTGCCATTGATAACTGTCTTCCCCTCATCATCCAGCCTCTACCGGATTTGCCTCCTCCTACCTCTCCTCCTCCTGGCCCTATCCTCGATGATTGTCCTCCTCTCCTCCTCCATCCTCCACCGGCGTCAACCGCTGTTGACACCCATTTTGGTCAGGTCTACTCCCGCCGCCCTTCGACTGTCTTCCCCGTTCCGGCCAGTGACACTGATGCTCCCGCTTCGTCCGCTGCTCCTGCTCCGCCGCCCGCGGACTTGCCCATCGCCCTCCGGAAAGGTACTCGCTCCTGCCAGAGTACTCCTCTATTTGCATCTTCTTACAGGGGTTTGTCCGCTCTGGAGACGGTTTCTATACCTCGCACAGTTGGTGAGGCCAAATCTCACCCCGGGTGGCTCGCAGCCATGCGGGATGAATTGCAGGCTCTGGAGGAAAACCATACTTGGGATCTTGTCTCCCTTCCAGCAGGCAAACAGGCAGTGGGCAGCAAATGGATTTACACGGTCAGGCTGAATCCCGATGGTACTCTTCATCGCCTCAAAGCCCGCCTTGTGGCCAAAGGCTTTGCTCAGACATACGGCGTTAACTACTTTGATACCTTCTCCCCGGTTGCCAAGATGGCCTCTGTCCGGCTATTCATCTCTCTCGCCGCCCATCATCGGTGGCCTCTTCATCAATTGGATGTCAAGAATGCCTTCCTCCATGGCTTCCTTGAGGAAGAAATCTATCTCCAGCAGCCCCCCCGGATTTTGTGCCGCCGGCGCTGAGTCTCGTGTCTGCCGTCTCCGCCGCTCTCTTTACGGCCTCAAGCAGTCTCCCCGTGCTTGGTTTGGCCGCTTTAGCACGGTCGTCAGCGACTTTGGGCTTTCCCGCAGTATGAAAGACCACACTGTCTTCTACAGGACGACTCCCCATGGCTGCATCTTATTGGTCGTCTATGTGGATGATATCGTCATCACCGGCAGCGACTCTGTGGGTATCACCCATCTCAAGGCTCATCTTCACCAGCACTTCCACACTAAGGATCTTGGTCCTCTCACATACTTCCTCGGCATCGAGGTTTCCTACTCCTCTGCCACCATCTCCCTCTGCCAACGGAAGTATGCTTTGGATATATTGCAGGCTGCTGGGCTGACTCAGGCCACTGCGGTCGATACTCCTCTGGAGCCTGGCGAACGGTCTCTTTATGCCTCCTCGGCTCCATACCCCCATCCCGAGCGGTACCGTCGATTGGTGGGCAAACTCAATTATCTCACCATGACTCGACCCGACATTTCCTGTGCGGTCGCCAAAGTGAGTCAATTTATGGAGCATCCCACCACATCTCAGTGGGATGCTGTCATCCGCATCGCCAAGTATATCAAACGGGATCCTGCCCGTGGTCTTCACTACTCCCAGCATCCTCATCAGCATATTGAGGCCTTTTGCGATGCTGATTACGCTGGCTGCCTTGCCACTCGGAAATCTACCTCTGGGTTCGCCATTTTCTTCGCAGGCAACCTCATTTCTTGGCGCAGCAAGAAACAGACGGTCGTCTCTCGATCCAGTGCCGAGTCTGAGTACCGTGCCATGACCACCGTTACTACCGAGATCCTTTGGCTTCGGCAACTCCTCCAGGAGCTTGGCTTTCCTCAGCAGACTTCTGCTCACATATGGTGTGACAATCAGGCGGCCACTAAAATTGCTTCGAATCCCGTCTTCCATGAACGCACGAAGCATATTGAGGTGGACTGTCACTTTCTTCGCCACCACCTGGAGCACAACCATGTCAGCTTTAGCCATATTCCGACGGCAGACCAGCTTGCTGACATCTTCACCAAAGGCCTCCCTGGTGCTCGCCTTGCCTCGCTTAGTTCCAAGCTGGGGATCCGCCACATCTGACACCCAGCTTGAGGGGGAGTAGTTATGGGTCTTGTGTGGTGTCTTCTTATTCTTTTTTGTGGGACTCGTTGTCCAAGCTGGGTCTGTCCAGCTTGAGGGGGAGTGTTAAACCCTCTTTTGTATTATTATGGGTATTTCCGAGTCCCACATTGGAATACTCCCTTGTACATTCCGTTTTGTCATTCTATAAAAGAAGAGCCCCACCTCACCTTGAAGGTAAGTGGGGTTTCCCTATTCTACAAGAAGAAAGGAGTTGTTCAAGTGATGCGAGTGTAACACCCTGAGATTTTGTAAAATATAAATTTTCAAATAAATTTAATCTTTTTGATATTTTGTGTTACACGCAACACTGAGTTAATCTTGTGTTACATGCAACACTGAGTTTGGATTGCGTTACATGCAATACCAAGTTTATCTTGCGTTCCACGCAACACTGAGTTTAAACGAAACATGACATACTATTAAAATATTATGATAGTTATCACCGAATCGTTGGAATGGAGGGTATGAATAAGATTAATGAAATTATGAAAATATATGGTTTACACATGAATATAAAATGATTTATTTAATTACCAATTAATTAAAAATGAAAATAAAATCTATTTGAAAATAAAAGATATCTTTTTCTGAAAAACTATTTTTATGCATACAAACATATTTTATCTAAAAAAATTAAAAAAACCACTTTTGGTGAATGAATTTAATGAGATGTATATATTATATATTCAATGAAATGTTTAACATTAATCTTATGTGTTTTTTAGACAATAGATAGGAATAAAACCAATTTTACACTTAAAATTGTATTTTTCTAAAAAGCAGTTTTGTCACCTTTTGTGCACTTATTTTAAAATTAATTTTTGCTACTTCTAGAAAATTTATTTAAAAAAAATAAGCTGTATTTTTAAAATTATAATGTCAAAATTATCATAGGGTGAATATTTTTGAGAATTTTTTGAGAAGTTAAATGTTTCGTTGAATAATGGAAAATACTGGTTTTTATTAAGAATTGTCATTTTTTGAAATATTAAAAAACTTCCAAATTGTATTAATATGGTTTTAAAGATATCATTAGTTCAATTATATATATATATATATATATTAATATAATTTAGGTAATTAAAATCAATTTTATATTGAATTTTGATATAAAAACTTTTCAAAATTTGGATCATTTTCACTTTGGAAAACCGCTTTCTTGTCGCATCTATGAGTTTAATTTTAAATTAAAATTTTACACTTCCGTGAATATAATTTGGAAACATGGATTCTATATTTGGAGTCATCATAATTTATATTATCTAATAAGATCCAACTTTATTTTTAAACATAATGAATTGTAAATGCAGTAAAAATTATTTACTGTGGTTAAGATAAAAATGGATTTACTAGAGTGTTAAACTAAAAAGATAAAGGTTAAAAATGATCAAAAATGTTGCGGAATCGTTGGGAGGCGCAACGACAAAAACGAGAAACGAAAGAAGAATACAGAAAGAAAATAGACACAGGACACACAAATTTGCGTGGTTCGGGAATAACCCTACGTCCACTGAGAGGCAGAACTTCACTAATTCAGGAGCACAAATTACAGAGTTTTTTCAGTAATAACCCTAGTCCGAAAATGAGATATAAAATGGAGAAGACGATCACTGTTTCGAAAAGTAAGTCTGCGTTGCAACAGTGAAAGGCGGCCAGTTTTGTCAAAAGCGCTACAGTGGCTGCCGGCTGGAAGTCAAAAGTGCTACAGTATAGTTGACTTCGAAGTCCGCACTACTACAGTGTCTGTCGGTGTCGGTCGGTCAGCTCGACCGGCAACAGTTGCGGGCCACAAGCATTCGGCCCAACCAGATCGGGCTACACCAATCCAACACCTTTCTTTCCATTGTGAATCCTACAAGTTTGCTAAACATCATCGAGTAACGTATGTTCCTCGACTGAAACCGCGTGCAGCGAATCCTTTCGACCTTGTTCATTCCGATGTATGGGGTCCTTGCAGGGTTCCTAGCCAATCCGGGTTCAGTTATTATATATCCTTTATTGATGACAACTCACGCATGACCTGGCTTTACCTTCTTTATGATCGGTCCGAAGTTTTTTCTACTTTTTAAACCTTTTATAATGAAATTCATAGTCAATTCTCCACCTCCTTTAAATGTCTCCGCTCCGACAATTGACGGGAATATTTATCCACTTCCTTTCAGTAATTCCTCAAGGATAAATGCATCATCCATCAAACATCCTGCCCTGATACACCTCAGCAGAATGGAGTGGCTGAGCGGAAACACCGTCATATTCTGGAGACTGCTCATGCCCACCTATTCCACATAAAGGTCTCTCTTTATGATCTGATGTCATCCTGACTGCCACCTGTTGGATTGGTGTTGCCCGATCCGGTTGGGCCGAATGCTTGTGGCCCGCAACTGTCGCAATGCTGACCACTGTAGCGGAGCTGACCGATCGACACCGATAGGTACTGTAGCGGTGCGAACTTCGGGGTCAACAGTACTGTAGCGCTTTTGACTTCCAGCCGGCATGCACTGTAGCACTTTTGACAAAGTGAGCCGCCGATCACTGTTACAACGCGGACTACTATTCAGAACAGTGGACCGTCTTCTCCATATGTAGCCCATTTTCGGGCTAGGGTTTCTAACTGAAAATCCTCTGTAATTTCGTGCTCCCGAATCATAGTGAAATTCTGCCTCTCCCGTGGACGTAGGGATTTTTCCCGAACCACGTAAATCGTCGTGTTCATTGTTGTTTTTCCTTTCTTTCGTTTTCTCATTTTTCTGTCGTTGTGTCTCCCGACGATTCCGCAACATCACCTACCTCCTAAACCGACTCCCTTCTTCTATCCTTCAGGGGGAAACTTCTTTTCAGACTCTGTTCTCATCTCTCCCTGCTCACTCACTTCCACTCCGTGTGTTTGGGTGTTCGTGTTATGTTCGGGACACTCGCCTCAACCTTTCAAAACTTTCTCCCAAATCCCTCCGTTGCATTTTACTCGGATATTCCCGCACTGAGTGCGGATACCGGTGCTTCTCTCCCGACTTACGGTGCAATATCATCTCTATTGATGCGTCGTTTGTTGAGAGTTCTACTTTCACTCTTCCCTCTCTCTATCCAGACACCACCATCGATGATTGTCTTCCTCTCATCATCCACCCTCTTATGGTGTCTCCCCTTGCTGATCACCGGTTTGGTGCAGTCTACTCTCGTCGGCCATCGACTGTGCCCCTTGTCCAAGCCGAGGAAACCATCATCCCAGCTTCATCTGATGCTCCTGCCCCAACACTAGACGACTTGCCCATCATCCCAGCTTCATCTGATGCTCCTGCCCCAACACTAGACGACTTGCTCATTGCACCCCGAAAAGGTACTCGTTCTTGTCAGAATACTCCTCTCTATACATCTTCATACAGAGGTTTGTCAGCTCTGGAGATGATATTTATTTCCTACACGGTAGGCGATGCCAAATCTCACCTGGGATGGCTACAAGCGATGCAGGATGAACTGCAAGCTTTGGATGACAACCATACTTGGGATCTGGTCCCCCTTCCAGAAGGCAAACAGGCGGTCGGCTGCAAATGGATTTATACAGTCCATCTCAATGTCGATGACACTCTTCATCGCCTCAAAGCCCGACTTGTGATGAAGGGTTTTGCTCAGACATATGGCATCGACTATTTTGAGACCTCTCTGGTTGCCAAGATGACATCAGTCCGCTTATCCATCTCTCTGGCCACTCATCATCACCGGCCGCTTCATCAACTGGTTGTCAATAATGCTTTTCTCTATGGATTTCTTGAAGAAGAGGTATATCTACAGCAACCCCCTGGATTTCGTGCCTCAGGAGCCGACTCCCATGTCTGCCGACTTCGTCACTCTCTATGGTCTCAAGCAGTCTCCTCGTGCTTGGTTTGCCGGAAACAGCACCATCGTCACCGCATTTGGACTCTCTCGCAGTATGAAGGATCACACCGTCTTCTACCGTACGACGTCCAACGGTTGCATCCTGCTAGTGGTATATGTTGATGATATCATCATCACTGGGAGTGACTCCACTGAAATCGCTCAACTCAAGGGGTATCTTCACCACCACTTCCACACCAAAGATCTTGGTCCTCTAACATACTTCTTTGGCATCGAGGTCTCCCGTTCTACGGACACCATCTTTCTCTGCCAACGGAAATATGTTATGGATCTCTTGCAGGATGTGGGTTTGAGTCAGGCAACTGTCGTAGACACTCCTCTTGAGCCTGGGGAACGTTCTCTCTATAACGACACGACACTCTTTCCTCACCTAGAGAGCTACCGTCGTCTTGTGGGCAAACTCAATTACCTCACTATGACACGACCGGACATTACCTGCGTTGTTGGCAAAATAAGCCAATTCATGGAGCATCTGACCAAATCTTAGTGGGATGTTGTCTTCCGCATTGCCAAGTACATCAAGAAAGACTTTGCTCGTGGTCTTCGGTATTCACATCACGCTCATCTGAATTTTGAGGCCTTCTGTGATGCTGACTATGCCGGTTGCCTTACTACCCGAAAGTCTACTTTTGGGTTTGTCATTTTCTTGGCAGGTAACCTCATCTTTTAGCCCAACAAAAAGCAGACTGTCGTCTCTAGATCTAGTGCGGAGTCTGAATATCGTGTCATGGTCACGGTCACTACTGAGATCCTTTGGTTTCGTCATCTCCTCCATGGGTATGGCCACGTCACTACTGAGATCATTTGGCTTCATCATCTCATCCATGAGTTTGGGTTCCCATAGCAGATGTTCGCTCATATCTAGTGTGACAATCAAGCAGCTACGAAAATTGCTTCGAATCTCGTCTTCCATGAATGAACGAAGAATATCGAGGTGGACTGCCACTTTCTTCGTCATCACCTTGTGCAGGACATATCAGTTTCGGCCACATTCCAACGGCAAATGTCACGACCCGTCCTCGGGGCCCGTGCCGTGACTACCCCAAACCCGCCTTCCATAGGCTAGGGGCTGGCGACTAGCACCAAAGGCATAAATCCCAATATCTGGGAAGGCATTGCCTTTATAAAAGTAAACAAAACACCACAGAGTACAAGCGGAAGTAAAACACTAAGTACAAATAGAAGTGCTGAAAAGTAAATGGGCCAGAATACAAACCCAAAAGAAAGTACAACTACAACTGAACAAGTACAACAGAAAAAGACAACAGCTGGAAGAACGGAAGCGGCTCCTGGGACGTCCACCTCGGATCCTACCTGAAGGGTAGGTACAGATGGCGTAGCTCCTGGATCGTCCACCACGGATCCTACATGAAGGGTAGGTACAGATAGCCTCCACAACGCTCTCGCCCGTCAACCTCCTCCAAATGTCGTCTCGCCGTGAAGTCCACCTCCAGATACTGACTCGTCGTGTAGTCCACCTCCGGGTACTGACTCGTCGTGCAATCCACCTCCGGGTACCGTCCAGTCCTTGAATACTCGACCTCCGTCAGCACTGCCCGTCGTCTGCAACCAACACAACGAGGTGCGGGCATAGCCCGTGCAGAGGTGAGTATAACGATACTCAGTAGGGACCCCCGAGACCCTCAAGGTCTCACTAAAACCAACAAGGATAACCACAAAGAAGATCTCAACAGATAACCTCTACTTAGGTATATGCCCATACATATACCAAAGTTATCAAGTAACTCATCTCAATCATGAGGAAACACAAGGATCATAGACTCAGCTCAAACCAGGATTTTCATTATCGAAACCGTAACTGCTGAAGAGCCCCGTCTCTGGAGTGTACAGTGGTCCTGTCACAACTCCGAGATACTGCTCACTAATCCAAATCTCTGAGGTACTCCTCCTGTCGAGTACCGCGGGTCTGCTGCCAAATACTGGGCGCTCCGTCCGCTGTGGGTCTGCCGCCAAATACCGGGCACTCCCCCTAATAGCCTACAGAGGTACTACTCCGGTCGAGTACCGCGGGTCTGCTGCCAACTATCAGGCGCTCCGTCCGCCGTGGGTCTGCCGCCAAATACCGGGCGCTCCGTCCACTGGGCCAGTCGACTCACTCCAAGTCGATTCGGTCAAGCAGTCGTCAGGTCTCAGTCGTCTACACGGTCTCCGTACTCCGTATGCTCGTCTCCGGGAGGGACCGCTCCACAAGCTACTGGTCAATACTCCAAGTATCACAAAGTCCCACGAAGATGTATCTCAAAGGACCGCCTCGTCATAAGGGTCTCAACACAACAGACGGCGCGTCAATCGGACGCCCGGTCTGTGAGTTATTAGTCTTTTCTTCCGAGGGGCCCGGTTGGTTTCATTTGCGAACCAACCCGGCCGTATCTCAACTGTACCCCGAACTCCCATAGGGTATACTCAGAGGGACCGTTTCACAACGTATTCACTAACGCCGCTGACGGTTCGTCAAATGGACGTCCAGTCTAAAAGATATCAGCTTTTCCGTTCCAGGGGCCTGGTTGGATTTCGGGTACAATCCAACCCGGCCATACTTCGACAGCGTCCAATCCTCGGGCGAAGAATGCCAAAAGTTCCGTCTCATCAAGAGGAATTCAACAAAGTCAACGGCACGTCAATCGGACGTCCGGAGCTCAAGATATAAGCGTTTCTGCTCCGAGGGCCCGGTTGGTTTCGTGTCTGAACCAACCCGGCCGAACCCAAAGTTCTCCGAAACCTTGAGTATAATATACCGAAACGGTCGTCTCGATCCAAGGGTCGCATCGCCACTGACGTTGCGTCGATCGGAGGTCTACAGCTCAAGATATGAGCGAAAAACCGTGAGGGGTCTGAAAAACGGGAGGTCTGGGCCCGGACCGACCCGGCCCAACCCCCCTGGGTCGGCCCGAACCGGGTTGACCCAACCCGGGTCCGGGTCCGACCCGGCTGGGCGCGACCCGGCCCGGCCGGCGCGGTCAGGCCCGGTCTGGGCGCAACCCGGCCTGGCGTTCCGGTCGGGCGGCTCAGCGCTAGCCGAGCGGCCGCGCCAAAGGAGCCGCGGCCCCCCGCGCGGGGGCCGCTCCCTATCACCGGACGCGGCGCAAGGCTGCGTCCCTCGTTCCCCGGTTCCGCGCGGCCGCGAAACCCTGCTGGCCGCCGCGGCTTCAGCCGCGGAGGATTCTTCCGGCGGCGCTCCGGGCGCCGCCGCCCCCGACCGCCGTCGCCGCCGCGCCGGCGTGGTGCGTCGACGGGGGCTTCCGCGGACCACCGGACGCGCTCCGGTGGTCCGATTCACCTGCGGTCTTCGCCAGAGATCATCTCGGGACCCGACCTTCGCTGCAAAGCCTTCAAAACGCCTCCGCAGCTTCGTTTGTCGTTTTCCGGCGCGGCGCGACGGCGTCGTGGCTTGTTCAACTTCATCGGCGCGGTGCGACGGCGCTTCGCTTCTTAGCCCTTACTCATAATTTCCGCGCGGTGCAACGGCACCGCGCCGCCTTTCACGTGCCGCTACAAATTCAAACAACAAGGGGGGAGGAGGGTCGGCTGTGTTCGTGCGGTCCGACCTCCCGTTATAATGATAGCAAGCGGCCATCTAATAGAAGTCGACGTATGACAAAGAAATAATTCGCGGACAAAAACAATAATCATCAACATCAATCCGCATGAACGAACGATCCGCGGATCAACCTGGAATTGGTTGGTCCGCGCCCGTCGTTCTTTTCTCAAAAGATAAGAGAACACCAAATAAATTCCCCTACCTGGATATTTGACGTCGCACGTCGGGTGTCGCGGAGAACGGCGTCGCGGGGTCGGACGTAGATTCCGTGGACGTCGGGGTGCGTCCGAGGAGGAAACGACGTCTCCTCACTTGTTGCTATGATAAAGAAGGAAGGTGCGTTGTCGTTGGCGATGATCACCGCGGTCGGCGACTTCTCCCTTGTCGTGGAGGAAGATGAAGACGGAAGAATCCGGGTCGCCGAGTCTTCTAAGTCGAAGGGTCGATGTTCTTCGTCGGAGAAGAACCGTGCTTCACGGTCTTCAACGTGGAAGATGAAGTTCTTCAAAGTATAGAATTCTCCCTCTCACAATTCTCCACAGCAAAAACCAAACTGAAATAAAATAAAGCTTTGCCTTATTTTATTTACTTATGCAAACATTTTCAAAAACTCAAAATTCAAAACACATAACTCAATTAAGTTAATGTGTTGGCTTTGAATTAAAGTGGGGAGAGGGAAAGTCACCCTAATCAATGGTGAGTTTTTAAGGGTTACACACTTAAGAAGGAGTTTTAAGAATTTGAAGGGGTGGGGCTCGTGTGGGCCCCACCTCACAAATATCCTAACAAGAGAAGTTAGGATTTAGTGGGTCTCACCCCAACTCCCTCACATGGAAGTTAAACCACTTAGAATAGAGAAATAAAGTTGTGACACAACTTTATTTCACTTAACATTTAAACCTCTTAGTAAAGAAATAAAATAAAATTTTAAAACAATTATTTTTATTCCTCACATTTTTAACAACTCCTCCCGAGCAAACGCACCTTCAGAAAAGGTGCTCCTAAGCAATTACCGGCGCTGCGGTTTCATCGGTGCCCTCGGATTTCAATTCCGAGCACCGGTTCAAAAGTTAGAAAAACTCGCTCATTCGTTCACTGAACGTACCCGAGTCAAACTTGGGAAAATGATTCCGAGCACACCGGGCCTCGGAATCAGGCGCCGTCAGAAACTGCGTTCTTGTAAAATTCCAAAGAAAATTAAGAAAAAAATTTCCTTGAAATTTCCGGGTCTTTACATTACTCTCACCTCAGGGCTTTACGTCCCCGTAAAGCTTCAACACAAACTAGGGTCACAAAAGCGGTATTGAGCACGCATCTGAGCATTCCGCTCCCATGTGCTTACCTGGAGATTCCTGTACTGCCAAAGAAAGCGTACCTGAGGAATCGACCGTTCTCGTAGGATCCGCTTCTGTCGATCCTCGATCCCCACTGGAACCTCCGTGGAAGTAACTCCATCGCCATCGTCCTGCTCCTCATGGTCGATGATATGCGAAGGGTCGAGCGCGTATCTCCTCAGTTGAGATACCTGAAAAACGTCGTGCACCTGGTGCAACTGAGGTGGATGGGTCAAGCGGTAAACCACCTCACCTACCCAGCTGAGGACCTAGAAAGGTCTGTTGAACCTCGGAGATAACTTTCCGCCTTGGCCACATCTCCGTAAACCTCGTCGAGGTGAGACCCGTATAAGGACGTGATCGTCATTCTCGAACTCTAGAGGTCACCAATTCCTGTTAGAACTGAAACTCAAACGACTGCTGCCACGAGGGTAAGGTTGACCGACTCAAGAGTAATCGGTCACACCCTCCTGTGCAAGAGTTTATCCTGTGCTGCCTGGGGTTTCCTTTTCGCCGACCAAGGAAAACTCATCCCGACGTCGTAGTTAAACCTCAACCTTTTTGCCTAATACCATCATTCTGTGTATGAACTGTGATTGCCCAGTCCATACTCAAACCAACGTCGTAAGGCCTCGACGCTGCCACCAAGAGATTCCAACCGAAACTCTCGCCTCGAGGGTCTGACCACACTGTCGGCGTAAGTGTGATTATCGAGTCTCCTCTCAAGGTATCTCCAGACGTGAGGGTCAAGTCCACGGCTTACCGGAAACTCTAGGTCTGGGACAAGATTTGTGAAAGCAAGGAATGATTCATATCGACGTCTGTTACTACAACAGCTAGTAGTGGACACAGACTGTCCCTTGAATCATTTTTAGAGCCATTGGGTCACTCTCCCTGACCGCATGCAGCCGCACTCTCCCTCCGCCCTCCAGCTTCCTGAGCCTGGCGGGGATAACTAAGGCGGGTGGTTGTAGCATGTTAAGATGTACACCACCTCATGTTGCTCTCCTAACTCTGCCTCCACGTCTGCTGCTTTGCAGACTCATCTCTCCTTAAAGCTTCCTCTTCTTGAAACATTTAACACGCTCGAGTCTCTAAGACTGGCGTCGGTTTCCTGTTTCCTACTGCACTGTGCAGTCTTCATCCGCTCCTGGATGATCTGCACCTTCTTTGCCTACGATCTGAAAGAGCTGCTAAAATTTCTCCTTTGCCGAAAAGAGAAACTCAGTCTCATCCCCTGGATGAACCACGCCCATTGCCTAATACAGTCAATCCTGACATGAATGACGCATTCATGCCATGGATGACGTCGTAAGGCCTCGACGTAACTACTAAGAGATCCAACTGTCACTCTCGCCTCCAAGGGTCGAGTCACACTGTCGGCATCAGTGTGAGGTCACTGGGTCTCCTCCAGTAGAAATCTCGAAAGTGAGGGTCAAGTCAACAGTTTTAACCGGGACCACTCAGTATTAACCAAACAAAAGGACAGGAAAACAAACATCACAAAGATAAGTGTCTTTTTAATATTGCAGCTCATAGTACAAAGACACGAAGTAACTACAAACAAACATCAACAAAACTAGAAGCAACATGATTAATAGCCTCCAGGTCTGGAGCTAGTCCCGCTCCTGTCCATCTGATTCCGGAGATCCATGACCATAGGCCTCAGCTGCCTGAAGCTGAGCTCTCCCATGTCCTCCTGTCCCTTGCGGTCGGGGTGGGCCTCCTGGTGGTGGTGGTGGCAACACCCCGAAGCGTCGTCCACCTCCAGCTGCACGGCCAACTCCTCTTCCATAACCGCCTGCTCCTTGCGGTCTGCCCTGATCGAACCTCTGCCTCTGGCTGGGAGGTTCTTCATTTAACTGCTGGTCATCTGCATGGCGGGTCGGACAGTCACGTGCCATGTGACCAATCCCGCCGCAGGAGTAACACTGTCCACTCTCGGCACGACTGACTCTGACTCCACCCCGGTTCCCCCGCACAACTGAACCTGAGTCGTGCAGTCGGCCACCGGTAGGTCTGGTCCTCTTGGACCTCTGCATCATCTGTCTACTGCCTGCTGCAGAAGACTCTGCCGCAAGCCGGCTAGTGGTGGGTCGTGCTACTGGAGACTGCTCAGCAAAGAAACTCTCCACTAAGAGGGCTCTCTCCAACACCCCAGTCTGGGTCGGAATGTTGTGAGAAACAACAGAAGCTCTAATCTCCCGCCTGAGCCCCTGCTCGAAGGTTCGGGCCCTGAAGAACGGGTCCCGTACCATATTTGTGGAGTAGCGCGAGGGGTCTGTGAACCTCGCTGAATACTGTGCCACTGTCATGCTGCCCTGCCGCAACTGAAGTAGCTCTTGTATACGCACCGCTCGAAGGGTGGCTGGTACAAACTCTGCCCGGAACAGGCTCTCGAAGTCTGCCCATAGAAGTGTCGCCTCGTCATGCATCTGAAGCATCAGGCTCCACCATCTGTCTGTTGCTGCCTGAAGAAGGCTGGCAGCAAGGATCACCATGAAATCTGTCGGCGTCCCCACTAGCCTGAAGACTCCCACCACAGCCTCCAGCCAATCCTCAGCCACCTGCGGGTCCGTCTCTCCCCGGAACCTGGGTGGCCTCTGGCGCTGGAACTCGTGCAGTGCGCTCAAGCGACGTGCACCCTCTGGTGCTGGGGCTGGTGGCCCAACGGGTAGTAGTACCGCTGGTGCCCCTGCTGGTGTCTCAACTTGGATAGGGCCCTGTACTGAGGCCACGTCGCTCGGCGGGCTGTCGGTACGAACAACTCTCGGGGCTCTAGCTGGTCGTCCGCGGGGAGGCATCCTGAAAGAAACAAACATGACATGGTCAAAAGATTTATACCTGGTGAGCTGACCTGGTTTGAGCTGAAATTTAAAAACTTCTGGAAACACACTCGCAATACGTGTTTTCGTGCACAAAGTCGGAAATCAGTTGTCAGGGTCCTGGTGTATGGATACGTCGGTCGCCCGCACCAACACTGGACTCCCTGAACTGAAGACCACACTCGATACCCTTAACACTATTGCTTCACAGAAAGAAAAATATCAGAGTTATAAGTTCTGCGGTAGAACCGACTCCTCTGATACCAATTTGTCACGACCCGTCCTCGGGGCCCGTGCCGTGACTACCCCAAGCCCGCCTTCCATAGGCCAGGAACTGACAACTAGCACCAAAGGCGTAAATCCCGATATCTGGGAAGGCATTGCCTTTATAAAAGTAAACAAAACACCACAGAGTACAAGCGGAAGTAAAACACTAAGTACAAAGAGAAGTGCTGAAAAGTAAATGGGCCAGAATACAAACCCAAAAGAAAGTACAACTACAACTGAACAAGTACAACAGAAAAAGACAACAGCTGGAAGAACGGAAGCGGTTCCTGGGACGTCCTCCTCGGATCCTACCTGAAGGGTAGGTACAGATGGCGTAGCCCCTGGATCGTCCACCACGGATCCTACCTGAAGCGTAGGTACAGATAGCCTCCACAACGCTCTCGCCCGTCAACCTCCTCCAAATGTCGTCTCGCCGTGAAGTCCACCTCCAGATACTGACTCGTCATGTAGTCCACCTCCGGGTACTGACTCGTCGTGTAGTCCACCTCCGGGTACCGTCCAGTCCTCGAATACTCTACCTCCGTCAGCACTGTCCGTCGTCTGCAACCAACACAACGAGGTGCAGGCATAGCCCGTGCAGGGGTGAGTATAACGATACTCAGTAGGGACCCCGAGAGCCTCAAGGTCTCACTAAAACTAACAAGGATAACCACAAAGAAGATCTCAACAGATAACCTCTACTTAGGTATATGTCCATACATATACCAAAGTTATCAAGTAACCCATCTCAATCATGAGGAAACACAAGGATCATAGACTCAGCTCAAACCAGGATTTTCATTATCGAAACCGTAACTGCTGAAGAGCCCCGTCTCTGGAGTGTACAGTGGTCCTGTCACAACTCCGAGGTACTGCTCACTAATCCAAGTCTCTGAGGTACTCCTCCAGTCGAGTACCGCGGGTCTGCTGCCAAACACTGGGCGCTCCGTCCGCTGTGGGTCTGCCGCCAAATACCGGGCGCTCCCCCTAATAGCCTACAGAGGTACTACTCCGGTCGAGTACCGCGGGTCTGCTGCCAACTATCAGGCGCTCCGTCCGTCGTGGGTCTGCCGCCAAATATTGGGCGCTCCGTCCACTGGGCTAGTCGACTCACTCCAAGTCGAGTCGGTCAAGCAGTCGTCAGGTCTCAATCGTCTACACGGTCTCCGTACTCCGTATGCTCGTCTCCGGGAGGGACCGCTCCACGAGCTACTGGTCAATACTCCAAGTATCACAAAGTCTCACGAAAATGTATCTAAAAGGACCGTCTCGCCATAAGGGTCTCAACACAACAGACGGCGCGTCAATCGGACGCCCAGTCTGTGAGTTATTAGCATTTTCATCCCAGGGGCCCGGTTGGTTTCATGTGCGAACCAACCCGGCCGTATCTCAACTTTACCCCGAACTCCCATAGGGTATACTCATAGGGACCGTTTCACAACGTGATCACAAACGCTGCTGACGGTTCGTCAAACGACGTCCAGTCTGAAAGATATCAGCTTTTCCGTTCCAGGGGCCCGGTTGGATTTCAGGTACAATCCAACCCGGCCATACTTCGACAGCGTCCAATCCTCGGGCGAAGAATGTCAAAAGTTCCGTCTCATCAAGAGGAATTCAACAAAGTCAACGACACGTCAATCGAACGTCCGGAGCTCAAGATATAAGTGTTTCTGCTCCGAGGGCCCGGTTGGTTTCGTGTCCGAACCAACCCGGCCGAACCCAAAGTTCTTTGAAACCTTGAGTATAATATACCGAAACGACCGTCTCGATCCAAGGGTCGCATCGCCGCTGACGGTGCGTCGATCGGAGGTCTACAGCTCAAGATATGAGTGAAAAACCGTGAAAGGTCCGAAAATGGGAGGTCTCAGCCCGGACCGACCCGGCCCAACCCCCCTGGGTCGACCCGACCCGGGTCCGACCCGGCTGGGCGCGACCCGGCCATGCCGGCGCGTTCCGGCCCGGTCTCGGCGCGACCCGGCCTGGCGGTCCGGTCGGGTGGCTCGGCGCTGGTCGAGCGGCCGCGCCAAAGGAGCTGTGGCCCCCCGCGCGGGGGCCGCTCCGTGTCACCGGACGCAGCGTAAGGCCGCGTCCCTCGTTCCCCGGTTCCGCGCGGCCGCGAAACCCTGCTGGCCGCCGCGGCTTCAACCGCCGTGGATTCTTCCGGCGGCGCTCCAGGCGCCGCCGCCCCCGACCGCCGGCGCGGCGGCGCCGGCGGGGGCTTCGCGGACCACCGGACGCGCTCCGGTGGTCCGATTCACCTGCGGTCTTCGCCAGAGATCATCTCGGGACCCGACCTTCGCTGCAAAGCTTTCAAAACGCCTTCGCGGCTTCGTTTGTCGTTTTCCGACGCAGCGCGACGGCGCCGTGGCTTGTTCAACTTCATCGGCGCGACGGCGCCGTGGCTTGTTCAACTTCATCGGCGCGGCGCGACGGCACTGCGCTTCTTAGCCCTTACTCATAATTTCCGCGCGGTGCAACGGCACCGCGCCGCCTTTCACGTGCCGCTACAAATTCAAACAACAAGGGGGGAGGAGGGTCGGCCGTGTTCGTGCGTGTAACGTCCCGGGCCCGGGTGCCACGCAACGGGTGCCCCGAGCCCGGTTCGCCACGTGACCTCAAGCGCATTTCCCCAAACGCCAGAGGCTGCCGACTAACAGCGGAAGCAGTAAACATACACAACTGAAATAACTACAGCAGTGGATATAACCAACAGTATATAAGTCATGATGTTACATGATTCAAGTTCTAAGAAAACAGCCAGAACATGTTATACATCACAGTGATACAACCAAAAGCAAAGTACAGCAAAACAAGTAAACAGCTGGCAGCGGCATCGCGAGCCTAGGCTCGGTCCCATGCCCTCATACTCCTCAGCAACAGTCAAGTACCTGTATAGGGACTCTTGCCCCTATCTACACCTGCAGCAACGTAATCTGTTTGGGCCGAAAAGCGTGACCCAAACAGGGTGTGAGAAATATATCTCAGTAGGCATCCACCAAAGGTCCGTGCTCAACTATGTGTAAAACATGCAACAAGTGTGCAGTAGTAAAATGCAATAACTAAGCAGTACTCAACAGTAACTAACTTAACAGTTAAATTGCCATTACATTATTCACTTAAATTATTTAATTTAGTATCGTTCTGTGCTCAACAGCACCACGCCCTCAGGCCAATCAGTATCTCGCCCTCAGGCTAATATAGTGAACCACGCCCTCAGGCTATACAGAATCTCGCCCTCAGGCATTGTAATAGAATTCTCGCCCTCAGGCATAGGAAGTGTCACCCTCAGGCACAAAAGTCAAGCCCTCAGGCACGAAAGGTTGCCCTCAGGCGGAATAACGACAGCCCTCGGGTGTGTTCCTCTGTTTAGCCGTTTGGCCGTTCGGGTATAGCAACGGACTCAGCCACATGACACCCCAACATGGGTTCGTGGCACGAAAACGCACAAAAACGCACGACAGTTGGAAACTAAACACCAAGCCACCTACCTTAAACGTCAACGAACGCTATACCCGAACACCGACTCCAGAAACGCCCAAGAACGGCGTAGATCTGACGAAGAACAAAACCCATTCAAACGTAAATAACTTACGTTGGGAGAAGAATTGGCAAGAACGGTACCATGAGGAGGAAGGGCTTACCCGTGCGGTTCCAACGAGATCGTCCGAAGCCGAATCGGATTCCAGACGAACTTCTGGCGGAACTTCAAAGGTCCGGCCTCCTCCTTTGGCTCCAAAACGGCTTAAGTGTCTCCTCTGCCAAATGAGGAGGCTACTGCCTATTTTAAGCCGAAAAAACAAAGTACACGGCGTGTACTTCCAAGTACACGGCATGTACTCCCTTCATTTAACTGTTCATTTGGCGGCACCGGCACTGTTCACCTGCCGACAAGAGTACACGGCATGTACTCCCGAGTACACGGCGTGTACTGCCGCCCTGCTGGCGGCGACTCCACCGCCTTACTTTTTAACCTGCCGACTGACTACACGGCGTGTAAAGGACCACTACACGGCGTGTAGTCGGTTCCTACACCCTTCGTCACCGGCATGGCTACACGCCCTGTGTACTTATCCCAACACGGCCAAAAGTACACGGCGTGTAGTTCCAAAATTTAGGATTTTTCCCATTTTTCCATATTCCCTCAAAAACACTTAAGGAAAAGGAAAAGAAGAAGCCCGTACCTCTAAAACAAGAACCGGGTTCTTACAGTGCGGTCCGACCTCCTCCCGTTATAATGATAGCAAGCGGCCATCCAATAGAAGTCGGCGTATGACAAAGAAATAATTCGCGGACAAAAACAATAATCCTCAACATCAATCCGCATGAACGAACGATCCGCAAATCAACCTGGAATTGGTTGGTCCGCGCTCGTCGTTCTTTTCTCAAAAGATAAGAGAACACCAAATGAATTCCCCTACCTGGATATTTGACGTCGCAAGTCGGGTGTCGCGGAGAACGGCGTCGCGGGGTCGGACGTAGATTCCGTGGACGTCGGGGTGCGTCCGAGGAGGAAACGACGTCTCCTCACTTGTTGTTATGATAAAGAAGGAAGGTACGTTGTCGTTGGCGATGATCACCGCGGTCGGCGACTTCTCCCTTGTCGTGGAGGAAGATGAAGACGGAAGAATCCGGGTCGCCGAGTCTTCTAAGTCAAAGGGTCGATGTTCTTCGTCGGAGAAGAACCGTTCTTCACGTTCTTCAACGTGGAAGATGAAGTTCTTCAAAGTATAGACTCTCCCTCTCACAATTCTCCACAGCAAAAACCAAACTGAAATAAAATAAGGCTTTGCCTTATTTTATTTACTTATGCAAACATTTTCAAAAACTCAAAATTCAAAACACATAACTTACTTAATTAAGTTAATGTGTTGGCTTTGAATTAAAGTGGGGAGAGGGAAAGTCACCCTAATCAATGGTGAGTTTTTAAGGGTTACACACTTAAGAGGGAGTTTTAAGAATTTGAAGGGGTGGGGCTTGTGTGGGCCCCACCTCACAAATATCCTAACAAGAGAAGTTAGGATTTAGTGGGTCCCACCCCAACTCCCTCACATGGAAGTTAAACCACTTAGAAGAGAGAAATAAAGTTGTGACACAACTTTATTTCACTTAACACTTAAACCTCTTAGTAAAGAAATAAAATAAAATTGTAAAACAATTATTTTTATTCCTCACATTTTTAACAACTCCTCCCAAGCAAATGCACTTTCGGAAAAGGTGCTCCTAAGCAATTACCGGTGCTGCGGTTTCATCGGTGCCCTCGGATTTCAATTCCGAGCACCGGTTCAAAAGTTAGAAAAACCCGCTCATTCGTTCACTGAACGTACCCGAGCCAAACTTCGGAAAATGATTCCGGGCACACCGGGCCTCGGAATCAGGCGTCGTCAGAAACTGCGTTCTTGTAAAATTCCAAAGAAAATTAAGAAAAAAATTTCCTTAAAATTTTTGGGTCTTTACAGCAAATCAGTTTGCCGACATCTTCACCAAAGGTCTCACAGGAGCTCGTTTGGACTCTCTCAGTACCAAGCTGGGTATCCACAGCATCAACAATCCAGCTTGAGAGGGACTGTGTATGGTCTTGTTCGTTGTCGTCTTTCTTTTTATGGAACTCTTGGTCCAAGTTGGGCATGTCCAGTTTGAGGGGGAGTGTTGAACCCCATTTTCGTATAATGGGTATTTCCGAGACCCACATCGGAATATCCCACCTTGTAATCTATATTACCCATCTATAAAAGAATGTCTTCGTCTCACATTGAGGTAAGGGGAATTTGCCTCCTACACTCGTCTTCTACACTATTTAATATATTTAATATATTTAATATATTTCAAACATTTATTCCGGGCACACCGGGTCTCAGAATCGCACGTCGTCTCAACGCCTGGTCTAGAAAATAATCCATAAAATTTTCAAAAATAATACACGGAAAATCCGAGTCATTACAGGGTGTCTGTTATGTTCGTGACGTCCGTCCCCATTTATCTAATTTTTTTCCCCAAAATCCCTTCGTTGCATCTTCCTGTGTTACTCTCGCATTGCGTGGGTATCGTTGTTTCTCTCCAGACTTGCAGTGTTATATCATCTTTGTTGATGTCTCTTTGATTGAGAACGCTTCATTCTCTCCACCCTCTTCCCACCCCGAAGCCACTATCGATGACTCTCTTTCTCTCACTATCCACTCACTCGTGCCACCGTTATCTCACTCAAATGATCGCCGTTTTGGATCTGTTTACTCTCGTCGACCATCGAACGTGCCCCCGTCCAGACTGAGGACACCATCTCCCCGACTTCGTCAGACGCTCTTGCTCCGGGCACAGATGATTTGCCTATTGCATTGCGGAAATATATTTGTTCTTGCCAAAATAATCCTCTATACCCTGATTGGATTCAAGCAATGCAGGATGAATTACAAGCCTTGAACGACAATCACACCTGGGATTCGGTCCCCCTTCCGGCAAGTAAACAGGTTGTTGGCAGCAAATGGATTTATATAGTCCGTCTAAATGCAGATGGTACTCTTCATCACTTTAAAGCTCGTCTAGCGGCAAAAGGCTTCGCTCAGACATATGATATAGATTATTTTGATACATTATCTTCGGTTGCTAAAATGGTCTCTGTTCGATGATACACATCTCTTGCAACTGCTCATCATTGGGCTCTTAATCAACTTGATGTCAAAAATGAATTTCTACATGATTTTCTTGAAGAAAAAGTATATCTGAAACAACCTCTTAGCTTCCTTGCCTCAGGGGTCGGTTCTCATGTTTGTTGGCTCCGTCGGTCTCTTTATAGACTCAATCAGTCTCCTCATGCATGGTTTGACAAATTTTGCATTGTCATCACTACAGTTTGTATATCTCATAGTATGAAGGACCACACTGTTTTCTATCAAAAAACGTCATCTGGCTGCATCTTGATGGTTGTATATGTGGATGATATCATTATTACTGGTAACGACTCGCATGACACTGTCCATCTCAAGGCTTATCTTCAACAACAGTTTCATACTAAAGACCTGGGTCATTTGACGTATTTTCTTGGCATTGAAGTCTCCTGTTCTCCAACCAACATCTTTATTTCACAATGAAAATATGTATTGGATATCTTGTAGGATACTGGTTTGTCTCAAACAACTGTCGTTGACACTCCTTTTGAACCAGGGGAGCGGTCTCTCCATAATGTCACTGACCCATATTCTCATCCAGATAGGTATCGCCGTCTTATGGACAAACTCAATTATCTTACCATGACTCGTCCGAATATTGTCCGCGCTATCAGCAAGTTCAGCAAATTCATGGAACATCCGACGAAATCCCAATAGGAAGTTGCCCTTCGCTTTGTTAAATACATTAAGAAAGACCTTACCCGTGGTCTTCGGTATTGACATCATGATCATCTGAATATTGAGGCCTTCTGTGATGTCGACTATGTTGGTTGTTAATCTACCCGAAAGTCTCCTTTTGGATTAGCGGTTTTCCTGGATGATAACTTAATCTCCCGACGAAGCAAGAAACAAACTGTCATCTCCAAATCCTGTGTGATAGCCACAGTCACTACTGAAATTTTTTGACTTCGTCATTTAAGTGTATTTTCGAGTCCCACGTCGTTTTTCTCCTACATGTATTATTTTCCTCTATCTATAAATGAAGGTCTCTACCTCTCTTTGAGGTAGGAATTGTACCATTCTAGAATGAGATTTAATGTTGCATTTAAGTGTTAAATGCATATGACCAAAGATTACAAAATGTTTGAAACCTAAGGCATTACTCGAACGTTTCATAACATTCATGTAAATGCATGAAAAGCTGGGGGAGCGTCCCCAAGGCCAATATAAAGGAGGCTAAGCCATGAGGATGTTGTGTGATCCTTTTTGATTCTCCTAAAGCCACTTCTCATTCTTCCTCCTCCTATAGAAGCCCCATCTTCCCCCGTCGGTGCTTCGTCGAACGTCCCTCCGCATCCCTGCACACGACGCCTGACAACCCTCCGCCTCCCGGTGCGCAACGCCCGACAGCCCTCTACGGCCTTACACGCGACACCATCTCCCTCCCGACGCCGGCCTACCCCTCCTGCGGAAGCCCTGCCTTCCATCACTGACGCCTCCTGCAGACGCCCCTCCTCCCGTCGCGAGCGCGACCTCCGCCCCTAGCGGCCCTCCCGTCGCGAGGGGCCTCCGCTCCAAGTGGCGCCCTCCTCCCGTCGCGAGCCTCCTCCGCCCCTACACGATGGACCTCCCATGCACCACCTCTCCAGTTGGTAGTCGCTCCTCCTTGCGTGTTTGCCTCCTCTCACTCCTCCGCACCGGCAGCCTACCCTCTAGATCCTGCAGCGTCGAACCCTCCTGCGTGTAATCTTCGTGCCCCCTCGCCGACCCCTCCTGACGGGCCGCTCCTCCCTCCTGTTGTTGGTTCCTTCGCTGTGACACCAACCCACCCGCGCGGTTGCCCCGCGTCCCGCCGTCGATGGTTCCTCCGCGGATCTCCCGACACACCATTGTCTAACCCCGCCAGTGCAGCTTTCCCGATGCCCCGTCGACCGGCCCCGCCAATGCGGCTTTCCCAGCGCCCCGTCGACCGGCCCCGCCTGTGTAGCTTTCCTAGCGCCTCATCGACCGGCCCCGCCTGTGCAGCTTTCCCGGCGCCTCATCAACCGGCCCCGCCTGTGCAGCTTTCCCGGCGCCTCATCGATCGGCCCTGCGTAACTCGACTATTCTTGCGAAGACACAATCTGGCTATTCCTACCGGTGCATTTTATTTCCAACTATTCCTGCTAGTTCCACATGATGGGCGCTGGTCTAGAGTTGAAACATTTTTTTCAACGACATCTTCCATCATCCATCATTTTCATCTCGAGCTCAATCGCGGATGATTTCTTTTTGTTTCATCTTGTTTTGTAATCAAGTTGGGCATGTCCAACTTGAAGGGGAGTGTTTGCAGTGTTTCTTGTTTGCTTTGTTTTTCTTTGCTTTGGTCTGTTTTCTTTATGTGTCCAACCTAGGTAGACCTAGCTTGAAGGGAGTGTTGGAGTCCACATCGGACGTGAATCTTTTGTCAACTTTATATTTCTTTATAAATAAACTCCAAGATCTCTCTTTAGATGTATCTTGGGTATTAGGGTCTACCTCTCTTATCATTCTACAAATATCAACAAACAGATGTCGATGGAAATGATTTTCCAGGGCACCATAATCACCAAAACTAGTGAACTTACATTTGTACATTGATGCTTGTATATTATCAGACATAGATGGATGGAAAAAAAGAAATTCATAAAAATAAATGCAAGCATGAGAGAGAGAGGAGACATCTTGAAAACTGGTCATGTAGATGGTCGGAAATTTGTGTGAAAGAAAATTCATCAATAAACAATTCAGTATGAAAGACATTAATATTTCTAGTATAAATATATACCCAGATAGCCATTGAAAATATAGTTGCCCAACTTTAAATGTGGAAGACCATAAAACACATATATATAAAATAAAATAAAATAAAACAGGTGGTGAAGAGAGACATAAGAGACACGGAACATACAAATTCACTAACTAAGGCATCTGGTGTTGACTCTCCAATCACATCGACCTGGTAACCATCTTCTAGAAACACTGCATCTCCCTGTATCATTAGCAAGGCACTTATCTAATGCAGGAGCCTCAGTTGTAGTTGTAAATGCAGCTCATGATATTGAAATATCAAACTCCAACTACAAAACTGTTTTCATTGACACAGAAAAGATTTAAGAAATGACGAGTGGTTTTTTTTATTATTAAGTGAATCATATAAAATCAAATCATTGCAATTTATAATTTTAAGAAAAAAATCATATTACTTTTTAAGAAAATTTCATAGATAGATAACTGTACTATTTGGTTGTTAAATTTACATACAAATATATACCAGAATAACCAAAATAAAAGAAAAATATTCCAAAAAAATAATTAAAAAAATCTGTGATCTACCCAAAATATAGTGAACCGTATACTATGGATAAATAACTGTACTATTCGGCTGTTAAATTTTCATTGAGGGTTGCTGGGATTCTCTGTTAAAAAGCTTTCCAGAAACCCAATCAGTTGGGCCAATCAATTTTAAATATGGTGTACAGAAAATGGGCTTTATGTGCAAAAATAACTATGGTGGGGAAAAAATCAATACTTACTACGGCACTTGGATTTTGAGTTGCTAAATAGATGGGTTGAGCTACATGACAGTAACCCATCAAGCGAGGGATTGTTGGTATAATATCTCGATGGTTCACAACTCTCCAGCTATCCTCAACTTTCTGAGAAAAAATGCAGTAACATTAGTTTAGCATCTTCATATGCCAACAGTTTCTTGCATAATTAATTCATGATTACAGATGACCGATAGTGACACTACAGTAGTAAGATAAGCTAGAAAAAAATTTGAGAGCAGTGCAATTAAAAACTAAATCCTTTTAAGTATAGAAGCAATATGCACAGACATCTAAGCAGCACAACAGTGATTGAGGAGCACATGAGAGAGAGAGAGAGCAGTTTCACTCAAGGTTAACATGGGATGACCAAAAGAATAGCTTCTCCTATGATGTATCTAGCAACAAGAATTGCCCATCAGAAGACTAAAAATAAATCTTTAACAAACAAACAAAAAAATTGACAAAAAACCATCGGTAGTCTACATCAAGCATCATTGGAAATAAAATTAAACTGCAAATTACCTCATTATAAACTTTTGCAAACCATTTGTTTCCAACTCTTGGAGATCCAAAGTTGTACATGGTCAAAGAGATTGAACCACACCTAACATGAGACTAACAAGGTCAGCCAAAACAACGAATTGACTAATAGTAACTACAAGAGTAAAATTGACAACATGTTAGATGGAAATGTGTTTTCGTAAAAAAACTAAATATTCATGTAATATGTCAATGCTCACTGTAAAACCGTACTCCCTGCCTCAATGAGAGGTGGAGCCCTTCATTAACAGAGAGAGGAAAAGTAGTACAAGATTGAGCAAATCAATATGGGACTCTAAAATACATAACCGGGTCCAACACTCCCCCTCAAACTAGAACAGGTATAGCTTGGAAGAAGAATCCCACAAACAAAAAACACAAAGACCGAACACAGTCCCCCTCAAGTCAGGTCGTTGGTGTTGTGGATGCCCAACTTGGTGCATAGAGAATCCAATCAATCTCCCGGCAAGCCTTTCGTCAAAATGACGGCAAGCTGATGAGCAGTTGGAATGCAGCTGAAGGTGATATGTTTTTGCTCAAGGTGATGGCGAAGGAAGTAACAGTCAATTTCAGCATGCTTCATGCGTTAATGAAATACTAGATTAGAAGTAATCTTTGTGACCACCTGATTATCACACCAAATATGAGCAGAAGTCTGAAGCGGAAAACCAATTTCATGAAGAAGGTGACGAAGCCAAAGAACTTCGATAGTGACGGTGGTCATCACACGCTATTCAAATTCAGCACTGAATCTGAAGACGACGGTTTGTTTCTATGAATTCTCATATTTCCGTTCAGAATTCCGCTTGTCCTCGCATCTCCTGAACCCAACGCCAAATCCATCATCATTTCACCCCTCCGCTTGTAATCCGACAGGTCGAACCAAATGATAAAGCTCTAGTACCAATAATCCACCTAGAGTGGACTCCTTTGCATGTAAAGCTGCGAGTATCAGAAATATAGGACAGAGAAGAAGAATGAGTGAGTCAGAGAAGAAATACTCGAGACCCCCCCCCCCGGGTTCTCCCGCCCAAGCCTTTAGCTGAACTAAAACAGAAAATATCCCACCCTTCCCACTCTCTCCAGCCCTCCCCCTTTTAACAGCCTCCGCCTCCCCCTTGATTCTCGAATGGGCCCCCCTAACAAACAGTTGTGGCTTGCCTGCTTCCCAAGTTGGATCCCCCTTTTAGAATGTTTTTCGGGCTGTGCTGAGGTGTCATGGTCTCTATCAAAGGCATCTCCCAGGCTCGCCAGCCCCAGGAGCATCAGCCCCCAGGTTGCACATTCCACACGCACCATGCAAGCAAGCCACCTCCAGTGGCGCCCCCACCCCCTGCTCACAAGCCTCCCGCAGTTGACGTGGGCCAGCCCCTCGGTTGCTTTCAGATGTGACTCTCTGTTGCCTACACTTCAGGTACGATCTCCTCCATGCGCGCGACTAACCTCCCAGTCCAGGAGTCACGTGGCATTCCTGTCACCACCACCTGGCCACCTGCTCCTGGCCCACAGCCCTCTGCTGATGCTATCCAGGACCCCAAGCGGCAAGCAGCCCCAGCTCACGCAGTGATCTGGAGCACTGTCACGCATCTCCCTGCCCGTGCGCCTCAGCAGACCAAGTTGCGCGCTGCTGCCCCAGTCAAGTCTGTCTCTCCAGATCGGATTTCTCCAGAGTCCATCCAGATCAACCACTCAAGATGCACGACGCAACTAGATCTGTTCCTCTCAATCTGCTTCTCCAGACACCTGGCTCAGGCGCAACAGCCCCAGGCAACTCTCTACCCATGCCTCTGCCGCAGTCCAGACCTCTATCAAGCCTCTCTGTCGCTGTCCAGACCTATGTCGAGCCTACTGTGCTTGCCAGATTTGATGGCGCGTGGTTTCTTAGCAACATTTTCTGAAGATGTTGTGTTGTACTTCAAACAGCCATCTCCAGATGTCATATTTCAGGACAATGTTTTCCAAACATCGAACTTTAAACGACCGTTTTCCGACATCCTCTCTTCAGACAACCATTCCAGAAGTGCTCTTCAGACGACCATTTCAGTCATCTTTTTCCAGACAACCTCTCTAGGCGTTATCCCCGTGCCCATTTTGGCACCTCTTTTGATGATCGAGATGATCATGATGTGTTTTCCGTGACAGTTCTGGCATCACATCTAAAAGAGTATCTTCGTCAATTTCAATGTATTGTGAATTAGTGTAGCAAGCTAGAGTATGTTCCAACTTGAGGGGTAGTGTTAATTTATTGAGATACTTAGGATATGAGTTTTCACTAGGTCTGTTCTAACCCCTTTTCCTTTAGGTTGAATTTTTTATCTGATATCTATCTCTGGTCTTGTATCCCGTTATCTATAATAAATAAAGTGTTCCGTCCTCATTCTAGAGGAATGGTTTCTAGGCCAACTCTTTCTACAATTACCAAAAAGAAGAAAAAAAAATACCCAATGACATCACTGTTGATTATAGATCTTAAAATATTAAATATCAACCGACAAAAACAAGCACAGCATCAACAATTAAACCTCAAAGCTGATCAAGCCTATAGAATGGTATATTGTAGTATGAGGGGGGAAGCTCAAAGAGTAAAGTGCGGCAGTGTCTAAGAACATGCAAAAAAATTTCAAAAAGACAACAAAGCACAACATACACATGTCATGCTCCAACAATCACAAATGATTTGTTCTTTATGAAGCCTTGTCAAATGCTAATGATAATGGAAAACAAGAAAGTTCAAGTAGGATCAATGAGAATAAACTAACTCCACTAATTTACTTGACGAAAGTTCAAGAGCAAGAAGAGTAGATAATGCACCACCCAAGCTATGACCAGTCACGTACACATGCCATTTAGCAAGTGGTTTCACATCATCATCCCTGCAAAGCACAAATTTGACACAGCTGTTAGTCACGAGAACAAGAATTTAAATTTCCTTGCCATCTCATGGCATGTGGTCTGCAAACAGTAAGTTGGCCACAGAAGTATTTTAGCTATTATCTATACTGCTTCATCTCTAATTTTCAATTTTGTAACACAAATTCTATCATGTACAAATATGGTGGCAGGAGACAACTGTTGATTGTAAAAATACTTTTGTATTGCATATATTTCTTTTCATAAGAATGGCACAATAGTTATATACAATACAAAGAAAACAAGCTCTTAAGTGTATAGATTACCATCAACCCATCTAAGGAAAAAAATATTGATATTTTAATTCTATATCTTAACACTCCCTCAAGCTGGAGTTTATAGATCATATGCATTCAGATTAGAACATGGATATGTTTACCTAGGATCTCATAGAGATTTAATAAAGGTATCTGCAAACAGATCCTTAGAACAAACTGAAGTAACCAACCTGATAAAACTGTAATTCCTAAAGTAGATGCTTAAGCCACAAGAGTTCGCATGTTGTGTCATAAGTCAATATTTTGCTTCAGTACTTGACGTAACCACACTACACATTTTGCTTTTCTTAGGAAATAAGATTTACACCAATTAACACACCCTTCCCAGTGACCATTTTATATACCCAGAGATCCGAACAACATGCCAATGGCTATTACAACAAGAATTGAAAATCTGACCCACGGTGTTAACAAAAAAAGATATGTCAAGTCTAATCACGGTTGTTAGCAGTGCGGGGTCCGGTCCAAGGGGTGTTTCCCCAAAGCGCCCACACCCCCCTATTCTGCACACTTACCAGCGTAGGGGTAAAATGGGGAATAAAGATTCTGTTAGAGGTGTGGGGTCCAGCAGTTAGTTCAGCCAGGGGAATAAAGATTCTGTTAGAGGTGTGGGTCCAGCAGTTAGTTCAGCCAGGGGAATAAAGATTCTGTTAGAGGTGTGGGGTCCAGCAGTTAGTTCAGCCAGGGGAATAAAGTGGAAGGCTGGGCCTACGCAGGGGGGTGTGAATATACTACTCCATTTTCTGTAAGAACAAAATTGGTGGGAGGCCAGAGGCCTGACTCCCGAAGCTCCTCCCAACAGCTGCTGGCAACGCTGGAGGCGGTCTCTCCATCGGCAACCTGCTGTATTTTCCCTTATCTCCCTAGTTGTAACATCTGGAAACCGGTATTATCAATCTATTTCTCTCTTCTCAGCTCTTGTTTTGTTAATTTCGGTACACTCACACACCAGACCCGTAACATCTTTGGCGACTCCGCTGGGGAACGCGAGCTGAGGACTCAGAACAGAGAAAGAAGCACGTTGAGAGCCAGTGTTGTAATTTCTCTTCGGAACTGGGCTGGTTGTTTCGTGTTGCATGCAAACTCGAATGGAGCACCGAGTAGCCTCTATTGAATCGTCCATGGATAGTATAAGAATCGCCATGGTTTCTATACAAGAGAATGTGAGAAAAATGATGAGCGGGCAGAATGAGAGCTTGCAAATAGCTCGGAACGAGGTGCAACAAACGGAGGAACGATTAATGCTGCGAGTTCGGAATCTGGAAGAACAGACTATGGAGAAACAAAGAGGAATAGAGTCGCATATTGAGCGCAATTCAGAAGTTGGAAAACAAAGCGGAAGCGCGATGGACAGGATGTCCGGTAGGGATTACGCCGAACGCCTGGGAAAAGTTCCAGCTATGGAAGTAGCAGACCAATCTGAGGAGCTGCGTTCTGGGACTCGGAGGATAGAATTGCCTAATTTCACTGGAGATGACCCTCTGGGATGGATCACTAAAGTTGAAACCTACTTTCTCATAAATCGAACTCCTAAAGATATGAGATTAAACCACGCACAAATTTGCATGGAGGGCACTGCGCTGTATTGGTTCCTATCATGGAACAGTGTAACGCCGGAAGTCTCTTGGGGCTCTTTTAAACCTGCTTTTCTGGACCGGTTAGGCAGGAACACCGATGGAGACCCACTACGGTTTTTGAAGAATCTGAAGCAGACAGGATCGGTGGATGAATACATCGAGGAATTCGAGCAAGTCGCCTTAAGGCTGCCCAACTTCCCGGAACCATGGTACATGAGCCTTTTCATGGGTGGATTGCGTTCTGAAATAAAGAATCGAGTTTCCACGCATGAACCGGCAAACAAATTTCGGATGATAATCCTGGCAAGGAAAGTTGAAAGGGAATTGGTTAGTGAAGGAGTGCTTCAAGGTACACGTACCCGCCCAATTATACCTCATGTCTCTCGGAATCTCGGAGGTACGACAAATTTTTCGGTACCCCGACCAACCATTGATCAAAACCACCGTGACGATGAATTGCAGAAGGCCGTAGGAGATGACCGATGGGGAGGGGTAAGAGCACTTAGTCGGCAAGAACGAGAAGAACGGAAGCAAAAGGGACTATGTTTTCGATGTGGCCAACTATTCAGACCCATGCACAAATGTCCTGATAAGCATTTGCGGCTGTTGATCTGGGAGTTTGAGGAACTCGAGGAGCAGTAAGGAAAAAAGGATGTGGCAAAGGCAGCTGAGGGGGAAACAATGGCTGAGGAAGAAGTTTTGCACGAGTTGCCAACCGACCAGCAATGGGAGCCGGTAGAGCTGCGTAGCATGGGTGGAGTGGGGGTAGATTCGATGATGTTAGCCGGGGAAATAACAGGGGTACTAGTTCTAATTTTAGTAGACACCGGAGCCAGCCATAGTTTCATCTCCAGGCGAATAGCAAAAATTGAAAATGTAACAGTTATCCCAACCAGACCCTTAGGTATAACACTCGGCAACGGATCCCAGGCTCTTTCACAAGGCTTTGTGCAAACAGATACGGATCAATCTGGAGAATTTTGATGTTATAATAAATGCTTATGTCTTCGATACAGGAGGATCGGATGTAATTCTGGGAATGCAATGGTTGAAAGGCTTGGGAAGCGTGTTGACTGATTGGGGGCACAAGACAATGGAATTTATGTGGCGGGGGGAAGAAATCCGACTGCAGGGAAAAACGGCCGATGAGGTGAGCACATGGCAGCAGCCAAACCAAGCTCAGACCAAGACTCTAGTTGTTGAAGGGTGGGCTTGGTTAGTGCAACTCCAGTTTCCAGCAGCAGGTTTGGACAAAATGCAAACTGAACAGCTCAAATTAGAGGAGAGGCTGGAAAAATTTCAGACTCTGTTCGACCAACCTCGAGGTCTCCCACCACAGAGGGTGACAGATCATGCTATAAACTTAGTGTCTGGGGCAACACCAGTAAGCATTAGACCGTATAAGCTGGCCCATTATCTTAAAGACGAGGTTGAACTCCAAATAAATGATATGTTGACTCAAGGGATAGTGCGACACAGCTGCAGCCCATTTGTCAGCCCCATAATCCTTGTTAAAAAGAAAGACAGTAGCTGGAGAATGTGTGTAAACTACCGGGCGCTAAATAAACTAACCATACCAGATAAATTTCCCATCCCTATCATTGATGAGTTGTTGGATGAGTTGCAAGGAGCAACATATTTTTCCAAACTAGATTTGAAATCTGGATTCCATCAGATTCGGGTCCGAACAGCGGATGTTAGTAAAACAGCCTTCCGAACTCACGAAGGACACTATGAATTTTTGGTCATGCCGTTTGGACTCATGAATGCCCCGGCTACTTTTCAGTCCACTATGAACCAAATGTTTAAGGAGTATCTGAGGAAGATTGTTTTGGTGTTTTTTGATGACATTCTAGTTTTTAGTAAAACCTGGGCAGACCATCTTCAACATTTGAGAGTTGTTTTCGAGGTGCTGCAGCGTAATCAGCTTCATCTGAACCAAAAGAAATGTTTTTTGGCACAACAAACCATGGAATACTTGGGCCATATTATTTCAACTAATGGCGTGTCATTGGAACCATCAAAAATTGAATGTGTTGTCGGCTGGCCCCGTCTGCAATCTGTTAAAGGAGTCAGGGGATTCTTGGGTTTAATCGGCTACTACAGAAAATTCGTTGAAGGATACGGTAAGATAGCAAAGCCCCTCACGGAATTGACAAAAAAGGATAATTCCCGTTGGTCTCCGGAAGCTGAGCAAGCCTTTAATACCCTTAAAGGATGCCTAGTTTCAGCCCCTCTACTTGCCTTGCCCGATTTCCAAAAGCCTTTTATCATTGAATGTGATGCCTTTGGTCTAGGAGTTGGGGCTGTTCTCATGCAAACTGAATGTCCAATTGCCTATTTCAGCAAGCCTTTGCAGACACCAACCTCACCAAATCGGTTTATGAAAAAGAAGTTATGGCACTTGTCTAAGCTGTCCACCATTGGAGACAATATCTGATAGGAAACCATTTTATTGTATACACCGATCACAAGCCTCTCAAGCATCTCCTCAGTCAACGTCTCCACACGGCAAATCAGCAGGATTGGCAGGCAAAACTATTGGGGTATGACTTTGAGATCATTTATAAACCCGGACGCCTAAATCAGGCGGCAGATTCCCTCTCCAGCCGGGCTGCGGGCGAACTTCACAGCTCAAACGAATCTATAACTCTAGGTTCAGCCGTATCTGAACCACTCTGGTTGGAAACAGATGGAATAAAGGCCGAGTATTAGCAGGATTCAGTACTGAAGAATATCATTTCTGCTGTCCAGCAGCACCCATCAACACAGCTCAGATATACTATCCATCATGGCTTGCTGTTTTTCCAAGACCGCCTTGTTCTGTCCTCCAAGTCCAGCCTCATACCCAAGTTTTTACAGTACTATCATTCCTCGCCAGTAGGAGGCCATGCTGGATTCCATAAAACCTACAAACGGCTAGCTTCAGGCTTATTTTGGAAGGGAATGACAAAACAGGTTCAACAATTTATCCGTGAGTGTGATGTTTGCCAACGACATAAAACTCTGGCCATGTCTCCAGCCGGATTACTCCAACCGCTTCCAATTCCAGCCCAAGTTTGGGAAGACATATCAATGGATTTTTTATCCCGCTTACCCAAGTCGCAAGGATTTAACGTCATCTTGGTAGTTGTGGACCGTTACTCCAAATATGCCCATTTTCTGTTGCTGCGCCACCCCTATACAGCCAAAGATGTTGCTGAACTATTCATTAAGGAAGTTGTACGACTACATGGCATTCCTAGCTCGATACATAGTGATCGGGGCCCTATTTTTGTCAGTAATTTCTGGAAGGAATTATTTCACATGGAGGACACCTCTCTCAAGATGAGTTCTTCTTACCACCCCCAGACAGACGAACAAACGGAAATTGTTAATAAGTGCCTCGGAACAAACTTACGTTATTTTGCTTCCGAAATCCCACTATCTTGGTCCCGATGGATACCCTAGGCTGAATACTGTTACAACACGGCGACTCATTCCTCAACTAAGATAACTCCCTTTGAGGCTGTTTACGGGCGGAAACCTCCTACGGTTCAGCGGCTTATTGGACAGACTACACCAGTGGACACAGTGTCCACTCTTCTGGCTGAGCGGGATCAAATGATTGAGCAGCTCCGGCTAACCTCACCCGAGCCCAGCAATTGATGGCTCGGTCTGCTAACAAGCACCGTCGGGATGTCACTTATGATGTTGGAGAACTCGTTTATGTCAAACTTCGACCAAATATTCAGACTTCCAAGGTCCACAAACTTACTCCCAAACTAGCAGCCTGCTATTATGGACCCTATGCAGTTGAAGCACGCCTGGGAAACACCGCTTATAAGTTGGTTCTGCCCCCATCAGCACGGATACATCCGGTCTTCCATGTCTCACAGCTAAAACGTGCAGTTGGGAATTCTCCAGTCCAATCTGAGCTCCCAGAAGTTTGGGGTCGTTCTTCATCCACAGGACCTCGGCCAGTGGCAATCTTGGCATCCAGAGCAGCGCCTGGGCAATCACGTGGCAGTTGGTTAATTCAATGGCACGGTTTACCTACTAAAGAATCAACATGGGAGGATGCTGATCTCATCATTTCCCAGTTTCCAGATTTACAACTTGAGGACAAGGTGTCGCTTGCCGAGGGGAAATTGTTAGCAGTACGGGGTCCGGTCCAAGGGGTGTTTCCCCACAGCGCCCACGCCCCCCTATTCTGCACACTTACCAGCGTAGGGATAAAATGGGGAATAAAGATTATGTTAGAGGTGTGGGGTCCAGCAGTTAGTTCAGCCAGGGGAATAAAGATTCTGTTAGAGGTGTGGGTTCAGCAGTTAGTTCAGCCAGGGGAATAAAGATTCTGTTAGAGGTGTGGGGTCCAGCAGTTAGTTCAGCCAGGGGAATAAAGTGGAAGGTTGGGCCTACGCAGGGGGGTGTGAATATACTACTCCATTTTCTGTAGGAACAGAATTGGCGGGAGGCCAGAGGCCTGACTCCTGAAGCTCCTCCCAACAGCTGCGGGCAACGCTGGAGGTGGTCTCTCCATCGGCAACCTGCTGTATTTTCCCTCATCTCCCTAGCTATAACATCTGAAACCGGTATTATCAATCTATTTCTCTCTTCTCAACTCTTGTTTTGTTAATTTCGGTACACTCACACACCAGACCCGTAACAACGGTGATATAATTCAATTTACTGACCAACCTTCAATATCTACTGCAATCGTGATAGGACTCCCTCTGGTAGTGCAGAAAATTCACATTAGGATCCATAAAAATTTCACTGGCTTGCAATCTAAAAACTTGGTTTCCACCAAAATATCGATTGCATACTTCCTCTAAGAAATAACAGTTCTAGACTTCAATTAAACCGCCACAGTGCCAAGAAAGCAACACAAATTATCCAAGAAATCCGCAATGGCGATGTCGGTCGTCGAAGCGCCGGGAAATCCGCAGGAGGAGGCCGGCATGGAGGGAGCAGTTGTTGATGCGCAGGAGGCCACTATGGGAGGCGCGGCAGCAGGGAGGCGCGACAGCAAGTAGAACCGCCGTAGGAGCGGCTGGATCCCGTCGGGAAGTGCGATGGGAGGCGCAAGCTGGATCGGGAGGATGGTGGAGCGGGAGGTAGCCGGACGAGCGCGCTGGGAGGGCGAGGCCGGCGTGCGAGGAAGCGGCACAGGCCGGGAGTCGTCGGACGAAGCAGGCGCACCACGTGGAGGGAGGGCGGTTGCCTGGAGAAGCGGAAGCCGGTAGGTGCGGTAGCCAGAAACGGCGGCGGGTAGGGCGGGAGTAGCTGGAGACGAGCCGGGAGTTGCGGGAGGTATGGGAGCCGCAAGCCGGGGAAGGGAGGCCGCCGGGGAAGGCCGCGGCGAAGCCGGGTAACCGCAGCTGGAGGCAGGGCCGGGAATCCGCGGCGGGAGTCGGCACTGGGAAGGGGACTTTGCACCAGGAGGAGACGCTCAGGAGCGTTGGGGGTCGTCTGCGGCTGGATCCGTCACATATGAAGATGCCGACGCGGGAGAAGCCGTCGGACGGAGCGCGCGCGCATCGGACGGGATGCGCGCAGGGATGACCTCTGATCGCAGGAGGGAGGCGGCGCTGGGATGCCGCCGAGGGCTGTCGTCGGGAGGGAGGGGGGCGTCGGGCTGCGTCGCGACGAAGGGGCGCAGCGGAGGGGAGCCGAGAGAGACGCCGGGAGAGTCGACGGGAGGGATGCCGGCGGAAGGCTGTGCGCAGGGGCCGGGATGCCGCAAAGTAAGCGGAGAGCCGGGAACCCACGCTGGATCGCGAGCGGGATGCACCACGACGGAAGGAAACGCCGACATGGGGGAGATCCGCCGGTGAGGGTGATCCGCCGGTGAGGGTGATCCGCCGTGAGGGAGGGCCTGCGCGACCGGGAGGAGCAGCGGAGTGGGGGGGCGGCCAACTATTTGGGTTGAAGCCGCCACCCCCCGGACGGGGAAAAACCCTAAAGCAAGGGAGAAAAAAAATAATTAGGGAGGGAGGAGGGATCGGGTTTCGAAAACCTCCTTTGATACCATGTAGGTTGAGAAACCCCCTTTGCCTCCTTACCTCAAAGTGAGGCGGAGACATTCTTTTATAATGAATGAAAAGGACCATATCGGATCACAAGTCCGATGTGGGATACAGACTCCAACAGGATTTTTACATGGTTCACTCCCGATGTGGGTAGCTAACTCACGCCATGCACACAGTTCACTATTTCTCTGCACATACCCACAAATCTAATTGATTTTTTGAATACCAAATGTTTCAAGAAAGGGTCACTATCAATCCCTAAGATCACTTCCTCCTCTTGATCTCAGTTCACTACCAACAATCAAGGATGTTGAACCGATAATGTGTCTATATGATCACAATAACTTGAAGTGTTTTCTAACCTTTGTTTTGAGTGTTACTTGGTTACGCTATTTGAACATCATCCTAAGGGAACAAATGGACCAAGCGAAGGCATCAAGAGGAGCATGGAGGACCATTTCCAAGGTCCTCACTGCCCAACAGCACCGGCCAGCCGGTAGCGCTGGCAATAGCTCCTACAGCTCTGCCAAGCCCACCAGCTAGTCAATGGAGCTCACCGGCTACACGGTGGAATCTACAGCAATCTGGAGGCCTTCAACAGTCTCACCGGCTAGCCAGCGGGATCGTCCAGCTAGCCGGTGGGTTCGATCCAGATCAGTCAAAGTACATTAAATGGTGGTAAAAAAAGCCTTGATTCGGCTCATTAATGCCTTGACTCGACCCAAGGCTCCTCCAGCTCCTATGAAGGCTATAAATAGACATAAAGGGAGGCTTCGATCTCAACTACGACATCTACAAACGCCAATTGCCACCGAACAATTCTTGATCGATCCACAACGAGCATTCACAAGAGATCTCCAAGCCATCTTCAATTACCAATCAACAAAATCAATCGGGCTTCATCTTTTTCAATCCTTTTTGCCTTTTCTCTTTGAGTGATTTGCTCTCTTAATGTATTTTTTAAAGGCTCTTCTTCTACCTTCTCTTTCTCTCTCTTCATTTTCTATTCTTCTAAATTTACTAAAGAGAGTTGAGTGCTTTGTAAAGGGTTTGTAAAAACAGACCACTATCTTCTTCATCTTCTTCTTTAAGTGCTCACCACTATTAAAATGAGGGTTCTTGGATTTCGTTAAAACAAAGGGATTCCTTTTCTTTTTTGATTCTTGGTTACCGTTAAAACCAAGTGAGCAATATAACCCTGTTAGTGGTGGAGAGGTCTCTGGACAGGCCAACTGTCATGCATACATACCATAGGAGGAGGCCTCCGTCTAACTCCTAAGGACTCTGTGGTTTGGGTTTGTGGAAGGGGAGCACGTGACTGAGATGGGGACACGTGACTACTTGGGAAGTCGGTTGGGCTAGGCCTCTAACCATTTAGCTTGTTTGTTGGCCTAGTGTGAGGAGTATCAGGAGGAATCTGAGTTCGGCGTACTTGCTTGAGCAAGAGCTTGAGGGAGGAGGGCGCTCTCTTGAATCTACAGGCATGTGGCTAGGCTTCAAGGAGGTGGTCTCTCCCTGGAGGAGTTCCAGCGGCAACCTCGGTATCTTCTGTATTTTGTTTTTTCGAATGGAAATTGTAAGCAACTGGTTGAATAAGATTTGACGATCTATCCAAGAATTTCCTCTGGAATAATATTATGCTAGGGAAGTGCCTAACAGTTTGGCACTTTCATTGAAAGAGAGAGAGATCATTGTGTCGCGGTAAGTTGGATAGTTCGTTGTGGAAATCATGAACAATGGAGTTCGTGCGAGCATTGTTTTTAATTTCAAAGCTAGACGAACACAGCAGGGAAGATGATCGTTGTACAGTGAACTCAAGGTCGCCTGTTGAACACTATTTGGTTGAAGCAGAGTGTGGACGTACGAGGCTTTTCTGCCAGTTTAGATGCAGATGAGAACGGAAGGTAAGGTTGCTTCACTAGAGACGACAATGGAGAAGCATCAGCAGAAAGAACAGGAGATTGAGCGGATGCTTGGGGTGGTGCAAGAGAACCTTGACAAAATGCTCAAGGGACAGGTGGAAAGCCAACATATGCTCCAGGAGCAAATGTGTCTAAATGAGGAAAATATTATTCATCAGCTACGTGATATGAGGAACACTCCGTTGAAAGAATGAAGGAGCTGGAGACGCAGATCGAATCTGGATCAGCAAGGTGAGGCAAGCATACCGCGGCTTGTTCTACCAAAGGAGGAGTTAGAGTTGATGAGGGCAATACTAAGCTTGGCAGGAGCTCGACTTCAGAAGCTTTGGTTGTGGAAGATGGACTCAAAAGTATCTCGAAGAGAGTGGAAATACCTTCTCCGAAGAAGATCCGTTCGGATGGATAACCAAAGCGAAGACATATTTTTTGATTAATCGTACGCTAGAGGACATGAAGCTTCCTTTAACGCAGATTTGTATTGTTGATACAATGCTGTATTGGTTTCTGTCCTAGCAGTATACTAGCTCGGGACTGACATGGGAGCATTTAAAACCAACACTTATGGAACGGTATGGGAAGGCGACGTAGGGAGATTGTATACGGTATTTGAAATCCTTCTGACGGACAGGTACGACTGATGAGTACATTAGTGAGTTCGAACAAGTGGCCTTGAGGATAACGGAATTTCCGAAAACGCGGTTCATGAGTTTATTCATGGGAGGATTACAACCTGAAATAGAGAATGGAGTCTCTAAGCATGAACCAGCAAACAGGCATAAGATGATTACACTAGCTGGAAAGATTGAAAAGGAGTTAGTTAGTCGAGTGTTCAGAGGAAGTAGAGGAACACCAGCCATTTTCCTGGCGCCATGCGGTACTAGACCTAGGGTACCCATTATTCCACCAAGCAGGCCGGAAGTTGACATAAACAGGAAAGAAGTAGAAAGCAGGCGGGTCGGAGGCGACAACAGGTGGACTGAAATTAAGTCTATTAGCAGCCAGGAGAGGGAGGAATGAAAGCAAAAGAGGTTATGTTTCTGGTGTGGGCAACCATATAGCCCCAAGCACCATTGTCCCGATAAGAATTTAAGATTGTTGACATGAGAAATCAAGGAACCGACTGGAGAAGAGGAGGTGGCAGAACCAAGGGAGGTGGATGAAGAACTGGCTAAGGTAGGGGAGCAAGTCGAATTTAGAAGCATGGGGACGGGAAAGCTGACTCGTTTTGTTCACTGGCCATGTTTTAGGAGTGCTGATATAAGTCCTAGTTGATAGTGGTGTTAGCCACAATTTTGTTTCAAAAGCATTAACCAAATTGGCAAATTTACAAGTCTAGGCTACCCGGCCGTTTGGGATTAGGCAGGGTGACAGACGTCAAGCACTGTCAGAGGGTGTATGCAGAAGAGTGGAAGTAACCTTGGAGAACTTTATGATTACAATAGAAGTTTTCGTGTCTGACACAGAGGGACCAGACTTGGTTCAGGGGATGAAGTGGCTCAAGACATTTGGATTTGTTTTGACAAATTGGAGTCAATAAAACAATGAAATTCTGGTGGGAAAGGAAAGAAGTTAAGCTACATGGGGTAACAGAGATGCAAGAGAGACCGGAGAGCTTGCAGCTGGTACTGCAGGCAAATACCGTATCTGTGGATGGCTGGGTTTGGAAAACAGAGTTAATTCTTCCAGAAAGTGAGTGTGTACAGGGGGAAGATCTGCAACGACGGCGGATGGAGGAGGTACTGTTAGAGTACCCAACTCCTTTTTGGGGAACCCAGCGGGTTTCCACCGAGCTGCATTACTGACCATGCAATTATGTTGGTTAAGGCTACTGTCCCCATTAACATCAGGCCGTATAAGCCAGCAGATCACCTAAAAGATGAGGCCGAAAAGCAGGTTGCAGATATGTTGGCCAAAGGAATTATTCGTGTAGAATGAAAAAAGAGGCGAACCCAAAACCCAAGGTGCCTCTCTCTAAGGGAGGCCTTGAGGTTATTTTATAATGAATAGTAAAGACCACATAGGACCACAAGCTGGACATACCCAGCTTGATTACAAAAAAATACAAAACAAAGAAAAGATAAACCGTCATGGCTACTGCTCCCCCTCAAGAAGTTGATGGATGATGCTGCTGAAAAAGATTGGTCGATAAACCGCACAAGCGGTGTCGGTCGACGGAGCGCTGGAAAAGCCGCACAGGCGGACCGATCGTCGGAAGCGTCGGGAATGCCGCACTAGCGGTGCCGGACGAGGGAGCGTCAGGAAAGCCGCACAAGCGGGCCGATCGTCGGAGGCGCTGGGAAAGCCAGAGTGGAGTGGGCCGCTGCCGGAGAGGAGGCCAAAAAAGCTGGACACAGATAAAACCGGCGGGTAGGGCTGCCTTGCAGAGGAGCAGCGGACGAGGGAGATCCAGAGAGGAGATCCAATCGTGGCCGACCAGATCTGGCCGAACAGGAGGGAGAGGGGGATGCCAGCGACGGGAGGGTGGCTAACAAGCTGGGTCGCGTGCAGTGCAGGGGCTGATCGACGGAGCGCCGGGAATGTCGTACTGGCGGGGTCAGTTGACGAGGTGCCGGGAAATCAACACTAGCGGGGCCAATCGATGGAAGGCGGGGATTCCGCAGGAGACGGAGGCCGCTCGCGACGTGCGGCGAGGCTTCCGCAGGAGGGGCGACGACATGAATTATGGCTCCCTGGCCATGGAGGCCGCCGCCCCCCTTTGGGGGAAAATCATAGGGTTTCTGCAAGAGAAGAGAGGGGGGTAGGCTAGGGTTAGAGAACCCCCTCTGATACCATGTAGAATGATAAAAGAGGTGAACCCAAAATCCAAGGTGTCTCTCTAAGGGAGACCTTGAGGTTATTTTATAATGAATATTAAAGACCACATAGGACCACAAATCCGATATGGGACCAGACTCCAACAATTCGAAACAACAACCTGTATGCTAAGTCCCATCGTCATGGTTAAACTATCAAGAAGAAGAAGAATACGAGAAACTATCGAGAGTTCCCCCCAAGAATCTCCAGCCCAAGTCACAAGGCCGACCCCTTAACAGAAATATTCTCTTATGTCCTCCTTCACCCGGCCGGTCCCCCTCTTATATAACAGAGTCACGCTCCCACGCACGTGGGCCCACTAACAAATTCTCTTCCCTTTCTCTCTACAGCTCTTCCCCCTATAACAACCACATTTCGTGGAATGTATCATTTGGTCCGACCTGTCAGACGACATAGGGCTGATGTCGGGTTTGCCGAGAAAGGGAATGGCTGTGAAGCTGGACATGCCAAGGGGAGGAGCTCGGGTAGCTACTTGGGAAAAGGGGTTCACTGATCATCATCAGTTTCTTTTCCACGATCTTGAGTACAAGACTGATCTCAAGGGGTGGCAAGTGATAGAGATCAGGTGGACAGCTTAGAAGGCGCTGATAGGGACCAGTTGGACAGCCTGGAAGGCACCTTCCAAAAGGGGGAAAAAGAGGCTTTATACAGGGAGGGAGTTGGTTGTGGACCATAGGGAGTTAGGGAAGTAGTTATAGGGGAATCTATTATAAGGCCTAAGTGGAGATGGAGGAGAAGGAGGAGGAGGTAAGTGGTTATATAAGGGAGAGAAAGGGGTACTGTTGTGCGGGTACCAAGGTGTTTTTTGTTTCAGGCTTCAGCGCAGCTGAAGAGAGGGGTTTCGGCCTTGGGCTTCAGGGAGCGATTCCTGGAGAGTCTTCTCCTCTCATTTTATTTTCCCCTTCTTCCTTCACTGATCATCATCAGTTTCTTTTCCACGATCTTGAGTACAAGACTGATCTCAAGGGGTGGCAAGTGATAGAGATCAGGTGGACAGCTTAGAAGGCGCTGATAGGGACCAGTTGGACAGCCTGGAAGGCACCTTCCAAAAGGGGGAAAAAGAGGCTTTATACAGGGAGGGAGTTGGTTGTGGACCATAGGGAGTTAGGGAAGTAGTTATAGGGGAATCTATTATAAGGCCTAAGTGGAGATGGAGGAGAAGGAGGAGGAGGTAAGTGGTTATATAAGGGAGAGAAAGGGGTACTGTTGTGCGGGTACCAAGGTGTTTTTTGTTTCAGGCTTCAGCGCAGCTGAAGAGAGGGGTTTCGGCCTTGGGCTTCAGGGAGCGATTCCTGGAGAGTCTTCTCCTCTCATTTTATTTTCCCCTTCTTCCTTCACCATTGTAATTTTGGGTGATCTTATAGCATTACAAATTCCCTTTGGTCGTGGAGTCTATCATTTGGTACGACCTTCCGCTCGATTTTGCGACCTCGGCTCCACTTTCATGGAGACTTGTCATCAAACACGTTTGGATTACACCGAGCAAAGCTTGGGGGCTCTTGAGGAGAAGTTGTCGGGCCTTTCTTCCTCTGTGTTTACTCTCACACAAGGTCAAGATGAATTTTTTAAGTACCTCGCCACCATTGTACATCGTCTGGACAAACTACCTCAACAGGACGATGTGCACCCCTCCTTCATTACCAATGAGTCGCCCACGCACTCCGCCGGAGAGTCTTCTCCTCTCATTTTATTTTCCCCTTCTTCACCATTGTAATTTTGGGTGATCTTATAGCATTACAAATTCCCTTTGGTCGTGGAGTCTATCATTTGGTACGACCTTCCGCTCGATTCCGCGACCTCGGCTCCGCTTTCATGGAGACTTGTCATCAAACGCGTTTGGATTGCGCCGAGCAAGGCTTGGGGGCTCTTGAAGAGAAGTTGTCGGGCCTTTCTTCCTCTGTGTTTACTCTCACACAAGGTCAGGATGAATTTTTTAAGTACCTCACCACCATTGTACATCGTCTGGACAAACTACCTCAACAGGACGACACACACCCCTCCTTCATTACCAATGAGTCGCCCACGTGCTTCGCCGGCATTGCTACTAAGGAGTTGTCCACAGAACTTGTCGTTTCACTCGTATGGGAGCCCCTTTCTCTCTCTCTGATATGCTACTTCACGCTAAACGCCTTGAATTGTGTAGAATTATAGAGAGACGAACTCAATACCCAAGATGTCACTCTAAGGGAGGCCTTGGTGTTATTTTATAATGAATAATAGAGATTACATGATACGTCAAGTCCGATGTGGGACTTGACACAACCTAATCTCTAACACTCCCCCTCAAGCTAGGTGTTCCTAGCTTGCATACATAATAAAACAAAAACAAAGCACAACACTCCTCAAGCTGGGAGATATATATGTATCATGCCCAGCTTGTTACACAAAAATTGGACTCGTGGTTTAGACACTCCTTTTGTGAGAACATCGGCAAGGTGATCAGAGGTATGAACGTGGCAGAAGGCGATCTTCTTCTTCTCAAAGTTTTCCCAAACGAAAAGACAATCAACTTCAATATGCTTTGTCTACTCATGAAAGACTGGATTTGTGGCAATCTTGATAGCAGCTTGATTGACACACCAGATATGTGTTAGTTTCTTGATTGTATACCCAATCTCGTGAAGAATTTTTCGTGCTCAAATAATCTCTGCAGTCACATATGTCATGGCACGATACTCCGACTCTGCACTTGAGCGAGAGATAACTATATGCATCTTACTTCGCCATTAGATCAGATTTCCTCCAACAAACACTGCAAAACCAGACGTAGATCTCCTAAAAGAGAGACATCCAACATAATCTGCAACACAAAACACCTCAATATTTGTATGACCATAATTAGAATATAGAAGACCCAAACCTTGTTTTTTTTCACTTATCTAACAATGCGAAGAACAGCCTCTCATTGTGTCTTTGTTGGAGATTCCATAAACTGACTCGTTTTGCTAACCCCACAGGCAATATCGGATTGAGTCATCGTTAAGTAGTTAAGCTTCCCAACAAGTCTTCGGTATTTGTCAGGTGAAGAAAACATCTCACTGTCAGAATGAAGCGACCTTTCTCCAGGTTCGAGGGGTGAGTCAACTAAGTTGGCTTGAGTCATTCCAATCTCTTGCAGAAGATCAAGAACATACTTCCTCTGAGATAGAAAAATTCCTTTGGTACATCTGGAAACCTCAATCCTCAAGAAATATCATAGTGGACTCAAATCCTTCGTATGAAAATGTTGATGAATGAAGGACTTAAGTCGATCAATGTCGTCAGTATCACTTCTAGTAATGACAATGTCATCCACATAAACAATCAAGAGAATGATGTTTGTTGTAGACTGATGATAGAAAACAAAGGAATCTTTTATGACACATGCCAAATCTAAGCACAACGGCGCAAAAGCACCCGAACCAGGCACGAGGTGACTGCTTGAGGACATACAACGATCGACAAAGGCGACAAACGTTGGAAGACTCCCTCTGAGCAACAAACCCTGGTGGTTGCTCCATATAAACTTCTTCATCAAGAAAACCATGAAGAAAAGCATTTTTCACATCCAGTTGATGGAGAGACCAGTGGTAAGAAGCGTCAAAAGATATAAATAAGCGGACCGATGTCATTTTGGTCACGGGAGAGAAGGTGTCAAAGTAATCAACGTCATACGTTTGCGCATCACCCCTGGCAACAAGTTGCGCTTTGAGACGATTTAGAGAACCATCGGCGTTGACACGCACGATATAGATCCACTTGCACCCGACAACCTGTTTATCTGTAGGGAGAGGGACAAGATCCCAAGTGCAGTTGGTTTCCAAGATCTGAAGTTCATCCTGCATGACCTTTAACCAACCGGGATTAGATATGGCATCAGCAACAGTGCGTGGTGTCGAGTAATAAGCCAATGTCTTCATAACCCGGGAGGTAGATGCAGATAATCCCTAATAAGAGTGAAAGGAGCGTGAGCCTTTGCGAAGTGCAATAGGCAACTCTGGTGATGGAGCATCAGGAGCAGGTGGGTTGTCAAGTGTGGTAGCGACAGTAGGTGGCAGGGTGACAAATGGGCAAGGTCGGCGAGTATATACCTGGCCGAATCGTAATCCAACAGTATCACTAGGAAGAGATAGGGGTTGTGGTGTATCGAGAGAATATGGCAAAATAATTTTGGAATCAAAAAGAGTAGAAGGTGGTGGGAACTCAGGAATAGAAAGAACTGATGATTCGAAAAAGGAAACATCAGTTGAGACAACATAGCGACGCAAATCTGGAGAGAAGCATCGATATCCACGCTGGGTGCGGGAATTGCTAAGAAAGATGCATTTTAGAGCACGTGCATCAAACTTGGTAATCGAGCGACGAATATCTCGAACATAACACACAGCCAAAAATGCGGAAGGGTAAGGAATGAGGGGGTGCTATTGGAAATAATGAATGGAAGGGTGTTTCCCCCAGAAGAACAAACAAGTGAAGTTTGTTGATAAGATAGGTGGCTGTGAGAATGGCATCACCCCAAAAAGAGATTGGAACTTTTTTTTAAAATAAAAGTGTTCGAGCAACTTCTAACAAATGGCGGTTCTTTCGTTCACCAACATTGTTTTGTTGAGCTATGTCAGGACAAGAGGTCTGATGGATAATGTCATGGTTATTGAGAAAAGACTGGAAGGGCCCCGATAAATATTCACGACCATTGTTAGAACGAAAACAGTGAAGTTTAACGGAGAACTGGGTGGCGATTTCTTGATAATAAGAGCGAGACACGATAAAGATTTCAAAACGATTTTTCAACAAATAGACCCAAATCATCTATGAAAAAATGTTGATAAAAGTAACAAAATATCGATAACCCAATTTAGATGGACTAAGACTGGCCCCCCCAGATATTAGAGTGTACCAAAAGAAAAGGATTGGATGCACGGGGAACTGCTCGGGAAACATAGGTGACCCGGTGATGTTTTGCGTAGTGACATGACTCACATTCAAAAGGAAGAAGAGGTCTCAATGCTTGAAAAGGTTATTGAAGAATGGGAGCAGGTGGATGACCAAAGTGATAGTGATGCTGGGAGGGCATGATCAGAGGTGGCAGGGTAGACGAGAGCGGGGGCCAAGTCAAGCACATACACACCACCCTAAAGTCGTCCAGTACCAAGCACCCGAGTCGTCGAATGCTCCTGAAATATAACCGAAACAGGTGAGAAGATGGCCTAACAGTGTATGTCGGCTGTCAGTTTACTAATTGAAAATAAATTAAAGGGACAAAGGGGAACAAAGGCAACAAAAATAGTTTCAAGCCTGGTGTAATTGTACAATTCTCATAGCCAGCAATCTACAATGTCTAACCATCGGCCACAATAATATTACCTCCAGACGATGTCGCTCTATAGGACCGAAGAATACCTGCATCTCCAGTGATGTGCTCTGAGGCACCAGACTCAACAACCCATGAGGTGCGCCGTTGGGAGAGACGATGTTGGAGTATTGCTATGGGCAATAGTGACGCTTGATGATGTCATAGAGTATGCTAAAAATGCACGTTGACAATGTGCTCAAGGTGCACAGTTGATAGAGTATAGGTGCTGAAATTGCACGACTAGACCATCCATGTATTAATTAGGTTATTGAGTAAAGATCAACATGGATGGCGTCGGGGCGTGGCGGTGCAATTTGAGGGTTGTCGCAGAGGCGCTGGAGCGCAGGGGAGCAGGGGTGCTGGTGTGGGAGGTGTGGCGTCGCGCGCTGGTGTGGGTGTCACACAGGGGCGCAAAGAGTGTTGGGGGCAGGGGGGTCGTTGCACGCACAGGGGGGGCCGCGGGGGGGTCGCTACATGCACAAGGGGGTCATCGCGCGCACAGGGTGGGGTCGCAGGGAGTCGTCGCGCGCATAGGGTAGGGCCGCAAGGGGTCGTCGTGCCAGGCGGGGGGGGGGGCAGTGGTGGCGTCGCGCAGGAGGGCGCCGCAGGGGGGCGTCGTCGAGAGTCTCAAAAAAATAAGGGAGAGAGAGGGAGGGTTAGGGAAACCCCCTCTGATACCATGTAGAATTATAAAGAGATGAACTCAATACCCAAGATGTCACTCTAAGGGAGACCTTGGGGTTATTTTAAAATGAATAATAGAGATTACATGATACATCAAGTCTGATGTAGGACTTGACACAACCTGATCTCTAAATTGCCTATTTTGTACGACACGTATCCCCACGGCCAGCTCACATGGGCGGAACTCTATTTCCGCATTCATCCTACCTCAGACCTACTTAAAGTACAGCTCGCTCAGGTCAGTATGGAACGTATTACGATTCACTGGTTCTCGATTTTGCTCTTGGTTCACCCGAACCTCTATTGGACTGTATTTAAAGAAGAATTCATGGAACGTTTTGATGAATTAGAAATTCCAAATCCGCATGAGGAGATAGCATCTACAGAAGGATCTAACATACACTTGGAAGGAGACGACGACAAGGAAATGCAAGAGAGGCATGCTACTGCCCTAAATGCTACCAGTGCAATCCTTGGGGGGTTATTCCTTACGCATCTGAGGTGGCCAAGAGTAATGTCATGCGACCTGCTATGAAATTGGGGCGTAATGGATTAATACAGCCTCAGGTGTTCCCCTTATATAACAGCATAATCCGACCACCGATTGTTGAGTTGGGTGGTGACGCAAGCCCTGGTGAAGGAGGATCTGCTGATTCAACTCCAGTACTCATTTTTCTCAAAAAAAAAAGTGTGGGTGGCGGAGGAAAGTGAGCATACAGTGACGGAAATCCAAGACATGGCTAAATGCATGACGCTAGATACTAGCGCAACCCACAACTATATATCTTCAAAGTTGTCCATGAATCAGCAAGGATTTTGTGGGGGATTGTTTGACGTGCATGTGTAACAAGGGGGCCTTATAACGAAACACAACAGCATTGTCCTGCATCGACACTGCTATCCTGTTTTGCCCAACGCAATGGTTGTCGTGAGCGGCTTAACCACGGGCCTCTTAATCTCCAGCTTGTGGTTGAACCTGGACTGTTTTGTGTTGGATTGGGGTACTCCGATTCGTTCTGGATGATGATTGGGCCGAATGCTTCCGGACCATACTACGCACCAGGCCGCAACTCCGCAGGTCGAGCTCCGCAGTGAGCTCTTAAGGGATTGCAGAGGGCAACGCGCCCTTGTTTCGGGGGTTCAGGGGTCGAAGGACCCCAACCCAAATTTGGGGGGCACTGTAGCAACTCTGACCATTGTAGCAGAGCTTACCGACCGACACTGACAGGTCACTGCAGCAGTGCGGACTTTTAGCATGACTATTGTAGCAGGTCGGACTTTGTAGTCAACAGTACTGTAGCGACACGGACTTCCAGCCATCGGCCACTGTAGCATCTTGGACTTAGGTGGTCGCAGCACTGTAGCAATGCGGACTTATTGTCATCTTTCACTGTAGCATAACGGACTTCCTATGCCGTTGATAGAATAGTACTTCGTCCTTCTCATTAGCCCATTTCGCGCTAGGCTTTCTGGGTGTTAGAAACTCCGATTCTCTCCTTGTAATTGTGCTCCCGGATTTCATAGTAAAATGATTCTACCTCTCCGTGAACGTAGGGATTATTCTCGAACCATATAAATCTCTATGTTCATGTTCTTCTTCTTTCATTTTCCCTTTTACTCTTATGTGAATCGTTTCTTTCTGTTGTTGCGATTCTCGAGGTTTCCGCAACAGTTTTGTTGGACACTTCTACCCCACTTCGGACTGCATCTGAGCCAGCATTAGTTGCACCAAGGGGCTGTCTCCATCTGGGCGTTGCAACGGACTGCATGACGGATCTAAGGAATTTATTTCCTGTGAGTAAAAGGTGTGGGCTACTAGAAATGGTGTTGTTGAAGCAAATAGAGCATGGGATGAGACAGCGAAGGTGTATTCACACTTTCTGGAAAATAATCTAGTTGATCAAGCCATACAAAAAAAAAGAGGGGTCGTCATGGCCAAGGCACAAGGGAATAGTTTAGGGGCCATTGAATGTCCCCAACCAAATCTAGAAAAATACATGGCAGCACATGTTGCCTGAAGGGAACTTGCTGCACTAATTAACACCGTGAGGGCACGGTGAGATTTCAAGAGGGAGGCAGAGGGAGCAATAGGGTTGTCATGCCAAGGGGTGGAGTTAAGGAGGCTGCATGGGAAAAAGGATTCATTAATCTTGCCCAAAATGAAGTATCTAGGTTTTTTAGAGTTTTGTAGTGTCAACATGTTGAATACTTTTGGCTTCCTATTCAAGACAGGCACTGTCACACCCGGTTTTTCAAGTTTTGGCTTATGATCTGATTCAACGAGAATCACGGTCTTTTTCTCGGGTTTCGGGTGTGACGGGGGTTAAATTTTAAAGTGTTCATTTGTCTAGTTTTTGTCACCCGTTTGGCCCTTGGATCGTGTTGAGAGAAAGTTGCATGATAGAGAGTTTGTGACACTCACGGTGTCACAATATTGTGTTTAAATCATTCAAGGATCAATGGGTGGTCTTGCCTAGTGTTTGGGGGTCATTTGAGGGTTTTTGACCAATTTTTGGGGTCGCACGGTTTGAGCACGGTTTTCCCAAATCGTGCAACTTAAACCTGCAAAGTTGCAGATTTTTCCAGTAGTATTCGCATGGTTTGCGCATGGTTCACAAAACCGCGCAGCCCATTACGGGCTGAACTTTTAATTTAAAAATTCAATTTGAGTGATTCCACCTCCCATTTGATGCCCTACCTATTGGGTATCGACCAGAGGGCGCCCCCCTCGTTCTCCCTCATTTTGGGCAACTTTTTGGGCGATTTATCACCAAAGGTGAGTGATTTTTAATGTTTTCTTCATCAAATCCTTCTCTTTCCTCTTCTCCTCTCTTCCCTCTTCCTTCTCCTCTCATTCCTTCTTGGTTTTCTCTTCTCCCATGGTCATGTCAACCTAGGGTTTGGTTTTCCCCTTGTTTATTTTGGGGGTTTTGTTCTTTTAGGGCTCCTCTTGGTAGATCTAGGGTGGAGGAACCCACGTGGAGAGATTTTGGTGGTGCGTTGTTGTTGCGCCATGGATCCGAGGTAGGATTTCCCGTACACTTGCCTTTTTAATTCAAGAAATGTTAGTTTCATGCTTTTTGCACCTTCTATGATTGATAAATATTGATATGTGGTCATTGGTTTAAATGTTTGGTGTGCAAATGGTAGCTTTAAGGCTTGTTAGGCTTGTTTTGTGATAGTAAGACTTATTTTGTTAAATAGCGCACTTAAATATCTGATTGGCTTTTGTGAGTGTTTTGTAATAGAAAATACATAATTTGGATTTCTCAATGTATTGGCAATGTGTGAAATGATGTTTGGGGTTCCTTATATGGGTTTGCCAAGTAGTTTTAGGCTTTTTAAAAGAGTGGGAATTGGCTTTTAAAGTGTTTTGGCACGTGTAGCCGGTAATGGCCCAGTTGGCTTTTTTATGGAAAATGGTTTTGGTTTGAAAGTGAGGTGGAAACGTTTTGAAGAAGTTTTATAAATGTTTTTCTATGGTAATGGTGTGTTTGACACCTCTTATTGGAAATGAATTTCATTTTTGATAAAGGCTGGTTTTGTGAAATGTTTAAGGGCCCGTTTGGCCACTTTGAGAAATTGAGGAAAATGTTTATTATGAAAACCTCCGTTGAATGTTTCTCGTGCCTCGTCTCGTATAATGGATGGGATGTCCTCGATGTGAAATCCTCAGGATCCATTATCAGGATTCCTCGGTTGGAACCCTTTGTACTCTATTTATTTTAAGGCATGAGATTAATCCTTCAGGAGACTCGGGGTGAGGCCAGTTATGAATTATTATGATATATGTATTGTGATTGAATGTTCGGCTGACATCGGTTGGCTCACCCCCATTATTTACATGAGACATAGGAACCTGGCATATTGAGAAAATATTCTAAGAATGATTGTTGCACTGGTAGTTCACGTACTCATCAGTGACCCATAGTAGGTGAATATATTGGGTTTATTGCTATGGGATTCGCCCTCGGTCTGTTCTGAGAAAGGGTGGCCGAGCGTATTGAGTGTTTTGACTTCATTGTGTGTGGCATGCTACCGGGGATGGGGTCTCATGTATGGTTTCATCTGGATTATTCTTGATCTCCTAGGTTCACCTATTTCTATTAGCTTTTAGCTGCTTGTAATGGTGATTGGGATACTTTGATTATTATAGTGTCTTCTTGTGAAATGTTTTTCTTGGAAAGTGATGTGTTGGTTTTAAAAAGGTTTATGAAAAGAAAAGTGTTTCGTCCTCTTTGTGAAAGTTCAAAATAAAAACATCACTTTCCTCTTCAAAATGATATGGTAACTCTAATGAATCGAACCTGACTTTGCGAATGAATAAGGGCAATGAGTTGTACTTTGTTTTTAAGTAAAACGTGTAGAAAAGTGTTGGAGTCTGTATCCCACATCGGACTTGAGGTCCAGTGTGGTCTTAATTATTTGTTATAAAAGAACCCCAAGGGCTCCTTTAGAGATAAACCTTGGGGGTTCGGGTCTCTCATTTTATTCTCCTACATGGTATCAAAGGAAGATTAATCTCGAACCCTCCTCCCTCCCATTTTATTTTCCCCGTCTAGGGTTTCTCATAACTCTCCCCCGTGGGGGCAGCGGCCACCCTTATGTAGGGCTGGGTTTATTCTACCGCCGCCCCTCCGGGCTCTTTTTTCCCAGGCGGCGGTTCCCTCTGTCCGCCCCTTCGGGCTCTTTATTCTGCCCCGCCTCCTCCCGCTGTCCGCTCCCGGTGCACCTCCTCCCGACGGCCCGCCTCTTCCCTGCCGGCTCCCTGCGCGCGGCTCTCCGACGCCCTCTCGAGATCCCGATCCCGGCCCCTCTCTATGCGCGGTGTCTCTCCATCCCAGCGGAATCCTCCCGCCCGCAGGACCTCTCCCGGCGGAAAACGGCGGCTTCGCTCCTTCCGCGGCTCCTTGCGCGCGACCTCTGCTCGACTTCCAGACGACCGCGGCCCTCCCGGCTCCCAACGGCGTCCCTCCAGATCCAGAGCTGCTGCGACGTCCTCCGACGCCGCCTCCTCCTACGGTAGGACCCGCTCCGTGACAGCGGCTCCCTGCGCGCGACCCCTGCGGTGCTCTCCTTAGGTCGTCCCGCGGATCCTCTTTTTTTTTCCAACCGAACCCCGCGCACCGGCCCTCCTCCCAGGCAGCTTCTCCCAGGCGGCCGATCTCTCCCAGCTGGCTTCTGTCCGGCGGATCCCTCCCTCACAGTGCCTCCTTCTCCAGCGTCCCTCCGGCGTCGCGCTGCTCCCGAGGGATCCCGTCGGCCCCACCTCCTGCAGCTTTTTCTCCCGCGGCTTCCTCCCGGCTCCGACGGCGAAGAATCTTCCCCTCCTATGGGCGCTTCGTCCCGACGACTCCCGGCACGCCCTTGCGTTGGCGCAGCTCTTCGACCGCCTCGGACCGGGCCCTATGGCGCCGCCAGATCCCGTAACACTTCTGCGGAATCCCTGCCTCCCGTCACCGGCCCCGCAAGAGCAGCTTTCCCGGTGCTAGTGTGGATTTCCCTGCATTTCATCGACCGGCCCCACTAGTGCGGCATTCCTGGCGCTCCGTCAACCGGCCGGTCTGAGTGGTTTCTTCTGCTGCGCCCACGACATCATTCATCCATCATCGTGAGGGGGAGCTTCGAACGTGAGGGGGAGCAGCAGCCTTGCATCTTTATCTTTTATTTCGTCTTGTTTTGTCATCAAGCTAGGTATGTCCAGCTTGAGGGGGAGTATTTGCAGTCTGTTGCTTGCTTTGTTTTTTCTTTATGTGTCCAAGCTAGGTACACCTAGCTTGAGGGGGAGTGTCGGAGTCTGTATCCCACATCGGACTTGAGGTTCGGTGTGGTCTTAATTATTTGTTATAAAAGAACCCCAAGAGCTCCTTTAGAGATAAACCTTGGGGGTTCAGGTCTCTCATTTTATTCTCCTACAAAAAGCATTCTTTGATATATCGTAGTTCAAACTTGAAAATTGATGTTTCTTTTATTTTAAAGGAAGTGCATTGGTAAAATAGATTATCAGGCTAGCCTACTAAGTTTTAATACTCACGCTTATAGTTTTCTTTTGTTTTTAGCCCTTGTGCAGGTTCAGCTTGAGTTCGATCATCTTGGGCGACGGTTGCTCATTGTGTTGGAGAGTGACCCTCGGGGTCACATGGAGATAGGGTCTGGCAAGCCATGTGGAGCCGAGGGCGTGGTCCTAGAAGGCTCTCCGTGTTGGTGGTGTGTTTGGCATATGATCGCAAACCATATGGTCAAATCACCCACCGACACTAGTACCTCTTGTGAGTCTCTTTGGGTCTTCTTTGAAATCTGAAAATTGTCTTGAGAACCCATGTATTGGAATTATGAAAACAAGGTTTTAATGAAACGGTTGGATATTGGAAAGTAAGAAGATGGGATTTTCAAAATTTAACTTGTGAAAGACCGTGAAAAAATGGATTTTTATAAAGTGAGCTCTTTGGAGTGGAATTGAAATGATTTAGTGAAGCTGGAATTTTATAATCAAAGCTTTGGGTTTTTGGAAATTGATGTTTGAAGCGGGTATGTTTGAATTGAAATTTTCTTTGAATAAAGAAGAAATTGGTTCTTAACCAAATGATTATTAATGAAATGGGATTGTTGAATTTCTAGAAAATGTTTTGAATGAAATAAAGAGGATTTTGATGGGAATATGAGGGGTTTTATTTTTAAGCGTGGTAATATGGTTTGTTGTGTGGAATCTAAAAATGATTTTTGACTTGGTGGTTGGTGTGCCTTTGGAAGGCCCTTGATTTTGAAATAGGGTGAATGATTTGTTTTTGGAAAATGAAGTTGTTTTGTTTTAGCCTTTGGTATGTTCATGGGTGCTCCCATGCATAGTGGTATGTGGATGTGCGGATGGGTGTCCGGTATGGCACAACGGACGGATGCCCGAGAGGCACGGAAATATGCACGTGAGTGGGACTCGATGAAGCACCATTGGTGAATGTGAAAATCGACCAAGTTTGTTTTGTTTTTCAAAAGTGTTTAAAGCTGGAAAATTTTGGTGTTTTTGAAAACTGTTGGGTGCGTGACTTGTCTTTCCTATGATCTAGAAGTGTTGTTATTCAGTATGCTTCCTCGTGATCCGGAAGTGGTACTCTTGTTGTGTCCTGAGTCAGAATCTTGTCGGTGGCTCGGTTTTGGAGCAGTGTTCAGTGAGTTTTTAGAAAGATCTTGGGAATCTTGGAGTCAATTTCCCTCTGAGTTGGTGTTTGTTCTATGTGGAGTTTTGGGTTCATGAGCTGGTTTTGATAGAGCTCGTGGTTTCCTTGTTGCCTTATGTTCGCCCCCATAGAGATGCGGCTACGGGCGGTTCCCCGTTGGGAAGCTTTCCAGTTGATCAACCTAAGGATTCATTTCAAAAGTTAAATTCACCTCTTCGAATGATGCCTCAGCCCGTTTGTTAGAATAGAGAGCTATTTGCGCTCGATTTAAAGTGCCTTCTGATTATGTTGTTTCTCTCGGTTGTAGTGGTTGTGATCGGTGATGCTTGAGGTGTTTCGCCCCATTCTGCTCCTCGTTCGGAGTGAGGGAGAATGGTGTTGTAAATCTTTAAGTCCCTGTTTGGATAAAGGGTGTTGTTTCAGCAAGCTAGCCCCGAGATGTGCCATGATCCTTTGTACCTATCTGGGTGTGTTATGTGGCTCCATGTGGACCTAGAAGAAGGGGTTTCGGTTAGGGATTAGCAGCTCCTAATTGCGAGGCAGTAGATGCTTCATCCATCAAAGTTTCAACCATAGGTCTCGGAGTGAAGTTGGCGCACAGTCAAAAATACAGATGGTGTGGGCAGTTTGGTTATGTTTGTGCCTCCACCGTTGCGGTGAGGCAGTTCTAATGTTTCGGTTGTGGTTTCTTCGTCCGTGTGAATTTCCTCCGGTCGCAAAGAGCGGGGTGGACTTTCCCCTCATAGTGCCTCCTAGAATCTGTATATCCGATCGGTATCCTTGTGTGGACCACCCATGTGAATCGGGTGCGGCCATGGTTTTTATCCGATCGTGAGAGTCGAGTGTTGGGTGGTGTGGTCTTAGTGGTCTAATCATTAAGCCCCTTCCCTCCCCGCACCGTGTGGTGGGGGTTCTTGGTCCGTGAAAAAGGTATTGGCTCTGTTCATATCCCCTCAATTCGGGGGTGGGAGTTTAAATGCTTGTGTCGCGTTCTTCTTGGCCTGGGTTGATAGGCCGTTGTGAGGAAGTCTGGTTGGCCTGTGTGGAAAAGGCCCAGTTCGGGTTCAAGTTGAATTTTCGTTTGGTCGTTCTTAGGTGGTTCTTAATAGTGGGGAGACCATTGCGAGTCTCAATGAGTTTTCTCCTAAGAATTAACGGGTGCTAGCTAATTTTTAATGGTGGGGAGTCCATTCGGAGGTGGTTTTGAAGTGTTGTTTTGTTTCGGGCGATGGGCTTGAGTTCTGTTGGTGGTCGGTGAAACGTTCTTGATTAAAAGAGGTTGGATCGTGTTAATATGGAATCCTTAGGCGTTTATCAATCGGCTAGAAAGTGTTATGGCTTTCCGGGAGCGGAAAGCGTTAATGGTGGAGAGAATTGTCACACTCGGTTTTTCATGTTTTGGCTTATGATCCGGTTCAATGAGAATCCCGGTCTTTTTCTCAGGTTTCAGGTGTGACAGGGGTTAAATTTTGAATGGTTCCTTTGTCTAGTTTTTGTCCCGTGTTTGGCCCTTGGTTCGTGTTGGGAGAATGTAGCATGGTGGAGAGTTTGTGACACTCACAGTGTCACTATATTGCGTTTAAATCATTCAAGGATCATTGGGTGGGTTTCCTTAGTGTTTGGGGTGTCATTTGAGGGTTTTTGACCAATTTTTGGGGTCCCACAGTTTGAGCACGGTTTTCCCAAACCGTGCAACCTAAACCTGTAAAGTTACATATTTTTTCAGTAGCATTCGCACGGTTTGCGCACGGTTTACAAAACCGTGCAGCAAAACTGTGCAGCCCATTACGGGCTGAATAACTTTTAATTTAAAAATCCAATTTGAGTGATTCCACCTCCCATTTGATGCCCTACCTGTTGGGTATCGACCAGAGGGCGCCCCACCCCCCCACCCCCCGTTCTCCCTCGTTTTGGGCCACTTTTGGGACGATTTATCACCAAAGGTTAGTGATTCTTCATGTTTTCTTCATCAAATCATTCTCTTTCCTCTTCTATTCTCTTCCCCCTTCCTTCCCCTCTCATTCCTTCTTAGTTTTCTCTTCTCTCGTGGTCATGTCAACCTAGGGTTTGGTTTTCCCCTTGTTTATTTTGGGGGTTTTGTCTTTTAGGGCTCCTCTTGGTAGATATAGGGTGGAGGAACCCGCATGGAGAGATTTTGGGTAGTGCGTTGTTGTTGCGTCGTGGATCCGGGGTAGGATTTCCCGTGCACTTGCCTCTTTAATTCAAGAATTGTTAGTTTAATGCTTTTAGCACCTTCTATGATTGATAAATATTGATATGTGGTCATTGGTTTAAATGTTTGGTGTGCAAATGATAGTTTTAAGCCTTGTTTTGTGATAGTTAGACTTGTTTTATTAAATAGCGCACACCAATTGTTCGATTAAATGCCCAGTTGGCTTTTGTGAGTGTTTTATAATAGAAAATGCATAGTTTGGATTTCTCAATGTATTGGCAATGTGCGAAATGATGTTTGGGGTTCCTTATATGGGTTTTTCAAGTAGTTTTGGGCTTTCTAAAAGAGTGGGAATTAGATTTTAAAGCATTTTGGCACGTGTAGCCGATAATGGCCTGATTGGCTTTTTCATGTGTTAAACCCTCTTTTATTATAACTGTGCGGCCATATTTACCTCTTCTGGTGTTGTGTTTCAGGAGCAGACTACGAACCGGGAACTTGGTCGAGGCCGGCTTCGAGACGAGGTCTACATGTTCGAGGGGCCAGCCCCCATTGCTTGCACGTCTACCTCTTCTCGGGCACTTGATCTTCATTCCCGATTAGGGCACCCGCCTGCATCCACCATTCATCAGATGTTTCCGGACTTCAGTAGGACTCCTACTTTTCATTGTGAGTCATGCTCCTTTGCAAAACATCATCGCTCTTCCTACATTCCTCGCACGGATACACGGGCCTCCCACCCCTTTGATCTCGTTCATTCAGATGTTTGGGGCCCGTGTACCATTCCGAGTCACTTGGGCTATAAATACTATATCTCTTTCATTGATGACTATTTGCGCATGACGTGGCTTTACCTTCTTCGAGAACGCTCCGAAGTGTTTTCCACCTTCCAAACCTTTTTCCATGAAATTAAGAACCGTTTTTCTATCTCTGTCAAATGTCTCCGCTCGGATAATGGGCGCGAGTATCTCTCCACTTCCTTTCGGCAGTTTCTCCAGGCAAATGGTATCCTTCATCAGACCTCCTGTCCTGATACACTCCAGCAGAACGGCGTGGCCGAGCGGAAACACAGACATATTCTAGAGACTGCTCGTGCCCTCATCTTCCACCGACAGGTGCCTCTACTTTTTTGGGGAGATGCCATTCTCACTGCTACCTTCCTCATCAATCGCCTTCCTTCTTCTATCCTTAAGGGGGCGACTCCCTTTCGGGCTCTTTTCCCCACTCTTCATCTTCATTCCCTCCCTCTTCGAGTGTTTGGTTGCTTGTGTTATGTTCGTGACACTCGCCCTGGCCGCACCAAACTCTCTCCCAAATCCCTCCGCTGCATATTCCTTGGTTATTCCCGCACTCAGCGCGGCTACCGCTGCTTCTCCCCGGACCTTCGTCGGCATGTCATCTCCGCAGATGTCTCCTTTGTGGAAAGTTCTCCATTCTCCTTTCCCTCTCCTCCTCCTGACTCTGCCATTGATGACTGTCTTCCCCTCATCATCCAGCCTCTTCCGGGTTTGCCTCCTACTACCTCTCCTCCTCCTGACCCTGTCCTCGATGATTGTCCTCCTCTCCTCATCCATCCTCCACCGGCGTCAACCCCTGTTGACACCCATTTTGGTCAGGTCTACTCCCGCCGTCCTTCGACTGTATTCCCCGTTCCGGCCAGTGACACTGATGCTCCCGCTTCGTCCGCTGCTCCTGCTCCGCCACCCGCGGACTTGCCCATTGCCCTACGGAAAGGTACTCGCTCCTGCCAGAGTACTCCTCTATTTGCATCTTCTTACAGGGGTATGTCCGCTCTGGAGACGGTTTCTATACCTCGCACAGTTGGTGAGGCCAAATCTCACCCCGGGTGGCTCGCCGCCATGCGGGATGAATTGCAGGCTCTGGAGGAAAACCATACTTGGGATCTTGTCCCCCTTCCAGCAGGCAAACAGGCAGTGGGTAGCAAATGGATTTACACGGTCAGGCTGAATCCCGATGGTACTCTCCATCGCCTCAAAGCCCGCCTTGTGGCCAAAGGCTTTGCTCAGACATACGGAGTTGACTACTTTGATACCTTCTCCCCGGTTGCCAAGATGGCCTCTGTCCGGCTATTCATCTCTCTCGCCGCCCATCATCGGTGGCCTCTTCATCAATTGGATGTCAAGAATGCATTCCTCCATGGCTTCCTTGAGGAAGAAATCTATCTACAGCAGCCCCCCGGATTTTGTGCCGCCGGCGCTGAATCTCGTGTCTGCCGGCTCCGCCGCTCTCTTTACGGCCTCAAGCAGTCTCCCCGTGCTTGGTTTGGCCGCTTTAGCACGGTCGTCAGCGACTTTGGGCTTTCCCGCAGTATGAAAGACCACACTGTCTTCTATAGGACGACTCCACATGGCAGCATCTTATTGGTCGTCTATGTGGATGATATCGTCATCACCGGCAGCGACTCTGTGGGTATCACCCATCTCAAGGCCCATCTTCACCAGCACTTCCACACTAAGGATCTTGGTCCTCTCACATACTTCTTCGGCATCGAGGTTTCCTACTCCTCTGCCACCATCTCCCTCTGCCAACGGAAGTATGCATTGGATATATTGCAGGATGCTGGGCTGACTCAGGCCACTGCGGTCGATACTCCTCTGGAGCCTGGCGAACGGTCTCTTTATGCCTCCTCGACTCTATACCCACATCCCGAGCGGTACCGTCGATTGGTGGGCAAACTCAATTATCTCACCATGACTCGACCCGACATTTCCTGTGCGGTAGCCAAAGTGAGTCAATTTATGGAGCATCTCACCACATCTCAGTGGGATGTTGTCATCCGCATTGCCAAGTACATCAAACGGGATCCTGCCCGTGGTCTTCACTACTCCCAGCATCCTCATCAGCATATTGAGGCCTTTTGCGATGCTGATTACGCTGGCTGCCTTGCCACTCGGAAATCTACCTCTGGGTTCGCCATTTTCTTGGCTGGCAACCTCATTTCTTGGCGCAGCAAGAAACAGACGGTCGTCTCTCGCTCCAGTGCCGAGTCTGAGTACCGTGCCATGGCCACCGTCACTACCAAGATCCTTTGGCTTCGGCAACTCCTCCAGGAGCTTGGCTTTCCTCAGCAGACTTCTGCTCACATCTGGTGTGACAATCAGGCAGCCACTAAAATTGCTTCGAATCCCGTCTTCCATGAACGCACGAAGCATATTGAGGTGGACTGTCACTTTTTTCGCCACCACCTGGAGCACAACCATGTCAGCTTTAGCCACATTCCGACGGCAGACCAGCTTGCTGACATCTTCACCAAAGGCCTCCCTGGTGCTCGCCTTGCCTCGCTCAGTTCCAAGCTGGGGATCCACCACATCTGACACCCAGCTTGAGGGGGAGTATTTATGGGTCTTGTGTGGTGTCATCTTATTCTTTTTTGTGGGACTCGTTGTCCAAGCTGGGTCTGTCCAGCTTGAGGGGGAGTGTTAAACCCTCTTTTATTATTATGGGTATTTCCGAGTCCCACATCGGAATACTCCCTTGTACATTCCGCATTTTCATTCTATAAAAGAAGAGCCCCACCTCACCTTGAAGGTAAGTGGGTTTCCCCATTCTACATCATGGAAAATGGTTTTGGTTCGAAAGTGAGGTGGAAACATTTTGAAGGAGTTTTATAAATGTTTTTATATGGTAATGATGTGTTTGACACCTATTATTGGAAATGAATTACATTTTTTATAAAGGCTGGTTTTTTGAAATGTTTAAGGGCCCGTTTGGCCACTTTGTGAAATTGAGGGAAATGTTTATTATGAAAACCTATGTTGGATGTTTCTCGTGCCACGTCTCGTATAATGGATGGGATGTCCTTGATGTGGAATCCTCAGGATCCATTATCAGGATTCCTCGGTTGGAACCCTTTGTACTCTATTTATTTTAAGGCATGAGATTAATCAGGAGACTCGGGGTGAGGCCTGTTGAGAATTATTATGATATATGTATTGTTATTGGATGCTCGGGTGGCATCGGTTGGCTCACCCCCATTATTTACATGAGACATAGGAACCTGGCATATTGAGAGAATATTCTAAGAATGATTGCTACATTGGTAGTTCACGTACTGACCAGTGACCCATAGTAGGTGGATATACTGGGTTTATTGCTATGGGATTTGCCCTCAGTCTGTCCTGAGAAAGGGTGGCCAAGCATATTGAGCGTTTTGATTTCATCGTGTCTGGCATGCTACCGGGGATGGGGTCTCATGTATGGTATCTTTTAGATTATTCTTGATCTCCTGGGTTCACCTATGTCTATTAGCTTTTAGCTGCTTGTAATGATAATTGGGATACTTGTGTGATTATTTCCATTGCCCTTGTGTGATTATTATAGTGCCTTCTTGTGAAATGTTTTTCTTGGAAAGTGATGCGTTGGTTTTAAAAAGGTTTATGAAAAGAAAAGTGTTTTGTCCTCTTTGTGAAAGTTGAAAATGAAAACACTTTCCCCTTGAAAATGATACGGTAACTCTAATGAATCGAACCTGGCTTTGCAAATAAATAAGGGCAATGAGTTGTATTTTGTTTTTAAGTAAAACATGTAGAAAAGCATACTTTAATATATTGTAGTTCAAGCTTGAAAATTGATGTTTCTTTTATTTTAAAGGAAGTGTATTGGAAAATAGATTATCGGGCTAGCCTACTGAGTTTTAATACTCACGCCTATAGTTTTCTTCTGTTTTTAACCCTTGTGCAGGTTTAGCTTGAGTTCGATCGCCTTGGGCGACGATTGCTCATTGTGTTTGAGAGTGACCCGTGGGGTCACATGGAGATAATGTGGTTGTCTGGTGCGGTTAGTTTATTTGTATAGTTGTTGTACCGTCCAGTTTCATGTATAAGATGTTCAGTTCAGTTTATATATATGTATTGGACTGCTTGTGCATCTTTCTCCTGTTTAGTTTCTTGTTTATTTATTGGGCGAAATTGTTCCCTCTTTGTACTATATTGATGTTCGGCACTAGTTGTCAACCCGTGGGGATCGGGAACGCCCTTCGGGCCATGCCACGGATCGGCTCGGGTGACCGGTTCAGGGTTGAACCGGGTTGATTCGTAACAGGCAATTGAGGATACATTGAAGAAAGAGGAAGTAACCTATGCAGTTGAACAATTGCTTCGTGAAAGGGGGCTTGTTGTGCTCATTGACTACCCTGATACATTGAAGAAACGTCCATATTTTCATCAAATTTTTCAAATAGAAGACTTGGATTGGTTGATGTTTGAGATTTGGAGTTTGTGGGAGCGCATAAGGTTGATGTTGGGTTCGTTGTGAAAGGAAATGGCCAGGAAGCTGGACATGACAAGGGGAGGCGCTCGGGTAGCTAGCTACTTGGGAAAAGGGATTCACTTATCGTCATCAGTTTCTTTTCCACAGTTTTGAGGACAAGACTAATCTCAAGGGGTGGCAAGTGAAAGAGATCAATCGGACAGTCTCGAGACAGCATGGAAGGCACCTTCCAAAAGGGGCAAAAAAGGTTTTATACAAAGAGGGCAACTGGTTGCAGGCCAGAGAGAGTTGGGGAAGTAGTTATAGGGGAATCTATTATGGGGCCTAAAAGGAGATGGAGGAGGTAAGTGGTTATATAAGGGAGAGAAAGGGGTACTTTTGTGGGGGTATGAAGGAGTTTACTGTTCCAGGCTTCAACACGGCTGAAGAGAGGGGTTTCGGCCTTAAGTTTCACGGAGCAATTCCCAAGAGAGTCTTCTCTATCTCTCATTTTATTTTCCTTTCTTCCTTCACCATTTGTAATTCTGGGTTATCTTATAGCATTACAAATTCCCTTTGGTCGTGGAGTCTATCACATTTGAGAAAAATCATCAATAAAGGAGACATAATAGGGATAGCCTGACTTGATTTGGGACAGCGTAGGGACCTCGCACATCATAATGGACTAAATCAAAAGGTTTGGGCACATGCGACAACAACTGAGGAACATAAGACGTTCGATGGTGTTTAGAAAACTGGTAAGACTCACAGTGCAAAGAAAGATGCAGAGACTATAAGACGTTCGATGGTGTTTAGAAAACTAGTAAGACTCACAGTGCAAAGAAAGATGCAGAGACTGAGATGGGGGGCAAAGCTTATGTAACACTAAAGCAGGTGGATGGCCATAGCCAAAATGAAGATCAGGAGCACGTACAGAGGTGGATGGGCAAGCAAGGGATGTCGAGACATCAAATATGTAAACCTCATCACAAAGATGACCTCCACCAAACTCCTGATTCATCAACCGCTCCTGAAAAACAACATCAGAGGATGAGAAAACAGCACAATTAAAGTCTTTTGTAAGCTTACTAATAGAGAGGAGATTAAATGGACTTCCAAGAACATGAGCCACCGATGTCGATTGAATACAAGGATTCAATGAGCAAATGTCAAATCCTGCAATAGGAATAGTGGAGCTACCACCAACAGTGATCGCAGTGTCTCCAATGTATAGACGATGGGTAGTAAGCATACCTGCACCACCGATGAGATGATCTAAAGCACCAGAATCAGGCATCCATGCTATCGGGTGATGGGAGACACAAGTCGTAGGGCCACCAGTCTGAGCGCCAAATTGGGACGGAGGTCTGATGGTGGATGTGATGAGTCGACCAGAGCTACCTGAGCTTGTCGAGGTGGCTGCGATGGATGGCTAGAGGTGAAGAACATCGAACACTCGAGCTAAATTGTTGGTTTTTGAATACATGAGTCAAGGAGTAAAGCTCCTTAACAGTGTTCGCAGTTCGAGTAACATCTTTGACTGATCATTCCATAAAATTGGCAAGCAATGCAAAAAATTTGCTATCAACAAGCTTTCGAAGCTTGTACTTCGAATCAGATATCGTTGGCGGAGGGTTAACAAGGTGAGAATCAAAATCCATACCGGTCAACGACATAAGTACTATCTTTACGCCAGACAGAGAAGTTGGTGGCATCAAAATGCTTATCCATGAGGTGCGTGGAGGCATTGATCAACTACAAAAGGGATGAGGAACTAGGTGTTGAATCTGCCAAGACAGGAAGGGTGTTAAGAACAGGCTAAAAGGTATCACCAAGCCAGCGGGAAGAGCTGAGCAAATGAGGAAGCCCGCGGAAATAGTTGGGAACGCAATGAGGTAGCTTGCCTTAGCAGGAAGAGCGGGATAGCAGCAAAGCATGCAGGAACACCATCAAAGCATGCACGAACATCACAGATAGGACGTGGAATTCAACATGCAAGAACATCATAGATAGTACGTGGAATTCAGTGTGCAGGGTAGATGGCAGATATGGCAGTGAAAAGGCAGTGAATGGTTCGCCAAGGGGAAACATACAGGGTGGTGGACATTTGCGAGTGTTGTGCGATTGTCCAAGGAGGGTGCAACGCGACACACAAGGTCGCATGCCTATAACTATAAACGCACGACGCCTGAGAAGCATGCAAGACACGTGGGAGACGCGATGCGCCGGCCGCGTGCGCGCCCGCCAAAGTGGCATGACATCAGCGTCGTGCTGTGTCCACCTAAGGTGCATGCGCGCCTGGGATGTGTGACGGGGTCGTACGCTGGGGCGGAATAGGGTGGCGACTAGGGTTAAGGGCCGACGTGGCAAGAATGGGATAAGACAGTAGATGGGGTTGGGGGCCAGCACACAGAGAGATTGGACCAGGGCTTTAATACCATGTAGGAGTAAAATCATACTCCTTACCTCAATAGGAGGTAGAGCTCTTTATTTATATTGATAGAGCAAAACAATACAATAGAGAGAAAATCAGAGCATGGAAAATCAGCAAAGTGCATGACTCTTACGAAAATGACTCTAACGGGAATGACTTACGAAATGAAGATTGGCACTTACGATTCTAAAGGATTGACTCTTACGGTTTGAGGTCTCCTGGAAATTTTGTTAAGTATTTGACTCTTACAATTTCAACTTATGATTTCAAGGGTGATTGGAAAGTTTACTCTTACGATTCAGAATTCAATAATTGGAAAAGTGATGGAAAGTTTGCTCTTCCGTTTTCATTTAAATGACTCTTATGTTTTCAGACTTCCGAGTTCTCGTTTCAATTACTTGAAGGACCAAGGATCACTTTTCAATGTCAGAAATTCATCTACAACTTCCAGCCAATTTTGTTTGTTTAGTTTTTATTGCCTCGAGTTGTCTGGTTTGTATTGTAACACCGCACAGGTTATACTACACTTAAAAGGTATTGTTGGTTCTGTTCACCTGACCAAAAGGCAGTTGCATGGGTTGTGTCTGATCCTGTTAAAAGGCACTAGGTTTAAGGCTGTCCCTTAGACAGCCTGGGTTTAGTCTACACCCACATAAAAGGCTGCAGGTTTGATTTGTCCTTTGAAAGAGACTGGGTTAGGTCTGATCCCATAGAAAGATTGGGTTAGGGTTGCTCCCTTTGTAAAAGTCTGGGTTTTGTCTGCACCCTTAAAAGGTTATATCTATTGTGGATATCCATACTACTAGGTTAGAGTATGAAGAGTAGATAGGATCATTTAGATGCGAACTACTATAAAATCATTAAGTTTTGAGTTACTCTCATTTTTAAAGATTACAATTCACCCCCCTAATCTCTTGTATTGTCATCACCCTAGGTGAGGTGAGACCTAACAAGGCTAAGGAGAAAATGGACGCAGGAGAGGAGATTGTGCCAGGAACTACACTATTATAAATCCTGATTTCTTTTACATAGAAGAGATCAGACAGATCAAGCACAAGAACAAAATCCAGCCTTTTATAAAACAGATTGCAAAAATCAAAAGCTAACAAGCTGTGATTATGATCAATGAAATCGTATCAAATTAACGTGAAAGAACAACATACCTGAAACCAATTGACAACTTAATAAGTGACATAATCTTCATCCTGACAGAATCATAAGCGCTCAAGAACCCACTGTGAACCTGAGATATAAGTCACTAACTGAACTTTCAAAAGAAAGTTTATGGATAACTTGTCAACGCTAGGGTATTTACACAAACAAAACTTCTCTTCAAGTTATTTGCATACTTGCATTTCTTGCTTGAAGTCTCCACCAATCCTTTCAGGGTTTAACCTACAGAACCAAAACAAGGCTAGGCAACACTCAGCAAAAACAGAACATTGCAAGATCAACAAAATAAATTGCAGGATAACCACAATAAGATATGAAGCTTCATTTTAATGGGCGCTTAAAAATTCAAAAAAAGTAGAAGCCAGAAGCAAAATCAATGGAATGATACCTTATGTTAACAATGAATCGTTTAGAAAAGAACGATGTTAACAACTCATGCAAAATTGTTTCAAGAAACTTCAGTTTTTCTGTGGTAAAATTAGTTACTGTTGATTTGGAAACTTTAATATTGTCTTCTTGGGGATAGTGTTTTGTAGGATTGCAAACCCGGACTTCATATAAATGAAGTTACAGAAAATGCATAAGAGACAAGAACTAGATCACAGAGAAATCAGATTTTTAGAGAGATCACAGGAACACAAAAGAAGGAAGTACAGAAGACATTACCCGGCAGGAACTAACATTAAATCTGTTTGCAAATCCTTCCATTTTGCCTGAGAAAACAATAAATCTGGATATCAAAATGAAAATTAGTCCAGTTTCAAAAAAATGACAGAATAAAAATTACTTGTTCTGTTCCTCTGAAAGCAACAACTATTCTTTTTTGTGCAGAGTCGCGCCAAACTGCAACCTGCAATCATTGCATACCGTTACTGTTGAAATAATGATACATGATGTGGTTACCTCCATCTGATGCTAATAGGTTTTACCTGTGTATCTGTTGAAGGGTTATCCAAAAAACATAATTTCTCAAATTCAGATTTGATAAAAGATGGATGGCCTAGTGAGGTTGCAAGCATTGCCCAAGCTTCCATTGCACTCTCTGTGGTTGAAAAGAGTTTCCTCGTCTCCTCAGCCTTCTGTTCACTCGAAACTGAACCAACCAAAGAGCCGTCTAATCTTTCATTACCAACATGTTCAGAAACATCAAGGTTCTCACGAGTAGAAAAAATTTCTGCTGTTTTGTCCTTTTCAGCATGTTGTGCTTCCTTGTTTGGTTTAGAAACAGCTGCAGAATGAACCATTAATGCTCCTAAAATAGAATCAGTTTGTTTCAATATATCTTGTGTTGCTTTCTTAATATCTGGAAGTAAAGATTGAATTATGCCAATACTAGAGGAGCCGCTACTTGCAGAATTGTCATCATCATCACCAAAATTCTGGCATTCAGGAGATGCAAGACCTGACTCAATATAACCTTTTTCTGCAATTTTCTGTGACTGTGAGCCCATTTTTTTTAACAAATCAAACCCTTCCCACTTGATCTTTTCAACAAGAGGAAAACCAAATTTCTGAACATTCTGATTGACCACATCAGCTAAATTCTTCCAAAAATATTTATCAGAATCTTCCATCTCGCCAACTTTCATAACAAGAGAAGAGGAGCCACACTCCATATTATCATCATTTCCAAGATGAATGTTCTCTCCACCTTTATCACTGCTGGAGTCATTTTCAGCAGAACTACTCTCCAACTGGGGATTCCTGTCGGGTAGAACAGAGGGAAACTGCCCCTTCTGAAATGCCTTTAATCTCCCAAAAGCAAGCTGAGCAAATTGGCGTGCTTGCACAGTCTCAGATCCAATAATCCTTTTAACAGCAGATTCAAAATCAGAGTAGCGAAAGAGTTCTGCAACAGAGGGGACTTTCCACCACTTTTTCTCTTCATCAATTTCATCATAGCTTTCATACTTAACCTAGAATCCCATCAGCAAAAGAAGGGGACAAAAGTTCAAAAAAATTATTGACCTTCATTGATACAGCAATCCATATAAAGTAACATGATGTATATCTGAAAATAAGGATAAAAAACGAAGGAACAACTGAAAAGGGTTTGACTGATAAAATTTTGACTCGTCCTTCTAGCAGATAAACTTGCCTCTAGTTGTATCTTTCCACCACCACCCATTCCTTCCAATTCTACGATCAACTCGTGCAAATTTCCTAGGAAAAAAAAGCACGTTTGGCTTAGTTATCCCAAGAAAGTGGCTCATATTTCAGCAATATGATGCTCGATCTTGAATGAGTCAGTCATTTAGCCCAGAATAAATTAGCTGCAGCAATATTTTCAATTATTTATGGAAAAAAATGGGTTATCCAACTTCCCAACATGTACATTAAAATAAATCACCATTAATGCTGGAATACATGCATAAATTGAGTTGAGTAAACATTCGGGCTGTACAAGGCAAAGGGCAGGGAATGCCTGTAGAAATGAAAACTGATCAGATGCTCACCGTCACAGAGGCAATCCAAACCAACAAGTGCATTACCCAAGCGCTTATGTGGAGTAACCAAATTTGCATCCCAAGCTGCAACCTGGAATATGGTTCCATAATTTTAGTGCAAAAACACTGCCTATGCAATTCTAAAGAAATATAATTACCCAATGATGTATTATTAAAACAGGGTGTCAGGAATGTCCGACCCCCTATTGTACATACCTATGGTAGAAAAGGGAATGAGTCCTAACTGCCAGGGGCAGTGATGTGATTCTTTATGGGTTTCCTGTTTTGGTAGTATATGGTCGGGCAGGGTTGGGCTGTGGGGATACCGGGCTATTTTGCAAGAACTCACCTGCAGGTGTAGTTAGAGGTGAGGAGGTCTCTCTCTAGAGAAGTCTTCCACCGCAAGATAGGACCGAAGGAGGTGTTCTCTCCAGGTTACTCTTGCTATGATATGGTAATACTCCTTTCTTGATTGCTCGAATTCTAGTTGTTCAGCATTGATAGAATAAAGGGATTTGTTCTGCACCAAATTCCTGTTCTCTTTTTTTTCTCTGTTCGAATCTATTGTTAGCTGCGGGCCTAACAAGTTTTGGTGCTTTCATTGAGTTCCCGGGCACTGCGTCCTGGTTGATTGCCTCCTTTTGCATTTCTTGGACGTCGAGTTTCGTTCTCTCACGCATGCATACTAGAATGGAAAGTCATATGGCTTCAGTTGAATCGGTTTTGGAGGCCCAGCAACAGCGGTTTGAGGAGTCGACACAGCGGGAGATGGCCCGTGATCAAACAATGGCGGACCTCCGAACTAGTCTTGATATGCTTCTCCGTGGACAAGCCGACAACCAACTGTTGAGCCCACTCTGTGTAAGTTGTATTTGCTGTTAAGAGATGTCAATATGATGAAGAGTTGAAGTGAAGAAGTAGCTTGAAAGTTTAGTTGCAGAATCCAAGCTTGAAAAAGAAGAAGATCCCAAGAGTTGTGTCCAATCATATTAAGTGAATTAAGACCGGAAGACACGTCTTGGAAGCTGAAGAGTTGTGTCCAATCATATTAAGTGAATTAAGACTAGAAGACACATCTTGGAAGTTGTGGTGGAAGATTTGAGGAGTTTCATCCTAGTGTCGGATGAAGGTTGAAGAATATGCTTCCGTGAATTGGCACATCCATGGCATAAGCGACCATGCAGAAGAAGCAACCGTGAAGAATGTGTGACTGCATGAAGGGTTCGATCTACCGTGTGAAGGGTCGAGTGACCGCATAAAGGCATGCGCAACCGTGGACTCGCACGAAAGCATGAGCGATCGTGCGTTGGGGTAGTGGAACCGTAAGTTATGTGGTGCGACCATGTGTTGTAGTGCAATTGTACGTTATGTGGTGCGACCGTGCATTGGAGTAGTGCGGTCGCATAAAGGGTCGTGTGACCGCGAGTTGGAATTGTGCGACCACATGAAGGGGCTGAGCAACCGCACGTTGGAATTGATCACCCGCTCGTTGTATCAAGCTGTTGCATGAAGAAATTTGGACGACCGTGAGTTGCACGATATATGGAGCTACCTTGAACTAGATACAGAGTGAAGACTTCTCCCAAAGTTCAAATATCATGATATCGATTATCATGATTCTCCCAAGGCACTTTTGGATGAAGTTTTGTAGAAAGCAGAAGGTTGCACTGTGGAGAAGACGAAATCTGAAAAACAGTTGAAGAAGTGCATATACACATATGTGAGTTGCTACGTACGGGAATTGCCCACATATTTATGCTTACAATGCTAGGAATTAAAGGTGTCTTGTCGTATATTGCTACAATATTCTATCGGTGTCTCCGGTCGGCCCTGCTATAGTGAGTCAACATTGCAACAGTTTTCCAAAATTTGGATTAGGAACCTTCGGCCCCCGAACCCCTGGGGCAGGGGTGCGTTACCCCCTGCAACCTCCAACGACCTCACCGCGTAGGTCGAACCGTGAGAGTTGTGGTCTGATGTACAGTTTGAGCCGCTAGCATTCAGACCAACTTCATCCAAACGGATCAGGCTACATTATTCCAACAGTGATGAGATCCATACTACCACAAGATAAATTAGAAATGAAGTTCAAATGTGCAAGCATGAAGAGTGGAAATAGAGCAACATGGTTGAGAAAAACACCTCAACCATGATGTTTACAATGAGGAATAGGAAGAGTCACCTTATTCCCTTAATCTTTGTGCACTGTATTTATGCTTACAATGCTAGGAATTAAAGGTGAAGCGTGCTCTCAGAGGGAAAACCTGAGAAAGAGTGATGGTTGTCTATTTTGGACGGTCCAGATAAGGATGTCACCATCTAAGATTGATCTCTAAATTTGTATTCTAGAAAATCTGATTATTAAATCATCTATGATGAAGTTGAAGGAAGTGGTGGATGTCAACACTTGACAGAAAAATGAAGATGTCGTCTTGGTTTGATCTTACATTTGGTATTCTGTACAATGTGTTTAAGAAGATCATCCTTAGTAGTGAAGTTGTGGAAGCTGTCAAATCTAGACAGCCACAAATGGAAGATCCATTTTGGTGTATTTTCGACATGGAGATCCTGAAGCATATCTATTGAAGAGATTCATCATTATAAAGATCATGATAAATGTCTCCTTGGAGGGGGGGACTGTTGAGTGGCTCCTTGAACCACTTTATTATTGATAATTGCAAAGCTTTATTTGTTTTTTCTTTAAAAGTTTAAATATTTTGAATTATGTAAAGTATGCTTAATCATGATCATATCTTAATGTTTATTTACTTAAAATGTATTTAGTTTTTATGTTTTGATAGTTCATAACATGTTTTATAAGTTCCATGAAGTGATCCAAGACAAAATAAGTCATTTAAAACTGTAAGTGGGTGAATTCCCCTTACCTCAATGTGAGGTGAGGATATTCTTTTATAGATTAGGAAACCAATATACAAGACGGGTAAGTCCGATGTGGGACTCACCCATTTACACTTAAATGGGTTCCAACACTCCCCCTCAAGCTGGACATGCCCAGATTGGATAGAGGCCCACAAAAAGAATAACAAGACAATCTCAAACTCCCCTTCAAGCTGGGTCATGGAGGCTGTGAACACCCAGCCTGGAAGTGAGAGACTCAAGACGAGCTCCGGGAAGACCTTTGGTGAAGAGATCAGCAAGTTGATCGGCCGTCGGGATATGGCCGAAACCGATATGGTGCTGCTCCAGATGGTGGCGGAGAAAGTGACAGTCCACCTCGATATGCTTCGTCCGTTCATGGAAGATGGGATTCGAGGCAATCTTCGTGGCGGCCTGATTGTCACACCAGATATGAGCAGGAGTCGATGCCAGGAAACCGAGCTCCTGGAGAAGATGACGAAGCCAGAGGATCTCAGTAGTGACAGTGGCCATGGCTCGATACTCGGCCTCGGCACTAGAACGGGAGACCACAGTCTGCTTCTTGCTGCGCCAAGAGATGAGATTACCGGCGAAGAAAACGGCGAATCCCGAAGTAGACTTGCGGGTAGCGAGGCAACTGGCATAGTCCGCATCACAAAAAGCCTCAATATCCATGTGAGCATGATGTGAGTACCGAAGGCCGCGTGCAGGGTCTTTCTTGATGTACTTGGCAATGCGGAGGACAGCATCCCACTGAGAGCAGGTGGGATGCTCCATGAACTGGCTGACTTTGCCAACGGCACAGGCAATGTCGGGACGCGTCATGGTGAGGTAGTTGAGTTTGCCAACCAAGCGCCGATAGCTCTCAGGATGAGGAAAGAGTTCCGAGTCGGAATGAAGGGAGCGTTCCCCAGGCTCAAGGGGAGTGTCAACTGTGGTGGCGGTGCTCAACCCGGCATCCTGCAATATATCAAGAGCATACTTGCGCTGGCAGAGAGAGATAGTGGCCGTAGTTCGGGAGACCTCGATGCCAAGAAAGTACGTGAGGGGACCAAGATCCTTGGTGTGAAAGTGCTGGTGAAGATGCGTCTTGAGGCTGGCGATGCCTCTGGAGTCGCTCCCTGTGATGATGATGTCATCAACATAAACTACAAGCAAGATACAGCCGTGTGTCGTCGTACGGAAGAAGACGGTGTGATCCTTCATACTCCGAGAGAGGCCAAAGGCGGTGACGACAGTGCTGAAGCGGCCAAACCAGGCGCGAGGGGACTGTTTGAGGCCGTAGAGGGAGCGACGGAGACAACAGACATGGGAGGCGGCACCAGAGGCAGAGAAACCAGGAGGCTGCTGCAGGTAGACCTCCTCGTCAAGAAAGCCATGGAGAAAAGCATTCTTAACGTCGAGTTGATGAAGTGGCCAGTGATGATGAGCAGCCAGAGAGATGAAGAGGCGGACCGAGGCCATCTTGGCGACTGGAGAGAAGGTCTCAAAGTAGTCGACGCCATATGTCTGAGCAAATCCCTTGGCGACAAGCCGGGCTTTGAGGCGGCAGAGAGAGCCATCGGGATTGAGACGGATCGTGAAGATCCATTTACAGCCGACCGCCTGTTTGTTTGCCGGAAGGGGAACAAGATCCCAAGTACGGTTGGCATCCAGAGCCTGCAATTCATCTCTCATTGCGGCTGGCCACCCGGGGTGAGACTTGGCTTCACCGACCGTGTCACCTGACCGCATGAACAAAATGTACCTACAGTGAGGGAGTCAACTGACAATGTCACCTGACCATGTCAACCTACCGCATGAACAAAATGTACCTACTGTGGGAGTCATCTGACTATGTCACCTGACTGTGACACCTGACCGTGTCAACCTACCATGGTACCTACCGTGAGTAAATTTATCCTTTGTATTTTGACTATAACTTGGGGTAAAAAACTCCAAATTAAGTTATTCTTGTTGCATTCGAAAGCTAACAAAATTATCAACATTTCATTAGAAGAAATCAAACTCTGAATCAATCTTTATAAATACCGAAATTAGATTGAAGTGAGTGCATGTTTTCAACTAGAATTATGCAAATTTCCAAAATAATTTTTCAACTGTATTTTGATGATAACTTAGTTGTAGAAGTCAGATTAAGGTAATTCTTGATTCTATGGAAAGATAATGAAATTATCTAAATATAATTTAAATTTTTTTTTATTACAACGCACGCAAAGAAATAAACCGGGCCCGGGGACTCGACCCTGCGACCACCGCCCCGAACCCCTAATTAGATATAAAGTTGATTATGTTGTTTTAAAGGCCTATTTTAAGTCTGAAACAATATAAAAGTTAAGTTGTCTACAAATTTCCAGAATCGCATATGTGAAATCAAGTACGTGAATTTCCTTACATAGATTCTGCTATGTAGATTAACCTATGTGAATCCCCTACATAAATATCCTACTTAGAAACTCATATGAGGATTTACCTATGTGGATTTGTGTTTTTCTGAAGGATATTGTAAAATCAGGAAATATGCTCTGTTTTACATAACATTTCACTTTTACATTTGTTATACGTTTATTATGGATATATTTAAAGTTTTATTTGTTCTATAATTACTTATTAATTAATTATTATGGATATATTTAAAGTTTTATTTGTTCTATAATTACTTATTAATTATTTAAGAGCCGTGACAATAGTTTTAAAATTGTCTTATTAAATTCTCATCGCATGGATTGAAGTTTAACGTCGATTTCTTGGGAAAACGCGAGTTCCACTTTAAATATTGTTTGAATGTGAACGGTTTGTCTCGCATGCTTTATGGGAGTTTTCCAAGGGACTTTAATGTTAATTATAATTTTTCGTTTGTACTGTATTAATTATACTAACATGTAATCATTGTACAGCATGAATTTAATTTTACAGATTAACGATGTGACCCACGTGAGTATGCTTTGCATACGCATTTAATAAAAAAATTGTATGCTATATTGGGAAAGATGAACTATAACGGTCTTCTGGTGTTGAATCTTTTGTGCATAGATGAACTCGATATGTGGAGTTCAACAGATCCAGATCAATTAAGGAAGGTGTTGAAAATATTCTTGAACTGTACAGGGGCCGCAAAATTTGACGATCGCCTACGATTCTCAATTGAAATTTAACTGTTTGATCTTTTGCTGCTGGAGAGTTCACTACTGTCCCGACACTCAAACACTGAATCTATTCATCTGGATCTGTGATTCTACTTCTTCTTATCCTCTTTCTATGTGCGTAAGTGTAACGGGTTAAACTACCCATTAAAAGGTAGTATTTTGGGTTGTGACACTCAATCAAAAGTAAGACATTGGGTTGTGCCTCCAAGGGAAAAAGGCAGGTTGTTCCGGTTGTGCCTCCAACTAGAAAAAAGGCACGTTTGTTTTGGGTTTAAATCTCCAGGGGGAAAAAAGGTTTTGTAATCGGGTTGTGACTCCAGGTGGGAAAAAATCATTGTAAGATTCCATTATATTGGTTATAGTGGGTGTCATCACTCACAGTTTGTGGGAGGGGTGAAGAGTAGGCGCAGGATCATTTAGATCCAAACTACTATGAAAATCACTTGTGTTCATTTCCTTTTAATTTTCGCTGCATTAACATTAAAACTCTGATATAATCCTTAAATTCATTAATCCATTTTTTTAAAAGGCCAATTCACCCCCCACCCTCTTGGCTATATTGTCGTTTTAACTCTGGACCAGCAATTGATATCAAAAGAAGACCCCTAGCTCTGTATATATATATTAACCATTTCCTGACATAACTGTCAAAGGGAAAAGATCTTGTTTAAGATGGCAGGAACAAGTTCAAATGATGGATGAATACCTCAAAAACCGCCACATTTTGATGGTACTGGTCATGGATATTGACAATCTCGAATGGAAGCTTTCTTAAAGCAACATAGCATTGATCATTAGACGATCATGGCAAAGCCATACAACATGCCCGAACGTGAGACTGAATCTTTGGTTGAAAATGATACGGTAAAGTAGGTTCTGAATTACAAGGTGATGAATATTTTATATTGTGCAATAAATAGAAGTGTTTATAGTCATGTTTCAGCATGTAAAACTGCTCATGACATTTGGAAAATTTTGCAAGTTACACATCTTGGTTCTGATAAACTTATTAGAACTAAGTTGGGTATGTTGAGAGTTGAATATCAAGAATTTAAAATGGATGGAGATGAAATTGTAAATCAAATGTTTCATAGATTTGCTAGTATTGTAAAAGGTATGAATTCTTTGGGAGAAACTCTTGAAAATCTTGTTCTTGTTGAAAGAGTTCTTAGAGCACTTCGTGAGAAGTGGCATGCTAAAAAGGTAACTATAGATAAAAGTAAGAATTTTAAAGAATATAATCTTGATAAGCTTATTGAATCATTATTACAATAAGTTAGAACTGAAAAATCTTTCTAAAGAAGATAATTCAAAGGGAATTGCTTTTAAATCAAATGTATCTACTTACTCTTCTGATTTTGAGTTTCAGAGCAGTGATAGGAATGATACGGCCTATGTTTCAAAAGGTGGATATATAAGGAAGAAAGGTTACTCAAGGAGATCTCGGAAAGAATATCCCAAAGATGATCACAGGGAGAAGAAAGGTAATTATAATTCTAATGATACTCAAGATGTAATTTGTTATGAGTAGAAAAAAAGGACACATCAAACCCGAATGCCCAAGACTAATGAAGGACAAAAAATTGAGGAAGGTCAAAAAGAATGAAAGGAAATCTGTGACTTCATGGAGTGATTCTGAAAGCTCTTGCAACAAGGGCTGAAACTCCAAAAGAAACTGGTAATATTGCATTTCTTGCAAAATATTCTGAGGTCACATTTTTACTTCCACATTTGTGTTCAAGCGATCTGAAAATATATGTGTGACAAGTATAACAAAAGATGGTGATTTTTGTTCTCATTCTCATGCTTCAATTAATTCTATAAATGATGAGCCAAGCATTGAAGATCTGAAGGAAATGTGTGATTCATATGAAGATCAAATAAAAGAAATGACTTCTATACATGTGTCACTCAAAGAAAAATATAGAAAGGTTCGTGAAAAGAAAAATGATTTATCTCTTAAATTAAAGAATATTGATTCCAAAATGTTGAAGTTTAAATCTGAAAATGATAGGATTAAAGATTTTCTTTCTAAGAATTAGGGGTGTCCATATCCGACCTAACCCGACGGGTTCAACCCGACCCGACCGGGTTGGGTTGGGTCGGGTTGGGTTACACAAAAAAAAACTCGGGTCGGGTTCATAACGGGTCGACCCATGCATGGGTTCCGTCGGGTCTCGGGTTGGAGTCATTTAGACCCAACCCAACCCGTGACCCGATGGGTGCCGGCCTAAAAAAAATTCCTAATCAATCTCTCTCGCTCGGCCGCGACTCGCGTCGCCCTCCCTCCCTCACGCTCACGCCGCGCTCGCCTCTGCTATCCTCCTTTCTCTCCCCCCGACCCAACCCCTACCTTCCCTCACGCGATGAAGGAAACCCTTCGACAGGTGACGAATGAAACCCCCTCTCTTCCTTCCTCCCTCCTTCCCCGAGCTTCCCGAACCCCTCTCCTTTTGTTCTTCTCTCTTCTCCTTCCCTTGCGAAAAACTCTTCTTCCATCCTCCTCTCCTCTTGCCTCCTTTCGCACCTCCGAACCCACCCAGAAAAGGTCTCCTCACTTGCCTCCTCCCACGAAAGACACCTTCTCAGCAATTGGGTTCGAGATTCGGGAGAAATCCCTTGGCTCGGGTCGCCTCCTCCTCCTGCCTGTTGTTACGCGTGGGTCTGGTGGTAAGCAATTGATTTTTTTTTATCATGTTCTTTTAAATTATGTTGGTCTTGCCATTATGAGTTCTCAATTTTATTTTGCTACTCCTGTAAAATTTTGGTTTAGTCACACATCCACTGCTTACCTAGTTCGACTCAACCTCTACACCTTGAACCTTTTGCTCTAACTATTGCACCGCAACTAGGCCCAATTCTGGTTTGGTGATGTGGTTTTTGTAGGGATTTTAGGATGTGTTGTTTGAGAATCCACCAATTTAATTTTACACGAGGCAGGCATGACTAGCATTGGTTTCATTTCTTCATTTGGGTTTAATTTTTCCTTCGATGGTGATAGATTGGGGTTTCCTTGTTTAGTGCTGGTGGTCTTGTGATGTGATGGTGATGATGCGGTCCGGTCTCGACTGCCATTTGGTCTCAAGTCGATTCAAAATTGTTTTGCGGTCGGTTGTGTTTTCTGGTGGCATTGGGTTTTCTTGTCCCTGGTTTTTTGTGATGGTCTGATAATAATAATATTGGTTTTTGGTGTTTCATCATCGATGATGTCAACAGTAGTGTATTGATATTGGTGGTTCTAGCAATGTAAAGTGTTGGATTTTTTGATGATGAACAGTGGTCGAAGCAGCCTTGGTTGTTGAGTAGGTGTCGTGTTGGGCGCATGATGCGCCTTATAATCATTTAAAAAAAAATGTTCTTAAAAATTTTATCATTGATTATCCTTGTATTTGTAATTTCAAATTCATATATTGGTTTTAAAATTTATTCTCCTTATTCTACCAGGGGTGTGTGTGTCAGGAGCTGACAGCAACTAGCTAGCGATTCATGGAAGGTGGTGATAAAATAAGTGGTTCTAATCCTCCAGTTGGCGCAGGAACCCAAAGTCAGATGGGGTCTACTCCAACTACACATTCAATAGAAATAGGAGGGGGGAGTAGTTGCATACCAGTTGAAGAAAGTGAGGATACTAAGAGGTCTCCTAATAATAAGGTAACAATTCATAAACCTCCTGGTTCTAGAATTTCTCAAGCTTGGGATCATTTTCATAAGAAAAATGGAAGGGAGTGTGCAGGGGGCAGGCCGGTTTGAAGGTGGGGAGTGTGCCGGGGGGGGTGTGCAGGGGGGAGGGGGTGAGGGAGGCAGGCTGGTGCAGGGGTGCAGGTGGGGGGGAGGTTGGGTCTGTGTGCAGGCAGGGGGGAGAGGGGGAGGGGGAGGCTGGTTTGCAGAGGGGGAGGGGGGAGGGGGGAGGCTGGTGTGCATGGTGGGAGGGGGGCAGGGGTGTAAGGAGGTTGGTGCAGGGGTGCAGTGCAGGGGTGGAGGGGTGTTGTGCGGGGGGCAAGCTGGTTTGTAGGGGGGAGTGTGCTGAGGGCGGGGGGGCAGGGGGTGTGCGGGGAGGGGGCAGTGGGGGAGGGAGGCAGGCTGGTGCAGTGGTGCAGGTGGGGGGGAGGTTGGGTCTGGTGTGCAAGCAGGGGGGGAGGGGGGGAGGCTGGTTTGTAGGGAGGGGGGTGTGCAGGGGGGGAGGGGGGAGGCTGGTGTGCATGGTGGGAGGGGGGGCAGGGGTGTAAGGAGGTTGGTGCAGGCTGGTGCAGGGGTGCAGTGCAAGGGTGGAGGGGTGTTTGTGCAGGGGTGCAGGGGGGGAGGCTGGGTCTGGTGTGGAGGGGGGAGTGTGCAGGGGGAGGGGGGGAGGCTGGTGTGCATGGTGGGAGGGGGGCGGGGGCAGGCGTGTAAGGTTGGCGCAGGCTAGTGCAGGGGTACACTGCAGGGGTGGAGGGGTGTTTGTGCAGGGGTGGAGGGGGGGAGGTTGGGTTTGGTGACTGGTGTGGAGGGGGGAGGGGGGCAAGGGTTGCAGTGCAGGGGGAGCTCTTCCGCACCATAATACGCCAAAAGTTTCCGGCATTTTGACTGGCGAACTGGGACAGCTTGGCAAGTCATCAGTTCTCAAGTGCTTGGGCATACCAAGATCAGTTATTTTAACTTCCAAATTTCCATCCAGTAGAATGTTTGCAGATTTGACATCTCTGTGCAGAATTCCGAGCTTCGCAACTTCATGAAGATTTTTCAAACCCCTTGCAGCTCCAAGTGCAATCGCAACACGGGTAGCCCACTCTACATTTTTCCCAGGACCCTTGTTGACATAATCTCTTAGATTACCATTCTGCATGCATTCAAAAAATAATAGTCTCTCAACATTTTCCCCTTGGTATTTCGAACAATATCCAAGAAATGACACCACATGACAAAGATGAAGTTTGGATAGTAGATCAATTTCCTGTAGAAAATCAGTGTTTGAAATCTGGATGATCATCTCACTTATAATTCCTGTTTTGATCCTCAATACAGAAACTGCCTTGCTAAAGCACCCAAACTGCCCGTACTTGCCAGATCCCCATATTGTAATAAGTCCACTATATGCTACCAATGCTAAGTGTCGTGTTCCCGCCAACTTGATTTTATTCTCTTTAATATGTTTAAGAGATTCCACCATGTTGCATCTATAATGGGAGCAATCCCTCTGGTCACCATGGTAAGGGAGCATCCAGATATTTCCTGAAACTTTAGACGTTGTCATGTCCCTCTTAAAATGGTTCACTATATTCCGCATGCCAAATTCAGGTGTATCTAGAGCACTAAAGTCAGCCGGTTGCAGCATCTGTCTCCTTGGGTGTTCCCTGGCCCTAACACAAACATCTCTTATAGTCCACAACCAACCCATAAACGTTAGCCTACATTCAACAGCTACAACAGTAAAACTTCGGGGTTGAAAACAGGCTACCAAATCACATGTCAGCTGCACCCATCTCTGCGCATGCCTACTAAGGGAACGAGTCAAAGGTGGCTAGGAGAAACCACTCAACTGTGTCAGCATTGCAGTAAGAAAATCAACTCCGTGTTCCTCAATCATTCTATGCATGGTTGGGATGAAAGGCTGTACAGACTGAAGATAAACTGCAATGACTTGCTCTGCTGATAAAAACAGAACATCTTTAACGCCTGGAGCACTGATGAACTCAAACACATAACTAACATCATATTTCAGAGATTTAGCAGTCTTCTTCCGACTCTTAGAGAATATTAGCACTGTAGTGCCTACTTTTCCAACAAGACTTGTGCAACCAAAGTGTTGAACAAATGTTACCAGATCATTGGGCAGCTCATAGTGAATGATTAGATCTACCTTGGAGATATCCAGCCCACAAAATGCCACATCTGAGGCTGCAAACTCCATGAATTTTCCTTGTTGGAAACCATTCAAGGTTCCATCCTTCTGGTGTTTATATATATCACCATGAAGTGCCTTTGAAACAGATTTTGTTATTGCAAGTGACCCTCCATATACACCCCAAGGCACCTCCCAGGAGATCCTCCCTATTTTAAGGTCTCGTTTGTCCTCCCCCACCGTGAGCGTCCAACTAGGCGGGGAGGCTATTTGCCCCATCGACTCAGAGTCCTCAGTTCGAGTGTTCCTGCCTGCAAGATTTCCAACTAACACTAGCGCTGCAATTCGTGGAACAACTAACATGGAATCTGAAATGCCTCTAGTCACAATCGCCATCCCAGCTGCAACTTTGTCCTGTATAGGGGTCACCTCCTCCAATGGGCGCGCATCTTCCTGCAGTTCTATGTTATCATCTGCTTGTCCCAGCAGTCCAGAATCAGGCTGTCGTGAATTCCCAGCCCACACCGTGTTTTCAGACTTAATTGCCTCCAAGAACACATCCAGTCCCGCAGCATTCAACGACCAGTTTTCATACCGCTCATGTGTCGCCTTTTCCCAGCCTCCAGCCGAACACACGTTGGTCTCCACCGTATCCTGGGTCGGTCGATCGCCTTCTTGTTGGATATGGTGTATAGGTAACTCACCTGGGACATTACCAACAATTTTTGTCGCCAACATTGTGTTTCGCTCCTTCGCCAGACTGCACAGCGCCACCTCGTTTCCCCCCTGCTCCCTTGTTTTGCCAACACTACAGCCAGGCGTAGCGGATTTCGCTACAGGCAGCTCAGTCGTCTGAAAAGACTGAGTCGCCTCCTTCCTCGGCCGATCTCCTTTCTGTAGAAGGGAGACAGTAGATCCAGAATTTCCTTCCGCCGAATACACGTTCGGCCCTTTCGTTTTGCTAGTCCCCTCTGACTGGTGCTTCTCTTCTAGACGTTCCACCAGAAATGTGAGAATGCGCAGGTCGCATTCCCAGTCTAGCCGACTCTCGCGGCAATGTCGGAGTGTATCGTTTATATCCCTGAGTTGCTGGTCCACCATGTCGAGCTTAGACATCTTCTCTTCTTCCCCAAGAGGCATTGATAAAAGATCCGACAGGCCAGACCAAATTGATAGAACCCCTTGATATAAAATGATGAAACTGGAATTGTACTATAGCAATTAGAGCAGCATACCTGGAATTACAGCCTTAGAGTGGGAGGAGAAAGAGAGAGAAAACATCAAACAGAGTATCCTCGGGAGGCCTCCTGGCTCACCCGCCCAAGCCCCAGGCCGAGAGACTCTCCTCCCCAAATTCTCAGCTCAAAAAGTGTCCTATACCTCTCCTCCCCAAATTCCCAGCTCAAAAAGTGTCCTATACCTCTCTCTCCTGCCCCTTTTATTACCCCAGCAGTTACAACCGACTGGGCCCCAGCTTACCCCCCCACGATTCCCACTTCCCCTTTCAGTTACATTCTGTTTCAGCTCCAGGTGGAGTCTGTTTCAGCCCAGGAGATCCTCCAACAGAATCTGTTACCTCCACGTGGTCCCCAGTGGGCCCCCTCTCTGCTGCAGCCTTCTTCCTTCTTGAATAAACCTGTGTTAGTTGTGGCCAACTGTCCAGCTGTGTCCAGCTTGTAATTTCCCCCTGTTGTAACCTTTCTGACCTTTCTAGAATATTCCAGCCAGACTGTCCAGCTAAGTAGTGCGCCTCCTTTATTTCCCTCCTTGAAATATGACTTCGAGGTGGTTATGTGGTGTTCGGGTCTCTATCACAGTCCCTTTCTGAGGAATCGGTAAGGCTACCCCCAAGCAGACTTATGGACCACGCTACTACCTTGATCAATAGGACAATTTCAGTGAACATTGGGCCTTATAAACTGGCTCATTATCTCAAAGATGAGGTTGAGAGGCAAGTTGTGGGGTTGCTCAACACTGGACTCATACGACACAGTCACAGTCCTTACTCCAACTCCATCATTTTGGTTAAGAAAAAGGATAGTGTTATGTAAAAATGAGAGAGAGGGTGGAAATAGAAGTGAACTGTGTATATTGAAGTAGCATCAGATCACAGTAGCAGAATTACAGCAGAAAACTAGCAGAAATACAGCAATGGAAGGAGAGAGAGAAGAGAAAAGAGAGTGAGAGAGAGAGAGGAAACCCGTGGAAGACCACTCCCGAGCCTCATGCTGGTTGTCCCAACGAACCAGTCCTCAACAGTAGCCTGCTGTGAAAATATTCCCCCTATATTTAAAGGCCCACCAAGCCCCCTCCAACCAACCAACTGCTCCAGGTGGTCCCCCTCCAGCCAAGAATATTCCCCTCCTGTAACAGTCCAACAGCCTCCAGCCAAGAATATTCTCCTCTCTCCAACAGCCCAATAGCCTCCAGCCAGGAATATTCCCCTCTCTCGTGTAACAGCCCAACAACCTCCAGCCAAGAATATTCCCCTCTCCTCTAACAGCCCAACTATGAACACCCTCCAATGAGTCCTCAACAACCCCCTGCCAGCCCCTATTCTTAAATGTTGAACCCCATTTAAGTATAATGGGTATTTTTAAGTCTCACATCGGTCTTTCCCTCCTTGTAATTATTTTTACCCATCTATAAAAGAATGTCTCCGCCTCATATTGAGGTAAGGCAATTCACCATCAACATGGTATCAGAGGGAAATTAATCTCGAACCCTCCCTCCCCTGCGGATTCTCGATTTTGTCCGGCCCCGCCTCTCTCCCCTCCGGCTTTGCCCTTCCCGGTGGGCCCTCCCTCCTGTGCCCACGGCTCCCTTCCCGGCAGCCCTCTCTCCCTCAAGCAGCGCCCCTCTCCTGCGCGGCTCCCCTCCCGGCTCCAGCTGCGCCCGGCTCCAGCTGCGCCCGCCTCCTGCGGCTTTCCCCAGCGGCCCGCCTCCCTGCACATTCCTCCAGCGGCGCCCCTCTCCAGCGCGGATCCTCTCCCGACGAATCCTCTGTGACGGCTTCCTCCCCAGGCTTCCTCCCCAGGCGGTCCTCCTGTGCGCGCAGCGCCTCCCACGGATCCCCCGGCGGCCCGCCTCCCTCATGCCAGCGCCGCTTCCTCACGCGCCAACCCCGCCCTCCTTGCACGCTCATCCGGCGACCTCGCCTGCGGCCTTCCCCAGCGGCCTCCCTTCCCCGGCGGCTCCATCTCGAGCGGCTCCCTTCCCCGACGACTCCCGGCGACCCCGCGCCAGCCCCGCCCTCCTAGCGCGCTCGTCCAACGACCTCGCCCGCAGCCTTCCCCGGCGGCCTCCCTTCCCCGACAGCTCCATCCCGGGCAGCTCCCTTCCCCGGCGGCTCCCGGCGACCCTGCGCCAGCCCCGCTCTTCCAGCGCGACGACTCCCGACGACCCCGCGCCAGCCCCGTTCTTCTAGCGCGACGTCTCCCGGCGACCCCGCGCCCTTCCAGCGGTCTCCCGGCCTCTTCCAGAATCTCCCATTCTGTAGGCACCCACTCTCCGGGCGTCTATCCAGCGTTGAATGACGAGTTCATCCGCAACTTCCGAAGACCTCCCTTTGATGGCTGCCTCGGTCCTGCCTCCTCTTATCACCGCCTCCACCCACTTGGTCGATGAGCGACTTGACTCCACAAATTTCTCTGTCTGGCGGAATATCGTGCCCATGTCTCTCACTGGCATGGACCTCGATTCCCATCTCGATGATCCACCACCTCTACCTTCTGACCCAAAATATCGTCCGTGGAAGCTTGCGGACAGTAAAATCTTTGCTTTGTTGGTCAATTCAATGGACCGCTCTGTCAAAGACGTCACCCGGACAGCCAAACACAGTCAAGGAACTCTGGGATTCCTTGACTCTCATGTACTCCAAGACCAATAACTTGGCTCGGGTATCTGATCTTCAGCGGTTGTCCCTCCTCCGCCAGCAAGCTCGTCCATTCCCGCATACTTCATGGAATGGAAGGCTCTACGAGACGAACTTCTTGAGCTTTGGCCCATTCCACAAACACCTGCGGAAGCATTAGCCCAGCGGGACCAGCTCTATCTTTTCAGCCTCCTCCATGATCTCGACCAGGAATATGCGACGACGGCTACAGAGATGTTAGCCTTGATCACACTGCTCTCCTGGGTCGTGGCGGTGGCCTCCCTACCGGCACTCGTGGACGCGGCCGTGGAGACAGCCGACCTCGCCCACTCCGTCAACACTGTGGCAAGCTCGGCCACCTGGTTGACCGTTGCTGGGTCCTTCATGACCGTCCCGCTCCGCACCCACGACAGGGCCAGACTGCGGTCCGAGATGCATCCCCGTCTGCTGCCGCTCTTCCTTCATCTTTGGATCTCTCTATGGCTGAGATCCAGCTGATTCACGATCATAGGACCACCTCCCTACCGGGCTCTTCATCAGCATCTCTTGCCCACTCCGGTGGTCCCACTACATTTGTCAGTCATCACTCCCCTGCCTGGATGCTTGACTCAGGTGCGTCCGACCATCTTACCGGTGATACAGGTATGCTCTCCAACTACAGTCCCTATATCGGTTCCTCAGCCATCACTGTTGCTGATGGTTCCACTCTCCCCATTGTCGGTTTTGGTACATGCTCCCTCACCTCATCCCTTCACCTATCATCGGTGGCCCATGTACCACGCAATCCGTTTAACCTGCTCTCCATTAGTAAGATGACTGAGGATTTCAATTGTAATGTTATCTTTACCTCGTCTTCTGTTATGTTTCGGGAGCGAACGACGAACTGGGAACTTGGTAGAGGCCAGCTTCAAGATGGGGTGTACATGTTCGATGGCCCGACATCCGTCGTCTGCACGTCTGTCTCTGCTCGTGCCGTGGACCTCCATTCTCGGTTGGGTCACCCCTCTGCCTCCGCTCTTCATCAGCTCTATCCAGATATTAGTCCGCATTTATTTTTTCATTGTGAGTCTTGTACCTTTGCGAAACACCATCGCACTTAATATTTTCCTCGACTTAACACACGGGCCGTCAAACCCTTTGATTTGGTTCATTCAGATGTATGGGGTCCATGTGCCACCTCGAGTCAATCAGGGTATAAATATTATCTCTTTCATTGATGATTTTTCACGTATGACGTGGCTTTACCTTCTTCGAGATCTGACAGAAGTTTTCTCCACCTTTCAGACCTTTTACCATGAGATCTGGACACAGTTTTCTATCTCTGTAAAATGTCTACGCTCCGACAATGGGCGGGAATACTTGTCCACTCCCTTTCAGCAGTTTCTGCAGGCACACGGCATCATTCATCAGACCTCCTGTCCTGATACCCCTCAGCAAAATGGAGTGGCCGAGCGAAAACACCGGCATATTCTGGAAACTGTTCGTGCCCTCCTCTTCCACTGCAAGGTGCCTCTTCTCTTCTGGGGGGATGCCATCCTCACTGCTACTTACCTACTCAATCGACTTCCTTTCTTCATCCTTCAGGGGGAGACTCTTTTTCATACTCTGTTCCCCTCTCTTCCTCCTCACTCCCTTCCACTATGCGTCTTCGGATGTCTGCTATGTCCGGGACACTCGCCCCAATCTCTCTAAACTTTCTCCCAAATCCTTCCGGTGTATTTTTCTCGGATATTCTCGCACTCAGCGTGGCTACCGGTGCTTCTCTCCAGACTTACACCGCTATATCACCTTTGTCGATGTCTCGTTTGTCGAGAGCTCTTCTTTCACTCCACTCTCTCCTCATCCAGACACTACCATCGATGAGTGTCTTCCTCTCATTTTTCACCCTCCTCTGGTGTCTCCTCCTACTGATCATCGCTTTGGGAAGGTCTACTCTCGTCGCCCATCGACTGTACCCCCCGTCCAGGCCAAGGACAACATTGTTCCCACTTCGTCCGATGCTCCTGTCACAGCACCTGAGGACTTGCCAATTACACTCCGAAAAGGTACTCGCTCGTGTCAGACTACTCCTCTATTTACATCTTCATACAAAGGTTTGTCAGCACTGGAGGCGATCTCTATTCCCCGCACGGTTGGCGACGCCAAGTCACACCCAAGATGGCTACAGGCTATGCGAGATGAACTGCAAGCTCTGGATGACAACCATACATGGGATCTAGTCCCCCTCCCCGCGGGCAAACAGGTGGTCGGCTGCAAATGGATTTATACGATCCATCTCAATCCCGATGGCTCTCTTTGTCGCCTCAAAGCCCGGCTTGTGGCGAAGGGATTTGCTCAGACATATGGCATCGATTACTTTGAGACCTTCTCTCCGGTCGCCAAGATGGCCTCTGTCCGCCTATCCATATCTCTAGCTGCTCATCATCACTGGCCGCTTCATCAACTGGATGTCAAGAATACCTTTCTCCATGGCTTTCTTGACGAAGAAGTCTACCTGCAGCAGCCCCCTGGCTTTCGTGCCTCTGGCGCAGACTCCCATGTCTGCCGCCTCCGTCGATCCCTCTATGGCCTCAATCAGTCTCCTCGGGCTTGGTTTGGCCGCTTCAGCACTGTCGTCACGGCCTTTGGCCTCTCTCGCAGTATAAAGGATCACACAGTCTTCTTCCGTACGACGACGAACAGCTGTATCTTGCTGGTGGTCTATGTTGATGATATGATCATCACAGGAAGCGACTCCACAGGAATCGTCCACCTCAAGGCGCACCTTCGCCACCACTTTCACACCAAAGATCTTGATTCCTTTACCTACTTCCTTGGCATCGAGGTCTCCCGTTCTGAGGACATTATCTCTCTCTGTCAACGCAAGTATGCTCTTGATATCTTGCAGGATGCAGGATTGAGTCAGGCAACTGCAGTGGACACTCCTCTTGAGCCTGGGGAACGCTCTCTCCATACTGACTCGGAACCATTTCCTCACCCCGAGAGCTATCGACGTCTGGTGGGTAAACTTAACTACCTCACCATGACACAACCAGACATTGCATGCGTTGTTGGCAAAGTCAGCCAGTTCATGGAGCATCCAACCAGATCTCAGTGGGATGTTGTCCTCCGCATTGCCAAATACATCAAGAAAGACCATGCACGTGGCCTTCAGTACTCACATCATACTCATTTGGATGTTGAGGCCTTCTGTGATGCGGACTATGCAGGTTGCCTCGCTACCCGCAAGTCTACTTCGGGATTCGCCATGTTCTTCGCTGGTAACCGTATCTCCTGGCGCAGCAAGAAGCAGACTGTCGTCTCCAGATCAAGTGCAGAGGCCGAATACCGCGTCATGGCCACGATCACCACTGAGATCCTCTGGCTTCGTCATCTCCACCATGAGCTCGGCTTCCCGACGAAGACCTCTGCTCATATCTGGTGTGACAATCAGGCAGCCACAAAGATTGTCTCGAATCCCGTCTTCCATGAACGAACGAAGCATATCGAGGTGGACTGCCACTTTCTTCGCCATCATCTGGAGCAGAACCATATCAGCTTTGGTCAAATTCCGACGGCAGATCAGCTTGCCGACATCTTCACCAAAGGCCTCCCCGGAGCTCACCTGGGTATTCACAGCATCCATGGCCCAGCTTGAGGGGGAGTATGAGATGGTCTTTGTTTCATGTCATCATTTTTCTTTGTGGGACTCAATCCAAGCTGGGCATGTCTGGCTTGAGGGGGAGTGTTGGACCCCATTTAAGTATAATGGGTATTTCCGAGTCCCACATCGGTCTTTCCCTCCTTGTAATTATTTTTACTCATCTATAAAAGAATGTTTTCGCCTCACATTGAGGTAAGGCAATTCACCATCAACACTAACATTTCTCCCATGCTGAAAAACCTTGTCCTCAAGGTGGGTCTGTATTACTCGGTTGGGCCCTTTGCGACGATGAAGTGCTTTCCGGTGTGGTGGTTTGTGCGCCCCTTTTCGGTCTCCATCAGCCCATGTATCATCACCAACAAATTCAAATCTTGGATGGGCAGCTTGAATTCCAAAACAGCAGGCTGGTTGTAGAATTAGCTTCGGCATCATGCTTGAAGAAATCCAGACGGTTCCAAATACCACTTCTTTAGAGACTGAATTATTCACCTCTAGATGCTCATCTTGAAGGGCCAACAACTCTTCCACAACTCGGACTAATTTTCCTTCCACAGCAAAACTAAGTTCCTTGTTCCTCTTTCTATCTACTTCTTCTTCAGTGCTTAAATCACCTCCTTCAAGCTTAACCAAGAGTACCAGGCCCGATATTAAAACATGACCACTGGACTGCAACTGTAAATTGCTTTTGTTGGTTCCTCTAATGCACTTAGGGGTATACCTTCCATCAAGTATAGTCGATCCTAACCTTGCCCAAACATGCTCTGTTTTCCAGCAGCCATGAATCCTAGCAGCATTCAGCACAACAAATTCTAGAAAATCTTGAAACCGAGCTGTTTGTGAAATATCTAGCTTCACTGGAATTATATCTGAAGGGATTTGCTCTGTATCGTTGTGTCCATGATTCACAGTCACTGACTCCTTTGAGACAGCAGCACACAAATTATTCAAGTTGATATTGCCTTCAAAATTTACCAGCACGATGGAGAGTGGAGATCCTACAGAGGTCTGTTTGGGTGCAGTTTTCACAATGTTGGATTGACAAGACTGTGAATCCTCACCAGCCCCACTACAAGCTTTTCCACACACATGATCATGGCTATCATTCGCCTTGTAAAATTTTGAAATTGAAGAACCCATTGAATCCCCATCTAACAAGGTAGAATCCCCACACAAGCCATTGGCCATATGATCAACAATAGCAGCATCCATACCAACTGCAGTTCCCCGGCTGGAAGAGGGACCAGCAACAGCTTCTTCAACAGCCATTGAATTTGTAGACGAACACTCCACTGGAAATTTCGACTTTCTAGGTTTTGAACTTCGAGGGCCCTTGTAGTCAATGGAAGGAATCTGGCCATCAGATTGCTTGGACATGAGAGGAAGCACCTCCAATAGAATGGATTCTACAATTCTCATCTTTTGAATGTTCAATAGCAACTGCCTTCAGTATGCGAGCATCAACAATGATCCAGTGTAAGGTGCTTACTGAAAACTTTCCCCCATAAATGCTAACACCACCAGAACCAGTTCCTTAAGAAAAATCACCACCTTGCGCAACAAATCTTGTACAAAGTCCCTGAATAATCTTTGATGTTGTAGGGACAGCCGGCTTTGAAACAATTATTACATCCCTCTTAACTCATCTAGAATTTGGAGTCCTCTTTCGAACACTCCACATGAATGCCATCCAACCCCAAACTCGACTCCTGCATGTCCAGCCCTTCTTCTCCACTATAACACAATTCCCAAAGGAAACCAAAGTACAACCAACATATCCATAAGGCTTTACATGTTGGAAAAATGCCGTCATCTTAAAGGGAACGTGTTGCACCCTGGACAACGTTGTTTTCCTTATCTTTGAGCTGGAACAGGAAAAAGTTGATGCCATGTACAAGGTATGTTTACAATGGATGCGCATGTTGAAAACCGAACCTGCGTAGGCCACATTTCCTAGGCATCCTAGGTGCAAAGGCGCCCTTGTTGTAGCTAATATCCTCCATCACAGACACCGAAGGCTGCTCTACTCGAATTGTTAGTAGTCGTCCGTAGCTCCCAACTGTTGATGGTTGTACTGCTCGCGATCCCTTGTTTCCAACCCCAACAACCATATTTTCCGGCTCATAAGTTGTCTCAGACTCAAACTTACTTTTCGACTCACCCACGGTAAGAAATTCTTCAAGCTGAAACAAACTAAAATTCGGTCCAACGTATATCACAGCAAGCCGTTCTGGACAGTTTTCAAGCTGTTCCTCCAGCTCTTCACTGCTGATCCTTTTCTGTCTAGCTTGAAAACTCCTCAAGCCTTCTGTCTCTCCATTCACAGTCATTTGATCCACTTCCATGCTAAAATACGAATCAAATATTACCTCGTCAGAACTTACCGGTTTGTTTTCAAGTCGCTGCTCCTCCACAGAGTCGCTACCAAATGTACAAGCAGCAGCTTCGTCACCTCGCTTCCCAGAATTTGAGCAACAAGACTCTTGCGTCTCCAGTTCCCTCGCTTCTGCGCGTAAGAACAGCAGCTGTTCTTTTACAACTGATAGTAGTTCTTATATCACGGCTGCCTGAATTTGCATATTTTGTACCTCTGTAGCAAAATTTGACTTCATCCTAGACTGAAGACAAGCCTACACAGCAGTCGGCATCCACTTTTCAACGTACTGGATCCCCCACATCCAAACTTCACTGCAGTGATAACGGTTCTGCAACGGCGTTCAGCTCCCTCTTCCCTAGCAACAAATGATTCTCTAGCGCGGCTATTCCCCAGCGGAGTCGCCAATTTGTTATGTAAAAATGAGAAAGAGGGTGGAAATAGAAGTGAACTATGTATATTGAAGTAGCAACAGATCGCAGTAACAGAATTACAGTAGAAAACTAGCAGAAATACAGCAATGGAAGGAGAGAGAGAAAAAAGAAAAGAGTGAGAGAAAGAGAGAAAACCCGTGGAAGACCACTCCCGAGCCTCCTGCTGGCTGTCCCAACGAACCAGCCCTCAACAGCAGCCTGCTGTGAAAATATTCCAGAAAAATCAGTGTCTCTTCCTAACACTGGCCCCCTATATTTAAAGGCCCGCCCAGCCCCCTCCAACCAACCAACTGCTCCAGGTGGTCCCCCTCCAGCCAAGAATATTCCCCTCTCCTCTAACAGCCCAACAGCCTCCAGCCAAGAATATTCTCCTCTCCTCTAACAGCCCAACAGCCTCCAGCCAAGAATATCCCCCTCTCTCCTGTAACAGCCCAACAACCTCCAGCCAAGAATATTCTCCTCTCTCCTCTAAGAGCCCAACTATGAACACCCTCCAATGAGTCCTCAACAACCCCCTGCCAGCCCCTATTCCTAACAGATAGCGCTTGGAGAATCTATGTGGACTATCGGGCGCTGAATAAGCTCATGATACCCGATAGATTTCCAATTCCAGTTATTGAGGAGTTTTTTGATGAGCTTCATTGAGCAAGGTATTTTTCAAAGTTGGATTTAAAATTTGGTTTCCACAAAATCAAGATGAGACCTTAAGACATTTGTAAGACGGTCTTCAAAACACACGAAGGCCACTATGAATTCCTTGTAATGTCTTTCGAGCTCATGAACGCGTCAGCCACGTTCCAGTCGACTATGAATATAGGTTGTTCAGGAGCTTCGAAGATTTGTGTTTGTATTCTTTGACGGTATTTTGGTCTACAACAAGCTTGAGGATGAGCATCTAAAACATCTAGAAATTGTTTTTAGTATGCAGCGTACAGATCAACTGAAGGCCAACAGAAAAAAATGTTCCTTCGCCCAACCCAAAATGGAATACTTGGGCCATATTATTTCACAAGAAAAGGTGTCCATGGACCCCAAAAAGCCCGATTGTCAAGAACTGGCCTAGGCCTCAAAATGTTAAGGGAGTGCAGGGGGTTCTTGGGTCTTAATGGTTACTACAGAAAGTTTGTTCAAAATTATGGGAAAATCGCCAAACCACTAACTGATTTGACTAGGAAAGAGGGTTTTTCTGGGACACTCAAAGAGAGCAGGCATTTGCAGAGTTGAAGCAGTGTATGCTCACAGCACCACTTTTGGCTCTACTCGATTTCCACAAGACCTTTGTGATTGAATGCGATGCTTCGAGGAGAGGTCTTGGTGTCATGTTGATGCAAGATGGTCACCCGGTGGCCCATTTCAATAAGGCAATGTCTGATGCCAATCTTTCAAAGTCTGTTTATGAAAAAGAGTTGATGGCTTTAGTGTTATCTTAAGCCATTGGAAATGGTACTTAGTGGGTCGACATTTTGTGGTTTATGCGGACCACAAGGCCCTCAAACATTTTCTCACCCAGCGCCTGTTAACCAATAAGGTTGGCAAGCTAAATTATTAAGCTTGGATGTTGAGGTGATCTATAAGTCTAGAACCACCAATCGGATTGTTGATTCTTTATCACGGCTGGTAGACGAGGGCGCTCCTGACAATTTTGAAGCGTCGCTTCTCCATTCCACCATGTCTAAGCCCTTTTGGTTAGAGTTAAAGACAATTAAAGCTGAGTTACAACACGATGAGGAACTCATGAGCGTTATTGAATTTTTGGAAAGGCATGACCCAAAGCGTAAGTTTGTCCGAGAGTGTGATACTTGTCAAAGGCAAAAATACCAAGCGCTCTCTGCTGGTCTTCTCCAACCTTTAACTATTCTAGAGGTGGTCTAGGATGAACTTTCAATGGATTTCATACCTAGCCTCCCCCTATCCTAAGGTAGTGATGTGATTATGGTCATTTGATATGCTTAATTCATATATATATTTTGGAATCATTTCTTTGGACTTTGCACATGTTTTATATTCTGATGACATGATTTATGATTGATTTTTACAAGAATTTGGACCTTACATTGCAAAAGAGGTGTTGCATTGCAGTAAAATGTTGCAATTACAAATAGTTTACGTCGTAAATTCATAATTTACGACATGTAATTCTCGAAGACAGACTCTGGAGATCCACAAACCTCTGTCGTAAGTCCAATTCAAGCCATAAAATTCTCCAGATGAAGAAAACTCGAGACGTAAAATGAATATTTGTAACGTAAAACCCTCGGGCTCTACCTCCGGTCAACCTTCCCGAAGACCCTGCAAATTTAATTCGGGCCGTAAATCGAGGAGATACAGAGTGCCAAAGACTTGAAAGTTGTCATTCACAGTGTAAGATAACGATTTACAGCGTAAAATCCCGGGCAAAAAGAAATCTATGCAACTCACGACGTAAAAGCCATTTACGCCGTAAGTTGTGTCGGCCTATTTATTCTGAGGTGCCTCCAGCGTGCAAGGGGACTCTCTATATCTCTTTCTAGACGTTTTACATTCTTTCTGTCTCGTTTTTCTCCCGTTTTCCATTTGTTTCATTGTTGCGCTTTCGTCCGAAGGAGTTTTCAATCGCCTTCCATTGTTTTGAACCCTTTGTCGCGCTCAATCCAATTGTTGTGTGTTCTTCTACTTCATTTAAGTAATTGTTTTGTTTCAATTGTTTGCTTTGATTGTTATCTTGTTTAATGAGCATGCCAATTACTATGCTTCTATTTCGCATGTCTAAATATGCTATCGTCATGCGCGCCTAATCCGCCTAGGGTTAGGGATCAAGAGTAAGGGTAGCAAAACTTTAATGAATTCTTAAATCAAAGCTTGTGTAATCTGTTGGCTAGGAATTAGGTTAAGAAATCATGTCTAACGCATTCCTCTACATAATCCTGACCCGAGGAATTGTAGGGGAAGAACCCTAACCTAATCGAAATGAATCAAGTTAGGACCAATATAGTTTGTTTGTTTTTCCGCCTTTGAAGTTGCACCTAATGCTTCTGGACCAAAGAGTGGTTGTCAATTTAAATAGATCCAATTTGCCTGACCGAAACCAAATTGGTGATTCTTGAATAGCTCCGCAACCTAAGCCAATAGACCCACCCAAGTTAGATTTAGGGATATCCTCTGCACAGGCTCCCCAAAATTGATCCCGAACCCTTTAATCAATTGTCAATTAATCCAATTGTTTAGCTTAAAATCCAACTTCACAAAATTCACATGAGGAATCCACTCTAGGTTCTAATCCCTAGGTCACAATTTGTTGTCGCCGCCTCCTTGTGGATTAGACCCTGAACTTCCACTATTATGCGCACCTTCACAATACTGCTAGTTGGGTTACATATAACTTTCTAATTTGACCGACACATGCGGAATTAACGACGTCATGCGGGGTCACGTCATCATTGTGGATCAGTTATCCAAATATGTGCATTTTTTATTGCTTAAACACTCTTATACAGCAAAAGTTATGGCTGAAGTTTTAGTTAAGGAGATCATCCGGTCAAAATGAGTTCATATCACCCTCAATCGGATGGTCGGGTTGAAGTTTCCAACCTTAGTTTAGAAACATATTTACGTCGCTTCGCTTCTAAGCGTCCACTTTCCTAGGCCCGATGGATACTATGGGCGGAATATTGCTATAATACAAATTTTCATGCTTCGTCCAAACTGACCCCCTTTGAAGTCGTCTACAGTCAGAAACCCCCTACTGTTTTGCGTTACGTGAAAGGCGAGACTCGGGTGGAGTTTGTGGCTACTGCTTTGGAAAATCGAGATACAGTGATCACCCAGCTTCGGCGAAATTTGTTGCGAGCCCATCAACTCATGGCCCAATTTTCCAACCAACATTGGTGGGATATCAATTTTGAGGTGGGACAAATGGTGTTTGTCAAGCTTCGTCCTGATGTTCAGACTTCGTGAATGAAGTTGTGTCAAAAATTAGCTGCCAAGTATTATGGGCCTTTCTGAGTTCCCTATTTTAGTAGTATATAGTCGGGCGGGGGTCGGGTTGTGGGGATATTGTTGCGGAATCGTCGTGAGGCGCAACAACAAAAACGAGAAAACGAAAGAAAGAAAGCAACAAGAACACGGCGATTTACGTGGTTCGGGAATAATCCCTACGTCCACGGGAGAGGTAGAATTTCACTATATCGGGAGCACAAAATTGCAGAGGATTTTCAGTAGTAACCCTAGCCCGAAAATAGGCTATAAAACAATGGAGAACACGATCACTGTTCGAAAAGTGAGTCTGCGTCACTACAGTGAACGGCGGCCAGCTTTGTCAAAAGCGCTACAGTGGCTGCCAGCTGGAAGTCAAAAGTGCTACAGTCCAATTGACCCCGAAATCCGCACTGCTACAGTGTTTGTCGATGTTGGTCAGTCAACTCGACCCGCGACAGTTGTGGGCCACAAACATTCAGCCCAACCGGATCGAACTACACCAATCCAACAGATATCGGGCTATTTTTCAAGAACTCGCTTGCAATTCCTGTTCGCTTTCTTTTTTTTTCTCTGTTCCAAACTATTGTTAGCTGCAGGCCTAACACACAGTGATAATAAAAATACATTCATGTTGTCAATACAAATAGTTAGCTGAATATGCTTTTATTGGTAATGTCAATTGCATGCCAAAAGGTCCCTTAGTGTTCCTGTATCTTAGAAAGAGATGGAACATCCAATTCATCATTTATCAATAACTCAAGACATAAATAAATAAATTTCTTATGCATCCTCGCTATAATGTTGGCGAAGGAATAGTGAAAGATGGAAAAGTGACTTGTTCCAAACATCATAGGGTAGCATTAGAAAACAAAATGTATGCATCTGGAACCTCAAGTTTTTTGGATGGAGGCACCTTGACATTTAAAGCCAACTCCTCATTCCATGTGGGGCTTTTCCGCCTGCAAACATTCAATTTTAAATTTTAACAAACGTGATATGGATGAGTAGCAGTGTCGTACTACAGTGTTTTGCCTCATGCATGAAGAGGCTCAATTTTAAATTTGTCTTTGCATTTCATATTGTGACTATGCTAATAGAGAATATCTACATGTCAAATTGCAAGAATACTATAAACTTTTAAGGAGTTCTAAAAGAAAATGTAAGCCCCGCTTTACCCAATGTATCGGCACCAAACTGCAAACAAAAACAAAAAAAAACCCTGACCACCTTCATTGGGGGTATGATTTTGAGTTACATGGAGCATCCATATAAATTGAGAATACCTCCACATGATTCGTGATGGGGATTAGGGGTATGAGAAGAATTCACATAAAATGAAATTAAGTGAATTTCAAATTAAATATCATTAAAATGACTGGGATTCGCTTCAAAATTTCCAAATTTTAAAACATAAATAGCTGTAAAATACCCCCATCTTACACCACTTTTGACCCCCTGACCATCCAATTGTAGGACCACATATGGGTCGCTTGTCCCCTGAAAATAAGTCAACAGTTGAGAGAAAAAAAACATCAGGAATAAACACAACACATGAACAGCCTAGTATTTTAGTAATTACAAATTATTAGTTAGAAAACAACTCAGCACAGGATTGCAGAAAAGTGAAAAAAGGATTGAATCATTGAGAAATCAAAGATGTATAATCAGGGGAAAATTGATGGCACTGCTGGAATAACCCACCCATGGATCCATGGCGGGAAAATCATAACCTTTATTCACTTTGACAATTAATTGCCCATCATATATCTCGTGTAGGAATGCCCTGCACACACCAAGACAAGCTTCTGTCGTAAACTTGATTTAGTTTTCATTGCCAATAAGTCAAGTTTGAAATCCTAAGTTCAAGGATACTGAAGTTTTTTAACACAGATCAATTGATATCATCAAAATGTATGATGCCATGCACACAGAATGTAAAATATGATGGCCTAAATTTTGCATCAAGCAGCAAGAAATAAAGGATAGATTCGTTTTCAACTGCTTCAATCAATTCTAACATCCAATAGCATTATTGTGAAACAGATCGGGCCTTGTGTATTTTACAGATTGATTATAATAAGATTAACAGCTGCTAATAATTATAAAAGTTTGTGGTTATTGGCAACTTGAGTCAATATGAGAACCCAGTCTAAAATCCCAAGCCCGTGCCAGGTTGAAGGCTAAATTCCACCAAGAATCAAGATAAAATTCTAAAATGTAAAATGAATTTCAGCATCCATTTGATAAGAGGGTTGCATTTATAATCAAGATTACTGGATAATTTTCATGTTGGAAAATGCAACGATATTTGAATGCCAGGGTCTACTCCATAACATCAGCAATGAAGCAGAAAACAATGATTACAAACCGGGAAAGATACACCGTCTTGCAATCTGCTGCGTCCACTTCGTGCTTACCCGCATTTTCCTGTTCCAAACAATGCGCATGAAAGTTTTTATCTGTTTGTGCAGGTACAAAACTCTTGGAAATGCCTGATCAATCAATACCCACAAAACAAAAAACGAACGTCTTGAAAGGAGAAAGGAAAATACTAGAACACAAAATATGTTTTGCGCACCACCACGTGAGATGCTTTTCCGGAGGGGTTTTCATTGCTTTATATATACACTCCAAAAGCTAGGCGTATTTACAACGAAATTAAAACCACGCAGGAGTCTTAATGAGGTCAAACCGCGTTGAACCATAAATGAGGGAGAAGAATGAGAGGAGAGAATAACTGTGGAATTAATTTCCATTGAAATTAGTCAACAATAACATGGATGGAAGAGGTCAAACCATGTTGAACCATAAATGAGGTAGAAGAATAACGGTGGAATTAATTATCATTATTGAAATTAGTCAACAATAACATGGATTCAAGTTCTCGCGGCCACAAATAAACCTAACAAAACTAGGTAAGACTGAAGAATTCAACCTATTCACAACCTTGACGGTTTACCATTTGAGAAACCAGGATAAAAAGGTTATGACAATGGTGGTTTATGTTCTTCGTCCTCAGCCAAGGATATTTATAAAGAACACGTAGGATGGTTTTAAGTTCTTCACGCTAAATCAGCCAAGGATGGTTAAAAAAAGTAGGGCGGGGGGTGAAAATATACAGGAGGGCTCCAGTAAGCTTCAAAAGCGAAACCAGCGAGGACGACGGCAAGATTGATATCAAACGGAGGCCGCCGCTCAACTTCATCCCGGCTTTCAACCATTTCAATCCCATCCTTCGCCTTGCACGAACACCGTAGTGAGTAAACTTCATCTCTGTCGCCGTGGCTGCAACTAAGAACCCCAAATTTCTCCGATATCCGAGTAACCTCCAGCCATGAAACCAATCGAGGCCTTCGGCCATGGAAGAAAGGAGGAACGGGAAAGAGAGAATATCGAGGACGCATTAGAGACGCCATGGGAGTCGAGCAGCACCAGAACCTTTTGGAGTGGCAAAATGCTACCCACGGCAACTAAAACCCCCGGTTGGTTGGCATCGACTGACTGGAACGGTTTTTTTTTTTTTTTTTTCTAATATGAATGAAACTGTTATTTATTGAAATTAATGGAATGGGCCGGAACAAAATGAAATGGAATGTGGTTTGAAAGTTAAGATTTTTATTTACTACAGGGAGACATTTTGAAGCTCATCCCACCCCGCAGCCGATGCAGGTCAGCCATCGGGCAGCCTCCGCCCCCGCCGGTCCTTCTCCGCCCTTGTCCTCTTTGATGCAAACACTGGCAACCATAATGATGTTACTTCGGGATCTTTAACCGCCATCATGTTGGGGCGCACCGGAGGTGCGTGGTACCTCAAACACACAGAACGAGGATCAAACGGAGCAACACGGGAATTTTTAACGTGGTTCGGCGAGTTGCCTACGTCCACGGGGAAACATGGGTGTTTTATTCTCTCTGTTCTCGTCGGAGGATTTACAACATACACAGCTCACACCACTACATCCATGGGATTTTGATCCCGTTTTATAGAGAGAAGGAAAACCCATTTCTTCTCCGGTTGGTGGAGGGTAGCTCATCTACCCTTGGAGTCTTCCCTGCCGGCTGCTGGAGGTCCATGAAGGCTGCCCGTCCGCTGTAGTTGGTTGCTGCCTGAAGAAAACCTGCTGCCGACCATGCTGCCGACCAAAAAACTCCACCAATCACTCCCAAATTGGGAGTGGTCCCTACAAATCTCCCCCTCACGACCAATTTGAGGTAGAAGCTTGACTTGCAGTCTCCTTGCAGGTGTCAAAAACTTCATCGGCAAAATGAACACGCTTCTTCATGCCAGATGACGTGGCACTTCCATCATCTTCACTCGATCTCGGGCTGACTGCGATCCCCATCAAATGATACAACCCTTGGGACTCCTTCCCAGTAAACATCGTTGCATCCCCACGTGAGACTTCCAATGCTCCACCTGCTATGAAAATCTTGAACCCTCTCGCATCGAGCCTACTCAATGATATCAAGTTCCGTCTCATCCTCGGAACGAATTTCACATCACCCAGTTTACGAACTCCTCCATCGGGTGTCTTCAATTTCACCGTCCCGACTCCTCGAACCTCGCATGTTGACCCATCACCAAGTCTCACCGAGTCCTGCACCTGCTGAAAAGTATCAAATGTACCTCTCGTCGTACATATGTGTGTCGAGCTCCCCGAATCCAAAACCCATCCGTCTTCTTTTGGATTTTGAGCCCGCACGTTCTTCCTTCTCAGAAAACGACATTCCCGCTTCATGTGCCCATATCTTTTGCAGTAATGACACTGCACTTCTCTCCGTTCAACTCGCTTATCTGAGTGCATGCTTCCCATTGCCACACAGATTTCATCATCTCCTGATAAACCTGTGATGTTCGCATCCTCCTCTTCAACTTTCTTCTTCCCAGCAACGTACCGTTTGCGCTCTCCACAATCACTTTTATAGTGACCCTTCTTCTCGCACCAGAAACACGTGATTTCGCTCGGATCACGTCCCCTGGATTTTGGCCGCCATTCTTTACCTCCTGACTGTCGATGTCGGCTCCTCCCACGCTGATCATCTCGCATCGCCATGATTTGATCACCTGAATGCGTCGTGGGTCTTCGAAATGCTTCTGAATCTTGAAGTGACGCCATCACATCGTCCAGCTTCAATGTCTCCTTCCCCACGAGCAATGCTATCACAAGCCCATCAAATGAGCTTGGTAGTGATGACAAAAGCAAAAGTGCTTTGTCTTCCTCTTCAACCTTCACATCGAGCCCTAATAACTGCGTCAGGATCTTGTTGAATTCATTGGTATGATCCAACAAATTCGCTCCCTCGTCCATGCGCAGCTGGTACAGTTTCTTCTTTAGGAACAACTTGTTGGTCAGCGACTTCGCCATATACCGCTGCTCCAACTTCTTCCAAATCTCTTTCGGTGATGTCTCATCCAACACCGAGTACTTTACCTCATTCGCCAGACATAGCCGAATTGTGCTGACGACCCGCATCTCGAGCTCTTCTCAATCATCGGCACTGGTTGTCTCGGGCTTTTCTCCGATCAACGGTCTGATCATGCCCTGCTGCACCAAAAGATCCTTCACCGTGCTTTTCCACAAGCCGAAATTATTTCGACCATCGAACTTCTCGATGCCAAACCTTGGATGTGCTCCGCCACTCGTCATCGTCATTGTCGCAAAATGTGATCACCACCGTCGATGTCACACCCTTTAATCACCACCTGAAAGAGTGTGAATTTTCAAAAACTAACCGTACGGATGTGTCCGAAACGGTCGAAATAGTCGGAATCGACTCCTGGATCGCCGAAATCGGACACCAATTAACCGAGATATGGTCAAAACACGTTCAACGGTCCAGATCACCCGCTGACGTGGCGCTGACGTGGCACGCCGGAGCTATTGCCGGAATTTCGCCGGAATTGTCGCCGGCGGCGTGAACAGTGACTTCTTCTCCGGCACGGGGTTACTGTTCACCCGCGGGTTTGACCGAACTTTGACCGGCCATATCTCCTTCGTTTCAACTCTGTTTTTCTCGCCGTTTGCGCCGTTGGAATCGTCTCGCCGCCCTCTTCCCGAATCTGCCCTCGGAAAAATTTTCCGACCACTTTCAATTTTCTGGCCACCGGAAAATTTTCCGTCGCCTCGCCGGTTCACCTCCGTTCGCTCCGCCTCGCCTCTGATACCACTTGTTGGGGCGCAGCGGAGGTGTGCGGTACCTCAAACACACAGAACGAGGATCAAACGGAGCAACACGGGAATTTTTAACGTGGTTTGGCGAGTTGCCTACGTCCACGGGGAAACATGGGTGTTTTATTCTCTCCGTTCTCGTCGGAGGATTTACAACATACACAGCTCACACCACTACATCCATGGGATTTTGATCCCGTTTTATAGAGAAAAGGAAAACTCATTTCTTCTCCGGTTGGTGGAGGGTAGCTCATCTACCCTTGGAGTCTTCCCTGCCGGCTGCTGGAGGTCCATGAAGGCTGCCTGTCCGCTGTAGTTGGTTGCTGCCTGAAGAAAACCTGCTGCCGACCATGCTGCCGACCAAAAAACTCCACCAATCACTCCCAAATTGGGAGTGGTCCCTACACATCACTATATCATCTGCGTTGCTTCTTGTATGCCCTCACAAGGCGCAGGCATCACTGCCCGAGGTGCTTCGATCTGTGGAAGCTCCATTCTTGGGTAGGGGGTTGCGGAGTTCGCGGACGACCGGAACTAAGAGAGCCCTGGCGAGGCCGTGAATCTGTTCTGTTGGGGTTGGTGTATGGAGACGTCCGCCTCACCCCCACCGGTTGGACGTTCACCCAGACCCGACCCGACCGGACCGGACGGGTTCGACCCAACCCGACCGGGTTGGGTCGGGTCACACAGAAAAAAACCCGGGTCAGGTTCAGTTTCGGTCGACCCGTACATGGGTTGGGTCGGGTCGCGGGTTGGAGTCATTTAGACCCAACCCGACTCGTGACCCGATGCCAGCTAATTTTTTTTTTGCTCCCCTCTCTCTGCCTCGCTCGTGGACTCGCGCCCCCCAGACTCGCTCGCTCGTCCGCTCCCCGTGCCCGTGGCGACCTTCCCTTCGTGAAGAAGAAACCCTACTCCCCTCCTCTCCTCCCTCCTTCCCTCGCGATTCGACTCGACCGATTCGACAGTCTACAGAAACTCTCCCCCTCCTCTTTTCTTTCCTAATCTTCCCCAACCCCTCGACTTCTCTGATCCCTTTTCTCCCTTGCAAAAAATCATCCCTCCCATCCATCCTCCTTTTACACCTCTGACCGAACCCAGCCAGAAAAGGGCTCACGTCGCCTCCTCCTCCTGTCGCCTGCTGCTGTGTCACACAACCTGTTTTTGCCGTCTAGTAGGGCTAGGTGTAGAGGGTTCAGCGCTGCGAGTTCAGCTTCGAAATTGGAGGAGGCTCCCCTCGGATCATCCAGATATGGTGAGGTTCAAATTGTTGGTTTGAGGTTTTCAATTGATTCCTGGTTTGACTGAGTTGATTTCGAGTTTTCAGACCGAATCAATGTTATTCACTCTGCTTCTGGTGATGATTTTTTTGCATATGTTTTCGCTTATTCGTTCTTCAAATCTGCTACTGGTGTGTGTTTTGTTGATTTGATTTTCCTTTTGCTAGTAATGTTTATTTCTACTACATCATGAATTTACTCCACTTTAACTTCAATTGGTTCTGTTACTGGTGTTGATAGTGAGTCACAGTAAGAAACGGTGGTGGAAAGGGAGGCCAACAGTGACTCGAGAAGGTGTTGGTAGGTCGTGTTTTCTACTAGGCATCAGTGGCAGTCTGGCGTGTTAGTAATTGGAGGTAAGCATTTTATTTTTTTATTATGTTATTTTAAATGATGTTTGCCATTATGTATGAGTTCTCAATTTGGTTTTGCTACTCCTGTGGAATTCTGGTTTGGTCACAAAGATTGACAACTTAGTTCGACTCAAAATCTGGTAGAATTTAAAATTATTTCACTAGGACCAATTCTGTTTTGGAGATGTAGTTTTTGTTTTAGGGGTTTTAGGATGTGTTCATTGAGCACCCACCACCATGAGGCATGACCTTCATTGCATTGGTTTAATTGATCATTGTAATTTCAAATCCATATATTGGTTTCAAAATCTATTCTCCTTATATTCTTCCAGGAGTGTGCCACAGCTAACATCAATTAGCGATTCATGGAAGGTGATAAAATAAGTGGTTCTTCTAATCCTCCAGTTGGCACAACCCAAAGTCAGATGGGGTCTACTCCAACTGCACATTCAGTAGGAGGGAGTAGTAGGATACTAGTTGAAGAAAGTGAGGAGGGTAAGAGGTCTCCTAAAAAGGTAACAGTTCCTAAAGCTCCTATTGGTTCTAGAATTTCTCAAGCTTGGGATCACTTTCATAAGAAAAATGGAAGGGTTGTTTGTAATTATTGTGGCAAAGATTATGCTTGCACATCAGGCCAACATGGAACTAGTAATTTGAATAGGCATTTGATAAGGTGTAATAAAAATCCACACAAAAATCTTGACAAAAGTCAAAGCACTCTCAGTCTTAGAAAGAAATGTGAAGATGAGGATGATGGGACGATTAAAATGTCAGTAGCTCATTTTAATCAAGAAGAGTGTAGAATAGCTCTTGCTAAAATGATAATCATTGATGAGTTATCATTTAAATATGTTGAGAATCAAGGTTTTAGAGAATTTATTGAAGCTGTTCAACCTCAATTTCAAGTTCCATCTAGACAAACAGTTGCTAGGGATTGCTTGCAGTTATATTTGGCAGAGAAAGAAAAGTTGAAGTCTATGTTTGATATGTTCTCTCACATGGTATGTCTTACCACTGATACATGGACTTCAATTCAGAATCTGAATTATATGTGTGTGTCTGCACATTTTATTGATGATAATTGGATATTGAATAAAAAAATCATCTGGTTTTGTCTTGTTGTGGATCATAAAGGGGAAACAATTGGCCGGGTATTAGAACAGACATTGAAACAATGGGGGATTGAAAGGATTAACACTGTTACAGTGGATAATTCCAGTTCTAATAATACAACGATCAGTTATTTGGTGAGGAGGGTTAATGATTGGAATGAGTCTATTCTTAATGGAGAGTATATTCATGTTAGATGTTGTGCACATATTTTAAACCTTATTGTTAGTGATAGGTTAAAGGAAATATCGACATCAATTTCTAGAATCAGAGTTTCATGCAAATTTGTGAGAAGTTCACCTTCAAGATTGGCTCTTTTTAGAAGCATAGTCGAGGAGTTAAAAATTCCTAGTAAACATACCATAATTCTTGATGTTCCTACTAGGTGGAATTCTTGTTACTTTATGTTGGATGTTGCAGAGAAGTATGAAAAAATATTTATTCGCCTTGAGGAGGATGCAAGTTTTATGAGTGCTCTTGTCTGTGAAGGTGGGGCTCCTACAACATATGATTGGGAGCGTACTCGTGTATTTGTCAAGTTCCTAAATTTTTTTATGATAGCACTGTTGAGTTTTCTGGTTCTATGCATGTGACATGTCACACATTCTTTCATACACTTTGTGACATATATAGAAAAAACAAGAAATGGATGAAGAGTCATGATATTACTATGAGTGCAATGGCTATTGCAATGAAGCTTAAGTTGGACAAGTATTGGGGTATTGGTTCAAATTTTAATTCTCTCTTGCTTGTGGTAGTTGTTCTTGATCCCCGATATAAATTGGAATATGTTCAGGATAGTTTTGAAATGATGCTTGATGATGAAGAAGACAAAAATCAGTTGATCAGTAAATTAACAGAGGTTCTGAATAATCTCTATGAGTTTTACAAATGTAGATATCCCATTGCAGTTGGTGATAAATGTGAGTCCATTTCTCATCAAGAGTCACATATACATGATGCTAGTACCGATAGTGAGGATGATGAGAAATGGAAAGATGCATATAGATTAAAGAAAATGAAAAGGCAACTGACACAACAAAGAAATGAACTAGAGAGATATCTTGAGATTGATGAATGTGAGGATGATTTTGAAGGATTTGATATTTTGAGTTGGTGGAAAGGAAAGGCAAGCAAATATCATGTTCTCTCATGCATTGCTAGAGATATTCTAGCAATTCCTTTAACTACAGTATCTTCAGAGTCAGCTTTTAGTACAGGAGGACGAGTCCTTGATCCATTTTGTAGTTGTTTGAATCCCAACACTATTGAAGCATTAATTTGCTCACAAAATTGGTTTAGAAAGTCTAAACCAATTGACATTCGAAAGAAACTAGAAGAAGTGGAAGCGATTGAATCAGGTATTACCATGAAAAATATTATGATTTTTTATCATTTTTCATTTGTTAATTATAAACGTTTGTTTGATAAAGTAAAAAGACTGACTTGTTCTTTCTTTTGTTGTGTTTTTTTAAGATATGCCAATGCCACCATCCATCACAATTCATGATCAGAGTTTCACTATCTAAAGTAGAAGAAGCAAGGATGATGGATGGAGCACTCTTCATTAAGGTATAAATTTATAATTTTATCTTCACATACTTACAAGGATGGAAATTTCATGTCATTTGTTTCTAAATTTTGGAAAATGATAAACTTGCTCAATGTGCAATGGTTTGTGCCATCATTTCATGTGTGTGTTTTAAGTTGTTTCTTAATTTAAAATGTCGAGGTTGCTGAGACAAATATTTGTTGTACTGGGTGATTGTTGCAGGTTTTTTGTGCAGAGATGTTAGCCCTGAAGGCTTCCAATTTTATATTACCTGTTTCCTGAAATTGATCTAGGTGATTTCTTAACTTGTAAGTTAAACATGGTTGTTCTTCTATTTTATTCCCTTCTTCATTTTGTTCTTAAATTGTCAAAAACTTTGAACTTATATAGGGAGTAAGATGGTGGAGTCTTTGCTCTCAAAAGCTTGGATGCTGGCTAATTTCTTTTTTCAACAGGTTTTCTTACCTATACATTTACATAGCATGTATTACACATTTTCTGAATATTTCAACTTCTGAATACTGATATAAAAACCTTACCTTATTGGCATTTTGGCCTAATTAGATGCTATTTTTTGTTTTCTCCATGTTTATTGGTGTGATTGACTTCTTCACTAGGAAGTAGATTTATATGATGATTTCCATGTTTTCTCCATGTTTATTGGGGGGGTTGGTTTGCATTTCAGGGGGAGTGTGAGGGGGGGCTAGTGTGCAGGGGTGCAGGCTGGGTAGGTTAAACAAGTTTGGTGTGTGCAGGCAGGGGGGAGAGGGGGTTGGTGTGTGCAGGGGGGAGGCTGGGTTTGGTGTGTGCATTGTGCAGGCAGGGGGGGAGAGATAGGCTGGGTTGGTTTAGTGTGTGCAGGCAGGGGGGAGAGGGGGAAGGCTGGTTTGCAGGGGGGGAGTGTGCAGGGGGTAGGAGGCGAGGGTGCAGGAGGGGGGAGGGAGGCAGGCTGGTGCTGGAGGGGGTTGGGTCTAGCGTGCAGGTAGGGGGAGGATGGTGTGCAGGGGGGGAGGGGGCAGAGAGTTCAGGGGTGCAGGAGGGGGGAGGATGGTGTGCAGGGGGAGGGGAGGGGGCAAGGAGTGCAGGGGTGCAGGAGGGGGGGGGTGGTGTGCAGGGGGGAGGGGCGGGGGGCAGGGAGTGCAGGGGGAGGGGGTGTTGTGTTGTACGAGGTACAGGAGGGGGGAGGCTGGTGTGCCTGGGGGAGGGGGGCAGAGGGTGCAGGGGGAGGGGGGCTGAAATTTTTGTGTAGGGGGGGTGGGTTTTTTGTGCAGGGGGGTTGGGTTTTTTGTGCAGGGGTGTAGGAGGGGGGAGGTTGTGCGGGGGGGGGGGAGGGGGGCAGAGGGTACAAGGGGAGGGGGGCTGAAATTTTTATGCAGGGGGGGCTGAAATTTTTGTGCGAGGGGGGGGGGCTGGGTTTTTTGTGCAGGGGTGTAGGATGGGGGAGGCTGTGCAGGGGGGGAGGGGGCAGGGGGTGCAGGGGGTGCAGGGGGAGAGGGTTGTTGTGTTGTACGGGGTACAGGAGGGGGGGGGGGTTGGTGTGCCTGGGGGAGGGGGGCAGAGGGGGAGGAGGGCTGACATTTTTGTGCAGGGGGGGGGGGGGCTGGGTTTTTTGTGCAGGGGGGCTCAGGGGATGACATTTTTGTACAGGGGGCTGAGATTTTTGTGCAGGAGGGCTCAAGGGCTAACATTTTTGTGCAGGGGGGATGGGTTTTTTGTGCAGGGGGGCTGGTTTTTTTGTGCAGCAGGCTGGGGCAATGCAGGGGGGGCTGGTTTTTTTTGCAGGGGGGGCTGGTTTTTTGTGTAGGGGGGCTGGTTTTTTGTGCAGCAGGCTGGTTCGGGACCGTTGGGTTGGGACGGGTTAGGTCGGGTTGGGTCGGGTTTACACATATAACCCGACCCAAATTGACCCAACCCTCAGTGGGTTGGGTTGGGTCGGGTCCTTCGGGCATGCGACGGGTAACCCGACCCCAACGGGTTGGGTTGGGTCGGGTTGACTGCTCTGGGAGCATGTGACCCGACCCAACCCGACCCGACCTTTTTTGTTCAGGTCGGGCCTTGAAACGCCTCCGACCTGACCCAACCTGACCCATGGACACCCCTATTCACTGCCCTGGAGATCTTGTTGCTCCAGAGTTAGTGGCACGTGGAGCAAGGGTACGCCACATACCGAGAGGGGTTTGTCGTCGGGAACCAAGTTGTGGGGGTTGTTGTGGACCAATAAGCGGGACAGCGGGCTCTGGTTCGGCCCGCCGGAGTGGCAGGAGTAGGGTTTAGTAAAATAAAATAAATGATTTTCTGATTTATAAAATAAAATAAAATAAAATAAATGATTATGATTTCTCATTATTTTGTTTAGATGTTAAATTTAATAAAAGAAAATAAATGATCGAAATTTTTCTCTATCTTGTTTGGTGATAATTTTTAAAAGAAAAGAAAAAAATGTTTTAATAATATGACAAAAATAACTCTTATTAAAAAATATAATTTTCCAATATTCAATTATTTTAAATAAAAAAATATTATAATCTTGAATTGTATCTTTGTTTTTTAAATAAATAAATATATTTATTATTTATAAATATCTTTATATAATTATAGATAAAAATATATGTATAACAAAATTAAATTTGAAATCATTATATGATTATTGATATGGACGGGTTCGGGTAATATTTTTTAAAAATGTAGTTTTCAAATGATCAATTATTTCTAATAAAAATATTATAATTTTAGATTGTATCTTTTTATATATCATGTCAGTTATATAGATATTTAATTTTGAAAAATATATTAGCAATGATTTTTATTTTATTTTATTTTTATATCATGTAAATTATATAAACAATAATTTTGATTTTAATCAATCATTGTATTTTGTGTCACCAAAATCAAGTAAACATTAAACTAATAAAAATATATTAATGGAATTTTAAATTTAAAAAAAATGTTTAAACAAAATTGATTTCATATATTCACTAAAATCATTTGCATAATCCATATATTTATTTATTTGAAAATTATTTATAATTATTTGTTATTATTGTTTATAAATTACGTTGAATAAAATATTTACATACATGTTGTCAAAATTATTTATACACATAATTATTTATACACACATAATCAGAATTATTAATTCAAGGTAATCAAAATTATTTATAAATTACTTATATAATTTATTAATTCAAAATTAGAAATTCAAGATGATCAAAAATATTAATTCAAAAATATTAATTCAAAATTATTATTAATTAAAAATTATTTATTCAAATTAATTATTAATTCAAAATAAATACTTAATTCAAAATGAATATTCATTAAAAAAATATTATTTCAAAATTATTATTAATTCAAAATTATTTTTAAATTATGTATATAAATTATATAAATAAATTATTAATTCAGGATAATCAAAATTATTCATAAATAAAATTATTTATAATTGTGTGTTATTATTACTTATAAATTACGTTGAAGTTATAAAAATAATTATTTATAAATCACATTTAACAAAATATTTGTATGCACATGAAAATGCTATTATTATTAATAATCACAAAGATGATCATTTATTTAAATCTTAATTCAAAAAAATATTGAATAAAATAAAATCAGTACACAAGGATAATATAGGAAATTTAAAAAAAATGGCATATAAGAGCTTCGTTTCCTTCCAAATCACCCCGATTTTGGGGTGATTTGAAACCTGCAGTTGAGGAGAAATATTTCTCTCCATTTATTCCTGAATCGTTTCTCTCGCTCTAATTGAGCGACACCAAACAGGTGATACGAGTTGCAATCGTCCCGAATCTTTTCTTTTCTCCCCATATTTGTGCTGCCAAACGAGCTCTTAGTTTGGTTTGTGATGCAGATTGATTAAACATTTGAGGTATGTGGTTCAATTCAAGTGACAAATCAAACCATACCCGTTAAATGGTAAAAAACATAGTTTTTTTAAATTTTATCTCATCTCATATCCTTGTTCATTAATCGCCTTAATCCACTTGTTGTTCCCTCCCTTCTCCTCTTCCTATTTTCTTTTGACCCCCCCCCCCCACATGCTCTGACCCCCTCCCCCCTCCTAATCCCTTCCCCATTCCAATTTAATCCTCCCCCCCATCATTCTCAACTGGTGATCTACACCTCCCTCCCACTTAATTTCTATAAAATATATATATTACAGTCACACACAAGGACGTCAACTCTCCAACCAAGCAACCTTTATACTCTAACCTCACAGTGGAGGTACCTACTCTCCAACATCAACATTCTCAACCAACTCTTCTAGTTGTAGCACACTACATCTTTAGGTTCACATCAACGTTGAAACAATCCTTGGGGTGTCAGATCTATAAATTTCGCATCACTTTGTTTTTCATTTAGTTACGGAGGTAGTTGAAGATGATTTTGATGACCTTAACTTAAATGAGTTTTTAGATTTCCTGTTGTATTTGGGTGTGTCTAGTGCTTTTCTTGCCTCAGTCTGTGTCCCGACTTGTTGTTCTTTCTTGGGGTGTGATTTTTTGGGTTTCCTACTGCCACTACTGATGGGCCTATTACTATTGGTCTCAATGCTAACCTTTTGGTGCGAGTTAACATCATGCATGGAGTGATTGGAAATAGATTTATAGGGTTCATGATAAAGTGAATGATTGTAATGTTTGTATTGATGATATGCATTGATACAATTGTTTTGTTGTCGTTGTCGGCCCAAAGTTAGATATTATGCTCTTGGTTATGTGCCTACATATTTTCTTGGGGGGGGGGGGTCGTGCATTTGATCCAAGTCTCTATTTGGTTGCCTCCTTTCCAAGGGGGGAAGGACGAAAAATAAGCTGGGTTTTTTACTCATTACAGTCAATCTTTTATTTCTATGATATTATTTTAATTATATTGGATTACTTTCCATTAAAAATCAAGCATTATATTTTTCTTTTATTTTATTTTCATTGCTCTCATTTCCTTTCAATCAATTTACTTTACGTAACACCCTAATATTTTATGGTATGCCTCTTAAAATTTAACATCTTTGATAGTCTATGCTTAACGCAACACCGAGTTTAAAACCGTAATATACTATTAAATATGATTGTTGTAATAGTAATGTGATTATTAGGAATAGTATATGATCAATAGAATAGTAACTTCACCTATAAAAGTATATATAACACTTAGGTATCTTATGAATTAAAATATAATAAACTTATATCATGGAATAAGTAAATAAATATTTTAAAAATGATAAATTAAGTGTTGGTATTTTTGTGAAACATAAATATTTATTTATAATTTTATAATTGATATAATGATTTAAAAGAAAATTTATTTTCATTAAATAGATTCATAAATTTATATTTTGTTGTCTTATGATCATAATATAATTTTATGAGACCTTAATTAATTTTTGAAAGTGTCATAAAATCCGTTATAATATTAAAATCAGTATTTTTTTGAGTAAATGATGATTTTATTTAAAAATTAAATTTCTCATATTTAGAAAATTATTTTCATAAAATTGATTCTATTTTTGAATTCTACATATCAAAAAATGGTTAAAGAATTTTTTTGAGATTTTTCTAAAATAGTTGAATTTTTTGTGAATAGTGAAATATAGTAATTTACGGTATTTAACAAATACATGAATTATTGAGTCATAGACAATGTATGACTGATGTAAGCCTATAATATTGAACTCTCCTTTATTATTTTAATATATTTAGTGATAAGGTTTAAACTATTTATAGTTTCAAGGCAAAATAATAAACTAATGAATAAAATAATAAAAAACACCCCTCCACTATAAATATCATCCCTCGCCACCTCTTCTTCACACACCTCCAAAGCCTTGAAACTTACCCAATTTATACTCAATATCTCTCCCAAACCTCACCCCCATGTTCTGGTCTTTCTGGTTTCACTCAAAAGACCATTTCAAAGTTTCTTAAGGAGGTTCTCAATTAGAGGAATTCAAGAGGTAAAATATCATTTCGTTCTTTTAATCTTCTTTCATTTTCTTTTCTTTTCTCATCCTTTCTTTACCTCCTCTATTCAAACATGCATGATAACTCCAGTGTATTATATATAATAAAATGTTATTATTATTATAATGAAATATCAACCATCAATTCTCTTCTCTTCCCTTTTTTATTCTAAAAACGAGAACATCATCCGTGGGGTGCCGATTTATCGCCCTTATGTACGAAAAATTTTCATTTTTCAATTTCACCTTTAAGGCTGGTCATAAAACCATTTTTATGGTTAAAAAAGACTTTAATATATGTAATACAACTTATTTAATGTTCTGGAACCAATATATATACATAATATTAATTCATTAGATAAAACTAGTGCGTAATGATTGAAAAAATGCCAAAATAATCTAAATGATTATCATCAACATTTTATCTAATGAATCATCCTCGTATCTGAAAAAAATGATATATAAGACCATAAAATATTATAAAAGTTCATTAATAACATATAATTTCAATTTTGGATAACTATTCTCATTTCATATGATCTTTCATACATGTATACAAGTGAACCAATCATGAAAACCAAAGAAATGAACACTTCCGAACGACGAAATTGAATCTCATAACAATCAGAAAGACCATAAATGAAATTAATAAAATTATTATAAATAAAATACATGTTGAATAGGTTCTGAATTAAATTATTAATGAATCTAATTTTATTATCTAGGATATTAAGTGCAAGTGCAAAACACTTTTAGACATAAGGTGAAAGATTCTTTCTGAACCTCCATTTTCCTTCAGGTCACTCTTTCTCTCTCTTTACCCAATATAATTCTTCTTTATTTTTATATAATTCTTCCAAATTTTGTGAATATGTTTCAAAATCATGTATTCAGATTATTTCATCCTTCTTTGACGGGGAAATTTATGTTTTAAAAAGGTTCCCTTCTCAAATCTTCCCAAAAAGCAAGTCCGATTAAAATGAACTTACCGATTTCTCACCCATTTTTAAGTGAACCCCATAATCTATTTTAATACACCATTATTTTTCTAAAATCACTCATTTTATCATGAAAAACTATCTTGGTTCATTTATAGTTTTATAAAAACAAATATATCTTTTCTATTTTAAACGATCTTTAATATTTTTCTTAAACCACACTAAAATGTTTCATTTCTAATATCTCTTAAACTCTTTTTATGTGTTTTCACTTCACTTTTACATCACTTATAATGATATACACCTATGAATGTCCATATATGATTTAAATCCATTATTTCATGGACACCATTATGATATTCCTTTTTGTTATGCCATATGACATGATTATGATACTCAATTCTTTTAATGGGTAACTCTTATGCTTGATTCTTCATATGACACACACATACATGAACATGTTATGATGGGTGTGCCTAGATAACGCTCCAATACATTGGGTAATGTTTAGTCTCATGATAAAAACAGACATGGACTTGGCTGAGGGCTTACCCGTTTATTTTCAGATATGGATTTGGCTTAGGCCTTAGACATTTTGTAACATCTCGGATCTGGGTGCCACACAACGGGTGCCCCGAACCCAGCTGGTCACATGACCTCAAGCGCATTTCCCCAAATGCCATAGGCTGCCGACTAGCAGTGAGGGCCTAGGATTGATGGTGGGGAAACTATGCCCTCATTTTAGTGTAGCGCAATGGAAATAATTATAAACATACAAAAGCATAAGTAATAAACAATATAGACCCGAAATGGAAAACAGAATAAAAGATAAACAATAGTCATATATATAATGATGCAATATGTATCTAATTCTAAGAAAGCAGCCAAAACAGGGTACACTGCAATCTAATACAATACAGCACAAGGTACAAAGTACAGCAAAACAAAACCAAAGTAGTGCAACAGGAACTCAGTAGCATCGCAAGCCTAAGCTCGGTCCCATGCTCTCCTACTCCTCTGAAACAATCATGTACCTGTATAGGGACCCTTTCCCTTATCGACACTTGCAACAATGTAATCTGTTTGGGCCCAAGACATGACCCAAACAGGGTGTGAGAAATAAATCCCAGTAGGTAACCACCAAAGACCCATGCCCAACTATCAGTGAAAATGTGCAACAATAGTGTACAATAATTAAATGCAGTAAACTAAGAAGTACTCAAAAGTAACCATTACTACCAATTACATTACCATTTTAATAATTATTTAACAATTCAATATAATTGAATTTTGAGTTTCTCGAGACTCAGCCTCGACCGACAATCTCCCATACCAGTACCATAGCAGAAACCACCGCAGACTATCTAACAAGTAAAAGATAATAATAATACCAAGCCTGTGCTTTAGCTTGGCAGGTACAACATAAGAAATCACCATAGTGAATATTCAAAGTAAAAATTGTCCTCGGACATGCAAATCCTTACCCTCAGGAAAACAAAAATGGAACCCTCAGGTGACTGCCCTCAGGCATAACGAATATTGACCTCAGGCATACAATATTTCACCCTCATGCACGGAAGCTACTACCCACAGACATAAGAAATGTTGCCCTCAGGCTAAACGAAACACTGCCCTCATGCTAAACAAAACACTGCCCTTAGGCATTCCATATGAAAAGCAAGTAACCGGGCTGAGCCCAACACATAATCAAGTAATTTCTATTTGTTTCCTCTCAAGAAAACTCAAAACATGTTATAATTACGGAATACCCACGGGTATCCTGGACAAATGACTAAACAAGGGAAACGCACCCTCGGGGTGGCCCTGGATCAAAGTAGCAATCCCAAATAGCAGTTTATGCTTATTCATTAGATTACCTATGCAATTCTAGGTATCTCACACTACGGGAAAAAACGATTATTGCGATGGGGTATTTGCGACGGGACTTCCCGTCGCAACAACTCTGATGAAAAGGGTTTTTGTGACAGGAATATTTTCCCGTCACAAATGGGCAGTTATTTGGATGGAAATACAGGGCCCGTCGCAATTGCAATGGCGCGGTTTGCACGCCAAAACGCAGGAAGGATATTTGTGATGGGTAGAAGGCTACCCGTCGCAACTACCTGGCGGTGGTAAATAGTATTTGCGATGGGGAAATTTCCCCTTCGCAAACAAATATTCACCCGGTATTATTTTCGACGGGCCCCGTCGCCAATACTGGCCATTGTAAAGCCTATTTGTGACGGTCACCTACAGCCCATCGTAAATACCCCATGGTAGTAAATACGATTTTGCGATGGGACTATGTACCCGTCGCAACAGATAATCCAACGGGAGGTATTTGCGACGGGTCTCGTCGCAAAACCGGTGGCGGTAAATATGGATTTGCGACGGGGATATCCTCCCGTCGCAAATACCAGTGGCGGTAAATAGTAATTTGCGACGGGGATGTCCGCTCGTCGCTAATGGTGTGGCATTAGCGATGGGCCCGTCGCAACAACCCTTTTACCCGCCGCCCGTAATTAATGTGGGTGAAGATATTTGCGACGGGCCCCATCGCGAATACCGGTGGCGGTAAATAGAAATTTGCGACGGGGATAGCTGCCCGTCGCTAATGGTGGCTATTTGCGACGGGCCCGTCGCAAAAATCTTTTTACCCGCCGCCAGTATTTAATGCGGGCGAAGGCATTTGCGACGGTATCCCGTCGCAATACCTAGTATTTACGACGGTCTCCCATCGCAAATACGACCGTCACAAATAATCTAACCTATATATACACCCCATCCATTTTCCCATAACATTCAGTTCTCCATTCTTCTCTCTCTCTCATTTTCAAATCTGAGTAGATTTTTTTTTGTTTTAATTTTTTCTTTCGAGAAGAGGAAGGAAGAAGTTAGAAGGTGCAGATTATTAAAGGTATTTATATTTTTTTAATTGTTAAATTATTTTTAATTGCTAATTTTATTTTTAATTGTTAATTTTATTTTTTTTAATTGTTTAGCTATATAGTATAATTAATTTATGTGCTTGTACCAAATAATCCTTGTCTGGATACGAACAAGTAGAGGCGGCTCTGGCACAGATGTACCTAGGAGTGAAAACTCTGACAAGGTGTTTCGAGCTTGACTCGGGGTAACCTGGTACACAACAACGGGGCTTGCTGCACTCTTGGTTCGACACTCCTGGGGGATGTTTTGGTAATAATTAGAAATAAATATATAATTATCAAATAATTAAGAAATAATTAGATTTAATTAAAATAATTATCAAATAATTAGGAAATAATTAGATTTAATTAATTAGAAATAATTAGGAAACAATTAAAATAATTAGGAAACAATTAGATTTAATTAGGAAACAATTAAAATAATTAGGAAACAATTAGATTTAATTAGGAAACAATTAGTATAATTAGGAAACAATTAGTATAATTAGAAAACAATTAGTATAATTAGGAAATAATTAGTATAATAAGGAAATAATTATATTTAATTAGGAAACAATTAGATTTAATTAGAAAATAATTAGATTTAATTAGGAAACAATTAGATTTAATTAGGAAACAATTAGTATAATTAGGAAACGTGATTGACCTCTCATCTACCTCAATTTTCTTTTCATTTGTGTGTTGAGGTTTGACAGGAAACTTCTGCCTCCACATGTAATATTTGCTTTTACTGTCAAAATTATCAACCTCCTCGCCAATATAGAGGTGAGGAGGTTTATAATTTTGACAGTAAAAGCACATATTATATGTGGAGGCAGAAGTTTCCTGTCAACCTCAACACACAAATGAAAAGAAAATTGAGGTAGATGAGCGGTCAATTACGTTTGTTTTTCTATTCATTGATTGATTAACCGGCCGACGTATATGCATATCTTCGCATTTCTAATTAGTAACATAATTAGTAACATAATTAGTAACATAATTAGTAACATAATTAGTAATATAATTAGTAACATAAATAGTAACATAATATAAAATATTATATTACTCTAATATTAATAGTTAAATAATACTTATAATATAATTATTTTATTATTATATGTTTAATATTTATAAAAAAATATTAATATTATTAAAAGTATAAAAAATTTATAAAATATTACAATTATCAATATTTTCAACAAGTTTTGCTTTATTCTTAACAGTTTAAATCTTAAAGGGTCGCCAATTTTCAGGTCATGCTAAATAAAAAGTTTGCGTCAACCGTGTCCAATGTAAACTCTATAATTGTTCTTGCTTGGTTGATCACCTCGCAAGTAGCCTTGCAATAGGACAACCCAAGTCATGTCTTTCTCATTACTTGTGTCGTCCTATTGCAACACTACTTGTGAGATGATCAACCATGTAAGAACAATTATAGAGTTTAAATTGGACAAGGTTGACCCAAAATTTTTATTGGGAATGACTTGAAAATTGGCGACCCTTTAAGATTTGAACATGTTAAGAATAAAGCAAAATCTGTTGGAAATATTGAAATTTGTAATAATTAGTAATAATTACTAATAAAATTAATCAAAAATCAAATAAATTCAAGTACATGGTTATAAATTGGCACAATTTCCAGTGGATTGATGGCTACCTTTTGTTCAACGTCTCATATCTTTGTTACTTTCTCCCACTGAAATCAGTATGAAAAATGTGCTCTAACGTATGTCAGAGCAAGTTTTTCATACTGATTTCAGTCGGGAGAAAGTTAAAAAGAGATGAGCCATCGGACAAATCAGAATAATTAGTAATATAATCTTCACAACGATGATAACAAAATTTAATTTCATTATTCAAGCATATTTCATTTTTCCAAGTATTGCTAAGTATTGCTAAATTAATAATAATTAGTGGGGATGATTATAAACTAACTGTGTCACCTATAATTATTGGTAATTATTAATAAATAACTGTAATTATGTATGTTATTTTTTTAGGATATTGTTTCTTATATCAAATTATTTAACAATAGTAATGGTTTTAAATTTTGTAGAAACATATATATGAATATGGAATAAGGAAATCGACATCAATCATTATTAGATGATCATGCTTGGATAAATCAGCGCAGAAATCCAAACGGTTCTAGTTTAAATCCTGTATATGTTGATGGTGTTGAAGCTTTATTATCATTTGCATCATCAAACCCGGAATTTGTTTCAGAATGGACAATTAAGTGTCCTTGTAAAAAATGTGCTCTGAGAACGTTTGAGACATTTGACATCATTGGGAAACATCTCTTGCGTTATGGTTTTCAATCAGATTATATTTTTTGGTATCAACATGGTGAACATAGTTCCAGAGAAGATACTAATAATTTGATTTCAGATCCACCACGGTTTCAGAATTTAGTACATGATGTTGGTACGAATATTACGTGATTTAATTTGTTTTTATTTTTTTTAATATATTATTACTTATTAGTATTATTTTTAATGTCTGCTTATTTTAGTAATATTACTTTTACTATTTTATATTTATTGTTAATATTGATAAGTTTATAATTTTATAATTTTATTAATATTAATAATATTAATATTATTTTTTCATAAATATGTATGTTTATTTTAATAATAATAATATTATATTAATTTTTTATATTAATAATATTAGTATTATTATTATTATTTTTTGATATTAATATTTCATAATATATAATATAATATTATTTATATTCATATTATTATTATTTTTTGATATTAATATTTCATAATTATATTATATATATTTTTTATTATTAATATTATAATAATATAATTTATTTATATTATTAATATTATTATTATTATTATATAGATAGTTTAATAATAATAATATTATATTAATTTTTTATATTATTAATATTAGTATTATTATATTATATTATATTATTTATATTCATATTATTATTATTTTATATTAATATTTCATAATTATATTTTATATATATTTTTATTTATATTATAATAATATAATTTTTTTATATTATTAATATTATTATTATTTTTATATAATATTATATGATTTGTATTAATTATTTTATTTTATTTTTTATTTTTTAATATTTGCGACGGGTACATTTGTGACGGGAATTCCCATCGTAAATGTTTTTTACAGAACCATTTGCGACGGGACAAATACCCGTCGGGAAAACCTTTCTGCGACAGTCCGTCGCAAATACTTTCGTCGCAAGTATTTTTTTAAATTTCGCATTTACGACGGGATTTCGACCCGTCGCAACTAATATATCTGCGACGACCCGTCACAAATACCTTTTTTATATATAAACGAAAACTTATTTGCGACGGGGGACGAATACCGTCACAAATAATTTTGTTGTGACGGGACTGCCGTAAAAACACCTATTTGCGACGCTGTTTTCGGCAACGGGCGATTTGCGACGGAGCCCCGTCACAAAAGACCTTTTGCGACGGGATCCCGTTGCAAATCGTCCGTCGCAAATATTCAGTTTTCCTGTAGTGTCAACAGTCAAAGTCTCAACCATACGACACCCCAAACATGGGTGTGCGACACAACGGTATACAAAATCAACTCAACAGTTGGAATTAAACACAAGACCACCTACCTCGATCTCCTATGATCGATATACGTGAAAGGTGCCTCCCGAAACAACTAAGAACAACGTAGATCTGAGATAAAAAAATACCCGTTCAAACCCAAATAACTTCCCTTAGGGAAAGAATTGGAAGGAAAGATTCAAGAAGAGGGAAGACCTTACTCGCATTGTTCAAACGAGATTGACGACGGAAGAATTAGAGTCCCGGTGAGTGATAAGGAGCTTCTCCAAGTCTTGGCCTCCTCTCCCGCAACTCCTAGTGAGTTCTCTGCCTCCTCTGCCGAATGAGGAGGCTACTTCATGTTTTTAACAAAAAAACATAACTACACGTCATGTACTTTCAAGTACACGGCGTGTACTATCCTTTTTAATTGTTCCACTGGCGGCTACTTTCCGTCGCATCACTGTTCATCTGCCGACTGATTACACGACGTGTATTACTAAGTACACGACGTGTACTATCGTTTCTCTAGCGGCTACTTCCACCTCTTTACTGTTCACCTGTTGACTGATTACACGACGTGTATTACTAAGTACAAGGCGTGTAGTTAGTTTCTACACCCTTAATCGCCGACAAGCCTACACGCCATGTATTCTCATCCCACACAACCAAAGTACACGACGTGTGAAAAAAAAGTACACTACGTGTATCCATAAATTTGGGATTTTCCCACATTTCCCTTCTTTTCTAAAAAACTCTTAAGGAAAAGGAAAAGAAGAAACTCGTACCTTAAGAATAAGAATAAGGTTATCACAAACTTCCCCCCTCAAAGTAATTCATCCCCGAATTTCCCTTCCAAGGGTGGTGAAGATAAATTTGAGAATAATTCTGGCCACTGAGCACATATGTCGGTCTCACGCTCCCAGGTTTCATCCCGCACTTGTCCATGCTGCCATAACACCCGTATGAGCAGAACTGACCTGCCTCAGAGAACCTTCATACTTCTATCAACAATACGAATCTGATGCTCCTCAAAGGATGCATCAACCTGAAGTTCAACCTCCTCGGGCTGAAAAACGTGAGACGAGTTTGAGTGATAACGGCGCAGCTGAGATACGTGGAAGACGTCGTGCATGGCCCGATACCTCTGTGGTAAATGCAACTGATAGGCAACCGACCCAACTCTCTTTAGAATCTCAAACAACCCTATATAACTCGGTGAAAGTTTACCCTATCTTTTGATCTGCCTGTGTCCCAACCTCAGTGAAACATGCAAGAAAACCTGATCCCCGACCACAAACTCCAAGGGTCATCTACAGCGATCAACATAAGATTTCTGATGAGACTGTGCAGTAGCCATCCGTTTCTGAATCAACTGGACCTGCTCTGAAGTCTCCTATATGAGACGTAGTCCTAGTAAAGCTACCTCACCTGCCTCCAACCAGCACTAGGGTGATCGACATTGCTTACCATATAAATCCTCGTAAGGTGCCATCTCAATAGTTGTCTGAAAACTATTATTGTAGGTAAACTCGAACAAGGGTATATGTTTCTCCCAAGAGCCCCCAAAGTCCAGGACGCATGCACGTATCATTTCCTCTAGAACCTGTATTGTACGCTCTGACTGGACATCGGTCTAAGGGTGCGAAGCTGTGCCCAGAAGCACCTGTGTACCCAGTGCCCTCTGAAAACTCTGCCAGAAACGAGACGTAAAACAGACATCCCTATCTGAAATAATAGAACGAGGGACCCCATGAAGACGTACTACCTCTTGGATATACAAATTCCTGAAATAATCAACACCAAAGGTCTCCTTGATCGACAAAAAGTGAGCTACCTTCATAAGTCTGTCCACAACAACCCATACGACATCATTTCCTTGAGGTGACCTCGACAACTCGGTCACGAAGTCCATCACGACATCATCTCATTTCCACTCTGGAATGGGTAACTATTGTAACAGTTTGGTTGGCCTCTGATGCTCCGCCTTCACCTGTTGACAGGTGGAACATCTCGTAACAAAACCAGCTACCTCTCTTTTCATACCCGACCACCAATGCTGACATTTCATGTCACGATACATTTTGGTAACTCTAGGATGTACTGCCCAAACTGAAGTATGAAATTCTCACATAAACTCCTCATGTATATCCCCTGGAACCCACACTTGTCCATGGATACGTAGTACCTCATCATCGCTTATCGTCCAACCAGGAGGAGGGTCCTCACTTGCCACCGACTCCCATAGAACTAGGCCTTCTGAATCTGATAGTTGTCTCATCCTCGCTCTATCCAGGAGGGTAGAAGTCATAGCTAAGGATGGAAGATAGATTCTCCCCTAACTATCATGCACCACCAAATGCATCTTAGAGAAAAAATCTATAAGCTTCCACTCACCACTGGCCTCTTGCACTTCATGTATCTGAGTCCTACTCAGTGCATCAGCTACTGCGTTACCCTTACCAGGTGTATAGGCAAGCTCAAAGTCGAAGGACTGAAGGTATTCAACCCACCTTTGCTGTCTCAAATTCAATTCACACTAGGTAAAGATGTATTTAAGACTTTTGTGGTCCGTAAACACCACAAAATGTTCTCCCAAGAGATAATGTCTCCAACAATGTAACACATGAACAACTGCATCCAACTCAAGATCATGCGTTGGGTAATTCCTCTCATGTGGTCTCAACCGCCGAGACTCGTACGCAACTACTCGATCGCCCTGCATCAACACTACTCCCAGCCCAATACCCGATGCATCATAGTAAACTGTATAGCTCTTCCCTTGCTCTGGAAGTATCAGGACTGGTGCATATGTCAACCTTACCTTCAGCTTCTGAAAGGTTGTCTCGTAAGCTTCTGACCCAATGAACTTCATACCCTTCTTAGTAAAATCTGTCAACAACACTGCTAAGTGGGAGAAGTCCTGTATAAAGAGCCTGTAGTAACCAGCCAGCCCAGGAAACTCCGTATTTCAAACACGTTTTTAGGCTGCTCTCAAGAAACTACAGATCTCACTTTCTCTGGGTCTACTGCAACTCCTGCCTCTGAGATAATATGACCCAAGAAGTGAATCTGGTCCATCCAAAAGTGGCACTTTGAGAACTTAGCATATAACTGATGCTCTCTCAGTGTACTCAGTACGATCTCAAGATGGGTGGAATGGTCGTGTCGAGTGTGAGAGTACACCAAGATATCATCCATGGAGACTACCACAAAAGAATCCAGATGTGGATGGAACACAAAATTCATCAGAGCCATGAAAATTGCTAGCGCGTTTGTGAGTCTAAACAGCATAACCAAGTACTCGTATAGACCATATCTGTTTCGAAAGGATGCAAGCGGTATTTCCAATGGTCTAACGCGCAATTGATGATATCCGAATATCAAGTCAATATTCGAGAACACTCGTGCTCGTCTAAGTTGATCAAAAAGATCATCAATCCTCGGTAAAGGATATCGATTATTAACCTTCAACTGGTTCAGTTTTTGATAATCCACGCAGAGTCTGAGGGTACCATCCACCTTCTTCGCAAACAGGATAGGCGAACCCCAAGGAGAAGTATTGGGTCGGATGAAACCCTTGATTGTAACTCCTCTAACTGCCTCTTGAGCACCTGCAATGTAGTTATCCTATAAGGAGGAATGGACACTGGTGCTGCTCCTGGTACAATCTAAATAGAGAAATTCACCTCTCACTTCAGAGGTAGACCTGAAAAGTCATTCAGGAAGACATCCCTGAAATGATTGACCACTGGAGGGAAATCCTTATGACAAGTTTGTCACGACCCGCCCTCGGGGTCCGTGCCGTGACTACCCCAATCCCACCTTCCATAGGCCAGGGGCTGGCGACTAGCACCAAGGCGTAAATCCCGGTAAAAAAAGGGAAGACATTGCCTTTGTAAAGTAAACAAACACCACAGAGTAAGCAAGCAGAAAGTAAACACTAAGTAAAAACAGAGTACAACTGAAAGTGCAGAAAAGTAAATGGGCCAGTATACAAACCCAAAATGAAAGTAAAGTACAACTCGAAAGGGAAAACAACAACTGTAAGTAAAAGCCGCTACACCGAGCTGTCCACTGGAGATCCCACCTGAAGGGTGGGTACAGATAGCTCCACTGCTCCTCGGGTCCCGTCATCCGCTCCGAACACGTCCCGCCCAGTGGTCCACCTCCAGGTACCGTCCTGCTCTGCAAGCCTCAGCCAAGATCAACGCTGTCCGTCGTCTGCAACCAACACAACATAGTGCGGGCATAGCCCGTGCAGGGGTGAGTATAAGCTACTCAGTAGGGACCCCGAGACCCCTGAAGGTCTCCCAAAATCCACAAGGATAAACCACAAGGTAAGATACAATCACGAAGTAACAACCGACACTGCTTAGGTATATGCCCATACATATACCTAAGTCATCAATTCCAATACGCTCTAACCTCCGAGCCCAAGTACAACTCAGTCCACACAGGAAAGTATACGTATTCCACACAGGAAAGCAAAACGAAATCCACACAGGATAGCACAACACAATCCACACAGGAAAGTAACAGGATTCAGCTCACACAGGTATACTTCTTCGAGAGACGATAAAGATGATCTCTGATCCATCTAAGTCGTCGGACCCACGAAGGATCGATAGGTAACTAACCCCCACAAAGACCCACACAGGATCGGGCCCACACAGGACCTGTAGGCACTGGTTCACACAGGACCACTGAGCGCAAAGACCCACACAGGATCGGACCCACACAGGATCGGGCCCACAAAGGACCTGTAGCACTGATCCACGTAGGATCGCTGAGTGCTGTAGTCGTCGTCGAATCCACACAGGATCTCTGTACTGTCGTCGTCGCAGTCACAGTAGCAGTAGCAGTAACAGTAGCAGTCACAGTCGCAGCCAGCTCTAGGGTTCCCGCACACAGCAAGCTCGTTCGGGAGGGTCCGCTCCACGAGCCGAGATGCTGATACATCAACATCACAAAGTCCAGAGTTGATGTATTCAAAAGTTCCGTGTCGTCAACAGGAACTCAACGCAACAGACGGCGCGTCGATCGGACGCCCGGTCTGAGAGTTACTGGCTTTTTCGTCCCAGGGGCCCGGTTGGTTTTAAAGGAAAAACCAACCCGACCGTACTCCACCTGCGTCCAAACCTCGGGAGGAGTATGCCAAAAGATCCGTCTCACTAAGAGGAACACAACAAAGCTGATGGCATGTCAATCGGACGTCCGTAGCTCAAGATATGAGCGTTTCTGCTCCGAGGGCCCGGTTGGTTTCGTGTACGAACCAACCCGGCCGAACTCAAAGTATTCCGAAACCTTGAGTGCGATATACCGAAACGACCGTCTCGATCCAAGAATTGCGTTGCCGCAAACGGTTCGTCAATCGGAGGTCCGTACCTCAAGTTATGGCCAAAAGACCGAAATTGATTCGAAAACAGGGGGTCCGGGTCCGGGGCGACCCGGCCCGGCCGGCGGCGCGGCCTGGCGCCGCTCGGTGCCACGCGCGGGGGGCAGAGCCCCCCGCCTCTCCATGCTGGCGGCGCGGCTGAAGCCGCGCCTTTGGAGAAAACCGGCCCCCCTCGTGGGGGCCTGCCTTGAGGAAAACGGGGGGCCGCCTGCCCCCCTTAATGAAACTGGCCCCCCTCTTAAAGGGGGGCATTCAAGCTGGCTGGGGGAATTAAATTCCCCCGGTTTTTCCCCTTCCGGCCGGCCCACCTGGCCGGCCGGTTTTTCTTCAATGGGACCGGCAAAGCCGGTCCCCTTTCCGGCTTCCGACGCCGGCGGCCCGACTAGCCGCCGGTCTTCCCGTTTCGCCGCGGCCTGGAACCGGCCGCGGTGTTCGTCGTCCGGCGCGGTGCGACGGCACCGCGCCCCTCTGCCGCGACCCCGCTCCGGCCGCGGCGCCTTTGGTTTCCTTCGACGCGGCGCGACGGCGTCGCGTTCATGATGATCCTTCCACGGCGCGGCGCGACGACGTCGCACAATATAACCGTGCGAATTTCTGCGTGGTGCGACGGCACCACGCCATCTCGTTCATCCACAAGAAAATCATAATCAAGAACAAAGGAGGGGGAATTCGGCCGTGTTTGTGCGGTCCGACCCCCCTCTCGTTAGATGATAACACATAAATAATTATCCTCACGTTTGTCATACTAGAACCAAGAACGAGAATAAATAAATAATCAACAACAACCCCTACCTCGGTTTCAAGTACGATGTTCGTCAACGACCCGCGGAAGACAACGTCGCGGAGGTCGGGCGTCGCGGTAATCGTTCGTCAATTCTGTTGACGAAGAGGTACGTCCGAAGAGGTACGTCGTTGGTGAATCTTCGTAAGCCGACGAAGGAAGTCCGAGGAGGAAGCGGCGTTCCCTTTCGTTGACACGGAAGGCGTCGTCGATCTTCGGAAACAACCGGCTACGAAGAAGAGAGGAGCTGCATTCTTCGTTGGAGCTCAAAGGTTCTTCGCGTTCTTCGTCAAAGTTGAAGAAGAAGAAGGAGCTCCCAAATCCTCTCAAGATGGCTAAACAAAATAAAATAAGCTAAGGCTTATTTTATTTACACAAACATCAACTTGAATTTCAAAGGTTTGAAATTCAAAACAACCCACCTTAATTAAAAAAAACCAAGTTGTCAAACATTAATTAAAGGGGGTTATAGGGGAGTTTTGAGAGAAGATGAGGAGTTGGGGTTCGTGTGGGCCCCACCACACTTAATCCTCCCAAGGGAGGTTAAGTGGATGTGGGTCCCACCTTTAACTCCCTTTGGGAGAAGTTAACCAACAAAATAAAAATAAAAAGTGTTTCCACATTTTTATTTAACTTCTTATAATTTCTCCCAAAAACTAACTTTCGTCCCGCATAAAACGCAACCTCGGAAAAGGTCTCCTTAAGCGAATATCGGCACTGCGAGTTCATCGGTGCCCTCAGATTTCAATTCCGAGCACCGGATCAAAAGTTAGAAATTCCCGCTCGTTCGTTCACTGAACGTACCCGAGCCAAACTTCGGTAATTAATTCCGGGCACTCTGGGCCTCGGAATCAGGTGCCGTCAGAAACCGCGCTCTTGTAAAATTTCAAAGAAAATTAAGAAAAAATTTCCCTTGAATTTTACAGGTCTTTACAAAGTTACCTAGTCATCCAGATATAAACTCACAATCTGGACTGTCACTCCACCTATCCCATGATGCTCGGGTCTAGCTTGGCTCGCCTGGACATCCCATTCGCCCTTGTATAGAAACTATCTGCCCTCTGGTGATGTGAAACTCACCCTGCGACGATAACAATTTACAAAGGATCGAAAGGGTACCAAGCAGTCCATCCTGAGAATGAAATCATAGCCCGTAATCTCTAAGACATAGAGGTCCCATAGGAAGTGACACCTACCAACCTCTAGGGGGCACTCCTTACATTGACGCACACTTTCCATTCTAATTCCAAACAGAGTGTCTAGCGTCATGATATCAGAATAAGAAGAAAAACAGAGCCCAAGGATCTCCACAACGGGCACAGATATAAAGCTATGTGTAACACTAGTATCAAAAAGCACAAAAGACAAAATAGAAGCAACTATAATAGTACCTCTGATAATGGAAGGTCCATGATCCTTCTCCTGTTGGGTTTGTTGCACTGCATATGTCTGGCCAGTGCCGCGACCCTGCGACATAGCCTGACTACCCTGAGCTGACCCGCCTTACTATATCTGAGATTCTGGTGTCTGGCTACCATGACCACGACCACCACCTCGTCCTGAACATCCTGACATATTCCAATTCCCTGACTGGTAAGAAGCTTCTGGCCCTGCTCCTGCATGCAGAGTTTTCAGAGAACCCCTCTCACTAGTTACTGGTGTAAACTCCCTACAGAAACACTGTAGATGACCCATCTTTCTACAAGATCGACACTCCACTGGGTCACGTGGACACTGAGGTCTCTTGTGACCCTCTTTACCACACTAGTAGCATATTACCTGGCCACCTGAGGAATTATTCTGGATAGTACTTCCACCGTGAGAGAAATTCATCTACCTCTTCCTCTTGCCGGTAGAGACAGTACCAGAGACCGGTGCCGAACCACCCAGGTCCACACCACTAGCTTCCCACAGGTTCCACTCAGTAATCAACTTTTGGTTCACAATAGCATGCACTATCGGCAACCTGAAAACATTCACCAGTACTCGGATGTCATATTGAAGACCATCCTCAAAGCGTCTAGCCCTCAACGTTTCATCACCCACCATAATAGGTGAAAAACGTTGTAGCTCGGTGAAGCGGGCAGAATAGTCCATCACTAACATGGCTCCCTACTACAGATTCATGAACTCTCGAGCTCGATTTTCTCTTAGCATCTCCGGAAAGAAAAAGTCATAGAAGACTGCCTGAAAATATTACCACTCCATGTCTCAGTGATTCTCAGTCTGGGTGGTAACATCCCACCATCTCTTGGTGGAATCACGCAACATGTAAGTAGCAAGCTTGACCCTCCTCCCAGGAGGCGTCTCCAGATGCTCGAAGATCGTCTATATAGAACCCAACCATGAATTTGCATCCTGTGGTCTGCCATACCCTGAAAACATAGGCAGATGCTGTTGCTGGAATATACGTGTCAACTATACCATAGATGTGGCAACCGGCGGTGCTCCCTGGAAGGTCTGCATGAACCGCATGAAGCCTTCACGGAACTGTGCATCCGCGCCTACGTCTAGTACAATGGCTGGCACCGCATCTGGCACTGTTGGATAATCCATCGGTAGCCCATGTCCTACCATCTCTAGAGTATAATCATCACCACTCTCTTGGAGAACAGATCGTGGTCATCTCGGTGGCATGACTCTACAAGGTCAAATACACGCTTTAGTTTAATTTACTGTCGAGTTTTCTTTTGTCTGGTTAAGAGTGCCAACGAAAAGGGGAAATATCCACAAGAACTAGAAAAAAGAGACTACACGGTGTGTATAAGGTCTACACGGTGTGTACTCTTAAGCCCTTACATGGTCGTGTTCTAATGTCGGCCTGGGCGTGTCTCAACTCTAGGTACACGACGTGTTACACCCACACACGACGTGTACACCACCCCGTCTCCCCAGCCACACGACCAAGTCCACACAGTCTCTCACCAGTCAAGACTACACGGCATGTCCCACAGGTACATGGCGTGTACTAGACGAGCTCCATCGACCCATGTTGTTCGAGACACGACCAGATACACAGCTCACACTACACGGCGTGTTCCAGATGGACAAGACATGTTTGAGAAAGGATAACACCAACCTGTGTTGTTAGCTACACGACCGGGTCCCAAGATTAAACTACACAGCGTGTTCGAAATTGACACGACATATATAAGCTAAGATTTCTCCGTTCGTGTTGTTAGTCACATGGCAGACATAGGGTCAACCCTACACGGCGTGTACAATCGGTACACGACGTGTTCCCACAAGAACTTTCATATCCCGTGTTTCTGCCCACACAGCCTGTGACACGGTTAGAGACTATGCGGCGTGTACATAAGGTACACAATGTGTACTTAAGAAAAAAAATTTCTTCCCGGACAGAAGAACACATGGCGTGTAGTCAGAACTACACGATGTGTATTCTGGGTTTTTCCAGACAGTAAGCCTCAGAAACTACTCTGGAGCCCCTTTTTCTTTAATTTCAAGCGCCGGTATGCCAATTTATGATCCATGGGGGCCCATACTCCCCGCGAACCAAAGTTTAGCACCTGACCTTTCACATTATAGTACAAAACGCAACAGAAGGCTAGATCATGATCTGCTAAATTCTGGTCCAAGAGAGTCTATACTTCTCAGGAACCAAAGTTTAACTTCCATAAACCCAACCGTAACATGTACCAATACCCTGTAAATATTAGGTGTATCTATAAAGGTACCTATAACAACAACACACATTTTCTAGCACAACATCTAACACAACAACATGCAATTTCTAATGCCCTACATGGCATAGAAACTATGCATGACATGTGATTATAACATATGCCTAAATGATGCATGAGATGGCATACCCTCATCTCATCGGGTTGCGACTAAATAGAACCTAGTATAAAAATATAATCAACACACCATAAGTGCATCGACCAATGGTGAAAATCAAATCAACTGTAAAATTGCAAAACCAGAAAAATTGCAACACGAGGTAAATTGGATTTACCCTGTACACGGGTTATCTACTCCCAGTCACAGCTTATTACCAAGTACCAATTCTATCCTATCCCTGGATATAGGCTCCAAATAGTAAGTCAAGAAGAAAATAAACCCTTTAATACCACTTTGTAACGTCCCAAATCTGGGTGCCACACAACGGGTGCCCCAAACCCGGTTGGTCACATGACCTCAAGCACATTTCCCCAAATTCCAGAGGTTGCTGACTAGCAGCGAGGGCCTAGGACTGATAGTGGAGAAACTATACCCTTATTTGTCAAAGTGTAGCACAACGAAAATAATTATAAACATACAAAAGTAGAAGTAGTAAACAATATAGACCCGAAATGAACAACAAAATAAAAGATAACCAATAGTCATATATATAATGATGCAATATGTCTCTAATTCTAAGAAAGCATCCAAAATAGGATACACTATAATCTAATACAATACAGCACAAGGTACAAAGTACAACAAAACAAAACCAAAGTAATGCAACAGGAACTCAGCAGCATCACAAGCCTAAGCTCAGTATCATGCTCTCATACTCCTCTATAACAATCATGTTTCTATGTAGAGACCCTTGCCCTTATCGACACCTACAATAATGTAATCTATTTGGGCCCAAGACATGACCCAAATAGGGTGTGAGAAATAAATCCCAGTAGGTAACCACCAAAGTCTCGTGCCCAACTATCAGTGAAAATGTGCAACAATAGTGTGCAATAATGAAATGCAGTAAACTAGGAAGTACTCAAAAGTAACCATTCCTAATAATTACATTACCATTTTAATAATTATTTAATAATTCAATACAATTGAATTATGAGTTTCTCAAGACTCGGCCTCGACCAACAATCTCCTATACCAGTGCCACATCAAAAACCACCACAGGCCATCTAACAAGTAAAAGATAATAATAATACCAAGCATGTGCTTTATCTTGGTAGGTACAACATAAGAAATCACCATAGTGAATATTCAAAGTAAACATTGTCCTCAGACATGCAAATCCTTACCCTCAGGCAAACAGAAACAGAACCCTCAGGTGACTTCCCTCAGGTATAACGAATATTTCCCTCAGGCATACGAGATTTCTCCCTTAGGCATGGAAGCTACTACCCACAAGCATAAGAAATATTGACCTCGGGCTAAACGAAACACTACCATTAGGCTAAACAAAACACTGCCCTCAGGCATTCCATAGGAAAATCAAGTAACCAGGCTGAGCCCAACACATAAGCAAGTAATTTCTATATATTTCCTCTCAAGAAAACTCAAAACATGCTATAATCACGGAATACCCACGAGTATCCTGGCCAAACGACTAAATAATGGAAATGCACCCTCGGGGTGGCCCTGGATCAAAGAAACAATCCCAAACATCAGTTTATACTTATTCATTAGATTACCTATGAAATTATAGGTATCTCAACAGTCAAAGTCTCAGCCATACGACACCCCGAACATGGGCGTGTGGCACGATGGTACACAAAATCAACTCGACAGTTGGAATTAAATACAATACCACCTACCTCGATCTCCTCTGATTGATATATGCGAAAGGTGCCTCCCAAACAACCAAGAATGACATAGATCTGAGATAAATGATTACCCATTCAAAACCAAATAACTTCCCTTAGGAAAATAATTGGAAGGAAAGATTCAAGAAGAGGGAAGACCTTACCCACGCGGTTCAAACGAGATCAACGACGGAAGAATCAGAGTCCCGACGAGCGATCAGGAGCTTCTCCAAGTCTTGGCCTCCTCTCCTGTAGCTCCTAGTGAGTTCTCTGCCTCCTCTACTAAATGAGGAGGCTACTGCCTGTTTTTAACAAAAAAACATAACTACACGACGTGTACTTTCAAGTACATGGCGTGTACTATCCTTTTTAACTATTCCACTGGAGGCTACTTTTCACCGCCTCACTGTTCATCTACTGACTGATTACACAACGTGTATTACTAAGTACAAGGTGTGTACTATCATTCCTCTGGTGGCTACTTCCACCACCTTACTGTTCACCTGCCAACTGATTACACAGTGTGTATTACTAAGTACACGACATATAGTTAGTTTCTACACCCTTAATCGCCGACAAGCCTACATGCCCTTCATTCTCATCCCATTCGGCCAAAGTACATGGTGTGTGAAAAAAAGTACATGGCTTGTACCCATAAATTTGGGATTTTTCCCACATTTCCCTTGTTTTCTCAAAAACACTTAAGGAAAAGGAAAAGAAGAAACTCATACCTCAAGAATAAGAACTGGGTTCTTACACATTTATTTTCAGATGTCTTGGATGAGTCCTCAATAATATGTTTCAAATGTCCAACATTATGCATTCTCTCATTATGATACTAGTAATTTATAGTCCATGTGATTATTATACTAGTAGAATATTCATGGTTAAGTTTGTTTCTCATGATATTATTTATGGCTTTATTTATTCAGCTTTTATTTTAGCCATATTATGCCCAATATTGTGTGTTAATGACATGTGTTTTTAGTTATTCACCATGAAATATTGTTTATGTTTATATTATCTTCCGCTGTATTGCTTACCCTTACTGAGAGTCTGACCACATCCCTTTCTTATGTTTTATTTTCCCTCAATATACAAAGATATGTATTATAAATGACTTATAGGGATAATCTAGGAGTTTATGGGTGTTCCTAATGAAGTTTCTATGTTGTTTTTTCCTTTCAAGTTGTAATGTAAAACTTATGTATGTATCTGGTTTTTCAAATATACTAAACTATTTGTCTATTTGGGATGTGATTGATTGTTCATAGTACCAATGTATTTATATAATACACCGACTCCAGACTACTAGGGTCAGGGTATTTACAGTTGGTATCAATGAAAGTTTAGTAGAATCCTTGGAAACTAAATTAGAGAATATAACCCTAAGATTGACTTTGAGGATAATCATATAAGAACATCCAAAAATTTTGCAAGTTAGTGATTATCGGGTCTTTCTATTAATAAATCCCAGTCCATATAATACAAGTGGACGTGGTTCTGGTACAGATGTACCTAGGGTTAACAACTCCAATAAGGTGCATCAAGCCTGACTTGGTGTAACTTGGTATACGACAATGGGGCTTACTGTGCACTTGGTTTGACACTCCTGTAGGATATGCTTAGGATAATTCACCTTTTCTTTACAAACTATTATAAAGGATTTAAAAGTAAATATGTCCATAAAGAAATCATGTTTATGATTATGAGATTAACTATGAATAAATTTTCAATTTATGTTAAGTATTTTTGTATTTTGAAATTATTCATTATAACCTAATTTAGTGTATGCCATTATTTAGAAATGATGCCCAGTGGAAGGAATAAAAACCGTATCAATGAACATACTCCATGTAATGATTTCCATCCTATGCAAGATAATAATGTTGGAGTAGGATCTACAATCGGATCTAAGCAACTTATAACTATATCAGGACAACTGACTTAGGTTATGAATAATAACCTTACCCGTATGAAGCATAATGATCCACAATGTGGAGGAATAATGTGAGACCACTTTATGAACAAATATCCTCCTTCATTCAATGGGACTATAAATCCATTTATATCTGAGTAATGGATAAGTTATTTAGAGAATATATTTCTCGCTTTGGGAAGTGATGAAAGAGAGAAGGTTATCATGACAGTTTATCATCTCTTAGGAGATGTTGATCAATGATGGTCATTGATTCAAAACACAAAGGAGAATGAAATTTTTTTAAATATAGAATGGAAAGATTTTAAGGAAATTTTATTGGAAAATATTTTCCTTAGGAATAGCGAGTGGATATGGAGAGACAATTCTTGAATCTAAGTCAAGGGGGGATGAGAACGTTTTCCAGTATGAATCCAACTTTACAAGGTTAGTAAGACATTCTATGGATTATGTACATAATCCAAAGAGTGAGATTGATCGATTATTTAATGGGTTAAAACCATTTCTCTGAAGAGAACTGGTCTCCCAAACTTTATAATCATATGAAGATATAGTCTAATGTTCTATCAATACATAGAAATAATTCTCTAAGTCTTATGAATTTAAGGGAAAATAAGTGAAGAAGAGGGTGGCAGAGCAAAGAATGGATAAAGGGAAGAATAAAAAGGGAATTTTACAATGTGTAATACTTGTGAAAGGAAACACCCTAGTGCCTGTTTAAAAGGAAAAAGAGTTTGTAATAAGTGTGGAGAAAAAGGCCATCAAGACCGTGATTGTAAGGGAAAGCAAGAAGATACCAATGTTCAATGCTACAATTATAGGGAGATGAGACACTATGCAAATGATTTTCTAAAGCGTCAAGGAAACTTTCCCCAGAAAATACCAAGAGATAAAGGATAAGCTTATGTGATCAAAACAACCAAGGTTGAAATTCTTAATGATGTGGTGGAGGTACTTTAATCATCTCCTTAATTTTAGCTAAAGATTTATTTGATTCTGGATCATCGCATTCCTTTATATCTTCCCATTTTTCTTTAAAAATTAGATATTTTCGATTCACCTTAACAAGGGAGTTTTTAGTAAAGACTCATAGTGGAAACCTTATTGCAATAAATATGTGTCGAGTAGTTCCTATTATGACACATAAACGTGCTCTAATTGCTGATTTTATCATCATACTTATGGTTGATTTTGATATAATTCTTAGTATGGACTTTATTTCAAAATACAATACAAAAATTTATTACAAAGAGAAGGAAATTATGATTCATGATGAAGGAATATAATTTCTCATCTTTAGAGGGGAGATTTCATCATCTAAGTCATATCTGAATCCACCTCAGTAGCTCTTCTAAATGATTTTTTTTGGGGAATAAGAGAAAACATCATTTATGGATGAGGAAAGAAATCTTTAAATTAAGGATGTACCTATTTTATAAGAATACATTGATGTATTTCCAGAGAATTTACCAGGACATCCTCCAGAGTGGGAAGTTGAGTTTTCTATTTATTTAATCCTTGATGTAAGGTTAATATCAAAGACTCCTTATAGAATGACCACTGTGGAATTAGTGGAGCTAAAGAAACAACTAGAGGAGTTGAGTAATACAGGATTTATTCTTCCTAGTGTTTCTCCATGGGGATCCATTTTTCTATTTTTCAATAAGAAATATTAATCCATGGGGTTGTGCATCTACTATAGAGAAATCAACATTATTACAATAAAGAAAAAGTATCATATAAGTCGCATTGATGATTTATTTTATCAACTTCATAAAGATCAATATTTTTTGAATATTGACCTTCAATATTGATATCATCAATTGCATGTGAGGAAGGAATATATTCTGAAGACAACATTCCGAAATAGGTATGGACATTACAAGTTTACAGTAATACCATTTTGACTAACTAATGCACCCTCTGTTTTTATGGATCTAATGAAAAAAGTGTTCAGGGAATATCTCGATGATCTTATTGTTGTATTTATTGATGATATATTTATATATTCCAAAATCTATGAGGGTCATGAGAACCAATTACATGTTGTTATGGAGACTCTTAGAAGAAAAGAGTTATATGAGAAGTTTAACAAGTGTGAATTATGGCTTCAAACAATTTATTTTATTAGATATATTGTCTCTAAGGATATAATCTTAGTTGATCCTATGAAGATAAAGGTAGTTCAGGAATGTATTACACCAATAAACATAACAGAGGTATGTAGTTTCATTGGTTTAACAGGTTACTATTAGTGTTTCGTTTAGAATTTTACCTGATAGCTAACCCATTAACTAAAATTACATGTAAAGGGATTAAGTTTGCAGGACAAAAGAATGTGAAGAATGTTTTGAAGAATTGAAGAGAATATTAGTGAATGCCATGATCTTGAACCTACTATTGGGAAATGGTGGGTTTGTGATTTATAATTATGCATTAAAGAAAAGAGTTGGATATGTACTTATACAGAATGATAAAGTTATTGCCCATGCATCATGGTAGTTAAAATCTCATGAACAGAACTATCGAAATCATGATCTTGAGTTATTAGTCGTAATATTTGATCTGAATATATAGAGACACTATCTCTATGGTGAAATATGTGAGATATATACAGATCACAAGAGTTTGAAATATATCTTCTCACAAAAAGAACTCAACATGTGGTAAAGACGATGGCTTGAGATACTCAAGTATTATGATTTTTCAATACATTATCACCCAACAAAGGTAAATAAGGTAGAAGATGCATTGAACAAGAATGATCATGGAGTTCTAAACAAAATGAGGATTTAAAGAGATCCTATGTTCATAGATCTAGTGAATATGGATATTGGAATTATCAAGATTAGTGAAACATCACTACTTTTTCAATTGATTTCCAAACCATCTTTATTAGAAAGGATTAAAAGTTCTCAATATGAAGATGAGAATTTTCAAAGGAAAATTAAAGCTATGAATGATGGGAAGTTGGTAGAGTTCATGTATGAGGATGAAATTCTAAAATTTGGGAAGAGGCTTTGTGTTCCCTCTATACCCGAGCTAAAAATAGAATTATTGGATAATACCCATAGTTCAAATTTCTCGATACACCCTAGTAGAACTAAGATGTATAAAGATTTGAAGAAACATTTCTAGTAGGATAATATGAAGCAGAAAATTGTTGATTATGTATCAAGATGTTTAGTCTGTTAATATATTAAGGCTGAAATATAACATCCTAGATGATTCATGCAAACTTTGCTGATTTCTTCATAGAAATGAGATAACATCACTATTAATTTTATCACCGAATTGCCAAAAACTCCAAGAAATAATGATGCAATATGGGTAATTATTGATCAAATTACCAAACCTACACATTTCCTCATTATAAGGGAGGATTTTCCACTGGAACGCCTTGCATGACTCTATATTAATGAAATTTTAAGTCTTCATGGAACACATATTTCAATTTTGTATGATCTTAATCCATGATTTTCATCAAAATTCTGAAAAATTCTTTAGAAATATTTAGACATTGATCTTTATTTGAGTACAGATCATCACCCTTAAACTGGCAGGTAGTCTGAAAGGACCATTAAAAATTTAGAAGACATGTTAAGGTCCTTCTAACTTGACTTTCAAGGAATGTGGGATCATTATTTACCTTTGGTAGAGTTTTTATATAATAATAGTTTCCATTCAAGTATTCAAATGACATCGTATGAAGACTTATATGGCAAGAGATGACGTACAACAACTTGTTGGGATGAAGTTGGTAAAAGGAAACTTATAGGCCCAAAGATTGTTGAGGAAACAATAACAAAGGTAAAGACTATTCAAACACATATCAAAGCAGCTCAAAGTAGGAAAAATAGTTATGCCGATAATCGAAAGAAGTATTTGGAATTTCAAGTGGGAGATCATGTTTTCTTATAGGTATCTCCATGGAAGGGTGTAATAAGATTTGGAAAGAAAGGGTAAATGAGACCTAGGTACATTGGAAATTTTGAAATCCTAGAGATAATTGGATCTATGGCTTATCATTTTGTGATGCCACCTAGCCTTTCTAAAGTACACAATGTGTTCCACATCTCTTTTTTAAGAAAGTGCATACCGGAGCAAACACTTGTCCTCACTTCTGAAGGAATAGAATTGGAACCTAATTTATCTTACTGTGAAGAGCCTATCTAGATTATAGAAACTAGAGAATATGTGTTGAAAATCGGATGACTCAGTCGGTAAAGGTACTTTAGAAAAATCATAAAATTGAAGAGGCAGCATGAGAACCAAAGGAATTTATGATGGAGAACAACCCAAATCTTTTTATGAGGTTAAATTCTATAAATTTTGAGAATGAAATTTTTTCAAGGAAGGGAGAATGTAACACCCCAATATTTTATGATATGCCTCTTTTAAAATTTAACATCTCCTATAGTTTATGCTTAACACAATACCGAGTTTAAAACCGTAATATACCATTAAATTTGACCATTGGAATAGTAATGTGACCATTGAGAATATTATATGATCAATAGAATAATAACTTCACCTATGAAAGTATACATAAAATTTAGGTATCTTATGAATGAAAATATAATATATTTATATCATGGAATAAGTAAATAAATGTTTTAAAAATGATAAATTAAGTGTTGATATTTTTGTGAAACATAAACATTTATTTAAAATTTTATAATTAATATAATTATTTAAAAGAAAATTTATTTTCATGAAATAGATTCATAAATTAATATTTTGTTATCTTATGATTATAAGATAATTTTATGTGATCTTAATTAAATTTTGAAAGTGTTATAAAATCCGTTATAATATTAAAATCAGTATTTTTCGAGTAAATAATGATTTTATTTAAAAATTAAATTTATCATATTTATAAAATTATTTTCATAAAATGGAGTCTATTTTTGAATTATTCATGTTGAAAAATGTTTAGGGTTAATTTTTGGGATTTTTCTAAAATAGTCGATTTTTTGTTGAATAGTGAAATATAATAATTTACGGTATTTAACAAATACATGAATTATCGAGTCATAGACAATGTATGGGTGATGTAAGCCCATAGTCATGAACTATCTTTCATTATTTTAATATATTTAGTGATAAGGTTCAAACTATTGACAATCTTGAGGTAAAATAATAAACTAATGAATAAAATAATAAAAAAACACCCCTCTCCTCCACTATAAATACCACCCCTCACCACCTCTTCTACACACACCACCAAAGCCTTGAATCTTGTCTAATTTATACCCAATATATCCCCTAAACATCTTCATCATGTTATGGTCTTGTTGGTTTCACTAAAAAGACCATTTCAAAGTTCCTTAAGGATGTTCTCAAGGAGAGGAATTCAAGAGGTGAAATCTCCTTTCGTTCTTTTAATTTTCTTTCATTTCATTTTCTTTTCTTATCCTTTACTTACATAATATATCAAAACATGCATGATATACTATAATTTTATTATGATAATTTAATACCAACCATAAATTATCTTCACTTCCCCTTTTTATTCTAAAAATGAAAACGTTGTTTGTGAGGTGCTTATTTACCGCCCTTGTGGATGACGATTTTTCGTTTTTCAATTCTGCCTTCAAGGAGGGTCATAAAACCATTTTTATGGTTAAAACATACTTTAATATATGTAATAAAACTTATTTAATGTTCTATAACCAATATATATACATATTATTAATTAATAATACAAAACTACTGTGTAATGATCGAAAAAAGCCAAAATAATCTTAATGATTATAATTAACATTTTATTTAATGAATCATCCTCATATCTAGAAAAAAAATTATATATAAGACCATTAAATATTCTGGAATTTCATTAATAACATATAATTTTAATTTAGGATAACTATTCCCATTTCACATGATCTTCCGTACATGTATATAAGTGAACCAATCATAAAAACCAAGAAAACAAACACTTTCAAACAATGAAATTTAGTCCCATAACTCACCAAAAGACCATAAATGAACTTAATAAAATTTTAATAAATAAAATACAAGTTTAATAGGTTATAAATTAAATTATTAATTAGTCTAATTTAATTATCTAGGAAATTAACTGCAAGTGCAGAACACTTTCAGACATACGGTAAGAGATTCTTTCCAAACCTTTATTTTTTCCTTTAGGTTACTCTTTATCTCTCTTTATCCCAATGAAATTCTTATTTATTTTTATAAACTTATTCTAAATTATATTTATATGTTACAAACTCATGCATCTAGATTATTTCATCCATATTTTATGGCGAAATACATGTTTTAAAATGGTTCCCTTCTCAAATCTTCCCAACAAGCAAGTCCGATTAAAGGGAACTTCCTGGTTTCTCACCCATTTTTAAGTGCACTACATAATTTGTTTTAAGCCAAAATTATTTTTATAAAATCACTCATTTTATCATGAAAAAATAACTTGGTTCATTTTTGGTTTTAAGAAAACAAATATTCATTTTCTTCTTTAAATGTTCTTTAATATTTTCCTTGAACCGCACTAACATGTTTCATTTCTAACATCTCTTAAACACTCTTTTTATGTGTTTTCACTTAAATTTGACATAAATTATCGTGATATATGTCTATTAATATCCATGTATGATTTAAATCCATTCTTTCATGGACATCATTATGATATTCCCTTTTATTATGCCTTATGACGCGATTATAATACCCAATTCTTTCCATGAGTAACCCTTATGTTTGATTCTTCATCTGAAACATATATGCATGAACATGTTATGATGGGTGTGCCTAAATAGAACTCCAATGCATTGAGTAATTTTTATTCTCACGAGACAAAAAAATATGGACTTGGATGAGGCCTTTCCCATTTATTTTCATATATGGATTTGGCTGAGGCCTTAACCATTTATTTTCAAATATCTTGGATGAGGCCTCAACAATATGTTTCAGATGTTCTGTATTATTCATTACCTTATTATGATACTAGTAATTGATAGTAAATGTCATTATTTTACTAGTATAATATCCATGGTTAAGTTTATTTCTCATGGGATTATTTATGACTTTATTTATTCAGATTTTATTCCTGCCATATTATACCCAAGATTATGTTTTAATGGCATGTGTTGTTAGTTATTCACTATGCCATATTGTTAATGTTTATATTATCTTCTTCTTTATTTCAAACCCTTACTGAGTATCTGATCTCAACCCTTTCTTATGTTTTATTTTTTCCCAATATTTTAAGATGTGTATTATGAATGACTTGTATGGATAATCTCACTAGTGTAATTTGAGCCTATACCAACACTTATTTCTCAACAGTTTGAAAAAACCATTGGGATAAAGAAGCTATACCAACGGTTCTAGTAAACTGTTGGTATAGGGTATTATATGTTGGGAAAGAAAAAATTTACTTACGGTTTTTATTAACCGTAGGGAAAAAATACACCCAATTTAGGGCTCTATCTCAACTTTTCATCCAGTGTAAACCATCCCCGATCTCCGCCTCCCTCCCCCCTCCCCCCTCCCTGATCTCGATCTCCTCTCGGCCTCTTCCTCTACCTCCTGGCCCCCCATCCCTCTCCTCCAGTGACGTTCCCCTTCCCCTCTCGACTCCCTCTCTGATGACGACACCCCCCTCCCCTCTCGACTCCCGACGATGTTCCCCTCTCTCCTCTCGTCTCCCTCTACTGGAGACATCCCCCTCCCCTCTTGGATCAATCTCTTTCGACGACATCCCCCGGCCCCCTCTCCAGTTGCGCACGAGACCCCCCATGGCTGAACACCCCACGAGATGTCCCCCTATCTCGGCTCCCTCTCCTCCCGCCAGGGTTCTTGATTGGTACTTCCAGGTAAGAATTAGTCTTCTTTTTAAAAAAATGAGGCAACAATGAATGCATTGTTAGGTTCATAGTTAGGATAACCATTCATATCAATCATGCATTTTCTAGAGTTTTTGGTAGTAACCAACTCATAGTGTGGTGAATTATTGGGTAAATTGTGATTTTTTCAAAATAGAGTCTTCTAGAAATGTAGGGTTAGATTCACAAGCTGTATTCCATTCATTCTAATAGTGCATTAAATAAAAAGTTCATGATTTTTTAAAAACCTCATATTTTCCTCTATAGACTCTTATTAGACCTTATATTGTGTTGGATTTTTTTTGTTAATCATGATATATATGTGATAAGGTTGTATCATCATTAAGATGTGCAATGATGTGGGTTAATTGGAGGTGAGTGATGCTATATGAGATTTTATGGGTTATTGTGAGGATTTTATTTCCCTTTAATTGATTGGTTCATAAAACATAATTTGGTGCTGCATATATTATGTAATTGGAATTGGTACAGTAAAATGTTGGTCTCAGATTTCCGAGTTGGTTATTTGGATTATATTATCTATCAAAAGTGGGTATATCTCTATTGACTATGGGTGTATTTCCCAATTGACCAGTATATTTATTAAACTGACCATGCAATACACATTTCCCACAATACAGAAGCACCATAGAAATCATAGATAGACACTACACACCACAAGACACCCATGGGAGACACCCCTTGACATCTACGGATAGTTAAGGGGCCATTAACTTAGGAACTGAAGTCGATTGGCACTCAAGCCTTGAGAAATTACCATTACTGGTAGAAAAGATACCAACACCTTTATTCTTAGTATAGTATAATGAAATGGTTTACACCCTCATGACCAAGTAGACCATCTGGTTCATGGACTGGTGCCCAACCAGGTTCAAGAGTAGGATCAACTACTAAACATTGATTGTGGTCCCTATGAGGTTCTTTCCATAGTGAATAGGGTTATGTGCACAATATTCAACTCAACTAATGTAGCATAGGTGCATATTCAATGGCTAAGTGTACTAGTATGGTGTTTCCAACAACGTGCTATATAAAGAACATAATGAAAAATGAAGAGATTATTAAATGGAACTGTTTCCCCCTTGCTTGTAGGAACATGATTTTACCCATGGGGTGTTGTGATTCTTATATATTGGGCGATGAAATGTATAGTCACAGGATATAGGTATGTTTTTGTTTAATTTTTATTTTATTTTCTTTATCCTATTGGCCACTTAGGTATTTTACTTCTTTCTACGAACGGAGGGTAGTGATGATATCCTAACTAGTTGACGTAGATCACTTGTATACTATAATACCATGAGGTGTGAGTGTGAGGAAACATTGGAAGCTAGAGGAGCCTTGGGGTCTTCCATGAGATGGAATTGTTTTTTCTAAAACATTGCATGGGAACATTTCTAGAGTATGTTGGAGTCATGAAATAACCCCACACTACTAGAAAAGGGGGCATTGGAGCCCCCCAGACTCGGGCGACCGCCATTGGCGGTCGCTATAGGTCAGCATTAGCGACCGCCAATGGCGGTCGCTAAGCTGCCTAAAAAATTTCGGGGGGTTTCTGCGCCCCCCCCCCCCCCCCGCGCACTCTCTCCCTCGATCCCTCGCCCTAACCCTCCCTCGCCGCCCTCCCTCGCGCCGCCCTCCCCTCCCCCGCCGCCCGGCCTCCCCCGCCGCCCGACCTCCCCCGCCGCCCGGCCTCCCCCGCCGCCCGGCCTCCCCCGCCGCCCGCCCTCCCCCGCCGCCCGCCCTCCCCCGCCGCCCGCCCTCCCCCGCCGCCCGCCCTCCCCTGCCGCCCGGCCTCCCCCGCCGCCCGCCCTCCCCCGCCGCCCGCCCTCCCCGGCCGCCCGGCCTCCCCCGCCGCCTGCCATCCGCCCTCCGGCCGCCGCCCTCCGCCCTCGGGCCTCCGGCCGCCGCCCTCGGTCCTCCGGCCGCCGCCCTCCGGCCTCCGGCCGCCGCCCTCCGGCCTCTCGGCCCTCCCCCCCACCCCGGACGGCACCCGCACCCCGGACAGCCCCCGGCGCGCACTCCGGACCGCCCCCCGCACCCCGGACGCCTCCCCGCACCTCGGACAGCACCCCCCCGCGCACTCCGGACCGCCCCCCGCACCCCGGACGCCTCCCCGCACCCCGGACAGCACCCCCCCGCGCACTCCGGACCGCCCCCCGCACCCCGGACGCCTCCCCGCACCCCGGACAGCACCCCCCCGCACACTCCGGACCGCCCCCCGCACCCCGGACGCCTCCCCGCACCCCGGACAGCACCCCCCCCGCGCACTCCGGACCGCCCCCCGCACCCCGGACGCCTCCCCGCACCCCGGACAGCCCCCCCCTGCACTCGGACACCCCCCTCCGAACCCGGACAGCCCCCCCGCACCCCGGACAGCCCCCCCCCCCCGCACTCGGACACCCCCCCTCCGAACCCGGACAGCCCCCCCGCACCCCGGACAGGCCCCCCGCATCCCGGACACCCCACCCCGCACCCCCGACAGCCCCCCTGCACCCCAGACAGCCCCCCCTCCCCCGCACCCCGGACACCCCCGCACCCCGAACACCCCTGCCCGCACCCCTGACAGGCCCCCGACACCCCAGACACCCCTCCCCGCACCTCGGAAGGCCCCCCCGACCCCGGACACCCCCCCCCTCGCTGCGCGTCCCCCGTCCCCTCACCGCCTCCTCTCCTCCAGCTCCCCGCCGCCGCCGCCGCCCGTCCCCTCCCTTGCCGCACCGCCTTTGGCTCCGGCTCCCCTTCGCTGCCTCCTCTCCCTCGCAGCACAGCCTTCGGCTCCCCTCCCTTTCAGGTTTGTAGCTCAATCAGGTAACATGAGCTTTCAGTTACATTATTATTTTATCAATGGTTCATAAACAAATGGTTAATATTTATTTTGAATATAGTTGATTTGAAAAATGTAAATTTAATAAGTATTGTGTAAATGTTTGTTATACAGATATTATTATGGATAAGAGTTGGATTGATCTTCCAAATCGAACGTCTAGAGAATATTTCAATGGCATTATGCAGTTTATTGAGTTCACGAGAGGATTTGAAAGTGACTATATTAGTTGTCCATGTAGAAAATGTGCTAACAGATATCAATTCACACGAGATACTGTGAGGGAGCACCTTTTCTTTAATGGATTTCTGAAAAATTATAAGAGTTGGACTCGTCATGGAGAAGAATATGTTCGTTGTCAAAATACAGATGCAGCTCAGATGGATGTTGATGCAAGGATGACTGATCCAATGCATGAAATGCTTACTGAAATGGTACGTGGGTTTGATCCTGAAGGCATTGACATCCAGAATCTTGAGACCGGTGAGATAAATCTTCGCTCTGGTGCAGATCGTGATTCGAGGAGGTTTTATGAAGTACTTGATGATGCGAAAACAGAATTATATCCTGGATGTACTTCTTACAATAAACTGTCGTTTATCGTGGAGTTGTTGCATTTGAAGACTTTGAATAATTGGTCAGACACATCATTCGACATGCTTTTGGTTTTATTGAAAAAAGTTCTTCCTGTCGACGCTAAGATTCCTGAGTCGTATTACTATGCTCGTAAGTTGACAGAGAACTTAGGTTTTACATATGAGACTATAGATGCATGTGCAAACAACTGTATGTTGTTTAGAAATGAAACTGCTCATTTGGATATTTGTACGGTTTGTGGCGCTTCCAGGTGGAAAGAGAACAGGGGAAATAAGACTCATCAAAGTCAGATTGCGATACAGGGGAAACCGATTGCCGTAAAGCAAATGCGTTACTTTCCCCTTAAACCGAGGTTGAAAAGATTTTTTATGTCATCTAAAGTTTCTAATTTAATGAGATGGCATGCAGAAAGAGTTCATGAAAGTGACATGTTAACCCACCCGGCAGACTCTCATGCATGGAAGGATTTTGATAAGAGACATCCCGACTTTGCTAAAGATGTTCGTAATGTCCGATTGGGATTGGCAGCAGATGGTTTCAATCCATTCAAGTCTATGGTTGGTGCAACTCATAGCACATGGCCCGTGGTGTTGGTTCCATATAATCTTCCTCCGTGGCTTTGTATGAAGCAACAATTTATATTACTTTCCACTCTTATTGATGGACCTAAAAGTCCGGGGGATAAGATTGATGTTTACCTTCAGCCATTGATTGATGAGTTGAATGAATTTTGGGGCGATGGTGTGATGACTTATGACTGCGAAACGAATGAAATGTTCAAACTGCATGCAGCTTTATTGTGGACAATCAATGACTTCCCAGCTTATGCAAATTTATCAGGCTGGAGTACGAAAGGGGAATTTGCTTGCCCTTGTTGCAATAAAAGTAAAAAATCTGTATGGCTTAAACATTCCAAAAAATGGGCATACATGGGTCACAGGCGTTTTCTCCCTCCCCAGCACAGGTTCAGAAAGGACAGAGTGGCATTTGATGGTTCTAGAGAGTTCAGCCCAGCACCAAAGATCATGACAGGAGTCGAAATGTTATCGCAGATTGAGGAAGAAAACATTCGCACGGTATATGAAATTCAGGATTTGGTGGCTCCTCCAGTACGTAATATTCGTGCTGCGGGTAGGCAGCGTAGTCACAATTGGAAAAAGAAAAGTATTTTTTATAGTCTTCCGTATTGGAAAACTAACATGTTGAGGCATAATTTGGATGTCATGCACATTGAAAAAAATGTTTGTGATAACATATTGTGGACCATTTTAGGTGTCAGTGGAAAGTCAAAGGACCATGTTAATGCACGCCGTGATTTGGAAGAAATGGGTTTAAGGAAACAGTTGCATTTACAGTTAGCTGAGGGAAACAAGGAATATATGCCTGCTGCACAGTATTCGATGACTACAGAGGAGAAAAAGACATTTCTTTCCATTTTGAAGATGGTCAAGGTGCCTGATGGTTACTCTTCTAATATTTCAAAGTGTGTGAATCTGACGAGCAAGACATTGCAAGGGTTGAAAAGTCATGACAATCACATATTACTTCAGCAGTTGATTCCAATCGCAATTTGTGATTGTTTATCCCCCAATGTTGTTCAGCCCTTGATTGAGATGAGTAATTTTTTTAGACAGCTTTGTTTAAGAAATCAACGAATGAGTGATTTAAAAAGTTTGCAGGACCGAATTGTACTTACGCTTTGTCACTTTGAGAAACTTTTCCCCCCCTCATTTTTCGATGTTATGGTCCACTTGACAGTGCACCTAACTGATGAAGTAATGGCTGCTGGTCCAGTGCAATTCAGGTGGATGTATCCTATTGAACGGTATTTGAGTACATTGAAAAGATTTGTACGCAACAGAGCTCGTCCAGAGGCATCAATAGCCAATGGTTATTTGATGGATGAGTGTACTACCTTTTGTGCAGAATATCTTACGGATGTTGAAACAAAATTAGATAAGCCCTCTCGGATTCATGATGGTCCAGTTGGAGAAGGAACCACATTTGATATGGACAACATCGAGTGGATACAAGCACATCGATATATCTTGTTCAATACTCCATCAGTTGCACCATTAATGCAGTAAGTATCTTATCAATGTGCTTGTATAACTTTTACATGTTTTCTTTGCATAAGTTGATCTTTTAAACATCGCGTAATCATTTGCAGGAAACACATTAATGAGATAAAAGAAGAGATGCATCGTGCGACTGAGTTGCAAATTCAACAATCTCATTATGCGACATTTCATGATTGGTTCAAGGATTATGTATGTATAAATTGATTTTCATTATGAGTGAAGTATTAAACTAATTCTTTCTGCATATATCAGTATTGATTTTTATAAATTATGTAGGTTCGTAAGCTGAGGGAGTTAGGGGACCCCACGCTACCTGAAGTATTTATCCAACTGGCTGAGGGTCCATCTATAACGGCTCGTCGTTATAAAGCTATTGATGCTAATGGTTTTCGATTTCGCATTAAAGATGTTGACGACAAACGAGCAACACAAAACAGTGGCATCGGTTGTCCCTTTGTCGATTCTGGTTATTACTATGGTCAATTGATAGACATCATTGAAGTTGTATATACACACGGTTTGAAGTACATATTGTTAAAGTGTAATTGGGTTGATCCAGTGCGTGGATGTAAAGTCGATCAATATCAGTTTTCATTGGTGAATTTTAACTATATGTTATACAGAAATAATGAACGAGTTGAGAATGAACCTTTCATTTTGACATCACAAGCGGAACAAGTATTCTTCGTTACTTTGCCTTCGGATCCAAGTTGGCAAGTTGTTGTCAAAATGTCTCGGCGAGGAGTGTTTTTATTTGAAGAAGATGAACCCGAGACTGTTCCGTTTGTTTACCAACAACTTGATCAACATACCGTAGTTCAACGTGAAGAAGATATTTATTGGGTCAGAGCGGCTGTTGAAGGAGAAACGGTCGATTTGCATGCTTAATGAAAGGTATAATTGTTTTCCCGCTATTCAGTAGAATGTCCTAGGATATCATAAATTATCTAATCATTTTATAAATCCTTATAAGTTTTAATCCTCACTTTTGTAAGTTAATTCAGTCATAAATATTTAGGTTGATTAACTTTCTGATTTTTTAAAATTCATTCACAACTAATTATTCAATCCATTTTTTGTTTGATTAACAGTTGTACAAGTTTGATTTATTAAGAACAATCCAATTTATCTTTTAAACACTTTGGACTCATTACTGATATTTTGTATGACTGCAGACATGTCAGGGGAAGAGGCAGAAAATCCACATCATCCATCTGAGGCATCTACGTCTCAGGGTCGAGGTATGTTTGAATGTCATTGTCTATATTTTTTATGTAATTGACATATATATATATATATAACATTTGTCAATTTATATATAAAATTGTTTTCAACAGGATCAGACTCGGCTGCTTCTTCCTCTCGCAGGAGAGGCCCTGGTCGTGGCATATTATCATGGAATTCCGACACGACGATAGATGTTTCATTTGATGAGGTATTTCATCCCGTGGGACCGAATGCCCCGGCATTTATTCGTCAGCTGGGTCATATCATACGTGACCCACATCGATTTCCATTGACCACGCGTGATTGGGCTTCTATCCCTCAGGACACATTAGATCGTCTATGGAGGGAGGTTCAGGTAAGAAAATAATTTTACTTTATTTTCTATTTATAAATAATACTAATATGTTTGATTATTTTCATTATAGCAAAATTTGAAAGTATGCCCTGAAGAGTTTCGGCCGGTGTGTATGAGCAAATGCCGTAAGCTGTGGAAAGATTATAAAGGCAAAGTGAAGAGGGACCACTGGATACCAAATGTGGGTGCCCTTGACATTTTGGAAAAGGTCCCGAGAGGTGTCCTCCCAGCTCAGTGGCGTGACTTGGTTGCATATTGGTCTACTGAGGGTGTTGCGGTTAGTATATTAATTATTTTTCTGTATATATATTTTCAAGAATATGTGATTTGTTTGAAATTTGAATGAATTGAATGTAGGAGGTGTCAACACGCCATTCGGAGAATCGAGCGTTGCAGGGACCAGCTCACAGGCTCGGGACTCGTCACGTGTCTCAGATCCGACATGAGGTATATATTATTCATTTTTTAATTTATTAATTAATATGGTTTTGTGTTTATATTCTTTTAATATACAGTTGCGAGGGCAAGGTGCAGCAACTGATAAAATGTCGGTGTGGATAAGGACTCGTGATCGCAATGATCCAGAGGTTGCAGCATTGATAGTAAGTGTCTGTACTTACCAGTAATTACATAAATCTATATATTAACATATATATATTTAAATATTTCACAGGATCAATTTGAAGCTGAGTTAGAACATCTGCCAGAGGACCAGCGACAGCTTCCCATGCGACGGGATGAGATCTTTCATCGCATTATTGGTCGGGACGGGCATGGCTATAGTTTGACCTATGGAGCAGGGATTCCTCGTTCTGTAGTGTCACGCGCTGCGGTTGTCGGTCCTGCTGTTGCTCATATGACACAGCAGATGTCAGATTTTGAGGCACGGCTGCGCGCTTCCGAGGAGACAAATGCGCAATTGACAGCTGAGGTTAGAGCACTGCGGGAATATGTGCGTCGAGCTGATGGTACAGGGGATCATACGACGCAGGTATATACTGTATTTATTTATTTAATTTAAATTATTTTTGTTATTAAAATATTTATAATGTTTATTTGTTGTAGGCACCTGGCCCACCAGAAGGAGGTAGCAGTGATGGCAACACGTGACGCACCATATATTCACGAGATATGTTTTTTGTTTTTACTGGTAGGGTTGACATTGATGTACTGTATTTATTCATTTAAGTAATGCATTATTACCATCCATGGTGGTCTTTTAAATATTTTATACACATTGAGTTTTTGATCAGATAATCTTGAATGATTCTACATTTGAAAAAGTCGAACTAATTCCAACAGATCAATAAATCTGATATTATAGATTATGTATTATTAATATATTTTTTATAAATTTTTGTATGGTATCGATAAAAGAAATATGTATTAATTAGATATTATCACTTTTATTTTTCACTTTTGTAATCAATGGGATGGCCTTTGCACCCCCGGAGAACCCCCCGCACCCCCGTACAGCCCCCCGCACCCCCGTACAGCCCCCCGCACCCCCGTACAGCCCCCCGCCACCCCCGTACAGCCCCCCGCCACCCCCGTACAGCCCCCCGCCACCCCCTTACAGCCCCCCGCCACCCCCGTACAGCCCCCCGCACCCCCGTACAGCCCCCCGCACCCCCGTACAGCCCCCCGCACCCCCGTACAGCCCCCCGCCACCCCCGTACAGCCCCCCGCCACCCCCGTACAGCCCCCCGCCACCCCCGTACAGCCCCCCGCCACCCCCGTACAGCCCCCCGCACCCCCGTACAGCCCCCCGCCACCCCCGTACAGCCCCCCGCCACCCCCGTACAGCCCCCCGCCACCCCCGTACAGCCCCCCGCCACCCCCGTACAGCCCCCCGCCACCCCCGTACAGCCCCCCGCACCCCCGTACAGCCCCCCGCCACCCCCGTACAGCCCCCCTCCACCCCCGTACAGCCCCCCGCCACCCCCGTACAGCCCCCCGCCACCCCCGTACAGCCCCCCGCACCCCCGTACAGCCCCCCGCCACCCCCGTACAGCCCCCCGCCACCCCCGTACAGCCCCCCGCCACCCCCGTACAGCCCCCCGCCACCCCCGTACAGCCCCCCGCCACCCCCGTACAGCCCCCCGCACCCCCGTACAACATCCGGGGCGTGAATTGTGAAATGGTCGGCCAGACGGCACCTCATTCGGAGGTGCCGTGTGACCGCGGCGGCCGGAAACGCGTTTCCGGCGCCATTAAACACCAAAACGGCGTGCGGCGGTCCCGTTCGGAGCAAACGTGCTCCGAACGACCTGAAACCGCACGGGAACGATAGAAATATTATTCCTGAGATGCAGGAGGAGGCCGCACGTCCATCGGACGTGCGGTTCGCGCGGCACGTCCGATTGTGCCGTTTTCAGCAGCGCGGCGCGCGCTGAAATGGCGCGTTGGGGGGTCAAAACCACCCGAACGACCTCCGAATGCCACGAAACCGTACGACAACATCCGGGGCGTGAATTGTAAAATGGTCGGCCAGACGGCACCTCATTCGGATGTTCCGTGTGACCGCGGCGGCCGGAAACGCGTTTCCGGTGCCATTAAACACCAAAACGGCGTGCGGCGGTCCCGTTCGGAGCAAACGTGCTCCGAACGACTTGAAACCGCACGGGAACGATAGAAATATTATTCCTGAGATGCAGGAGGAGGCCGCACGTCCATCGGACGTGCGGTTCGCGCGGCACGTCCGATTGTGCCGTTTTCAGCAGCGCGGCGCGCGCTGAAATGGCGCATTGGGGGGTCAAAACCACCCGAACGACCTCCGAATGCCACGAAACCGTACGACAACATCCGGAGCGTGAATTGTGAAATGGTCGGCCAGACGGCACCTCATTCGGAGGTGCCGTGTGACCGCGGCGGCCGGAAACGCGTTTCCGGCGCCATTAAACACCAAAACGGCGTGCGGCGGTCCCGTTCGGAGCAAACGTGCTCCGAACGACCTGAAACCGCACGGGAACGATAGAAATATTATTCCTGAGATGCAGGAGGAGGCCGCACGTCCATCGGACGTGCGGTTCGCGCGGCACGTCCGATTGTGCCGTTTTCAGCAGCGCGGCGCGCGCTGAAATGGCGCATTGGGGGGTCAAAACCACCCGAACGACCTCCGAATGCCACGAAACCGTACGACAACATCCGGGGCGTGAATTGTAAAATGGTCGGCCAGACGGCACCTCATTCGGAGGTGCCGTGTGACCGCGGCGGCCGGAAACGCGTTTCCGGCGCCATTAAACACCAAAACGGCGTGCGGCGGTCCCGTTCGGAGCAAACGTGCTCCGAACGACCTGAAACCGCACGGGAACGATAGAAATATTATTCCTGAGATGCAGGAGGAGGCCGCACGTCCATCGGACGTGCGGTTCGCGCGGCACGTCCGATTGTGCCGTTTTCAGCAGCGCGGCGCGCGCTGAAATGGCGCATTGGGGGGTCAAAACCACCCGAACGACCTCCGAATGCCACGAAACCGTACGACAACATCCGGGGCGTGAATTGTGAAATGGTCGGCCAGACGGCACCTCATTCGGAGGTGCCGTGTGACCGCGGCGGCCGGAAACGCGTTTCCGGCGCCATTAAACACCAAAACGGCGTGCGGCGGTCCGATTCGGAGAAAACGTGCTCCGAACGACCTGAAACCGCACGGGAACGATAGAAATATTATTCCTGAGATGCAGGAGGAGGCCGCACGTCCATCGGACGTGCGGTTCGCGCGGCACGTCCGATTGTGCCGTTTTCAGCAGCGCGGCGCGCGCTGAAATGGCGCATTGGGGGGTCAAAACCACCCGAACGACCTCCGAATGCCACGAAACCGTACGACAACATCCGGGGCGTGAATTGTAAAATGGTCGGCCAGACGGCACCTCATTCGGAGGTGCCGTGTGACCGCGGCGGCCGGAAACGCGTTTCCGGCGCCATTAAACACCAAAACGGCGTGCGGCTGTCCGATTCGGAGCAAACGTGCTCCGAACGACCTGAAACCGCACGGGAACGATAGAAATATTATTCCTGAGATGCAGGAGGAGGCCGCACGTCCATCGGACGTGCGGTTCGCGCGGCACGTCCGATTGTGCCGTTTTCAGCAGCGCGGCGCGCGCTGAAATGGCGCATTGGGGGGTCAAAACCACCCGAACGACCTCCGAATGCCACGAAACCGTACGACAACATCCGGGGCGTGAATTGTGAAATGGTCGGCCAGACGGCACCTCATTCGGAGGTTCCGTGTGACCGCGGCGGCCGGAAACGCGTTTCCGGCGCCATTAAACACCAAAACGGCGTGCGGCGGTCCGATTGGGAGCAAACGTGCTCCGAACGACCTGAAACCGCACGGGAACGATAGAAATATTATTCCTGAGATGCAGGAGGAGGCCGCACGTCCATCGGACGTGCGGTTCGCGCGGCACGTCCGATTGTGCCGTTTTCAGCAGCGCGGCGCGCGCTGAAATGGCGCATTGGGGGGTCAAAACCACCCGAACGACCTCTGAATGCCACGAAACCGTACGACAACATCCGGGGCGTGAATTGTGAAATGGTCGGCCAGACGGCACCTCATTCGGAGGTGCCGTGTGACCGCGGCGGCCGGAAACGCGTTTCCGGCGCCATTAAACACCAAAACGGCGTGCGGCGGTCCGATTCGGAGCAAACGTGCTCCGAACGACCTGAAATATATTATATATATATAATATTTAAAATATATTATATATAGAATATTTAAATTATTATAACACAATGATTTGATATTATATATGTATTAAATATATATTAAAACATTTAAAATATATTATATATATATATATATATATATATATTTAAAATATTGTATTTAATAGTTTATATATGAATATTTTTACATAAATATATATATATATTTATATTGAATTCAATAAAAAATTTTTAAAAATTTTTTTTTTTTGAATAGCGACCGCCAGAGGCGGTCGCTATAGGGTGCCATGCCGGCCCACTATAGCGACCGCCATTGGCGGTCGCTATAGGGTGCCCGGCAGGGGGCCTTCAGCGACCGCCTGGCGGTCGCTGAAGGCCGATCTGACGGCCTTCTATAGCGACCGCCATTGGCGGTCGCTAAAGGCCTCTAGCGACGAGGCAACAGCGACCGCCAATGGCGGTCGCTGCGCGGCCGCTAAAGACCTTTAGCGACCGCCAATGGCGGTCGCTAATAGTCTTATTTTTAGTAGTGCCAAGTGTCTCCATGAGATAGCATAAATAACCCCAAGTGTCTCCAAGTGTCTCCATACATCATATCATCCTCACATGGGTTGGCCACTCACCCAATCCTATCAAACCTATCCTATTCTATCCTCTCAGTCACATAGTCTAGACTCATCTCTCGAGGATTATCCCATGCCTCGATGTACATCTTATCATCCAACTAGACAAAGAGGATTATTCACCTTATGATTGTTCTAGTCACAAAATCACACCATGTCAAACCCATCTACATTATATTCTCAATAATCCGGTCAATAACCTCATCAAAATCATGTATTATAACCCAGACCCACTAAACAGGTTCCATCCTAAGCTAAGTCACACCAATCCTCTTGGAATTATAATGCCAATATGTCCGACAATACCCAATACCCACACTAGCATCTCATCCTTCATCTTTTTAGTTGAACTCTTGAATAATTAATGGAGTAAAAACTTTCATAATAAATTTTATATACTCAGAGGGACCATCCCACTCTAAGAACCTACCAAGATTCCAATACATCCTCATAAGTATTTCCTAATCAAACTCTATATGGACAATTGCCACACCTATCACTACAAGGCCCAATCCTCTTAGTAATATTTTACTTGATCTAAATCCTCATCGTTAGTGACATAAATCACATTAAAGTGCATAAATGTCAACTGAACCCTACATTCCAAGAATTATTCATGTGGACAGGCCCCATGGAAACAAGCTAAGAACTAAAACCATAAATAATAATGCCAAATACATGCATCATTTTTAAATAAATATCTCAAGTGTAAACATAAAAACCAAGAATAATAAGACCTCATCCCTTGTATTGAACAAAACCAAACTAAGTTGAAACTTGGGAAAAATTGATTATATACCATTAATAGGAAGAGTAATTATTAATTAATAGGAATATACTATTTGATAGTATCATTTTGAAACATTGATATATTTCCCCTTTGATTGCAGGAACATGATTTGACCCATGGAGTGCTTTGGTTCTTATATGTTGGGTGGTGACATGTATAGTCACAGGAGACAGGTATGTTTTAGTTTAGTTTTTATTTTATTTTCTTTATCGCATTGGTCACTTAGATCTTTGAATGCTTTCTATGGATAAAGGGTAGTTATATTCTGTGAAGGGGGCCAAAAGGAGTTCAGATTGATTCAGTCCACCGGCTTTGATCCGAGGTAAGATTCTATGGTTACTACTTGTCTCGCACCTCATGTATTTGGGGATTTACTGTTTTTGACTCCATATTATGTTTTCAGTAGGGCGTTGGATCGTTTTGTGTTGGTTCGGGTGGATTTGGTTCTCCGCTACCAATCTAGGTAAGTCTTTAATGCCATTGGTTAGTTTCTCACTAGTTATGTAGTGTCCTTCATGTGTTTTAAGGTTCTTAATATCATTTGTGTAGTGCGTTGATCCCTGCTTGTTGGTTTTGAGTCTCCAAGTCAAGGGCGACTCGCCTATGTGTGCATAGGTAAGTAAGTATATGTATGTGGGTTCCCCTGATACGTGAATAGTCACCCATGACAGTGATTATGCATGTATGGGGCTAGGTGTGCCCATGTGTGTATATATATATATATGCATACGCAGGTGAGTGGAGACTGGTATATGCATATAATCATATGTGAAAGGATCCCCTTGAACATGCTCATGGCCATGCAGGTGTGTGCATAGGGGCTAGGTGTCCTTACATGTGTGTGAAGGTGTGTATACCCAGTGGAGGAGCATCATCTTTTAGTTAGAAAGCTCCAAGATCCAAAGTATATGGCTTGGTTCCACCTTGAGGTAGAGTCCCTCTCATAGCCTCTTTAATTTAAGAATGATTTAAATTGAATATAGCTTCTTTCTTAATTCTGCTTAATTATATTGAATTTCATATCTTGAATAAGTTTTATTTAATACAATTGTTTCATTTGATAAATAAAGTCATGTTTTTATAATAAAACCCCTCCAACGGAGGTGCGCTATCTACGAAAACTCATAGTGGTAGTTTAGGTTGTATGATTCTTTTCCGTCGTTTCGTTTCCCTTTAGACGTTGCGTCATTGTGCTGCTCACTACAACCATCTGACGATCCCTTATTATAACATATTAAATAGTTGATTTGTTCTATCATTTTTGTTGTGACCTTATCTTATGGAGAAATACATTTCAGGTGTTTTCCTGGCCTCTTGGCCACCCCTTTGGGTGTTTACCCAAGCCTATATATCTAAAAACATTGATGGTGTCATTGTTTAACACCTGTCAGGCTTATGGTGCTCCCCATCATAAGCTTCATCTTAACACCGTTTGGGGTGTTTTCCTAGCCACGATGCACATCTAATTTTTTTCATATATGAATTCTCCCATAATATTTTTGTTGCATCCTGAGATGTTAAAACATACTTAAATTCTATTGTTCTCAAGGTGACTAAAGTTTTATTATTAGAGTTCCAAGAAATGCATACACCATTGATAAGTAATACACCTGTATAATTTGACTCTCAATCAGTAGTTTCAACTACCTAGTACCGCTTTTAAAAACAAAGAATATAAAATATATATCTTTATCATACCACAATCCCAAATCAATAGTCATTTTTTTATAACATAAGATCGATTTCTATAATGTGAAGGAAAACTACATAGGATTTATTTGGAATCATGGCTGGAAGATGCTACCCCGCGGATGTCGCTAGACTGGGCCAACATGCCACGGTCACACCGTGGTCACGCCGCGGTCACGTCGCGGTCATGCCACGATAATGCCGTGATTTGGCCCTACTCCAGGACGACACCCCGCGATGGTTCGCAGTCCTGTCCGAATTCGATGTATGATATCTAGATAGAGTTTTAGATACATTACCCACCCATAGTTAATGGGGAGGGAGGCGACGACTGGAATGTTTCCCCGCCTCCTCCCGTTCCCTTCACTCCTGGCCGGAAGATGCTGCCCCACGGATGTCGCTGAATTGGGCCAACACGATGCGGTCACGTCATGGTGATGCCGTGATTTGGCCCTGCTCTAGGAAGACACCCTGTGGCAGTTCATAGTCCTATTGGAATTTGATGTATGATACCTAGATAGAGTTTTAGATACATTACCCATCCATAGTTAATGGGGAGGGAGGCGACGACCGAAATGTTACCCCGCCTCCTCCCGCTCCCTTCGCTCCTGGACGGAAGATGTTGCCCGGTGGATGTCGCTGGACTGGGCCAACACGTCACGGTCACACCGCGGTCATGCCACGGTAATGCCGTGATTTGGCTCTGCTCTAGGAAGACACCCTGTGGCGGTTCACAGTCCTATCAGAATTCTATGTATGATAACTAAATTGAGTTTTAGATACATTACCCACCCATAGTTAATGGGGAGGGAGGCGACGATCGGAATGTTGCCCCGCCTCCTCCCTCTCCCTTCACTCCTGACTAGAAGATGCTGCCCCGCGAATGTCACTGGACTGGGCCAACACGCCGCAGTCATGCCGCGGTCACACCGCGATAATGCCATGATTTGGCCCTACTTCAAGACGACACCCCACGGAGGTTTGCAGTCCTGTCGGAATTCGATGTATGATACCTAGATAGAGTTTTAGATACATTACCCACCCATAGTTAATGGGGAGGGAGGCGACGACCAGAATGTTGCCCTGCCTCCTCCCGCTCCCTTCGCTCCTAGCCGAAAGATGCTGCCCCATGGATGTCGCTGGACAGGGCCAACACGCCGCAGTCATGCCGCGGTCACGCCGCAATCATGCCGCGATAATGTCGTGATTTGGCCCTGCTTCAAGATGACACCCCGCGGCGGTTCACAGTCATGTCAGAATTCGATGTTTGATACCTAGATAGAGTTTTAGATACATTACTTACCCATAGTTGATGGGGAGGGAGGCAACGACTGAAATGTTGCCCCACCTCCTCCCGCTCTCTTCGCTCCTGGCCGGAAGATGTTGCCCCGTAGATGTTGCTGGACCGGGCCAACACGCTGTGGTCACGCCACTGTAATGCCGTGATTTGGCCATGCTTCAGGAAGAGACTGCAACAACCACCACCATCCCACCACCAACAGCAAAGAAGTAGCCTCCACATGAATAGATGTAGAAGAAACACGCGAACATAAAACGAATATCCAATCGAAGACCCGAGAATCACACGAAACCACCCCGCCGTCATGAAAGCACCAAGTTCCACTCAACGCAAGTGACAACCAAGAGGAAAACGCACACACCCACCCACACGAACCCACACACCCACCCCATGGAGATCACACACTCCCACACTCAAAAACACACGCACACACCCAACCACACGAATGCACGCTCCCAACCACCAACACAAGGAGGCCTCCACAGTCCACCTACGAAACATCAACCACCACAACCACAACAATAAAGCCTACACCAGCCACATCCATCCCACACCAGCCCCCTTACACCTACATTTCAACCCACTGCCACCAGCATTCCAACCCGCAGCAGCCCCCCCTTCCACCTTCGAATCAGCCCGCACCACCCCCACCACCCGCAACCAACCCCCTTCCACCAGCTTTCCAGCCCCCTTACACCTGCATTCGATCCCACACCAGCCCCCAGCAACCTGCAATCTAGCCCGCACCAGCCACCACACCAGCCCCCACCCCCAAACTCCTGAAAAACCCTCATGAAAACCCTCTACCACCTATAAAATAGCCCCAACCACCAGTTACAGCCCTCACTAGCCCCCAACCTCCTACATCCCAGCCCGCACCAGCCCCTACCACATGCCCAACAGCCCCCATCCACCTGCAATCTAGCCCACACCAGCCCCCTTCCACCTATTCCAGCCCGCACCAGCCCCCTTCCATCCCCCTGCCACCTGCCTTCTCGCCCACACCTGCCACTCCAGCCCAAACCATCCACCACACTAGCCCCCAGCCTCCTACATTCCAGCCCGCACCAACCCCTCTTCCACTTACAAAACAACCCCATACCACCTATTTTGACCTGCACCAACCCCCTGCCATCCCTTTACCACCTGAATTCCAACCCGCAAATCGCCAATGAAACTTGTATGCATCTGAAGATGAAATAAGGGAGTCCAGGATGCACGAGAAAAACTCTATGCAAATCAAAAAAAGGAAAGGCGAAAGTGGATCCCCTTGCCTGAGCCCTCTTTTCCTCAAAAAGTAGTCATGTAAACTTCCATTAATGTTCATTGAGAACATTGGGGTAGAGATGCATCTTTTAACCCAAGAAGAGAACCTAGACGGAAAGTTGAGTAGATTGAAAGCATCCCATAAGAAGTCCCACCCGACCGAATCAAAATCCTTGAATAAATTGATCTTTAAGGCACACATAGGAACCCCAGAATCAAGTTGGTAGCCCCACAATAATTCCTGGGTAACAAGATTCTTAGGAGGGGCTGTCCAGGGGGTGTCCAAGGGCTGTCTGGGGGGGTGCTGAGGGGTATGCAGGGCAGGGGGGAGGGTGTAGGTGGGGTGTCTAGGAGGGGCTATACAGGGGGGTGTCCAAGGGCTGTTCGGGGGGGGGGGGGGGGGGTCTGCAGGGCAGGGTGTAGGTGGGGTGATCAGTAGGGTGATTTCCCCTTACAGAAGTAGGAGGCACTAAGTTAGAGGCTGAAGGTATAGATGTATAGGTATGATGTTTTCAGATCATAATAGGTTGGAGATTCCAGATAGCTTCAACCAAAGACATACCAAAAGGATATAATTAAGGAGGTAGAGGATCAGAAGAAGAATCAGAGGTGAATGATGTCATGGGAATCACCTCTGGAGAAGCCACTAGAGTATTTGATACATATAGGAAAGGCTTCATGAGATTGAAAAAGTCTTTAATAATGTTTCATCATCTCTTCATACTACTAAATAAATCTTTCTTCTCTTCCATGAATAGCTTGAGTAGAGTTGTCATCACTTTCAACTGGTCAACCTATTCCTTGAAAACCCATTCTACAGAATCTACCTCAATTAATTCTGATGAGATGAATGCACATCACCTATAACAACATGGAGATACTCTTTGACTATAGACTAGATCGAATCAGCATCAACTAAAGCTGAGGGAGGCAGAGCACTAGATGTAGATGCAACAATATGAACATTCTCCAATCTCTTCCATAAGGAATCCTGACTGGAAACAAAGGAGGTCCTCATTTCCTCCATAACATATCAAATGGTTTCTATCTCACTATCCAACCTTCAATTTTAAATCATAACTTCCTAAATATTAAAACTCATCTTGGGATGAATATGACATACAACCATCTCAAAAAGGTGTCTAGCATCAGCTTCACTAAGATGAGTGACAGGAGGTTCCTGATAACTCAAAATTCCAATGAAATCTAAAAGAAGTATTTCTATAAAATATTATAAATATATTATGGATACAAAATCTAAAGGCAATGGGGAAACAAATCTCTCAACACTAGGTAAATTAACCCCTATAGGTTATGATTTGGTAGGTACATCTAAGGGAAAATCCTGAAGCTCACTTGCTTGGTCAATCTGCTTAAATAAGGATCCCTTAGGATACATCCCAACTCCAAATGAGATAGTAGGTCCACCATGCTCTGGTGGAATACTTTGGTTATCACCATCACTATCTCCATATGAGTCTGGATATGATAGTCCAGACAATTTGGAACCAGAGGAGGGATCCCCCTTACATGATACCTCATCCTCTACCAAAGTAAAACCACCCTGAGCATCTCTATGATCTCCAGCATCCTCTTCAACATTTTTAGACTCTGAATATTCTAAACTAAGATAGAAAAAACCTAGTGACTTTTCCCACTCATCATGTGAAGCTACTTCCATATGAGGTGCATGATGGTGCAGGTTTACAGGTGCTTTTGAAGACTATTAGAGGTGAAGGTTTACAGTTATAGGTGCATGTTTATAGGTCTAAAGTGTGCTTTGGAAGTCTGTTAGAGGTGCAGGATTACAGGTGTAGGTTTGATAGGTTTAGAGGTGTAGGTTTACTGCTCAAAGTGGGATTACAGGCCTGCCCAACTTAGGTTTTACAGGTTTAGAGGTGCAGGTTTACTGCTCGAAGTGGGTTTATAGGTCTACCCGGCTTTGATGTTTGCTGGGGAGTAGAGTTACAGGTCTGTGCAGCTTTGATGTGTGTTGTGCTCCTTTGATGTGTACTGGGGAGTATAGGATATACCAACGGTTCACAGAACCATTGGTATTTAATATCCTGGGAAACATATGCTAATGGTTCACAGAACCGTTGGTATTCAAATGCTGGAAAACATTTATCCCAACGATTTCAATGAAACCGTTGGGATAGAATATATACCAACAGTTTTTGAACCGTTGGTATGTATGTTGGATGGTATGTATACCAACAGTTTTTGAACCATTAGTACACATATATACCAATAGTTTTACTTAAACCGTTGGGGAATATTAATTTCAGACCACATATACCGACAATTCTCTAGAAACTGTTGGTATAGGGCTATTGAAACTCCTTGTATACCAATGGTTCTGAAACCGTTGGGAAAGCCTATCCCAACAGTTTAAAACCGTTGGAATAGGTGAAATTTACAGTAGTGTCTTGGAGTTTATGGGTGTTCCCAATGGAGTTTCTATGTTTTTTTCCTTTAAATTTATAATTTAAAACTTATGTATGCATATGTTTTTCCAAATATACTAAACTATTTGGTCCTTTGGGATGCAATCACTTGTTTATAGTACCAATTTATTTAAGTAAGGCACTGACTCCAAACTATTGGGGTTAGGGTCTTTACACTTTATGTCACCAAAACTGAGTCTGATAGCTTTGTAATCTTTCTTATTTTTGTTTTTTCCTTGAACCTATATGACACTATTTCTTATTCTCTTTCAATAACTTAACTTTTAAAGGTTTTAAAGCTATTATGAAAAAGTAGGAATATGTTAGGATAAATGAGAAGATGACTCTTACTCTAATAGATGTATATTCTTAATAGATTAATTGCCTGTGTTGAAAGAATATGACATCTTGAAGACTGTTTTATTTTGTTTTCAAAAAAAGTACCATTTTCTATCAGTGTTCAAAAAATTGAAAACATTAAAAAAATTCTTTTATAATTTTATTTTATATTTTCGTCACCAGCTTATGTAAAAAACTAGATTAGTAATTAATCAATAAACTAAAAACTCTTAAAAATTTTATAAATTATAAAGCATTAAACTTTCAAAATCCAAAAATATAAATTAATCTGTTGAAACATTAAATCATATATTTACTATCAAAAACCTTGAACCATAAATTATTAACTTCAACTTTCTCAAACTCTAAATCTTGAACTTTTATAGATGAAAACTCAATCATTTTTTCACAATCATAAATAATGATATGTTAAACCTAAAATTCTAAGATTAAATATCTTTCAACTATTTAACCTTTAAACATTATTCTAAAAACATTATTTCTTAAACCATAAATCTTACATGTATTTTGGGGGTCCTTTATTCACAATCACGTGTTTTGGGGGTGGTACTTTTGCTTGGGTCGTATTCTCATTTAGTTGTGGTTGGATTTAGTTAGTCATGTTTGTACTTAAATAAAATGTTAATCCATAATAAAAACCAAACCAACCAAAAATTAATAGTTTAGAAATTTCCTAATTTGAACCAAATCTCTATTAAATGGTTTAGTATGGATTTAATCAAAATTGAACCAAACCAATCTGTGTCCACCCCTAGTTTTTTTTGTCAATAGTGAGTTCTTGAGGCGACTAGTGGTGGGAATGGTGGTGTAGATGACTTTTAATAGAAATAATGGTGGTGGGGAGGGTGGTATTGATGACTTGTAATAACGATAATAGTAGAAAAGGGAAATTATTGTGCTAGAAAATGGGGGGGGGGGTCACAATTCCATGGCCCTAGATAGGTTGTGTATTAGATTTGTTGACAATAACCATCAATAAAGGGTATATGTGATGAATTATTATTTGTTTTTGAAGACATGGTAATGGTGCACATGGAACCACTTATGCTAGAATATGGGATTTTGAGGGGAGGGTGTTGGTTCATGATTGGTGAATGCCTATGGCTTGTAGGCTCCCAAGAGATTATGTGTTGGATTTTTTGAAAATAGTCACTAGTCAAAGGTGTGTGTGATAAAGTATGAGTTATTTTTGAAGACATGGTAATGGTTCACATGTAAGCACTCATGGAGAAATGAAAAGAGATGTCTTAATAAGGGGGGGTCTAGTTCCCTAAGATTTGCATTGAATATTGTGTTGAGTATATGGCATGGAAGTTATATTGTGAAGGCCATTGGAAATTTAGATGGTGGGTATTCATAAATCTAAAAGGCTAATTTGAAGAAACCATAGCTTTTGTGATCGGGTGCTGTGATTGAAGATGGTTATAATAAATTAGAGGTTATGAGCCCAATTGATGTGAAAGGGATATAACATTTGTTAAGGATTCAGAAGTTGTGAATGAGGAAGCTCAAAAGTTATGGAATATGTTGTAGGGTAAACAATGATGTAGTTTCCTAGTGTTTTCCAAATTTTTGGGTCTAAAATTTTAGATGAAATTTATGAGTTTTTTTAATTAAGATAAAAAAATTAATTCTAATGAAAATAAGGCCTCTTATTCTCATTGGAGAAAGGCACCACACGCCAGTGCTTAACGCTAGTGTCGTGTGTAGGTACCACACAAATATGAGGTTTTACACCTATCTGAGAGTCTCTTGCAAGCTAGTGTCACGATAAATTATGTAAAAACAATGGAGGGTTGCGTGCTAGTATGGGTTTTTTTTATTATAAATACCTAACCACCCTTTCATTTTAGATGAAAAATTTTAGGGAAAAGGCTAGAGAATCACCCTCATCATGAAAGTCTCACTTGAAAAAAGTGAACTTGAGATAAGAATCTGAGAAAAGGAGTTGCATGAAAAAGATAAGGGTGCATGAGTTGCATGAAATTGAGAAGCGTGTGGGAGTTGTGTGAAGTGGACAAGGGTGCACAAGTTGCACGAAGAAAATAAGGGTGCACTGGTTGAGTGAAGCATACCTAAGAAAACAAACTCGGGTGAACTCACCTTAGAGAAGGGAGTTGTGTGAAAAAGACATAAGGCAATACACTTGATCAAAGGGGATACACAAAAGAACTTAAGAGAATTACTAGAGCACACAAAAGTTATGTGAAGTGATCTTGAGTGAATCAAACTTTGGAAAATCCAAGGTCTTGGTCGAAGATGACTTAAGTGAATCTAAGGACTTGGGTGAAGCGAAGGACTTGGGGGACACAAACTTGGATGAAGCATACTTGAGAAAAGACTTGGAAACTTGAGTGAAGAGACTTGAGTGAATGAACAAGAACACATTTGAGGTTTATGATTGATCTAATAGAAGAATAGGAGATCAAAAAGGGATTCTAGTGACTTATCTTGTTCAGTTTTGTAACGTCCTGACCTGGATCACCCCTAAGATGGTGGCCGGACCGGTGCGTCACATGACCTCAAGCGCATCTCCCCAAACGCTAGAGGCTACTGACTAGCAGCGAGGGCCTTTTTGTGTCCAAGGGGGAGACTATTCCCTCACAAGTAATAGATATTATCATAGTAGAAGTAAACAAAATTTAATAATAAATAGCGAAACCATATAAACGAATAAACTATAGAAAAATGAAATAAATAATCCCAACTGAATACATAATAAATGCGGAATCTGATAAATGAAACCAGGTACAAAACAATGTCATGCCATGATGTATGTCTAAACTGAAAGTACATAAAATAGAACCCAATCATGTTATCAACTAAAAAGAAAAGAAACAAAGTGCGACAACTGCATCACGAGCAAGGCTCGATCCTCTGCCCCAATCTCCATCCTAAGCAGCAATAATCAATCAAGAATCAGAAGTGGCACACTTCCCTTTGTCAATACCTACAATCATATAATCTACTCGGGTGTCAACGACGCCCGAGCAGGGTGTGAGATAAAATCCCAGTAGGCCGGCACCCAAGGTGTCTAAACCTTTCCATTTCGTGCAATGATAAAATGCAGTGTGCCATTATATAACAATTTCATATAATTAATTAAGTGCAATGGAATAAATAAGTCAGCCCGAGTTCCAAATGGCACTCATGCCTAATCACCTGCTTCGGCCTAAGTCAGAAGTCTGAAAGGAGTACCTGTAAGTAGAATACCCATATGCATATATATGAAGCCTAGAAGAGTAAGGCAAAATAAAGAAGAGGCATACCCCCAAGATTGTGCTTTAACTTGGGGTCTAAGTCAGGTGTTAACCAAGTGTACTTCAACATACCAGAAAATATCTCAAATCTCAAGGGACTAACATCGACATTAATCTAAACCTTCAGTGCATCATTATTAAGGTTCAAGTTGAGAGTTGGAGTCCGAGCCCATCCTAAAGGTATCGCTACGGAACATCCTTCAATTATCCAATACCACTAAGCCCATCTAAGGAAATATTTCTAAAGACCAAGTATTGCTCGTGGCATGACTTTACTCTGAGTCCGTCCTGATCTCATAAAAAGGGGTCGGGTAACATCCGAGGCTAGATTAGCCGCATTGCCAACAGATCCGTCCCGATGGGCCCTTTTGGAACCGGTATCACTCATAAGTATTAGAAATATTGGGGAAGTCTCGGTCCGACAAATCCAAAAACACCGCCCCCTGGCATATAGAGGTAACCATCAGGAACAAAGGGTCTGAGCGTGGCCTTTAATATAGGACCCACCTCCTTTCCCCACCCTGAATTTAATTAATGTTTTCACAGTAGCAGATATGATATCAACATATGTAATTGCAGCTTGAAACCAAACAGGTACACCCATGCATCACACAATGCAAATTAAATATTTCATTATAGTAATCTTAACAAGGAAAATTACTGCATCAACATAAGCAGATAAATTCACTTTTAAATAAATAAATAAATTAGACCAATAAACTACCAAGATCCAACAATTCCAAAGTTCATAATTAATCTATTTTAATTATTTAAATTAAACACAAAAAAATAGGTTGTGCAAAACATGCAGATAAAGACACTTTTTAATAATAAATAAACTATCACAACCAACTACCAAAGATTCAACAATTAAATATTCATAATTAATCTAAATTAATCATTTAAATTGAACACAACAAAAAATAGGTTGCATAACACATGCAATTAAATAAATTAAATGTTTGGGCTAACAAGAATTATACTGACCACGTCGGCACGCCCCAAGGGGTGTCTGACCTTGTTGCAACAAATTAAACAAATTAATTCATGATCAATACGGTTGCAACAACTAGACAAAACAAATTAATTAATGAATTTGGGTGAATTTTCACAAAGCTGGTAGACACCGACTAACAACACAACGATGCGTTTTTATAAATCACAACAAAATAGAGGGAAAGAGAGTATACACCCTACCTTATGGTCGTAGATGATCTTATGATCTGCGGTAGGCTTTTATTTGACCTAAAATGGAAGAAAACATAATATTTTAGAAAAACCCCAAAATAGGGTAAAATCCTTCCGCGACGAACTGCTCAAAGGATTTGGAATGGGATCGCACGATTCTTAGTGTGTGAGATAAGCCTTACCAAGAGGTTCATAACCCACTTGAGGGTGAAGAAAATGGATGACGAACAGAGGCACGGTGATCTTCCGAAGGGAGGAGAAGGTAGTGCGCACCACCCAGGGAGGAGAGGTGAGCCACACACGGGAGAGGAGGAGGAGAGGAAAAAAAGAAATAGAAAGGAAAGGAAAGAAAAGAAAAAGGGAAAAAATAAAAAGGAGATAAATAAATAAAATAATAAAAACAAAATGGTGGAAGAAATGAAATAAATAATTAAAATAGGTTTACCTCATTTTAATTATTTTTAATTTCTCTTCAACCGTATCTATTTTATTATTTATTTTTATCCCTCTTTAAATTCCATTAATTTCTTTTAATCATTTTTAATTATTTTTAACCCGAACGTTGCGCTATGGCGCGACATAATATTTTACATAAAGCCTGAACAATCATTTAATTAATTTTAATAGTTGTTCGGGACCCGCAACAGGGTGCGCAGGCGCACGGCCTGAGTTGCTTTAAAGATTTGGATTAAAAACTTTAAAGTCCACAACTTGATTTAAGTCGACATGTTAAATGCATTTATGTAGGTAATTAATAATATTTTATCTAACCTAAAAATAAATATCCACACATGTATATGCGTGTTATATATATATATACACACACATACATATCTGCATATTTATATATATACACCCACACATGTATATATAACTATATATATATATATATTTAATATTTTATATATAGATATACCTCATATATATATACATAAATGTTTTTGTACCAATATAATAATAATAACAATAATTAAAATAATAATAATTATTTAATTAAACCCATCAATTACACCATTAATAACTTAAAAACAATAACCATAAAAACGGTTATTAAATAAATATTGATTGCACATTTGTATTTAATTAGAACAATTAATAATATCATATTTATTACAGTACCCAGTTATTATTTAAACTGCAACACAATTTATTAATTGTGGTAGTGCATTTCCATTTGTTGACATCAACACAAATAATAATATTAATGATAAAATTATTATTATTATTTCTAACAGCCATCAAAAATATTTAACCTAATTAAATTATCTTTGGGTACGATATGACCAAACGTCCGCCGCTCGCAAAGGTTATACCCTGCCTAGGGTAAACCCCACATCCCAGAACTATTGGTGGCATCAGATTTCTCATTCGACGCACTATTTGAGAGAAAATAATTATTTATTATTTAAAAATTATAATAATTAATTAATTAAAAATAAATATGGTATTATCAAGTGCGATGGTGCCAAACACCCAATGCGAATCAAGATTATACCCTACCTAGGGTAAACCTGGCGTTCCAGACCTAACGATGGTCTCAGATTTCTCATAAGATGCACTGTTTGAGAGTTATTTTATTTTTTTGAAAATAAACAAACACACGTATCAATAAAATAAACTTAATATTTTTATTCTATCAACGCCATAGTGTCGACTATCAGAATAAAAAGTTCTAACGCTTGGTTTTAAAACCGACCTGCCTAGTTAACGGATTTTTTTTTATTTCCTACATTTTTTTCATTCGGTTCAACACACGGGACGTTACAAGTTTAACCAATGAAGGCTCAAAGGAAGAAGAGAGAGTATTCATCACTATATCTGGCTGAAGAAGAGGGAATAGTGAAATAAGATAATTCCAGTGAAGAATTATCATCATCTGAAGAAGAAATGTTTTCATGGTATTGTGGATGACAAAGACTTAAATACCTTATTGATGATTTTATCTCATATGGCATAGAAGGAGACTGAAATAGAAATAAGAGTAACAAAGCATCAAATCAGGAGTTATGGTGGAAGTAGAGTCTTGTGCTAAACAAAGACAAACCACCATGTTATTTATTTATTAAAGAGACCTAAAATTATATAAACCGTGAAAGATCCTCCACTAAAGCATGTGGAAGTAAATAAGAGGTAGTGTGTATTGGGTGAGGAGTGATCAAACCCAACAGATTGCAATAATAGTGAGTTTGGCATCGAGTGAATGTAACCGAATATTGTATCCATCAAACTAGTAAGGATTAGTGGATTCTGGTACACCAACACAACTTCATGTGTATGCTCCTTGGACTAACCCTTAGCAGTGAACCAAGTAAAATCATTATGTTTTGCACATGCTTTATTTTTTTGTATATCTGGTCATTGTTTGGTGAGGTAGTGAGAAAAGAGTAATTGTGAAATAGTTTCAACACAGTTCCTTACAACATGGGAACAAGATCCCAAGAGAGATTAACAACTAAAAAGAAAAAATATTTATATTGGACTACACCCTGATTCACCCCCCCTCGGGGTGTCACTAGTTGCAACAACTTGAGAAGGTTATTAACACCCATCTCACTCCTTACTAAAAAAATCACTCAGAAAATGGTTCATTAACACCTATCTCACTCCTTGCTAAAAAATCTCTCAAACAATTGGCTGTCATTCAAACCCATTTCACTCAATTCCATTCCATAAAAAACTGAACTTCCAAACATACCCTTAATTTCAGTGTAAAATCAAAAAATATAAAATATATTAACATTTCTCCAAAATTGAAGTGTTTTTTAATATAAGAAAAATATTATTTGAATATTTAGTTTTTATAATTTTTTTGATAATCAGAATACAAACAATCCACTCATGGTAACATCATCTCGCAACAACTCTTAACAGAACACCCACATAACCCATAACATCCTACAATAATCTATGATAGACCCAAAACCCCCAATAGATTAGACCCAAACCATCAAATTATTTAGTAGAAAGCATATACAACCCCAATAACAAAAAAAACTATGTATAAAAATCATAAAATACCAAATAAAAAACCAATTATAAAAATAAAAACCAGCTAAAATCAAACATACATACTGAAAAAATCCACGAGAGCCACTTCAGTTACCCAAAATGGATATTTGAAATTCCTAAAATGATTCTCCATGAAGAAATTCACCAAAAAAAAGTATATCAGTTGTTGCATTATCCTATTGAAAAATCATGTAGAACCTTCAATTGAACAACATAACAGTTTTTCATGTGAATTCCTATAAAATAGGAATAAGTGTATCCTTACAACCCAACACATTGTTAATATAAGATTAATTCAAAGATGCATTCGTTTTGGATTCAAAATTTTGATAGATCAATATTTCTACCAAAAAAATCCCCAAAGGAAAAGCCCAAACTTTTATTTCATGCAAATTCATACCATTATAAATATTATACATGACTGCCACAATATTTCCATAAACTTATGGCCATCACCACAATATCTTTGCTTATTCTCTCGAGCAGAAATGAAGCGATAACATTATTTTTTCTTAAAAAAATATTCAGACGACTGTCAAAAATAAACTGTAAAGGGATTTCATCACCCTCAGATAGCTCTAAACCATTTTCATAAATCCATAGAACCCAAAATATATTTATCCAATGATCTATCATTATAAGAAAAACTATTCAAGTTACAATCATTCTAATTTTTTTATGTAAACATTATATATATATATTTGTTTGAATCACAAAGTAGTTGCATAAAAAACCCTGAATAACTAACCAAAAGACAATATATCATTCATTTTAGTCATTACCCAAATAATCATTGCTCTGGGATAAAAATAAAAAAACATGCTAAAAATCCACAATCATTCCACACCAATATTAAACAAAATCAACATTAACAACCTATTTATCTAATGAAACTCTAGTAGATAAAATATTATGCATAAATGACCAAGATAAATATTTGTGAAGGGGTTTAGAGAGGATAAAACTTATTCAAAAGTAGCAAAAAATATCAACCAACAGCTTTAAAGCCACAAGATCTTCCATTCATTTGGATGGAAGTAAATTAATAGGAATAACAACATACATTTTCTTTATTGATATGAATAGTCCAAGATATTCCACATGAGATTGATATTAATCATAGAGAATTATCCATCATGATCCTTCCTCCCAGGGTATCCATGGGTTATATTAATCTCCCAACACTTGGGAATGATCCTCTTTTCCTTTCATTTTTTATAATCCTGTTTAAAGTGAAAAAGAGAGAGCATAAGAGCAATAAAACTTCATTTTGAGGATAATTCATAGTATTCAAATGATTTGGAATGCACACACATCACAAATTATGATCCTACTTATATAGGATATCTAAGGAAACTCTAAGGAACCCAAATTTTAAGCTATTTAAATAGGAAAGTTTCACAATTTTCAACTCTTTTTAACTTACAAATCATCATTGTGATTTTTTTAACATTTAAACAATTTTTTAGGATGTTCAAACTCCTCTACGTTATCATCATATGATAATAAACCGATCATGATAGCTTGGAGAAATAGAATAAGCTTGAGCCACATGATATTTCATATCATGTAAAACTATCATGCACATCACCATGGCGTGGTAACATTCACCTCAACATAATATATACTAGCACAAACCATGACATGGTCTAAACCACCACATCATGGTCAATATTTTAGTGAAAATTTCCTTCAATCTCTCACTTACACTAAAATACTTATAGATTTAGCACACTTTTACCTTATATAATGTCATATGTAACAACTTGTGAAACCATATCCAAAAATACTTTTGGATATCTTTCAAAGAACATTTTGGAAAATATATCATTCATTTCCATCATATGTTACATAATATGTAATAACTTGGGAAAATCTATCCAAAAATTCTTTTGGATATCCTCCAAAGTACTTTTGGGGGTAGCTCTCAATGTTTTATACAAACACTTTGTAATAAATTTTAATCCTTATTCACACAACCATAAAGTGTGACCTCATGAGACTTTGTAGTGTTGATAATAATTATTAATTCCCTATTATATAATTGTATGTAAAGAGAAGCCTCTAGAAAAATATCAATGCTACCCAAGCTAAAAGAGTATCTAACATGATATCTATCTAACACATGTATCTTCATACCTATGTCCACCAATCGTATCATATACAAGTATGTATAGTCATAAAAACCTTTTTACCAATATATAGAGTGGCCATGGAATTTGAATCATGTAAATCCTATATAGTTTACTTATATGTTCTTGATTATTCTATTATAAACTAACCAAACAGGTGATCACATCACAATTATTGGCCTAAGATAATGAGTACATCAAATTCCCCTCATCCAAATAAATAAGCACAACAAATGTAACTTATCTATGTATAACTATACACTTCTTTAAACTATATAAATCGATGGATCAAATTTCACACTCTTTGTATGAGAGGAAAAATCCTATATTGGTTAAACCTCAACCAACAACATGGTCAATAACATATCTAACCACACCTGATTAGCTCGGTCTCTAGGATAACAGAAAAAAGGTATTAAATTATAAAGATTATCAGGCTAGGTATCTTTTCAATATTAGGTACAATGATTCAATAAGAAACATATACCCCTAGTATACCAAAGACATAGTGTATGGAACTCCATATGGTATACTTGGTGGATTATCCAACACACAAAACTCCTTTTGTGTCTCATGAGCATATTTCAAATATCTATATAAAATACCACCCACACTAACCTTAATATTTCATCACAACCTATAATACTCCATGATAAACATCATTTTGGGATAACTCAAAGTTGTACTTTGATGGGTATATTATCATTTCACTTCATAAATATATACAACCAACATGAAAGAATGATAAAGTGGAGACTGCCTTTTGTATAACATGATACATTTTATTTTCTTAAACTCATTTAAAAATACTAGAGAACCATACATAAGCACTGACCTAATCATATATAATATGATAGATAACTAGAGAGGCCTTATGTTTGGTACACTTTTAGGGTTTTGTTAATCTCATTACATCTCTATGTAATTTATTCCAAATATATATGTGATAATCTAATAAAACCTCTCACTAAGATCTTTTAAGGAGTAACATATATAAATAAAGTTTGTTTAAATAGTGGCGATACTTACGAATCATATTTTAATGTTCAACTATTTTAACATAATATTCAAACTCCTTTACTTCACAACATCAAATGTTATGATGTTAATAACTTCTATTTTTACTTATAACTCTTTCTATGTTTATCATTATCATCTTGGAACTTTTATAACTCAAAATTTTCTTTCAGATCACTTTGGTAACAAAAATCAACTCTTTACATTAATATATTTCTTCACCAACATATCTTAAATTTTTTTAAATCATCATGTTACTTTTACTTTGGATTAAACATGTACAATACTTCATTTATTAAACTTTGGACTTCTTTAAGTCAAAAAACACTCCCACTTGAAGGAACCACATATATTTTAGAAGCATAAAAATGGGTAAATTTTCAATCTATAACACCAAATCTGTCATAATATACTTGATTCAGTATGGTGATACTCAATTCATTCTAAGGATCTCATGAAATTCATTTTAAATATGAAAATTAAATCAAAATAATTATTTAGTGGAATGATTTTATTCATATTTGTATTTTTGTAACTTTAAGAAACCAAAATATGTAGCCTATAAATCATCCACATGTGTATCGTAACCTATTGAACATTATAATTCAATTTTAGATTTCTAGTGTGGGAGATCGAAGTCCTGAAGATGCTCGTGTGATCATTGAAAGATCATACAATCAATCCCCGAACTTGGATCAATCTATTCTTGATCTTCCTTTCAATTTCTCTCTCTAGAACTTGAGGTAAATATTATAAGGAAAATAAATTCATTAAAATGGGTTCTTTTACCATTCATGGCTCAAAAATGATCTTAAATAGTTAAGTTTAACTTTCCAAAATTGCACTTAATCCCTTGGATAAGTTAAACCTCTTAAACTAGGCCAAATGACATGAATAAATAAGTAAACATGTCATTAATATCATGAATATTTCAACATTATTTAGTAACATTATTAAATTACACACAATGAACCATGAACCATTAACTTATCTTGTTCCCCCCATAATTATTTAATAAATCTTGATTGTGAAATGTTTATTCAAAAAATAATACTTTCACTTATTCACTTTTATTATTCAATAACTATTAAGTAACTTGAGAAATAAATTCAATTATCATTATTCTAAACTTGAATAATATAATCGAATTGATTCACCTATGATTATTCACAGGCCCCCACACATAGGAAACACTTTTTACTAAACTCCAATTCATTCCAACTGGTATAAATTATAGATACACTTTATGTGTGACTCTTTAGGCCCTTATCTTGATAATAGTGAGTCTTATTCCCAAACCAAGAGTGGAATCTAGAAACACATCATAAATCCTAAATAGACGAGGATAATTCATAGCTATGGAAACCTCCTACAAATTATTACTGTATAATATAATATATTTGTCTCAATATATCATCAAGTAGGTTGCATACTTGTTTCATCATCCTATATGCTTGATTTATTTTTCTTTGTCTCTTTAAATGAACTCATCAACAAATACCCATGGTTATAGACTTAATTATATAGTTACATTTCAATCAAAGGGATTGATATATCATCTCCCGGTATTGGAAGGGACACATCCTTTCTCAACTTATTCAATTAATGTTATACCATTTATAATGCACCCAATGTATCCTACCTCACTATGAGCATATGTCGTTATGGTTTTCATCAATACATCAAAATGAATGATACATGATATACATTAATAATAATATCAAGTATAAGTACCAACACACATGTTTGAATATGTGAATATCCAATGACACATATAACCTGTGGAATTTTTATTGGAGTGTTTGTTCTCAAAACCTCCCCTCTTAGAGAGTACCATGTGTGAACTTCATGAGAAAAAGTATCAACATATTATGAGCCTCCAAGACCTGATAGTAAAATATCATCCATATCTCATTAGATATATTTCATCTGATCATAGAATATATGTTTAATAATATTGTCATATCACATCAAGGTTCTCATCATAGGGGTGAATTGTTATGACCTTTTAATGTGAAAAATAACTTAAGGAATTTATCACATTAATGTTACATAAAAGAAAAATCATTATGTGATATTATATTTATTAATATTCAAGTATTTGAATATATAGGTAATTGAAAGTATAAAGTAATTTGGCTTTAGGGAACCAACTCCAATAGACTCCCACTTTCACTAGATCCAAATGATAACAAATTTTAGTTTGTTGGATCTCACATGATGTTCATTCTTATACTAAGATAAGGCTTCAGTCAAAAGGTCTACCACATTCTCTTCTATGGAAACTCTTTTTATTGTGACCTCACCCCTCTGAGAAAAATATCCCAAGATGTAATGCTTCTAAAGTATATTCTTCATCCATTGATGTGATCATGGTTCATTAGATAGGACCACTGATGTAGTATTATTACAATACAATGTGATAAAATCTTTACTATAAAACCTGACCATTTATGAGGTGTGAATCCATTTTTATTTTTCCAAAACATGTGTGTATTAATTATTTATGATGATTTCAAGGTCAGGAGTGGCCCATGATGGGTCTCAGGGAAGTTGGGTCAACCTGTAGTTGAAAAATTATAGGTTGTAGTCTTACATGACAGGAAAACATGTGTCATGATGTGAAAATTGCAAGAAAAGGTGTAATGGTTTAAAATTTTATAAATGAAATTCCCTTTTTAATGACTAAATTCATTATTAAGTAATGTATTTATATAAAACAAAAGCACTACTTTAGTTATTTTGGACCATTATAAAATATAGTCAGTCAAATTTAAAAGACCATTAATCATCTTAACTATTGATAATATAGTTGTTGTACAATGACCATTAAGATTAATATATTAAGGGTTATGATAAATTCCAATTGACATAGACAGAAGAAGCGATGGCCTCAACCAGTAGGATCATACCCTATGAAGGCCATTTATCAAAGCTTCTAAGGGAGATGACATTACTAGGATTTTTTCTTGACTAATCACAATATGAGATTCAATAATTGAAGCTTGATCAAAATAATTTATGGAATAAGTTCAAACTTATCAAGATCACAACCCAAACTATGTTCTCTAAACCACACAAAAAAGTACCACCATTGCACACCTTACCATTAGGGAATACACTGTTGTAATAGGGGGTTATGTATCTAGAATCCAATATTATGAATTTTTATATTTTCTTATAAATATAATAATGATTATATTTATCCTTTTTTATTATTACTATATATATATGATTGAATAATTAGTTTGATAAAAATAATATTTTAATACAAATAAACTAAAATTGTAATTTTTGAAAATATAGTTTCGATTTAAACACACTTTTTTGATAAACTCGAGCATTTTTAAAATAAATTTTATTTTTATGATATATTCTTATTAAATAATACCTATTTGAATATGAATTATAATATAATTTAATGAATTCCAATATAATTTTTATAAGGGTTGGAAAGTTGTTAGTGTTGTAAAAACACGTATATTCTAGTAAATAAGGATTTTTATTTAAAAGTATAAATTCTCATATTTATAGAATTATTTTAATCAAATAAATATTATTTTTGAAATTATCCAATGGTGAATTTTTCACAATTTTCTAAGATGACCAAATTTTTGGGTAAAATTTAAATATGATATAAATATACTGTATGTATTGTGACCTCATAAAAGAACAAAATTGATGTAATAAAACTATAAAAGGAATTTATGATAAAAAATAGGCTTACTCTTTAAAATAATTTATTTTTAATGTTATTTTACTAATTTTATAAACCTTTAATAAATCCTCCAAAACCTATTTTATATTTTATGATTTTAAAATCAATTCTTTATGAATATGACCCACTTCCATGTCACCAATGGTATTATTTTAATATATTCGATTCTTGGGCTAATAAAATATTGAAAACCACTCATCTTTTATAAAAATCAGGTTCAAAAACCATTATAAGGTTTGTGTTTTTTATTATTTTATCATATAGATTCCAAAACCTAAGTTTAAAAATTAATAAATAAATCCCCTCTATTTTTCTATAAATACCCACCCAACCTCCCACTAATCTTCACTAAGAAGGTAGAAAATATTCCAAAGTTCAACTATGCTTAATATGTGGGCATAAGTTTTAGAACCCATATATGTGTCCCATCAAAACCAGAGCTGAAGAGGGAACTTCTAGATGATGTGTATAGCCCACCCTTATCTATTCATCTAGGAAACACTAAGATATATAGATATTTGAAGCAAACTTATAGTGGGGTAACATGAAGAGGGAGACTGCATAATTTGTATCTCGATTCTTGGTATGCTAACAAGTCAAGGATGAGCAACAAAAGTGTAAGGGTATGTTGCAACCATTTCCCATACTGGTATGAAAATGGGAAAACATAACCATGGATTTCATCATAGGACTCTCGAGGAAATTTAAAGGTAATAATTACATCTAGGTAGTAGTTGATTTCCTTGAAAAGTCAGCACATTTCATTTCTATTAAGGAATATTTCTCTCTTAAAAAACTCTCTAAGATATACATAATAGAATTGGAAAGACTTCATGAAGTACCACTCTCCATTGTATCTGATCAAGATTTGAGGTTTACCTTGAGGATATGGAGAATCCTTTAGTAAGCATTGGATACAGAACTAATTTTCATTACTTCTTATCACCCTCAAATGGATGTTTAGTCTGATAAAAACATTCAAAATTTATAGAATATGTTGAGATCATGTTCAATGGATTTCCAAGGATGTTGAGTTCAACACCTTCCCCTAGTGGAGTTCTCAAACAATAATGGTTTCCATTATAGCATTCAAATGGCACCTTATGAGTCACTATATGGGAATAGGTTTTGGAATCCAATATGATGGGATGAAGTTAGAGAGTGGAATCTTATGGTAAATTATCTTATCCAATATATGTTAGATAAGGTTAAAACATTAAATTCCATATGAAATCTACACAAAGTCGATAGAAAATCTATGTAGATAATCATCAATGATACGTAGAGTTTGAGGTCAGAGATAAGGTGTTCCTTCATATATCATAGTGGAAGAAATTCACAAGGTTTGGGAAAAAGGGAAATCTTATTCTAAGATACATTGGCCCCTTTGATATCCTTGATTGCATCGTATTTTTTTCCTATAGACTAGAACTTCCACCTAACATATTCCAAGTACATGATGTGCTTCTTGTATCCCTCTTGAGGAAGTATAAACTAGACCCCTCACATGTACTAAATCCAGAGGTGGTACCCTTGTATAATGATCTTTCATATGAGGATTATTCGATTAATATATTAGATCATAGAGACAAATTTCTATGAAACAAGATAACTCACCTAGTTAGAGTGTTGTGGAAAAACCATAAGTTTGGGGAAGCAACATGGGAACCAAAAGAGACGATGAAACAAAAGTACCCTCATTTGTTTCAGTGTATGAAATTAAATTTTATGGGTGAAATTTATGAAGGTGGGGAAGAATGTAATGACCTAAACTTTTATAAATGAAATTCCCTTTTTGAATGAATAAATTCCTTATTAACTAATGTAGTTTTAGAAAACACATTCACTAATTTAGTTATTTTGGACCATTAGAAAATATAGCCCGTCAGATTTAAAAGACCATTAAGCATCTTAACCATTGATAATATATATATTTCACAATAACCATTAATATTAGTATATGAAGGGATATGATAAAGTATAATTGACACTAATGGAATAAGAAATGATCTCAACTAGTAGGATCATACCCTATAAAGCCCATTTATCAGAGATTTTGAGGGAGATGACATCACTGAGTTTTGCACTTGACCAAGCCCAGTCTAAGATTCAATAACTGAAGCTAGAGAAAAACCATTTACAGGATAAGTTCAATCTTTTGAGATCATGACTCAAACTATGTTCATAAAACCACCCCCAAGAAAGTAACACCATCTTACACCTTACCCTAAGGGCATACACTAGTGTAATAAATGGTTATGTGTCTAGGCCCTAGTTGTATGAATTTTAATATTTTATTTTAAATAGAATAATGATTATATTTATCCCATTTTATTATTATTATATATAAATTATTGAATAAATAGTTTTATAAAAATTAAATTTTGATATGAAGAAAATAAAATTGCATTTTTGGAAAATATAATTTCAATTAAGGAAATTTTTTTGATTAATTAAATCATTTTCAAAATAAATTTTATTTCATGATATATTATTATTAAATATTATATATTTGAATATAAATGATAATTTAATTTAATGAAGTCTAATATAATTTTTATAAGGGAGAGAAAGTGGTTATTGTTGTAAAAATTAGTATTTTCCAGTAAATAAGGTTTTTTATTTAAAAGTTTTAATTATAATATTTAGAGAATTATCTTGATAAAATAAATATTATTTTTAAAATTAGTATGTTGAAATTATCCAATAGTGAATTTTTCATAATTTTCTGAGATAATCGAATTTTTGGGTAAAAATTAAATACGCTGTAAATATACGGTATGTATTATAACATCATAAAAGCCAAAAAATTATGTAATAAATACTATAAAAGAAATACATGAAAAAAATAGGTTTCCCCTTTAAAATAATTCATTTGATTAATTTTATAAACCTTTAATGAATCCTCAAAAACCTATATTATATTTTAAGGATTTAAAATCAATTCTTTATGAACATGACTCACCTAAACATCACTAATGACATTATTTTAATATTTTAGGTTCTTTTCATTATAATTTTTTTAAAAAAACTTCTCTTTGGTAGAAATCATGGGAAACATCCATGGGAATGTTTGTGGTTTTGATTATTTTATCATATAGATCCCAAAAACCTAAGTTTAGAAATTAATAAAGAATTCTTCTCTTTTGCTATAAATACCCAAATGACCTCCCACTAATATTCACTAAAAACACATTGAGTATGAATTTTCTCTACCTATCCATCTCTAAATCCATCCCAATTTGTTCTTAATCTCTTAATAATCTCCCACCATGCTTTTAAAAGTTCCCTCTCAAGGTAAGAGATTCTATCCTCATTATTCAAGCACTTTCTTTGAGTTATACCTTTTGATTTCTAATTGTTCATGTTTTCATATGTTCTTACACATCACTTTACTGTCATTATTATTTTTGAGTAATGATATATCACCTTTAAATCTCATTAAACCCTTATATAAACCTTTATATACACCAGTTATGCTGTCTAAATTATCCTTTGACTTTCCAAGCCAAACATTTGTATTGTGTATACCCATCCCCATTTCTACTAAAGGGTATTAAAATATATATAGTTATACTTAATTTATTTTGGAATCCAATTTATGTAACCCACACTCCTTAATATTGGGATTAAAAGTGGTGAAATACATCCTTATGTTGTATGATCTATGTGGCACATAAATGTATGCACATGATATGAATGTGATGGGTGGGCTTGAAATTATATAGACCTCCAATGCATTGAGTGATGTTTTTATCTCATGAGATACCATGTATGGTGCATGATAGGTTATCCTAATCACACTATGTTATGATTTTTCGATAGTTATCCTTGACTTATGCTTATGATGTCATGTTTTATATTATTGTCACATTCTTATGTTGCCTTGATGTTATCACCTTATATCATGCTTCAATGTCCATGTTTATGATTTTAACCCCTTTTATGTCACCTTGGTATACCTATTGACAAACATATATTACTTTCATCATGTTATGCTTTGATTATTCCCTTACTGAGCTTTATATCTCATCCCTTTATTATGTACATCCCCAGGTTATCCTGTGTAATATTAGATGATCAATGGATTTTAAGAGCATGTTATAGAGTTTTAAATAATGTTTTTGTATCCCTATTTCAAGTTATGGTGTTATTTAACTAATTACCTAAATAAACTAGACATTTTTATCTTTTTTGGATTTTATTATATGTGTCATTATATAACAAATCATGAATTAAGGTGTATTAAAGATATGTGTTTTCATAAGAGGGGAGGAGCCCCATGCCTCAAAAACTCATGGTGTAAATCTATTATTCATGCCATGAAACCCTCCTATAGGGTTTTAAAGTTTATATTTAATTAATTTTAAGTAAGTGTATTTTAAAATGGGATTGGGGCTCTTACTTGGCCAATAGCTCATGATGAACCCCTCCTCCTTAGTTCTTCTCCCCTTCTATGGAGGGATCTTCTTCATTTATCTGCCAAATTGAATGCCATCAGTTGTTTTTGGAATATTTATGTAAGGATAATATTATATTTCCTTCCTTTCTTATTTTATTTTACTATAAGGAGATATTATACTGTTTATTTCTGTTTCCCCCTATTTTTAGGGCTTTCTTCTTTTCTTATTTCTAATAGTTTAGCTTGGATCAAAGGCAGATATTGGATGAGTGGACATCTATGAGTATAAGGTAGGTGGCTTATAATAATTTACCTAAAAGTATCATCATTTTTCATTATGCGTATGATGTTTGGTCATGCCAACACACCACATGTTTGACCAAAAATTATAAATTAAATACTGTTAGTCCTAAATCACGAAATATAACCTCTCTACGGGTCACTAACAACCCGATGGATAGTAGAACAAAAATTTATCCACCAATGGAGTGTTCTTGAGATGGGAAAGTGACTTGGTAAATTAAATAGGCCACCCTAGGATGAATTAGAATTAATATGTGACTATGTTTGTGTGTGATACTGGGACTTTAGGCACCCATGGGGTGCACTTGACTTGAGAATAAATTGGGTAATTGAAGAGGTGACCCTTAGGGTGTTTAGAACTTGAGATATGGTCATGGGTGAGTGAATGAGGATGCCTATTACATGCTCTAGGATTCAATGTCTATGTTTAGTTTTTTGAGACTAAACTCAATTGAATAAAGGGTGGCCTTAGGGGTGTCGTAACTTAATAATTTGACCAATTATGTGGATGGGGATGCCTAATACATGTTTTAGGATCCAGGGGACATGTTTATAATATGATTTCTGATGTTATTGAATTAAATAAATTTATTTTTAAGTTTACTATGTTATTTAATGATGATGAGTGTTTATAACACCTTGGGGTGATTTCCACTTAGGTTAAGTGATGACTCATGATACTTTATAATGCCTTTGGGTGATTTCCCTTAGGTTCGATGGTGATTACTACTACTTGGAATGCCTTGGGGTAATTCCCATTGGGTTTGGTGATGATGCTTACTTATTGGAATACCTTCTGTGATTTACCTTAGCTTAAGTGATGTAACATGATACTTTATAATTCCATGAGGTGATTACCCTTGGGTTCAATAGTTTTCCTGATTACTTGATTACATAGGATTATCTTATTAGGAATCGATAATGCTACCTGATCTCTCACGACTGCCTGGGATTAATGTTTCCGACGCTTTCGCTGGGGCGCACGCATCCGTCCGTCCGCGGAGGAGGACGCGCGGCGCTTGTTGTCCCGCATTCCCGCTTTCCAAAGGCGGGCGGCATTCGCTCCTTATTCAGGGACGTCTTCTCCTTGATCAAAACGGGATAATGGGATGTCGTTTCTTCCTTCTGTGGATTCCTCCTCAGAACTCGTCACCTAGTCCGAGTCTCCCTCATAGATTTAATACGTAGTTCGTGAAACTCTTCCCAGTTCCATGTTTCCATGGACGCCGGTTAATTACACTGCTTCTGTCGGGACATTCCAAAGGGTCCAGTCCGGGCAGCAACCTTTAGTCGGGGGAGTAGTCACGTTGAGGCATCAGTAGCGTGTCTGGATGCTGGGGAACCTGGCATGTCAGTTTATTATCCATGGACACAGGGCTTCTCGAGGGTGTGGAAGCCCGAGGCATCCCACATCGAGCGCGGGGAATTATATGCCATAGACACATATCTGAGGTTTTCCTCAGCTTCCCGTGTTTAACACAGGGTACGCCGCGGGTTTAACGTCCAGCGGAGACGGATCATCCCGATCAGAGCATTAGCTAGAATAGATCGGATTGAGGGATTTCCCTTGAAGGGATGCCGATACCGGGGCCAGCCCATGGGCGGCTGTGAAAGGGAGCGCACCGACATGGTCTCACCGGGATATGACAGTCCAGGCGAGGATCAGGGTGGATGGCAGATGGATGAATGAAGTGGAGGGTGGAATGGAAAGAAACCGTCACAAGGGAAATGGTGAAGTTGGGCTTGAACCTTAAAGGGGCTTCCTACGTATCCCCATGGCAGGGAATCAAAGTCCGCGTAGTTCAGGATGGTGCCGGTGAACCGGCATGAGGGTGGACCTTGGTCTGATGGGCATCGTCAGTGAACCGACGTGAAGGTGGACCTTGGTCCGATGAGCATCGTCAGTGAACCGACGTGAAGGTGGACCTTGGTCCGATGGGCATCGTCAGTGAACCGACGTGAAGGTGGACCTTGGTCCGATGGGCATCGTCAGTGAACCGACGTGAAGGTGGACCTTGGTCCGATGGGCATCGTCAGTGAACCGACGTGAAGGTGGACCTTGGTCCGATGATGGATGGGCTTGAACCTTGGGAAGGTTTCCTATGTACCATGCCTTGACATGGATCAAAGTTCTCGTAGTTCAAAGGATTGATGGAATACAGTTTAACGTCATGCAGGACGGTAGTGAACCCTGGCGTGAATGAACGACAAGAGGTGGGCTTGAACCTCATGGAGGCTTCCTACGTACCATGCCTTGGCATGGATCAAAGTTCTCATAGTTCAGAATGGAGGTGGGTGTCGGTGAACCGACGTAAATGAGGGACCTTGGTCCGATGGGAGATGGGCTTGAACCTCTGGGAGGCTTCCTACGTACCATGCATTGACATGGATCAAAGTCCTCGTAGTTCGGGATGTGACAACGACTTGCCATCGGACTGGAATACAGTTTAACGTCGTGCTGGACGCAGGTAGAACTCGACGTGAATTGGATAATGGGTGGGCTTGAACCTCGTGGAGGCTTCCTACGTACCATGCCTTGACACGGATCAAAGACCTCGTAGTTCAAAAGGGGCTTCGTCGGCGAACCGACATGAAAGTGGACCTGGGGTCCATTTGTGGTGGGCTTGAACCTCGTGAAGGCTTCCTACGTACCATGCCTTGACATGGATCAAAGTCCTCGTAGTTCAAAGGATGAGTCACGACGGCTTGCCGTCGGACCGGAATGCAGTTTAACGTCATGCTGGACGAAAGTGGGACCCGACGTGAAGAAATGACGGGTGGGCTTGAACCTCATGGAGGTTTTCTACGTACCATGCCTTGACATGGATCAAAGATCTCGTAGTTCAAATGGGTGTGCAGTTTAGTGTCATGCGGGACAAGGGGAATACAGTTTAACGTCATGCTGGACGAGGACGTACAGTTTAACGTCATACTGGACGGGGGCGAAACTCGACGTGAATGAACGACCGAGTAATGTGGCTTGAACCTCATGGAGGCTTCCTACATACCATGCCTTGACACGGATCAAAGTCCTCGTAGTTTGCTGGAGGTAGGGGGTCAGGGTCGGTGCTCACTCTAAGCCCACATGAGTCATGCTCGGTGTGAGAAACAAGAGGTTGCAAGGCCCTGACGATCACGTCGCGAAGGGTGCGTCCGTGAGAAGCGAAGAGGGGCTTACACGTTAGGCGGCCCATGGTGCTGGGACTTACTCCAGGATGGAGGCCCGAGGTGCGGCAAAGCGCAGGGGTCACAGTTTAACGTCATGTGTTGAGGACGTGGTGCTTGGGAGTTTAACGTCCTACAGCTCGGATGAGGTGGGTTCACTCCGCACCCCTAGGACTTACATAACCGGTACCCTCTGGTCCTTGGGGAAGGGAAGGTACCAGTAAGGTCGTGGTCAAGGGGGGTTGTAGAGCGAACCATCGAGGGGTCCACGTTAGCGTGGCTATGTGAAGAAGCAATAGCCGTTAGCATGCCTATGCGAAGAAGCATTAGGCGAAGCAACACTACGAGTGGTATTGTCCATGGGACTTTGAAATCACATCGTGCAAACCTAGAGGGTCACACGGGAAGAGGAATTTCTAAGCGAAGGAGTGTGCTTCGCGAAGCGGAGTGCCTTGGCCTTAGCATGGGGCATTGGTGTGAGTGGAGGGTGCTTCGCGAAGTGGAACAATATTCGCAGAGTACTGCCTCGCGAAGAAGGGGTGCCTCGTGAAGAAGGGTGCTGCAAAGCAGTGTTCTTTGCGATGTGTAGAGATCCTGCCCTAGCATAGGTATCACTAGCACAGGTTGGGTGTTTCGCGAAGCATAAGTGCTCCGCGGCTGCCCGGGTTCCCTTGGGAATTTCCTTCCTTCGCGAATGCCCTTGAACTTCGCGAAGGGCATCCCTCTCGGAAGAGGGGCTTAAAACGAGACCAAGCAAAGGCGTCTCGCGAAGTAGAAGTACCTTGCGGAGCTCATGATTCCTGGGGGAAAAGGGTGCTTCGCGATTCGGGAGAGGATAAGCCGAAAGGTCGGATTGTCCGTCCTCTAGACTCAGGGGGAGCCTGGTATTTATAGGGAAGGGGCGCCGCGAAGCAGAACTCGCACGCCGCCTCAGGTGCTTCGCGGCGCGCTCGCGAACGTCAACGTCGTCCGCGAAGAGTTACTGCCTCTGGAGCTTCGCGGCGGGCTCGTGAACGTCAAACGCGTTCGCGGAGAGTTACCAGCTCTGGAGCTTCGCGGTGGGCTCGCGAACGTCAAATGCGTTCAAGAAGAGTTACCGCCTCTGGAGCTTCGCGAGACCGCGCTGCTCGGGGTGCCTCGCGAAGCAGGGTGCTGCGAAGCAGTGTGCTTTGCGATGCGTAGAGATCCTGCCTTAGCATAGGGATCACTAGCACAAGTTGGGTGTTTCGCGAAGCATAAGTGCTCTGCAGCTGCCTGGGTTCCCTTGGGAATCCCCTTCCTTCGCGAATGCCCTTGAGCTTCGCGAAGGGCATCCCTCTCGGAAGAGGGGCTTAAAACGAGACCAAGCAAAGGCGTCTCGCGAAGTAGAAGTACCTCGCGGAGATCATGATTCCCGGGGGCAAAGGGTGCTTCGTGATTCGGGAGAGGAGAAGACGAAAGGTCAGATTGTCCATCCTCTAGACTCAGGGGGAGCCCGGTATTTATAGGGAAGGGTCTCCGTGAAGCAGAACTCGCGCGCCGCCTTAGGTGCTTCGCGGCACGCTCGCAAACGTCAACGTCGTCCGCGAAGAGTTACTGCCTCTGGAGCTTCGCGGCGGGCTCGCGAACGTCAAACGCGTTCGCGGAGAGTTACCACCTCTGGAGCTTCGCGGTGGGCTCACGAACATCAAATGTGTTCGCGGAGAGTTACCTCCTCTGGAGCTTCGTGAGACCGCGCTGCTCGGGGTGCTTTGCGTTGGTGCTTTGCGTCGGTGCTTCGCGAGGCAGCGTGCCAGCCTTCTTTTTTGTCCCTTATTTTCGTGCAATATTTTGGCACCAACAAATGCCCCCCCTCAGACTTGGAGCCGCGGAGGGTGAAGGGTTGATGTCTGAGGGAAAATCTCCAAAATTGTCGGTGGTTCATGATGCAGCTATACGAAGGGGGCCCGTGGTGCTGACCGGGGCCACGGATCTGGACGCGCCGCGATGCTCCGCGTGGGTGAGGCGCGCCGCGATGCTCCAGGGTCACCTCCTATAAATAGTGGGGTCGACCTCTTTTGTCTTCACGCGACTTCCTTGTCTTTTTGTGCTCTCGACTTCACGAAGCTCCGCGTACTCCGCGACAGCCCTCCGCGAATCGAGCTTCGCGGCGAACCGCGGGTCTCCGACTCCGCGTCCGCGCCAAGTGAACTTCTGGTTGTCGGCCTGGGCCGGACTTCATGGCTTGGTCTCACGACCGACCTTCACGATCCAGATTCACGATCCAGCTTCGCGATCCATATTGAAAAAATTCTTTTCCGAGGGCCGGAATCGAAATGGCCCATCAAGAGGCTGTATTGGGGGTGCTTGCAGATGCTGCCCGTCAGGATGAGATGGCCAACTGTCCAGGCCTTGGGGAGATGGTCCGAAGCCATTCGGAACACACTTCTTTGACAGATCTGCTATCAGAGGGTCAGAAGAATTATCCGCAGTGTAAGAAGCTGCCATTGTACGGCTTCGGGTTGAGGGATAACGTCTTCATCCCTGAGGCGAGTAGGGATGAACCGGCTTGCTGGTTCAGAAGTACACCATGCCAGCACCAATGGTTCAGGGCGACCGATGGTCACGCACAGGAGGACTTCACACCCGTCACCACTGACTGTCTCTACAACCATGTGAACGATATTGACGGGAGGCCACTGCAGCCGGAGACGTCCCCTCCTCTCTATCGTACCATGCTGAAGGCGGCTTTGCAGGATTCAAAGAAGGGATGGTCCGATGAGTGGGACCTGCACCAGGGCGGCAACTTCACTGATGACTGGGCCTGGGCCTACTGGGTAGGAGCCTCATGTGAGGAGTTTGGGGCCGATCTGAGGAGAGTGGGGTTGTATGAGGTGGCATGGGCCTCCCAATTCCACATTTACCAACCAAAGAAACTGATGCTGGAATTGCTGAGCAGATGGTCATCTAGGACCAATACCTTTCACCTGCATCACAGGGAGGTGGGCATCAGCCTGTGGGACGTCCACCAGATTTCTGGGGTTCTGATCTTGGGGGATATGTATGATGAGTTCCTCCCCGTCATCAGCGCGTTGGAGGATACAGAGCAAATGCCGCGACTGGTGTCAGCGCTGATGGCGCTCGTCCCTGGATAAGACAAGGAGGCAGTGAGGGATGTCCACTTTAGGAGATAGTTAAAATGCTTCCTGAATTTCCCAGAGAATCAAGAGTTCCCTCCGAGGCCTCGAACTTGTCCAAGGGCGGCCCAACGGGGCAAGGGGCACTCGTATTGGTGGGTATTGGAGGACAGCCAATGGAAGACTTGGGGTTTCAGTGTCAGCACTGAACAACAGCCGATAGTCAGGCTGGCGGCGTTCATTGCGGCTCTCATCTGCGGTTGGATCCTACCGGTGAGGGATACAAGCATGGGGGTGTGGCCCAGCTTGTTTATTATGGCATCCATGTTGGCCATGGGGCAGCCGATCAATCTGGGGATTCCAATGCTTGCCAAACTGTACAGAATGCTGCGACACATTAGCGAGGGCAAGAAGACACCGAGGATATGTGGGCCCTTCCACCTCCTGTATGGGTGGATCGCAGCGCACATCAGGGGGATTTACGAGTATCCAAACCCCATTTCGCCGCCGGGATCGAACTTTCGCCCCTCCATCCTGAACACGGTCGGGAGATTCCCATTAAAACTAGCTGTGCCGATGGTGCTGAATCGGGTGTGGAGGGCGGATGAGTTTAATTTCCACCCCTTCCCATTACCGACGGGGGTACTTACTGATGACGGGCGGGGAACGGAGGAACATCGGGCTTACCTCCTGGCCTTTCGAGGTGGAGTTTTGGTGGCACAGATAGATCGTGAGCCACTCTGCGAACCGTACACCTCACATCGTTTTGCGAGGCAGTTCCAGTGCCTCCAGCGGCTGACCCCGCAGGTTTACTGGGAGGTGCGTCACGAGGAGCACCCGTGTGTGATGAGGCAGCTGTGGCTCATGTTCACACGGGAAGATGGGAAGATGCGGATTGCGTTGACTCCATCCACCGCTGCTTTCGGATTGGTGAGGGAGTATGCCATTAGTTGGGAGGCTGCTTACCCAGGGGAGATGCTGAAGCAACCCACTATTTGGGTCGGTGACGGTGGGCCTCCCATATCTCGAGGTCGGGGTTGGAGGGCAGCTAGGGCCGCTCGTGGTAGCAGGGCTGCCATGGCGGCGAGACCCGCACCGGCCGAGGGTATGGCAGCAGCGGTGGATCCGGTGATTCCGGAAGAGCAGGGTCATCTGGAGAGGCAGCCACCGAGGGGATTTCATAGGATATCCACTCAGGCTCCGGGGAAGGGGCTGCGTCATATCGACATGGCAGAGGATGCTATCTTCCCGGAAGCTTGGGACATTTGGGATGTCAACCGGCAATTCCTCAGCCCACCCGAGATATGGGCCCACCTGAATCGCCTCGGGATGGAATTACCGAGCATAGGCCCAGTCCGGGCTGGATTCATGGCGTCTCCGGTGGAGGCAGAACAGTACCTGGACGAGCTGAAGGATTACGTTCACTCCAGTGGTGTCCCTCGTCCAATGACAGATCGGGTGAGGGTACTGCTGAATCGAACGGTCCCCCCACAGTTATCGGCTGCCGATCTGAGGGAGCGTTTCCCCCTGCTGGAAGAATCAGAGGACTCCTCTCAGGAGGATGAGGCTGGAGGAGGGAGCCCATTGGAGGAAGGCGAGGTCGGAGATCAAGGCTCAGATTCCGACGATTTCGCGGAGGCTCTCGAGGTAGCATTCCGAAATTCTTTCCTTACGATCCGTTCTTGGGTCACTATGGACTTCTCACCGATGTTTGAGCCATGCAGGAGGAACTTGTTCGCAGGACTCGTTCTCACCCCTTGGCGGGTGACGATGCGGGACCTTCAGAACTCGCGCCTATGGCTGCGTCTAGTTCCGCGTCTGGTGGGACCAGAGCACCCGAGGTGGCTCCTCCAGAATCTCCAGACCTTCCAACAGTATACGGAGGGCCTCGCCTTGGGGCCCCGTCAGTACCGGCTCAAGAACAGCGCCAAAAGGTTGATCTCTGTAAGTCTCCTCTACTGGTTCCCCTATCGTTATATGTAGACTATGCCTGCCAACTAACGTTTACGTCCCTCTCTGTCGTACAGTTCTCCGATTGGCATGGGCTGCTATGGCAAGGCTGGTCGGGATGTCTGGTGGCGTCCCTCCTAGGGGCATGCCGGTGATGGTGGCGATAGTCCCCCCATCTCCTCCAGCTGCGACGCACATTATCACTGGCGGGACCACCAGCAGGGTCACACCCGAAGTCATTGAGGTGGACTCCGAGGAAGAGGATCAACCGGTCGGTCCCAATCTTGTCACGCATGCTTCGGCGCCAGGTGTCATACTGGATTCAACACCAGATGTTGATCCTGCCGAGGATTTCCTGAGGGCGTATCCCATGTACGAGCCTACCAATTGCGTAGACTGGGACGAAACGACCTCCAAAGAGGAAGACAACAGCATAGTCCACCACCGGTTGTGGAAGTTGATCACGTGTTTCATCAAGGACACCCCCAAGCGCAATGGTTGGCCGAAATGGATAGACTCCGCTCACGGTTGTGCGAACTGTGCGCTGGGGGAGTAGATGCCCAACGTCCTCATGCAATCATCCGAGATCTTATGGCTGAGAAGATCCGGGATCATGATCGTGGGCTCAACGTGGGCTGGCAGCGGAGGAAAGCGACCAACATCAAGAAGCTCCAGGAGGCTGAAGGTGAGGTCCAACAGATGCAGACCCGGGCAGATGAGCTTTCAGCCTCTCTTAATGCACAATCTGAGCTGGTCTCATGGTTGAGGGCCTAGTTGGAAGAGGAAGAAGAGCATATGAGGCAGGCCTCTGGAAAGATGGTTGTCGTTCGAGCTGGCGTAGAGAGGGCCAAATCCAAGGCTAAAGAATTGCGCCCCATCGCTGCTGAGGAGGAACGGGAGCTGAGTCAGTGGCAGCAAGCCTTGGACTCCACAAGCCAACGAGTGGCGGAGCTGCAACGCTCTTTTGACGGGGTCAACCTGTCCATGGGGGGAGTCGATCCCCAGGTATTGTAACAAACCAAAAACCTTTTATTGGTACTTTCGTGCCTCAATTTTTCTTTCTTTGTTTTGAATGCCGTAGCTCGCACAATTTCCTCTGTTTGAATCGCCTTGTTACATCCCTACAATGTTTGCGGGATGTTCGGAGACAATTCCCCAAGCCCACGTGGGTCGAGCCTGATGTGAGAAATAGGAGATAGTTTCCCTCTCATCCCACCTAACATAGGAGTGGGGACCATGCTCCGGGCATCCGGGATTCGGATTACCAGTACGGATTTCTGAAAGACGGGAGAGGCTTGATCGGAGAAGGAACTTTCAGGATAGCCGAATTACCATTTCTTCGGTGTGCTCTTATGCACGAACGAGGCAATGCCAGGGGCGCTGAAATCGGTCCAAACAGATAAAAATGGGAAGTGTGAATCACAATACCCAAGATTCAGAACACTGTGGGGATGGCGTGACAATAAGGGACAACCGTTAACCTTGGAGGAGAAGCGGTATCCTTACTGCGTTAGCCTGTAATGAGGACAACAAATGAGGGTCGACCGTTGACCATGTTCGAAACACGGTACCATGTCACAAATGTTGTCGATCAATCCTTCGGGATGTTGGCCCAGGACAGTTGGTGGACCATAGGTCAAACATCCATACTGTTAGGGGGTCCTTCCAAACATGACCAGTCTTCCGGAACGTTGGCCCAGGATGGTAGGTGAGCCGATGCGGCATGAAACCAGGCCGTTAGGGGGTTCTTTTAGACATGAAAGAGGATGAGGGTCCGAATAAGGGGCACGCAAAGCGTGGAATATGGAGTGATGGTTTGCCTGAACAGAATCCAACACTTATGTAGTTACACCACCGTGGTGGGAGTACACCATATGGGCACATTGGTTTGATCATGGATCATTCCTTCTTTCAGACAAGGCCTCTCTGGCGAGGGGATTTACCGCTTCCCAATGTAACCTTGGGGCATCCTGAACTTGTTCAGGGCAAAATTGCAGCTACATAGTTCCCCCTGAGCGGTCAGGCCAGAGGGCCGGAAATGGGGAGGAACAGGATTTTGCGGTTCCTGGGGTTGGACCTGAGGCGAAATGCCTGGGTGTCTCTACACATCCCATAAGGATGGGAATCATGCATTGAGGACACATGGACTCCTGTAGTTTAACGTCATACGATAGGACGTGGAATAAAAGGGAAGATCCCAGGGAACGTGTGGTGCGGTAGATATGAAACCGACGTGAAGGAGGACGTAGTCCCACATCACACCACGTACCCCCGGAGGAAACTCTTCAGGTCGAGGGACCAAGAGTGAGGATTAGGCTGGGCCCGAAGCAGAGTGGTCAGGCGTTCCTACGTACCCCATGAGGGTGGGAATCAAGCCGTACGTAGTTCTAGAAGCGCAATTTAACGTCATGCGGGATGAGGAGCAGCCCGACTGTGTTGGTACACATCCCGCCAAAACTACTAAGCCCACGTGAGTCGTGCTTGGTGTGGGAAACAAGCAGTAGTGGTGTGAATTTCCCGACACAAAAAGGGGGAAGGTTAGGGCAAAGGGACGCTCGGTGAATACCAGCCCAATAACACTAACACGATCATTTAGCGCATCTAGATGCGTGAAGAGAAAGAGCCGAGTATGATGGAATTCCACTTGAACACGAGGAAGTGGAAATGTGTGAATCATGGCACTCGAGATTCAGATCACGATGATGGCGGTGTGACGGTGGAGGATAACTGTTGACCGTGGCGGAAAACCAGCATCCATATCGCGTTAGCCTAGAATGGGGACAAACAAATGAGGGTTGACTGTTGACCATGTTCGAAACACGGGACCATGTCACAAATGTTGTCAAATATCCGTAGGGACGTTGGCTCGAAACGATTGGAGGGCCCTTAGGTCCAGCATTCATGGAGAGCCCTTAAGCCTAGTATCCATGTCGTCCGAGGGTCCTTTTGGATGTGTAAGAGGATGAGGATCCAAATAGCGAGCTCATGAAGCTTGGTCATGGGACGAGGGGAATGTCCCCATGAAAATCCCACACTTCGAGCTCTTTGTCGAAACACATCTGAATACGACAACGAGACGTATTAGATAGGGGGAGCAGATTCCTTTCCCATAGGGATATCTTAGTTTAGGGTTGTAGAATTTGGACCATGTATGGGTAAGGGGAGTAGGGGATACATGGCAAGGTGGTTACAAAACCCGACGTGAATGAGGACCTAAGCCCTACTTACCATGCATTCTCTAGGGAAATGCTCGAGTCGAGGGACCGAACACGAAGGTTAGGCTGGGCCCGCGGAGAAGTTCCCGGGTGCTCCTACGTATCTCATGAGGATGAGAATCAAGCCACATGTAGTTCTTGATGGTGACATGGTAAGATACCAGTGCCAGGGGAGAAGGGGAGTGCGGCCGTGGCCCTTGCACTAAAAGAAGCAGAATTTGATAAATCTTGTTTGTCCTTTAAGGTGAGTGGTTTTTTTTGTGAAGCGACAGGCCTAGAATAATAGGCCGTGATGTCGCCATAAGGATCAAGCCGTGATGGGTGTTGACAAATGGCATGGCACGTGACCAATACCCAACGTGATGTCCTCTACAACGAGGTCACCACAATGCAGTTCCGTTTTTCATCATGCGGCCAGGATGATAATGTCACAATTTAGGGTCATATGATAGGACTAAGCATGCATTTTATCGTCATGCAGCGCAGACATAGCAGAAACGATGCTAGGCGGGGAACGTGCGTAGTGTTATAAAACAAAATTGATGGAGACATGATCCCACATCACATTTTACGCCATTCGGAGGGGGAGATCTTAGGCCGAGGGGCCTATATAGAGGTAAGAGGTGAAACAGGGGGAGAGACTGGCTCCCTAATTGGGTTGTACCCGAAGACAGGGCGTCCAGGTGGTCCTACGTATCCCATGAGGATGGGAATCAAGATGAACGTAGTTCCGAGGAGATCTTAGTTTATGGTCTTAGATCTCAGACTAGGGGAGCCCCGAAGGACGTCGTATTGCAGCTTTGTCCCCCTGATATGCAAATGTGCACTGAGGGGTAGTGCCAAGAGTGTCGAGATTCCACCTGGACATGATGGGGTGGAACATAATGTGAATCATGTATCCAACATTCAAGGTCGAGAAGGGCTGGCATAACGAAAAAGGATTACTGTTGACCATGTTCGCAACACAGCATCCTATCGCATTAGCCTGAAATGGGGACAAACAAATGAGCATCGACCGCTGACCATGTACGCAACATGAGATTTGTATCAATTTGTTGTCTGAAAACCCTCGGGGGCGTTGGCCCGTAATGGTAGGAGAGCCCTTGGGCATTGTATCCAGGCCGTTATTGGGGGTCCCTCCGGGTGTGAAAGGTAATGGAAGCCCGAATGGAGGGGAACACAAAGCTTGATAAGTGGAAGGAACTTGATCAAGTTGAATCTGACACTCTTGGTCCTAGACCAGAGTACTCTTAACACATGGGTGAACCACTGCAAGGGGTCAAGAGACTCAACTTGAGGGTAACCAAGAGATGGCGGGTTCCCGGGAGAAGGGGGCATGGTGCCCAAAACCTTATATCATACCTACATATCCCCCTCCTGGAGAGGGATAGGCCAAGTGGCCTAGGTGACCGGGAGATCATTAGATCTCTAAGAGGTGGGGCTGGGCCCAAAGTCTGGACATTCAGGTGGTCCTACGTATCCCATGAGGATGGGAATCAAGCCACACGTAGTTCTGAAGGGTGCCTTTTAATGTCATGCTGGACAAGGAATAGGAGGGATAACTCTCAGAACGGGGGTGCGCGTGGTGCAGCTATTGCAAACCCGACGTGAATGAGGACATGATCCCGCACTACGCCACGTAGTCCCGTAGTCGGGGTCCTGAAGGCAGGACTGAAGAGGTGAATTTTCTAAACTCAAGCTGGACCCAAAGACAAGGGGTCTGGGCATTCCTACGTATCCCATTAAGATGGGAATCAAGCTAAACGTAGTTCCAGATGAGAATCTTATTTTATGGTCTTAGAGCTCGGACTGTGGATGGTGACAACTTCCCGAGTAAGCACAAATGTCAACCCGATCCCTAAGCCCACGTGAGTTAAACTCGGTGTGGGAAACAAGGGGGGGAATCCTTATCGCAATACTTGGGGAGTCCATCAAAGGGGAGTCGGTAGAGAGCCATGAAGGACACCTTTGACGCGACTTGTTCCCCCAACGCGCAGACATGCATGGAGGAAAAGTACCAAGAGTTCCGAGACTCTACTTGGACATGATGAAGTGATGAAGGGTGTGAATTGTGTACCCAACATTTTGGGCTGGTTGGCATGGCGATAGAGGAAAACCATTAACCATGGTGGAAACACGGCGTTCATATCGCGTTAGCCTGAGGTGGGAACAACAAACGAGCATCGACCGCTGACCTTATTCGCAACGCAGGATTTTATCGATTTGTTGTCCCAAACCCTCGGGTGCGTTGGCCCGTAACGGTAGGAGAGCCCTTGGGCGTAGTATCTAGGCCGTTATTGGGGGTCCCTACGGGTGTGAAAGATGATGAAAGCCCTGATGCAGGGATACACAAAGCCTGGAAAGCGGGTGCGGACGTGTCCAAGTAAAGCTTGGCATTCCAGGTAATAAACCAGAGTACTCTTAGGCGCATCGGTGAACCGCTGAAGAGGAGTCGACGAAGCAACTCCGGAAGGAGAGATACATGGTGCAGTCATTACGAGACCGACGTGAATGAGGACATAATCTCACACCACACCATACACTCCTATAAGAGAGGACCTGGGCTGGGGCCCGGAAAGGCCAAGGGGCTTGATGGTTAGGCATTGGTCAGGAAGGCCTGACCTGCTTGCAGTTTATTGTCTTGCAGTGAGGACGAGGGTCGGGGACCCGAGGAGGCCAAGGGGCCTAAGGTCAGGCATCAGTCAGAAAGGCCTGACTGATCTGCAGTTTAACGTCTTACATAAGGACGGGGGCCAGGGGACCTGAGGAGGCCAAGGGGCCTGAGGCTGGGCCTCATAAGGGGAGGCGTACGGCGTGGTACATTATCCTGACGTGAATGAGGACGTAGTCCCACACCACACCGTACACCCCTATGGGGAATCGGGGCCGTGGGACCGATCGCTAGCACCGCCCGGGAAGAAATTTGTCACTTTGGGATGGGGTAGAATGAATCACTGCACTCGATGTTTGGGACATCTCGGGGTGGACCCGAAGATCCAGGACACTGTTGACCATGTTCGAAACACAAGGTTCCTATGGTGACCCAAATGGGAGCAACAAATGAGCATCGACCGCTGACCAAATTCGCAACGCAGGACTTGTATCAGCTTGTTGCTTGAAAACCCTCAGGGCGTTGGCCCGTATCGGTAGGAGAGCCCTTGGGCGTAGTATCCAGGCCGTTCTTGGGGGTCCCTCCGGGTGTGAAAAATGATGGAATCCCAGTCAAGGAGTGGGTGAACCATAGCTGTATCCATCCACGAAAGAGGCAAACATCTCCAGGGGGGATGTGCAGCCAGGTCGAGGCTTGCTCGATGTAAGTTGGGGAAAAAGTGTGCACCCTGCCATGTCTTGACCCAAGGGGAAGATTTTGGCTTTTGGGCTGGGCCAACGGACAAAATGTCCGGGCGTTCCTACGTATCCCATTAGGATGGTAATCAAGCCATACGTAGTTCTTGAAGGCCATGCAGTTTAGCATCGTGCGGTGAGGACGTGGGAGGATAGAAGAAAGGGAGTGGGCACATGGTGCAACCCTTACAATCCTTGTGTGAGCGGGGTTGTATGAGCGGGGCTAAGAAATCCTACTCCATGATACACAAAGATCCTCCAAGGAAACTATTCCTAGGGGGGATAGTGGAGGAGAAAAGCTTGGGGATGGGCTCAAGACGAGGCGTCTGATCGTTCCTACGTATCCCATCAAAATGGGAATCAAGCCACACATAGTTCTTGAAATACAGTTTAACGTCATGCAGGACAAGGAGACATCTCATTTGGGGATATGTAAGGTACAACAAGTAACCTGACATGAATGAGGAAATAACCTCACACCATGCCGTACAATCCCACAAGAGGGTATGTCGGGGAGAACCAAGGGGCCTGAGGCCGGACTGCGGTCAGGGAGACCTGACCAGCTTGCGGTTTAACGTCTCGTAGTGAAGACGGGGGGCCATGGGCCCAAGGAGTCCAAGGGGACTGAGGCTGAGCCTCGGTCAGGAAGGCCTGACTGACTTGCAGTTTAACGTCTTGCAGTAAGGACGGAGGGAGATCTTAGTTTAAAGTCATAGAGCTCGGACCATTTTGCAGTTTATCATCTTGCAGGACGAAGATGCAGTTTAAGGTCGTGCGGGACCATAACTTGCAGTTTAAAGTCATGCGGGACCTTTTCACAGTTTAGGGTCGTGCAGGACCCTTTTCCCCTAGGCAAAGTATCGCTTGAGGAATTTGGAATTGGTGGGAGGGGTTATACGCTCTCCATCCGTGGTCACCAAGGGGTATGCTCCATTGGGGTAAACCTTATGGATGATATAAGGCCCTTCCCATTTGGGTTCTAATTTGGGCGGTTTCCTACCGGGAATCATTGGAACTCAAAGGGCCAATACCAGGTCTCCCTATAGAAAAGAGCAGAGACGAACCTTCTTGTTGAAGGCCCTTATTATCTTATCCTGATGCCTTTCCAGATTGTGCAGGGCACGAAGCCGGTTCTCGTCCAGTGCTTCTAATTCAGCTAGATGGATCTCAGCTACCTCATCTGATGTCTGGTGATCATAGACTGCAGTGCGTAACGACGACAGCTGGATCTCAATGGGTAGGATGGCCTCAGCTCCATACACCAGGGAATATGGGGTCACCTGGGTAGAGTTGCGAGTCGTCATCCGGTAAGCCCAGAGGGCGTTGGGGAGCTTGTCTGACCAACTTTTCTTGTTCTGACCAACCATCTTCTGCAGAATGTTAGAGAGGGTTTTGTTGAACGCCTCGATCTGTCCATTTTCCTGCGCGTAGTAGTGGGAGGTATGGTTTGACCAGATGTCGTACTTGGCGTACAATTTTTTTAATTCAGCCGCCCGGAAGTTGGTGCTGTTATCGGTGAGGATGGCGTGAGGGACCCCAAATCGGTGGATAATATTGGAGCTCACAAAGTAAATGATGGAACAGGACTTTACCTCCTTGAGTGGAACTGCCTCTGCCCACTTGGAGAAGAAATCTGTAGCAGTCAGGATGAACCTATACTGGCGGGCTGTTGCTGGTGGATACGGTCCCACTACATCAAGTCCCCATACCGCAAATGTCCAAGAGTACTTGGTGGGGTGGAGGGGCTCCGGCTGCCGATGCAGGAAGTTTTCGTGAACTTGGAACGCATGGCACCTCTTGACATACCCAATACAATCGTGGATCATAGAGGGCCATAAGTACCCCAACCTCCAGATTTGATGGGATAGCTTCAGCCCAACTTGATGGGCGCCACAAGAACCGGCGTGAACCTCTTGCATAACTTGAGGTATCTCAACCCCTTGGATGCAACGGAGGAGGATACCATCGAAACTCCGCTTATAAAGGATCTGTTCAAGACTGGGGCCGCTCTGGAGGGTAAATTGCAGCGCGCGGCGTCGAATTCGCTCGCGCTCAACCCGGTCATCCGGGAGGTGACCATTTTGGAGATACTCTACAAAAGGTGCCCTCCAGTCGGGAGTGGCTTCAACCTCTGTGTCTGACGAACCCGAGACTCCTGACGTGGAGGGTCCGGCGGTGAGATGACTTACCGGTAGGCCATCATTGTCCTCTTGGGTGACGAGGGCAATGAATCTCCGGTGTGCCACATGTATGATCAAATCATCTTGATCGGGTTCTGCGAGCGACGCGGCTAAGCCAGCCAAGGCATCTGCTTAACCATTCTGCAACCGTGGGACATGGGTAACCTCTGGTCGAGAAGAGAACTGGGCCATTAGGCGGAGGGTGTACTCTAGCAACGGTACAAGCTCCGGCTTCCTGACGACGTAGTCGCCATTAACCTGTTTGATTACCAGCTCGGAATCTCCTTTAACATGTAGATGGGGGACATGGATCTCAAGGGCCAACTCGAGGCCGGTGATGATAGCCTGGTACTCTGCCTCATTGTTCGTACAGCCTTCTGATAGCAGGAATGAGTACGGAAGGATAGATTGTGCCGGGGTAATGAAGACAATACCCAGACCCACCCTGTTGAGCTTGGGATCGTTGATCCACCTACCGGTGGGGCTCCGGGAGGCGCAGTCAAAATGCATTTTCCAACACGGGATGGCATGATCGACTGAGAGGATCGTCTCATCAGGAAAATCCAGGTCCAGGGATTGATCTGTGGAGGTTGGATGGGCAGCTAAAAAGTCTGCCAACGCCTATCCCTTAATGGCCTTCTGAGGTACGAACCTGATATCAAACTGCTGGAGAAACACCACCCACCGTGCTAGTCGGCCAGTCAGCATGGGGCGGTTCAGGATGTACTTCAGTGGGTCTACCCGGGAGACGAATTGCACCTCATGGTGTTGCAGGTAATGTCGCAACTTCTGCACGGCGAATACGAGCGCAAGACAGCTCTTTTCGATAGGGGAGTATCTGACCTCCGTATCGAGAAGCATGCAGATGAGATAGTAGAGACTGTTCTTAGTACCCTCGTTATTCTTTTGGGCGAGCAGTGCACTGAGGGATCTTTCCAAGGCGGTCACGTAAAGGACCAAAGGCTTTTCGGAGACAGGTGGCATCAAAACCGGAGGTTGGAGCAGATACTGCTTGATTTCCTCGAAGGCGGTCCGACACTCCTCATCCCATTCGTAGGCAGCACCCTTCTTCATGAGCCGGGAAAAGGGCTTACACTTGCCGGCCAGATTTGCGATGAATCGGCGTATATAGGCTAAGTGGCCTTGGAGGCCTCGAAGCTCCCGAATGTTGCTCGGGGGAGGCATTTGGATGATGTCTTTGATCTTCTCCGAGTCAATCTCGATACCTCGGTATCTGACAACAAAGCCCAATAACTTCCCAGAGGTGACCCCAAAGTCACACTTCAACGGGTTCATCTTTAGGTGACGGGAACGGAGGAAACCGAACACTTTCTTGAGGTCTTTGAGATGGTCCTGGCGCTGACATGATTTGACTACGAGGTCATCCACGTAGCATTCCACCAATGTCCCGAGAATCGGCTTGAATATGCGATGCATGACCCTCTGATAAGTGGAACCTGCATTTTTCAAACCGAATGGCATAACCTGGTAGCAAAAGGTACCTTGGGGAGCCCTGAAGGCAGTGGACTCCTCGTCTTCGGGGGCCATCCGGATCTGGTTGTACCCGGAATACCCATCCATGAAAGAGAGAGCTTGGAAACCATCCGTGGCGTCAATCAATAACTCCTTCACCGGGAGTGGGAAGTCATCCTTTGGGTAGTGGCGATTAAGATCGTGGAAGTCGATACAGGCTCTGATATTCCCATTCTTCTTCCTGACTGGCAAAATGTTGGCAAGCCACTTGGGGTACTGGACTTCCTCGATGAAGTTGGCTTTGATAAGCTTATCAACTTCGGCCTCAACCATAGCACCATGAGAAGGGTGCATCTTCCTGGGAGGCTGCTTAAACCCATGATGTTTTGCCGGGAGGCCCAGACGGTGAACAGCTACCTGGGGATCTAGTCCTGGCATCTCGTTGTAACTCCAAGAAAACACATCACGGTGTTGTTTGAGGAAGTCTACGTACTACTGCCGCTCCTCTAGGAACATGGCTGCACTGATTAATGTAGGTTTCGGATCTGCCTCGCTACCAAGGTTAACCTGTACCAGTTCATCAACCGTGGTAGAGACGCCTTCTTCAAAGGCAGGGGGAGCATCCTGCTGGTCTTCCTCTCCACCCGTGGGGGGATTTCCCGCGACGGGAGGTACTTATGGTCTATCAAAACATGCGGGGAAACTGGTGCCGGCTTGAGAAGTAGTGGTCATCATATCAGGAGACACACTCGCCATTGAGACCATAGCAATGAAGGCAGTCGATCCTATCCCATCTGGCCTTCGGCCTAAGGGGTCGCGTTTGATGACATCAAAGCAGTGGTGACGTGTCAGCCTGAGTCAGTTAATTCCAGCCCGGCGGAAGAGACACGTATGGCACACCACCGTTGTCATAAGCTTGACATCCCGGTACCGTATAGGGGTAGGAGGTTCCGGGATCACCAGAGCCTAGTTGATGTAGGAGTACGAGGTGATTTTCCGCCATTGCTTGGACACGGAAACATGCCTTCCTTGTGTACCCGAAACAACAAAACATTGCCCCATGTCGGGGATCATGGCCTCCAATCGGTGGATCGAGAGGACGTAGGCGTCATCCATGCTTGCCCAAGGATCACTTGTGACCGGGGCGGGTTCATCCTCACTCACTAGGATTTGCTTATCCTTACTTTTGTAATAACACGCATCCAGATAGCGGGCCTCACAAGAAGTGAAAGGAGACGCATCTCCTTGGAGCATGCCTACTCGACTGTTGAGTGAGTATTTGAGGCACTGGTGATACGACGAAGGGACCGCTGCATGCAGATGGAGCCATGGACTTCCCATCAACGCGTTGTAGGCGGTTTCCTGAGAGACAACCATGAAATCGGTGCTGGCAATTAAGCCACCGAACTGAGTCTTCAGGCGGATCTTGCCAACTGGGGTTTGCTCGGTCCTGTTGTACCCCTGGATTTTGAGGTCAGAGGGAGTTAAATCACCTTCAGATAGACCCAGCTTTCGCAACGTCCGAGTCGGAATTAGATTGATTCTGGAGCCCGTGTCAACGAGGCAGCGGCGGACTTCCACGCCATTGAAGTGGCCAGTGATGTACAGTGGGCGAATGTGCCCCTGTATAGGAGGGTACTCATCTTCACCGGAGAACGAGATAACCGCCTGACATTCGACGTTTTCAATCGTCTTGGTATGGAAGGCTTCTGTAGCTGCTACCTCCGTCTCAAACTAGAGGGGGCTCCTTAGGGCCTCGGCAAGTGCCTCGCGCATTTTGGATGATAGGCGAAGGGCCTTAAGGATAGAAAGCCTTGCTGGAATGCTGGCCAGGTGCTTCAGGACATCATACTTTCATGCCAAACGCGAACCTCTGCTTACAGGAGGTCGTTCGGCATTTGGAAGCATAGCGGGTCCTGTCGGTTGAACCGGCGATCGGCTAGTACTGGGTACATCCTGCTGCCTGCTAGCTGAAGCCTGGAGAGTAGTCGCCGGACTAGGATTGGATAGCGGAGGCTGGCCTGTATCTGGGAAAGACTGACTGTGATACGAACGAGGCAGCTCTCCCTGATCTAGTAGCAGAAACGACAGTGGAGGTAGAGCCGAGGGCGTTAGATGGGGTTGCGCGTGCTGAGCTCTGCGCTGAGCCTGCTGTCTGGTCTCAGTAGCGTGCACGGCTTGGCTGAAAGTGCCTACTGACGTACCTCAATGACCGGCGTGGTTGCGATTCCGCCGGCGTTGACGTCGGCTGGAAACGTTGGGGAGGTCTGCCTGGCGTTCCCCCACGTCGGGAGTCATATAGGGCTTTACCAGCTCCACGGTGTTAACCGAAGCGTACCCCTGGCTGTCGCCCGAGGAGTTATCCACCGCTGGGCGGCTTCTGGGAGGAATCCTCATTTCAGGGGGCATAAAGTTGCCGAGAGTGCAGGATGATGATGGCAACAACGGTGCACGTTGCTTCTTCTTGCATCGCCGCTGCTTGCCCTTTTGGGAAGAGGTCGATTGTGAAGACGACACAGAGGTACCGGCTACCTCTTCTGAAGGTTCTGGCTGCTTCAGGCGCGCCCGGATGATACCATGGGCACGGACGATGGTTTTTCGAGCCATCCAGTCGTCGTATTTCCGGGATCCACAGTTGGGAACCTGCTGCCACTCGCCTTCGCTGTCGCTGCCGATTTCTGGCCCTGCAAAGACACCTGCCACTTGCGCTGGTGCTGGGCCCAACTTGACTATGTTGTTGTTGACCTGGTCTTAGAGCCAGTCTTTAAACACATATAATTTCTTGAGGGTGTTCCCCAGGATCCGATGATAGGGACAGTAGTTGGGGTGATCGGTGAGATTCGCCTCTGCCGGCCTTCTGCACTCGGGCAGGCGCACAATCCCTTGCTCTAGAGCACTTCGGAAGTAGCCAGGGACCTGATTTTCGTTGAACGAATAAGTCTGGTGCCTTTTTTCCGGATAGGACGCCCTAGGGGCCTAGCCCTGATGAGGGGCCGGAGGGGCCTGCTGAGGAGGCAGTGCCTGATTGTCTCGCCTGGGTGGTGGTAGCACATTGCGCGGGGGAACCTGTCAGTTCTGAGGCGGTCGCTGCTGGGCAGGAGCCTATGCTTGAGGTGGAGGACCTTTGGGGGGTTGCGGGGATGGTGCCGCCGGTAGTAATTCCAGCTGCCTAGGGGCCTCTATTTGGGCCACCGCGGTGGGTTCAGCCCTGGCGATCCTCCTGGCCGGGATCATAGGGGGCAACAAACGTGCCTGACTAGCCTATTTCAGAGCTTCCTCAAGGGGCTGAGCCTTATCTGAGAAGTCTCTGAACCCTCCCGGGTAGTTCTGGGTAATCAGGGAGGGTACCAGCTCCGTTTTTACGTTCCCCACACACATCGTCAGTAATTGCTCCTGAGTCAGTGGCATATCGAGGGAATACGTAAGTCCCTTCTACCGGGCGATGAAATCTACAACCCGCTCATCAGGCCTTTGCTTGCACTTGAAGAGGTCTGCAATGCTGGTCTTCCGTGTGGTGGAGCTGAACTGGTATAGGAACTGCTGTTGGAGATCCTCCCAACCGGTCACCGATCCGATAGGGAGCTGGCTGTACCAGACGAATGCTGGACCTTCCAATGTCTGTACGAAACATCGGAGTTTGGCGGCTTCTTGCTGAGCCGGGGTCCCCAGCATGGGGCCACACCTGGAAGAAAAATGTGCCAAGTGCTGTGGCGGGTCCCCTGTCCCATTGAAAGGTGAGAAAGTGGGGTTCACAAAACCCAGGGGTGCGGGCATATCATCTACCCACACGGGATACGGCTTGCCATCCGGTGGGACCGCTACCTGCCGCGTTTCCAATGCTTCGAGGCGGGCTGTGAGAGCCGCTATAAGATCATCCAGGTGGGGGTCCCTGTCTTGACGGGGATCCCTAACCACAAGCACGTTGCCAGGTTCCTCAACACGGTAGATGGCTTCGGCAGCTCGTGGATCAACTAGCGGAACAACCTGCAGGGCGACTGGGGGAACCCAGACTGGATTCTTCAGATTGCCCCATCACTCGGGAGGGTTTGGCGAGACGTATCGCGCCCTCTTACCGTAAGTTCCAGCTTCTTCCCTGTCTACGGCAGTAGCATGATCAGGGTTTCCTAGAGGCATCTCACCGGGGGGAAATTGTTCCTGCCCCTGCTTCCCCGACCTGGGATTAACATAGTTGGGTCGCCGCTCTGCGGCGCGCTCAGCCAAGAGTTCATCAACCAGCCTCTTCTTCTCAGCAAGTTGCTGGCGTAACGTGGCCTTCTCGGGATCTTCTTCCGTTTTCTGCACAGAGGCAGACGGTTCGGAGTGCTTGACAGTTCCGACGTGCTCCTTATCCTTTCCGGTATTTCGACCGAGTACCAGCGACTCGGTGGGTACGGGGAGGCCTAGCAGGTTCCTCTGCTGACGGGTAACCCTCCCTGATGGGTCCAGCAGTGGCGGTACGCCGTCGGGGGGTAAGTCTCCATCAAGGAATTCAAGCTCGTCTTCCTTGTCCACGACGTCAGCCATGTGGACCGCGACCCATCTTGAGGGCATGTCCTCGATGTCGCATAGCAAATCGGGCTGTCGTCAGATAGGGTCGAAGAGGAGAGCGGCATAGTGTCCCCAACCACAGGCTTACAGATGGGGGGTAGCTTCCCTGACAATTCTGCGGAGTATTTTGAAACTCTGAACACATTTCCGTTGAAGGGCGCTCTGGCGGCCTGGCGACTCAGGGTGCTGGGCTGCAAGGAGTGCGTCCGAATCGATCAGGCAGCATTGCTCGCCGATTTCTTCGAAGTGCTTTCGACTTCTGGGGTATTCCACCCGCTCGTAACGAAGGCGGAAGTGTGTCGACCATAGGGTTCGACAAAAACACCCCACTTCTTCAGGGGCAAGGGACTCTGGTGCGCGAAAATTCAGCGCCGCCGTCGGCCAGAACTTCTCCGGGAAGTGATCCGCTGCAAGAATACTCCAGAAGCTCCTGGGCTCGGACTCGGGGTCTGGTCCTGTATTTCCCCACTCGTCAACCGGGGGCGGCTGAGGGACTAGTAGCAGTACCGAGGCGGACCTCTGGGATAGTAAACTCGACGGCGGAGAATACGGCGAACGAGCTGACTGGACGCCGAATTCCAGGGCATCCTCTGAGGAGTGAGGTGACCTGGCCACGATGTCACGGTACGATGGGCTGATAGCCGCAGATTCCGGCACAGGAGTCACGGCTACCGGCGTCAGGTCGTGTCATCGCTCTACCACAGTTGGCCCCCAAAATAGCTCTTCGTGATCTCTGGTAGAGGTAGAGGGCGCTTCTGGTGACGATGGCGGTGATTGCACGGTCGAGACCTGCGGAATTCCCAAGACTTCTTCCTCCTGGATGTACCTGCGGAGAGAGATGGGAATTTGGTGGACCTCACATTCCGGGAGAATGAGGCTAACGCGTCTAGTTCCTACCCCGGTCCTTGATACGGAGGAGCGGGGAGAAGGTTCCATCGCTGAGTCGCACTCCGCTTCAGAGTCGGAGAAGCGAGCATGTTTGATCTCCACCCGGGCTTTCCCAGGACTCTTCTTGTGGCGGCGATGACTCACTCTCCTGCCCCGGGGTGGCTCTTCGGGACAGGGTTGATCCCTATCATGTAGTCTCGGGGCGGCGCTGGCGCCGTGGCGGAGAGGGCCCCCACTCGAGATAGCTGAGGTGCGAGGGGCACCAGGGAAAATGTCTAAGGGTACATGGGGAGGACCTCCATGGAGAGCACCCACGTGGGCGGAGCCTCTGTTGGAATCGGAAGGAGCATGGGGAGGACCTCCATGGTCTATGCGGGCGGAGCGAGGCTGGCCTTTACTCCTCATGTTGCTGGGGTGAGGAGGACCTTCACCCATTGCAGAGAGGACGTAGGGAGGGCCCCCACGTTGGAGAAGGACTGGATGGACAGTGCCTTCAGATCGGCGGTCGGGGGTAGGATGGACTCCATACCCTGTATAGTGGGCGTGGGAAAGGTTTCCGCGCCGAGCGTCACTGCTGCTGGGTAGGTCTTCCTTCGAGATGGGGGTAGCACAAGGCATACCTTCATAACGAGCTTCGGAGTGGGGAAGGCCCACACTCTGTGGAGTAGTGGTATGGGGAGGGCCTCCGTACGGGGTGACATCACCGCGGGTTAGTTCACAGCGATCACCACTCGGGCTTGCAACCCAGAGAGTCAACCCAGCCTGCCCGTGGGGCGGTTGGGGTCTCGATCCTGGTTGGGTGAAGGAGTGCCCCTGCTCAGTGTATGCAGGGACTTCATGATGCACGTCGGTGGTGGCTCAGGCCACTGTAGCTGCTGACGTTGATGCACCTGGGCGGGCGTTCTCAGTCCGGGCCCGGCGCTGACGTCAGGTCAGGCGAGCTGGTGCAGGTGGTGTAGGGGCATAGCCTGCCTGCTCTTCCTGCGGAGTCGGACGGCGGCGCTGACGCGGCCGGGTGGGAGCTCTTTCCTGGAGCCCTTGGGTCGGGGCCCTGAGTGGGCTGAGCCGGACGGCGCCCGCCTCATCAGCGTAAGGCGAGGAGTCATCAAGGCGTTCCGGGGACAAGCTCCCGAAACGGTTGAACGTTGGGGTGGGGAGCAGGGGCTCCCTGCGTGGCCTATTAGGGCGGCGTTGATGGTGGGGCCTGGATGCCTCCAGGTCCAGGCGGGCCATGTCCCGATTTGGGATGACCCCTTCCTCCTCGTACCTGCGTACGAGGTTGTTGATCACCCTTCGCTGGATGACCTCTGATGGGGAAAGGGGATGTGGGTGCCCCGTATTCCGCGATGTGGCGGCCATCATGGCAGTAGCGGCACCATGTGGGGTGGCTGTGGTGATGTTTCCCCTGCCCCTGTGTAGGCGAGCGGGCGGTGATCGCGTCTTTGTAACAGAAACCTGGTTCCTGAGAAACGAAGGGATCAACTCATCAGCACTGAGAGGAAAAGGATTGACAACCAGTGCCCCAGTGTCCTTCCATTCTCCACATCTGTAAGAAGGATCCATGCCAACACGCTGCAGAATGGAGTGCCCCACGTTCTACTACCCTGACTTCCGGTAAGTTTCATGATAGGCCCGCTATTTTCTTGGCGAGACCAGGCACCGGATATCTGAATCCGGTGACACGTCAATCTACTGGTGTCTCGAACGCTACTAATCTCCATATTGAGGAGAATAATTTCACGTCGGGTTCACCATTTTTGTTTTCGACGCTTTCTCCGGGGCGCGCGCATCCATCCATCCGTGGAGGAGGATGCACGACGCTTGTTGCCCCACATTCATGCTTTCCAAAGGTGGGCGACATTCGCTCCTTATTCAGGGACGTCTGCTCCTTGATCGAAACGGGATGATGGGATGTCGGTTCTTCCTTCTTTGGATTCCTCCTCAGAACTCGTCACCTAGTCCGGGTCTCCCTCATAGATTTAATACGTAGTTCGTGAAACTCTTCCCAGTTCCATGTTTCCATGGACGCCGGTTAATTACACTGCTTCTGTCGGGACATTCCAAAGGGTCCAGTCAGGGCAACAACCTTCAGTCGGGGGAGTAGTCACGTTGAGGCATCATTAGCGTGTCTGGATGCTGGGGAACCTGGAATGTCGGTTTATTATCCCTGGACACAGGGCTTCTCGAGGGCATGGAAGCCCGAGGCATCCCACATCGATCATGGGGAATTATATGCCATAGACACATATCTGAGGTTTTCCTCAGCTTCCCGTGTTTAACACAGGGTACGCCGCGGGTTTAACATCCAGCAGAGACGGATCATCCCGATCAGAGCATTATCTAGAATAGATCGGATTGAGGGATTTCCCTTGAAGGGATGCCGATACCGGGGCCAGCCCATGGGCGGCTGCGAAAAGGATCACACCAACATGGTCTCACCGGGATATGACAGTCTGGGCGAGGATCGGGGTGGATGGAAGATGGATGAATGAAGTGGAGGGTGGAATGGCAAGAAACCGTCGCAAGGGCAATAGTGAAGTTGGGCTTGAACCTTAAAGGGGCTTCCTACGTATCCCCATGGTAGGGAATCAAAGTCCACGTAGTTCGGGATGGTGTCGGTGAACCGGCATGAGGGTGGACCTTGGTCCGATGGGAATCTTCAGCGAACCAACGTGAAGGTGGAACTTGGTCCGATGAGCATCATCAGTGAACCGACGTGAAGGTGGACCTTGGTCCGATGGGCATCGTCAGTGAACCGACGTGAAGGTGGACCTTGGTCCGATGGGCATTGTCAGTGAACCGACGTGAAGGTGGACCTTGGTCCGATGAGCATCGTCAGTGAACCGACGTGAAGGTGGACCTTGGTCCGATGAGGGATGGGCTTGAACCTTGGGAAGGTTTCCTACGTACCATGCCTTGACATGGATCAAAGTACTCGTAGTTCAAAGGATTGATGGAATATAGTTTAACTTCATGCGGGACGGTAGTGAACCCTGACGTGAATGAACGACAAGCGGTGGGCTTGAACCTCGTGGAGGTTTCCTACGTACCATGCCTTGGCATGGATCAAAGTTCTTGTAGTTCGGAATGGCAGTGGGTTTCGGCGAACCGACGTAAATGAGGGACCTTGGTCCGATGGGAGATGGGCTTGAACCTCTGGGAGGCTTCCTACGTACCATGCCTTGACATGGATCAAAGTCCTCGTAGTTTGGGATGTGACAACGGCTTGCCGTCGGACTGGAATGCAGTTTAACGTCGTGCTGGACGCAGGTAGAACTCGACGTGAATTGGATAATGGGTGGGCTTGAACCTCGTGGAGGCTTCCTACGTACCATGCCTTGACATGGATCAAATACCTCGTAGTTCAAAAGGGGCTTCGTCGGCGAACCGACATGAAAGTGGACCCGGGGGTCCATTTGTGGTGGGCTTGAACCTCATGAAGGCTTCCTACGTACCATGCCTTGACATGGATCAAAGTCCTCATAGTTCAAAGGATGAGTCACGACGGCTTGCCGTCGGACCAGAATGCAGTTTAACGTCATGCTGGACGAAAGTGGGACCCGATGTGAAGAAATGACGGGTGGGCTTGAACCTCATGGAGGTTTCCTACGTACCATGCCTTGACATGGATCAAAGACCTCGTAGTTCAAATGGGTGTGCAGTTTAGTGTCATGCGGGACAAGGGGAATACAGTTTAACGTCATGCTGAACGAGGACGTGCAGTTTAACGTCATGCTGGACGGGGGCGAAAATCGACGTGAATGAACGACCGAGTAATGTGGCTTGAACCTCATGGAGGCTTCCTACGTACCATGCCTTGACACGGATCAAAGTCCTCATAGTTCGCTAGAGGTAGGGGGTCAGGGTCAGTGCTCACTCTAATCCCACGTGAGTCATGCTCGGTGTGAGAAACAAGAGGTTGCAAGGCCCTGACGATCACATCGCAAAGGGTGCGTCCGTGAAAAGCGAAGAGGGTCTTACGCGTTAGGCGGCCCATGGTGCTGGGACTTACTCCAGGATGGAGGCCCGAGGTGCGGCAAAGTGCAGGGGTCACAGTTTACCGTCATGTGTTGAGGACGTGGTGCTTGGAAGTTTAACATCCTGCAGCTCGGACGAGGTGGGTTCACTCCGCACCCCTAGTACTTACATAACTGGTACCCTCTGGTCCTTGGGGAAGGGAAGGTACCAGTAAGGTCGTGGTCAAGGGGGGTTGTAGAGCGAACCATCGAGGGGTCCACGTTAACATGGCTATGCGAAGAAGCAATAGCCATTAGCGTGCCTATGCGAAGAAGCATTAGGCGAAGCAACGCTACGAGTGGTATTGTCCATGGGACTTTGAAATCACATCGTGCAAACCTGGAGGGTCGCACGGGAAGAGGAATTGCTAAGCGAAGGAGTGTGCTTTGCAAAGCGGAGTGCCTTGGACTTAGCATGGGGCATAGGTGTGAGTGGAGGGTGCTTCGCGAAGTGGAACAGTATTCGCGGAGCACTGCCTCACGAAGAAGGGGTGCCTCGCGAAGCAGGGTTCTGCGAAGTAGTGTGCTTTGCGATGCGTAGAGATCCTGCCTTAGCATAGGGATCACTAGCACAGGTTGGGTGTTTTGCGAAGCATAAGTGCTCCGCGGCTGCCCGGGTTCCCTTGGGAATCCCCTTCCTTTGCGAATGCCCTTGAGCTTTGTGAAGGGCATCCCTCTCGGAAGAGGGGCTTAAAACGAGACCAAGCAAAGGCGTCTCGCGAAGTAGAAGTACCTCGCGGAGCTCATGATTCCCGGGGGAAAAGGGTGCTTCGTGATTCAGGAGAGGAGAAGCTGAAATGTCGGATTGTCCGTCCTATGGACTCAGGGGGAGCCCTGTATTTATAGGGAAGGGGCGCCGCGAAGTAGAACTCGCGCGCCGCCTCAGGTGCTTCGCGGCGCGCTCGCGAACGTCAATGTTGTCCGCGAAGAGTTACCGTCTCTGGAGCTTCGCGGCGGGCTCGCGAACTTCAAACGCGTTCGCAGAGAGTTACTGCCTCTAGAGCTTCGCGGCGGGCTCGCGAACGTCAAATGCGTTCGCGGAGAGTTACTGCCTCTGGAGCTTCGCGAGACCACGCTGCTCGGGGTGCTTCGTGTCAGTGCTTCGCGAGGCAGCATGCCAGCCTTCTTTTTCGTCCCTTCTTTTTGTGCAATATTTTGGCGCCAACAATTAACCTCAAGGAGTTAAAATTTATGATTGTTGAAACTTTATGGACAAAGAAATATAGATTAGGCTAAAGAAAATATGGTTTATCTCAGGTGTCACTATAGAATTAAGGATCAATAGTGGTTTTATTTATTTATTTTGTGCCTTTATTTATTATGCACAATAACATGAACTTTATACTCAGACTAGATATGCTTATAGACGTAGTTGGTTTTGGACTACTAAGTTGTACTCACACCCTTCTCGGACTGCTATTTGGTACCCGAGTGAAACTTCATGTTTGAAAGACTAGACTAGGGCAAGTGCCCCATGGTTGATGCTAGGTTTGGAATGCTAATATGGATCATGGGAGTTTGGGACTGAGCTAGAAATTATGACCATTTTTAATGGTGTTTCTAATTTTTATATTTTATTCATTTGGGTTTTGTGTATATGATCTACAACTGATATACGACTACTTACTTGACATTTTTATATATTTCATTTTTCTATATCATGGGGCCCATTTGATTATTTATTGGCACTTGTATGGATGCCTATTTTATTTCTTTATATGGATGTTATATCTAGTTTATATTATTTTTTCCATTGTTTGACTCTGATATATGGGTATAGTCTCTCTATTATACCACTATAGACCTATGATTTTAGTCACCAGCCTCTAGCATATGGGGTGGCATGCTTGAGGTACAACGACGACCATTATTTTGGACACTGCTCAGTGGTCTGAGGTGGAGGGACATGTCAAAGTGGTATTAGAGCCCTTCATTTTGTATCACTATTTAGGTAAGGTAGATATGATTTATAGTATTGTCAGAACATTGTATATAACTTGTGACTGGGAGCTGCCCCATGTGTGAGGGAAGTCCACATTACCAGGGATAAGATGTTGCTCATGCTTTTCTCTTTTATTGTCGACCTATTTCACATTGAGTGATGCACATGATTATGAGGCTACTGATTTATGGGATTTTATCTCTTGGTCGGTATAGAAAGAGTGCATATGGACATTCATCATACCAATTATATATAATTAACATTTCATTTGTGTGATTTCTTATGATTTTTTATTTAGACTATGACATGGGTTAGTTACTTAAAGTGTCTGAAACCATTTATGTGATGTTTTCCCATATAAGTGTATAGTGGAATCTTACTGAATTGATCCTATAAATAGATAAAAACACATTAATTGATTAGTTTCCTTGATTATTATAAGGTATCATCTAAAAAAATTCCGATTACAACTTATAAAGAGTTTTCCTCTATAAATTATGTTTGAAATTTCATTTAACTGGACCTTAATTATGAAAACTTCTCATTAAAATAAATAGTTAAAAGTGTATTACATGATCATGTTTATTTATTATTATGTGGAATTAGTTAAATAAAATTCTAATTACAACTTATAAAGCATTCTTCTATATAACTTGGAATTGAAATTTCATTTAATTGATCCCTATTTATGACGATTCTAGTTAAATTAAAAATGAAATATATGGTGTTTTTAATCCTATATATATATATATATATATGATGTGGACCTTATGGGTATATGATGTTGACCCTGTGTATAGGTAGTTGGGGATAGTGAGGGTGCTCGAGTTATGAGATCCTATAATATGAGACGTAGGGAGTAATGGGGCATTACAACTGTTATTCATTTCCAGGAACTTTGATATTAGGAATTTTAAAAGAAGTATGTTCTGATGAGGGTCATAGTGTTCATGACCTGAGATTGATAATCGGTAAATGAGGATATGGAGAGATCCTAGGTTGTGAGACATTTATGATGTGGGATGTACAAGATAGTGGTATTACATTCCTAGTATCAATTTGATTTGAGCCATAATGTTGAGAACAAATATACATCATCACTATTTGTGACCCTTGTGCATTTATTCCTAACCTGAGAGTGGGTAGGTTAGTCTATACTTGAATATTAATGTGAGACCATTATGTTCTAGGGCTTTATCGAAACAATGAGACTTGTTAGTTGTCACTATTTTTTCACCTGTTTTGTAGGAATGTGAATTTTGGACAACCTTGGAGTGGGTAGTTGGTTTAAATATGGATTTCTAGATGTATATGTGCATGATATACCTAAATATAGTGTGTTGTCTTGTGCGATACCTTACAATGTGAGATATGTCTTGGGATATTGGTGAGTCAAATGTTGTTTCTTAATAACAGGATGTTTTTATGCTTTTGTGGGAGATGAGTTGTGATATATGAGGGTAACCTGAGAGAGGGGTTAGTCAAAAATAGTGAATTACTTAGAGATGAGAAGTATACTATATGATTTATATTTAGGATTATGTACAAGAGGTCAAAAAATACTTGGAATGGGTGTATAGATTCCTTATGTGTTATGGATGCAGATTATCAATCTTGATGTTTTGGGATGTGTTTGGTTTCGAAGGGCAAGATCGATAAGATACCCAACCCTATTTATAAGGTGATCCTAGATGGTTGTATATAAAATATGCAGATCATGGGTAGAAAATTATGGTTTTATGTTGATTCTAAGATGGCTGGTGATCTCGTAGTCGATCTTAGCATGGGTGAGATTCCTTAAGCTTATTACAAAGAAATCATCAAGTGTGATTCTTTTGGCTGGATGATTTTGACATGCAGTGAACATATTCAAATGAAATATTAAGTGCATAACCCAAGGATGGATGAAATATGAATCTATATGGTTGATTCATATCATAAAATATAGTGACACTAGGATGTATGCAAGCTGGGTATGCTTGGTTGACAACAGAAGTAGTTGAGCACCATTGTGAAAGGTTAGATAGGAAACTCTTTTACTATGTGTTAAGTGAGTGGGATTTTATTTTACCTTTATGGTAATCAAGTTGGTTCAACCTAATATTAGCCTTACAAAGGTAATATTATTGTTTAGTTTGATGTGGTTTGATTTTTATGGCATGTGAGACATGTTTATGGGTGGTTTTTGAGAAATCTTTGGGATATGGAGTTTGAGTTGGGAAAGTTAAATGAATTCTAAGGTAAGGTTACAATAACAAATGAAAATTCATGGTAGTCACATTTTATTCTTCTAGTGTGTGGATAAACTATTTTTAGACACATGTGTTCGGTCCCTATATTCAATTGGGGTTAAGACCTTATGAGGTGCCAATGTGTTTTGGTGGGGTCAAGGACTCCTTAGTTTTTCCCAAACTTGGGAAGTGAAGTCATGCATTTCATATGGAATCAGTGGGTGATCTATTATGAAATAATTATGTAAAGTTTTGAGATTCATTTTTGAATGAAAATATTAAGAGGCTGTGGACCCTTGGTGTTATGGTGTATGCTAGTTAGAGTAAGAGATACTCTAGGTTATGACCATGTGTAGGTTGTCTTGGGAAGTGAATACATTGGGGTATGAACAATGTGTGAGATAGGGTCTCTATAAGTGATAATGAAATGATCATGGGGTCAAGAAGAATTTGGATATGTCTATATGAACAACTCATATAAGATATGTGTTGTGACCCCTTTTGTTAAAAGTAAGTTATAATGTGATGACTATTGGATCTTGTGAAACTCTGAGGGGTCTAGTGACTCAGTGCGATGGCTACAGGATTGGAGAGTTCCTAAAATATAATTATTTTAGCACCAATGAATTTGTGAGTTTCTATAGGGTTTAGGTAGGGATATTAGCAGAATAGAACATGAGAGTCATGTGATGATGAGCAATGTCATGGACCTTAAGTTGGATCCATTAGGGCAAGGTGTAAGGTAAAAATTTGTAGTTAGGTTTGAAAAGAAATTTTGTCATGAACCGCAGTGTTGATAAAATATTAATCATGGATCAAGTTGATGACTCATTCAAGTAACATGAGTGGGGATTGAGGATTCCAGTGTTTGGATAATGGTAGATATTAGGAAGGATCATCCTTGTAGATTAATAATAAGGAAGTACTATGGTGGGGAGTACAACATGGACTGTTTGAGTGTGTGTTTCTCATTTGAGTAGTTTTTAGTGAACATTAGAAGAGATATGTTGATAAACTCAACCCAGACATGGTTACAGTTGTGAAATCACTTTGGTGCAATCTATTGTGTTAGTTATAGAAAATGGAAGGCACTCAAGTATCGATTTCGGCTGATGAAATTTTATCGAGGTTAGTGTAGTTGGTTTTTGAAAACCATTAGATATAGAATAATATTCCAGTGGTATAACCAGGTGTGAGTATTAAGAAGTAGATTGGTATGGTGATTGGGTCGGTGAGACATTATTTCTCTAGAATAACATGCCAACGTGAAGAGTTAAGTGAGGCCTTGTGTTGTTAACAGTCTCAAGAGTGAGATCATGGGTTCAAATACTGTTATTTTGGTGAGAAATGGACTGGTTTAGACCAGTGGCATAGACCAATGAGGTGTGATGTTGGTATTTTTGGAGTTCATAAATATTTCCAGAAGTGAGGTATCATGGTGGAGTTGGTTGAAACAATCATTATCATGGTGTGTGGGCTAGTGAGATTTTGAGAAATGTAGACGATGTAGATGTAATTTTGTCATGACTATAACCAAGGATATGCTATTGAGTTAGCAATTTTCAGACCATGTCTCATATAGAAGACATCAAGGAATGTTCGGTTGATCTGGAAGCAAATGGTGACTACCCTAAATAGGCAAAGATATTATGTATACTGGTGACGCCGACCAGTGGAGTGAAACATGTGTTGATAGGAAAATTTTTATTTAGAGCTATTTAGTTCATAACATGATTTTGGGGTTGAACCCTATTTCATCTCTTTATTTAGGGGGTGAAACCATTTCATCATGTGATTTTTGGGGTGAATAAATTTCATCATGTGATTCAAGGGTGAACCTATTTCATCGTAGGATTCATGGGGTGAATCCTATGATGGATCAAAATGATGATTTTAGTTTGGGGCATCAACATTTGGGAAGTAAAGAAAGTTAGTTCCATGGATCCTTAGTATGAGAGGGACCTATACATTAGGTCATTAGTAAGATATTGGGATTGAGGCTGATGCATCCTATGATAAGCATCTAGTGCGTGTACAGTGACAATACAAAAGTATCGGGATTAGTGGCCAGTGATGTTTTTTGATGAGATATGATATTGTTTGGGAGAGAAAATCAAGGAAAAACTAATTTATAGTGTGGATATTGTAAAAAATTAACCCTTTTATAGGTGAAAATCCATTTTAATTTTTCCATAACATGCATATTTTAATCATTTATGAATATTTTAGGGGTCGAGAGTGGTCCGGGATGGGTCCCAGGGAAGTTGGATTGACATGAAGTTAAAAAATTGTTGCCTGTAGCCTTTCACGTCATGATAGGTTGTGTTATTCTATGAAAAGTTTAGACAAATGGGAGGATCCCCCTACCTTGAAAACTCATGATGTGAATCTATTATTCATTCCATAAAAAAACTTATAGTTTTTTAAGTTTTAATTTAATTAATTTTAATTAAGGGTGTTTTAAAATGGGAGGGAGCTCTTCCTTGGCTAGTAGCATGTGACAAACCCCTCACCCTTGGTTATTCTTACCTTCCATAGAGAGATCTCTATCATTTATCCATTGAATTGAATGTCATTTATTATATTTGGAAGCCTGAGGTAAGGCTATTAGTCTTTTCCATTCCTTTCTCATTTTATTTCACTATTAATAAATCTTACATTATTTATGTGTGTTTTTCTATATTTTTATATTTCTATTATTATTTTATTAATTTTACCAGTTTAGCTTGAATCAAAGGTCAGTATTGGATGAGTGTACATCTATAGGTATAAGGTTGGTGGTTATAATATTTTCTTTTAAAGTATCTCTGTTTTCTATTGTGCATATGATGTTTGATCATGATGATATACCATGCGTTCAACCTAAAATCATAAATTAAATATAATTATCCCAAAATCATAAAATGGAACCTCTCCATAGGCCACTAATAACCTAGTGGTGATCATACTAGAACTTTAACCACCCATGGGGTGCACTCGACTTGTTAATAAATTGGGTAATTAAAGAGGCGACCATAGGGGTGTCTAGAACTTGAGATATGATCGTGGGTGAGTGACTAGGGATGTTTAATACATGTTCTATGATCTAGTTTCTATGTTTATTTTGTTATACTCAACTAAATTTAATAAAGGGAAACCCTAGGGGTGTCGTTACTTCAGTATTTAATGGTAAATGTGGATGACGATTCTTAGGATATACTCTATAATTCATGGTATGTGTTTATTACATGAGGCCCAATTTTATTGAATTAAGTAAATTTATTAATGATTTTCCTATGTGATTTAATGATGATGATTGTTTAAAATGCCTTAGGGTGATTCCCCCTTGGGTTTAATGATGATGAATGATACTTTAGAATGCCTTGGGGTTATTACCCTTGGGTTTAGTGATGATGCATGTTTCTTTTAATTCCTTGGGATGATCCCCCTTAGTTTCATCTATGACGCCTGCTAATTGGAATGCCTTAAGTGATTTCCCTTGGGTTCAACTATTATGACTACTAATTTGGAATACCTTAGGATTATTCCCCTTGGGTTTGATAGTATTATCAGATTACTTAATTACCCAGGACTATCCTCCTAGGAATCAACGATGTTTCCATATCTCTCATGTACACCTGGGATTAACCCTAAGGGGTCAATGTTTATGCATGTTGACACTTTATAAATAGAGACATCCAACTTAGGATGAAGAAGGTATGGATGATCCCGATTTTACCCACATAACTTGAGGATCGATGGTGGTTTTATTTATTTATGTCACACCTTAATTTATTATGCACATCAGTATAAAATTTATACTCAGACTAATTATGATTATAGATGTTGTTGGTGGTGGCCTACTGAGTTTTACTCAATACTAGTTGGTTTATCATTTAGTAATTGTTTATGGTCATAGGAGAGGACTAGGGAAAGTTCTATATTGATGATGCTTGGTTTGGACTACTATGATGGAGCACGGGAGTTTGGGATCAGGCTAGGACTCGAGACTGTTTTTGATGGAGTTTAATTTTTTTTTTCTTTTATCCCTTTGGGGTTTATTTATATGATATACTATTGATATATGACTGATTAACATTTATTTAAATTTCATTTTATTATAGAATGGGATCTGTTTGATTATTTATCAATACTTGCATGGATGTCTATTTTACCACTTTATTTGGATGTTGTATCTAATTGATATTATTTTCCATTATTGTTTGACTTTTATATACAAGTATAGTCTCCCTATCATACCACCATAGACCCATGCTACTACTCAGTAGCCTCTAGCATATGGGGTGGTGCGTATGATGTATAATGGAGACCACCATTCTAGATACCGCTTAGTGGTTCAGGGTGGAAGGTCATGGAATTTACTATTAGGAACCACATCAAGATCCTGAATGAAGTTTCTTATCCAATATTCTTCTTTAAATACATTAGAATTTACAATATAATTATACTTTACTATAAAATCAGTGACCACTGTATACCTCTTCTAGCTCACAACTCCTCTATTATGGTAGAAAACATATCCCAACTATTATTACATATCATTCTAGTATGTCTATAAAATAACATTTTTATATCCCATAATGACTCTTTCCTCATCTCCTCCATAAACCATGAACATATCCTTATTACACCTCATATACTTTAGGGTAGTCTTGATAATAGTCTAATATTGTTCTCCTATGTCTTCTTGATATCTACCTACCATGATCAAGTTATAGGAAACATCAATCATGGTATATAGCATGACATACATGATAGATCCCATCATTGACACATAAGAAATCCTATTCATCCCCCTCTCTCTCATTTTCCATATAAGGACACAATTTTTTAAAGATATGTATACAATGTGGCACTAGAAACAATCCCCTATTGGATTGTTCCATACTAAATCTCTTCAGTGCATTATCAATGCATATACCTTGACTTAACCCAAGAAGCCTCTTATATTTGTCATGATGGATATTGATCCCTAAAATATATGCTTTTTTCACCCAAGTTCTTTATGGAGAATCATTTTTTAACCACATTTTTATAGAATCTAAGATTAGTATCTCATTTCCTATTAACAATACATCATCAACATATACTTCAAGGAAAATAACCACACTCCTATTAAACCTCTTTTAGACACAGGTCTCACATTCATTCTTTATGAAACCTGATTATTTCATGCCTTTATCAAAATGAATGTTCCCTGATCTTAATGTTTACTTCAACCCATAAATGAATCTCTATAACTTTAATAACTTATTTCCATCCTTTTGATTCACAAACCCTTTTGGTTTTTTATATAAACATCTTCCACAAGGTTCCCATGAAGGAAAGTTGTTTTGATATCCATTTTTCAAATTTCATAATCACATTAAGCTTTTATGACAAGAAAAATTGGTGAAATGGTTTATTCATAGTTTATGCCTTAACGTTGTTTAAAATATTTTTCAACCAACTAATACTTATAGGTAATGAATTTACCATCTATATCTAGTTTCTTATTGAATAAAAATCTGCATCTAATAGGATTTACATCCACTAGAGGATCTAACAGAACCCATAATCAATTTCGGTACTTAGAATCCATCTTAGAATTCAGGGATTCTTTCCACCTTAAAACTTATGAGCTTCGTAATAATTCCTTGTATGACAAAATTTCATCATTATCAATTAATAATGATTCACCATCCTTGGTGATTGAAAAAACATATCACTCTAGTTCTCTAACCTCTATGGTTCTCCTATAAAGTACTTATGTATCTAAAATAACCTCTTCCATGGGGATTTGTGGAATTTATTCTTGTGAAAACTCCTGTTTATCTTGACCTTTAACTTCATTGAAGTCGATATTAATCCCACTATCTCTTTTGGAGATGTGATCCCCATTAAGGAATATGACACGCCTTACCATTATTAATTTTTTTTCCTGAGGGATCATATAAATAATATTCTTTATTTCCTTAAGATATCCTATAAATATACACTTAGTTCCTCAAGGTGTGATTTTGTTTCCAGATATAACATTAACAAATTCTCCACAACCCAATGCATGTGTATGAAACAAAAAAGTTTCTTCCTAGATATAAACTCATATAAAATCCTGTTTTCCTCTTTAGTTCACACTCAATTTAATATACTTTCCGCAACCTATAATTTATATTCCCAAAAGGATAATAGAAGGTTTGTATGAATCATCATTGACCTCACCATGTCCAACAAGGTGCATTTCTTCATTTTAATGACATCATTCTACTATGGTTCACATGGAGGATCTAGTTGAGATATTATCTCAAACTCCCTTAAAAAGTTTATGAACTCTTATCTAAGATACTCCCTACTATGGTATAAGAATAGTTTCTTTATCTTATTTCCAAGTTAATTATCCACTTCATTCTTGGACTACTTAAATTTCTTAAAGGATTTATACTTATAACTCATTTAATATACACCTCAATGTCTACTAAATTCGTGAATAAAAGTTTTAAAGTAAGAGTATCCACCTCCATCTTTAACTTTAAAAGGCCCACACACATATGTGTGAACTAATTTAAGAAGATCCATGACCATTTTACTCTTTACACTAAATGTAGGTTTATTCATTTTAACTTGAAAAGAAGAATGACACATACCAAGTGATTTTAGTTCAAAAGAATCTAAATACCCTCCTCGATATAGCTTTGTCAATCGCTTCTCATTTACATAACCAAGTTGGTGATGCCACAACTATGTATGATATGAGTTATTTAAACTTGAATCATTATCAATTACCAACACTTGGTTTTCATATTCTAGTACATAAATATCATTATTAAGATGTGTCATCTCATAAAATATTCCATCTTTATAAAATTAGAAACTTTTATTTCTAGTATTCTCTGATAGCCATTGCAACCAGTCTTACTCCATTGGTAACTCAAAGATCTACCTCACCTTTTGAAACCTTCCTAAATATACTTGATTCCTGTATTCAATTATAAATGTAATCACCACAAGATGCATCCAAAACCAAATTTTTATAAGCATAAATATTATATTTGATAATTAATATACCTAATGATCCCCCTTATTTATTCACCAAGGTACATTTCTTCTTTCAGTGGCCCTTCTTTCCACATGAAAAAACATATTGCATCTTGTTCCTTAGCCTACCCCCTAATCCTCCTCTTCTTGTTCAGGTGGTATGAGGGTGAATTGAACTTAGTGTTAGTCTTGGGGTCTATATCCATGACCTTACTCTTTTTCACCATGTAGACTGGAGGTTTTTCATGCCTCATTTCTTTATCTACCCAGAGAATAATATTTAGGATATCTGAGAGAAACTTCTTGATAATTTTCATATTAAAATTCACAATAAAATTAGATAATATCTAAGGAAGTGAGGAGAATATGAGGTTAATGCACAATTCCCTAGGTGGAATGAAACCCAAAATTTATATATGCTCAATATAACCAATCATCTTGACTATATGATCTTGGGATGATGCACCTTCTCCAAGATTGCATATAAATAGTGCCTTGGAGATCTCGTACCTCTCCTGACTTGCCTTCTCCTGATAAAGATTATAGATATGAGACATCATTATATATGAATACATTTCTTTATGAAGTTTTTGAATATCACTAGTCATGGATTATAACATGATACATTATACATCCAATGCATTATCCATATATTTCCAAATGACATTATGCTCCTCCTCACTTACCTCATTTGAAGGATATTTAGGAACCAAAGTCTCTAGAACATAAAACTTCCAATCTTGTCATAGTATGATACATAAGAACCAAAACCACTCCCAAAAGTTCACATTAGTCAGGATATTTTATTTCTCCAATATTTATTTCAAGGATAACATCAAGGTCAAATTACATTTCATTTTATACAACAAAATAAAATCATATTTTAGTAATTTATCTTGATTCACAAAAGTGTGATGTGATAATTTTTTTATTCTCTAGCTATTTTATCAAATCCCAAAAACACTCACCATTGGATTTAGAATATTCTATCTCATGAATATTTTAGTGGCGAGGATCCATATTTCCTTTCTCATAATTCAAACAAGAGCCTAGTAAATTTACTCAAAGGTATTTTGGTAAGTGGTCTGAATAATTGTATAAACTAACAATTCTTTAATCCGTTGAGTGGAATCACCAAAACTAATATCCTAGAATCATATTTTTTAACATCCCAGACCTGGTTCACTCATAAGTAATTGAAATCAGTCAGTCACATGGCCTCAAGTGAACCTTTTTGTATCTAGAGGCTGTCGACTAACAACAAGGGTCCAAAGTGGTATAGTGGGGAGACTATACCCTTATGATCAGAGTAGAACAACAATGTAATAAATGGATAAATAGAGGAATAAGAATAATGAAAACATACAATGGAAGATAAATCATCCAAATATAATAAAAAATCATCAGTATTTATATCTAGTACCATATACAAAATGATGCAATGTAATGTCTCTAAACCAAAAAATATTAGGAAAACATGGCAACATGAACACATACATACAGTTATATCAAAAGAACCAAAAATACTAAAATACTATATCCAGATAGCATCATGATCCATTGCTCGGTCCTGTTCTTCCCAACTCCCATGATACAATCAATCAAGCATAAAAAATCGGGGTCTTACCCATATCCCTACCTACATCTATGAAGTCTTTTAGAGTACCAAAAAATAGACCAAACCAGGTGTGAGATATAATCAGTAGGCCTCCACCAACAACTTCTACAAAAATCTAGTCTATGAACATAAATATAGAAATGTTCAAGTATAATAATCATCCATTATGTAAAATGCATAAAGTGACATCCACGTCGGATCGAGCTCCTCATGGGATCCTATACCGACCATACCTACTTTGGACTATGCTAGAAATACCTCTGAATCCTTTCCGTCAAGTATATATATATATATATGTGAACATGTAAGATAATCCTGTGCATTGATATACATGCTCTGGCATAGACCCATGGCTTAGTGCCCATGTTTCCACATAGTGTATTAATATGTCATGTGTCTCAAATCTCTAAACATAGAATCATAATATATAAAATGTAATAAAAGGATCCAAGATGAGACTAGGGCATCCATGACCTTAGGGGTTAAGCCAACTCATAGTAATTACTCATACAGTCTGTCTATTAGTGTTTGAGTGTAATACAAGGGGTACACCCAAGGCATTCCACTATAAAAGAGTCCAATAGAGTCCATGGAGCTCATCCATAGTAAATCTAGAGATAATAATAATTGGTCCCTATGGGGTGAATCTATGGTGCCACATGTTTTAAGACATCAAGTTGAATCCATGGAGTGTATCCAAGGCATTCTAATATCCAGAAAAGAGTTAAGTGGATATTCAGTACAATGCCAAGGAATTCACATAATAAGAAAAGGACTAGATTTCATGGTGGGTATCTCCCATGGAAATATTCTCAATTAATTGGGTTGGAATCCTCTGAGTGCTCAAGGCATTCCCTTGGGAATCCAAGGTGATCTCAAGTATGACCAATCCTATAATAGAAAACGTTCCATAATCAAGGCACCAAATATGTGAATATAAAGTGTAACACTAGCCATGTAATAATAATCCCAATTTACTAATTCTCTTTAATTCATATAAATACCTTTAATTTATTGATGATAAGTTTTAAGATCCATAATAATAGGCACCAAGTACATATACATGAAGTGTAACATTGTCCATGTGATAGTCATGCCAATTTACTACTTCCATTTAGTTCATATCATTACCTTTCATTTATTGATGAAAAGGTATAAAAGAGGAAGGGTGACATTGGAAATATGCAAGTCATGTTAATTTACCAAGTCTATTTATAAATTTTATTATTAATTAACAAAGTCAAGTAGGTGTGTTAGTCGTACTATACCACCATAATTATCCATTTTTAATAATGATATCTCATTTTAGAAGTCAAAACAAACACACTGATGGGTGTTTTGGTTATAAAACCATAGAGTTTAGATATACATATAATTAGAACACCCAAATGGGTGTCTCACATTAAGGTTTATGAGCTCCAACATCATTAGGGATTCTAAAAGAGTCATTATGTTCCAACTAGGACAACCAAATTATGGTAGATAAATTTTAGAGGAAATGCCCAGTGAAACCGACATGCAGCATATTGAAAACAAATATAAACATCAAGAATTTGAGGAAAATTCATATAACACCTACCTTATGCCTGTATAGGAACACTCATCTAGTATTGGCCTTTGGTTTGGTCTATATTGAAAGAAAATGAAAAAACATACAAATTATCTGAAAATAGGGCATATGATATCACACCAAAACTAACTCCATTGATAGAAAGATGAATGAAAAAAGTAGATAAAGAAATGTATAGCTTACTAGTGTCTATAAAACTTGATAGATGGTAGATCGATCAGAGTATGGACATAGAATTTGCTTTAAAGACTTAGTTAGGCCATGGGAGGAGCTTAAATAGAGGAGAGGGATGTTGTGTAGTCTGCTGGAAATAGAGGGAGGAGGAAAGGGTTAACCCTTTAAAAAGGATGGAGGGAAAAAAGGCAATTCAACCCTTTTTTAAGAGTCACATTATTTGGATGCATGGTTTTACAAACCATGCGCCAATCGTGCAGTTGACACTATCCAAGGACAACCCCTCGCATGGTTCATGCACATGGTTTGTCAAACCGTGTGCACCCCATGAACTAGGAACTATCTAAATGAAACCTCCATAATATGGGATATGTGTATGGTTAGAAAAACCATGCACATACCATGTACACCATCTTCATCCTACTATAGCATAACACATAGTTTTTCCAAACTATGCGAGCTCAGGTGCATGGTTAAGATAAATCACATGCCTGGTCTGTTTCCTCCAAAACACATAGTTAAGGGCTCTGAACAAGAGTTGGAAACTTTTATTGCTTCCTTAGACCATATATAACATTTATAAGAATAAAATAAGGAATTTAAGCTAAGAATTAATGGATCCATACCTAATAAAAAAACCAGGTTGTTACAACCTCCCCCCCCCCGGTTAGGAAAACTCATCCCCAAACTAGCCTTATGAGGTTGGAAGATCATCATCTAAAAAGAGTTATTACCACTAAGCACATATACCCCCCTCCCAATTCTTGTCCTAAAATCTTCCATGATTCTATATAACCCTTACCAAAGGGACTGAACTACCTTAGAGATCCTTCATGATCTAGTCCATGATGCGAATATGATGATCCTAAAGGGATGCATCTACCTACAACTCAACCTCATTAGAATGAAATATGTGATATGGGTTTGAATAGTACTAGAAAAGCTATGAAATATGAAAGATGTTGTGTATATCCCAGTACCTCTAAGGTAATTGAAAACGATAGGCTATCGGCCTGACTCTCTTCACAACCTAAAAAGGTCCAACAAACAGAGGAAAAAGCTTCCCTTGTCATTTAAACTATTGATTACCCAGTTTATTTGATATACACAAGAATACCTGATCCCTAGCCTCAAACTCTAAAGTTCATCTATGAATATCGGCATAATATTTCTACTGATACTCGTCCATATCCATTCGCTTCCTGATTAAATAAACCTACTTTGAAGTATCCTGAACAAGATGAGGTCTAAGTAGTGCTTACTCCCCTATCACTAACTATTTGTGCCCAAATTTACCCAAGTTATATGGTGTAAGCGGTCGTTTGTAGTAAACCTTAGGTTATCAAATCCATAGGGGCCAAAGAAGAAACCTATAGACACTATGATTTGATGGAAAAATTGGTTATGAAGTGGAAAAATTGGGTGTTGGTTTTAATTGAATAACTAATGATTTAATTTAAAGAACAAAAAATACACAATTATTGGTATAAAGAAATTAATTAAAATGAATCGATCCTAGGTTTTCGTTTGGGGTAGATTGGATGTATTTATTTTCTTATTAAGTTTCAGGTCACTAATTCAAGATGTATCCAAAAAATGATATAATTCAACAAAATCATTCACCAATTTAATCCCTACACTATTATAAGGATAATCACCAATTCACTTATAGGATCAATTAAATTATCACTCTAAGGAATTGGATCGTAGTAGAACTCAAAATGTGTCATTGTTAAATTTGGAGAAGACGAAGAAGAAAATAAACCATCGAATGAAAATATTAAAATAATAATCTAAATTTAAATATTAAAGAAAATAAAATAAAATCCAATACACAACTGTTCCTTCTGGAAATGAGGATGACATTGTTTGTTTTAAGGTTCAAACTTTCCAATCGGTTTCTAACGGGTTTATTCATAAGAACTGTAAACATCCAATGATTATATATCCATTTGGACCTACTTTCCAAAGGTAGGTGCCCATTAGTTGTGGACTGATGAGGCTTAAGAATTTTCATTGGTCGAGAGGATGGGAGTTCAGACTCATCACACCTTTTTGAGGGGAATTATTGTCTACTATAGGACTCTCTTATAGATTTAAGTTATGTTCATGAATCCTTATTAATTTACCAAGCATGAAAATGAGTTTTTCCTTCAGATAGAAATCAATGATTTATAGGTATGGGATTTATAGAATCTTTTATATGTATTTTAGGTTCTTCATCAATAGAGAATAATCTGAATTTATTAGATATTCTTAGTCAATGGTATCCTTTAACACATTATATAGAAATCTCTTGGTCATTATGACAACCATACTGGTTTTAAAGCCCCTCAGTGAGGCACTTGAAGTTTATTGTCGTTCAGAAAGATAGGGATTATTTCAGAGTTGGGATAATACCCGAAAATGGGCTATCTACGTATCCTTGTTAAAGAAGAAATCAGAACCCACGTAGTTCAATAGGAAGGATATAGTTTAACGTCATATGGGACAAAAAAGAATTAATGAAATATGGGCTTGAACCTTAGAAAGGCTTCCTACTTAATCTAATTTTAAGGCAGAGATCAAAGTCCATGTAGTTCGAGTGAAGAATTATGAGGTTTATGCATGATTAATGGCCCAAAGAGAGATGTCGTAATTACTTTTACACTCTAAGCCCACGTGAGTCATGCTCAGTGTGAAAAATAAGAGGTATCAGTAAATCTGATGATTGTGCCATGAAAGATGCAGTCATAAGAAATGATGTGGGGCTTACGTATGTATGACGACCTGAGTAAATAAAGATCAGGACTTAGTTCAGGAAAGAAGCCTAGGATCAGGGTCCATAAAGATATTTGTGCTTTATGGAGATTTGGAATTTTAACTCGGAACTTACTCCTGAAAAGGAAGCCCAAATCAAAAGGGACTTATGATTGGGTTTTATTCCTGAGAAAGAAGCCCAAATAAAAAGAAAATAAGGTTGGGGATTACTCCTGAGAAGGAGGCCCAAATTTATAGGAAATTATGATTGGGACTTACTCCTGAGAAAGAGGCCCAAATGAATTCCTCTCAGATAAGGAAGCCAACAAAGGAACCATGCCATAAATGGCTTTGAAGAAGGTTTTGAAGGCCATGTATTACAGAGGAGAGGTGAATTTGAAGAAAGGAGGTGGCCAGGAAGGAGGCGTGCAAGTATTTTTCTGGAACGCAAGTCCTGGTCACGCAAGTATACTTGCACGACATGAGTCACCTTGGGAGACGAATAATCTATAGGGTAATACTCGGGCGACTTTGAACTCAATCCCTTAGTATCATCTCTAGAGGCTTCCAGAAGAGTGGCGCCCAAGTTCCCTTGAGAGGGAAAGACGGCGCGAAAGTGTCTTCACTTCCCTTAAGGGATGGACACTTAGGCGCGCAAGTATTGATGAGTTCTAATACTTAGTCCTTATTCTTCCTCTTTAGAGCTTCCATTCTAGTTAAAGAATTGACTTAGAAGTGTTTGGAAGAAATCAGACAAAGACTTGGGCGACCATAGATTGAATATGAGTTTTTGAAAATTTGTCCTTAAAATGGGGGGCCCACAGGGGCTATTTATAGGCCACTAAACACCTTGAAAAAAAAATAATAGGGCGCGCAAGTGACTTGCGTGGCCCATATGTGGTGCGCAAGTGACTTGCACGACTAGAAGGAAACTTGCGTGATCCATCTTTAAAGGTTTCCTTGTTCATGCCTTTGTCAATTTTTGATATTCTTCAAAGGATGAATCTCTTTGTACTTAAGTTAGTCCCCTTTTCCATTCATTAGACTATGTGATGGAAAGGAGCATCAAACAAAGTCCCCCCCTCAGAGTTGGATTTGAAAAAAGAAAGAGGATTTGACTCTGAGGAAAATGAGAAACAAGAGTTAAGTGGCGCGCAGGTGGTAGGCACGCAGGTTCTGGCGCGCAGGGTTACAAGATCGCATATATATATGGGTGTCACTTCACGCAAACCATCCTGTCTTCTGAGTTTTTGAGCTCTCGTCATGTAAGTCTCTTAATCTCTTCAGTCACTTACTTTTTTCCTGTGTCGCGCTTCTCCATTAAGTTTTTGACTTGTGCGATAGTACTTGCACGACCACACTTGCGCACCTTAATGCCTTTGCCATTTTTTTGTTTTTCTTCACAATTATTTCATAAAAAACAGACTTAAATAAAAGTCAACTGTTAGATCTTTGTGCAGATTCAATAGCTCCTAAAAGAATTGGATCGGCTGATGAGTTGGCTAGCAAGAGAATTTATGATATGATGAACATCATTTTCCATGACTACTATGATATCTACAACAATACTCTCCTAGATTTGGCCAAGTACTTGAAGAAATATCATGTAAATTTCCCACAGAGCATTTACCTGCCTTTATATGGCCATAGTCATCTGCAAGGAGTCAATGTTCCAGTTGCAAAGAATTATATTCCTCATTCATGGTTTCAGACTTATACCAATTTCGCTTCAGCAAATGTCTCAGTTGTAGGATCGTTTGTTAATGCTGGAACAGTGAAGAAGGCATACATAATGCATCATAGCCCATGTGCTCTAGATCTGAAACCTCACAAGCCTGAGCTGCAACCGCATTGCTATCCCTCCATTTTCTGAAATTCTCAAATGGATCAATCCAAGGGATGGAAAAAGAGTTGGGATTTCCGTCCCAGAGGAGGTGTGAAGCCGACTTGGATGTGGGCATATTGGGTGCGACAAACCTGTGTAGAGTTTGTCGAGGATTTGAATGGAGCTGTAATATATGAAGCTGTCTGGGCTGGGCAGACATATGTCTACAGGAATAATAATTTTGTGCAGGATCTAATCAGCCGCTGGAGCCCAGAAACCAATTCTTTCCATCTGACTCATGGAGAATTAGGCATCAGCTTGTGGGATGTCTACAAGATCTTGGTGGATCTAATTTTGGGCGATATGTATGATGAATTCATTCCCCCAAGGTGACTTGGAATGATTCGGAGAAAACTCCGGCTTTGGCTCGAGAGTTATTGAAAATTTTCCACAAGCTCAAGAATTAAAAGTCCACCAAAACTCATTCTAGAAAGTAAATTCATCTAGAGGAGTGGATGGATATGTTTATTATCAAGAAGAAGGAGAAGGGGCCCACCTGTACTCATCCTACCAGCTGCCCCGGAACAGAGAAGAGGGGTGCTCTTGGCACATTCTGGCCAACTCTAGAAGCGGGAGAGTTTGAAAAGCAGGGGTATGAAGTGGACCAAAGAATTCCAGAGAAAACCCATCTGGTGGGCTTTTTAGCTTTGTGGCTCAGTGTTTATCTTCAACCAGTTAGGGATTCGAAGGGAGGCATCAGGCCAAGGACCTTCATTATTGCAGCCAAGTTGGCTGAGAGGAAAATGGTTGGGTTGGACACCCCGATTTTGGCGAAGATTCACAAGAGCTTACTCCATGTCTATATGGGTAAGTCTCCTATAAGAATAGTGGGACCATTCCAAGTTTTTTGGGGATGGATCGCCACTCACTTTAGGACATATGCTGTACAGAGTGGAGTAATGGTTCCTGGAAGTTCTTTTAGGCCATCAGTGCATGCCTTTTCTGGAATTTCTCCATTGTCCCTCAATACTTATGATATGAAGGTGAGGTTGAGCATGTTCAAGGAATTTCATTTCTTTCCTTATTGAAACCCACCAACCGGGTAGTTTGTTGATGATGAAACAGCTAGGCTGGATTTGAGGTCATACATGGTGGCTTTTAGAGATGGTGTATTGGCCACCAGAATTTATGGAGAGATTATATGCGAGGCCTATGCTCCATATAGATTTTCACGCCAATTCAAGTGTCTGCAAAAAATTGTTGTATCCACTCCTATGCATGTCAGGTCAGAGCAGCATCCAATGGTTGCCCGAAAACTATGGTTGATGACAGTTATGGATAAGATCGGGGTAGTGTTTGATTTACCAGTTGCTGGAGCGGTGAGTCAATTGACTACATGGTATGCTAAGAACTGGGTAGCATCATACCCTGAAGGGGTACTGAATCATCCAGTCCCTCGGTGGGGATAGAAAAGAGAAATTTTAGGAAATAAATCCTTCATCTAAAAGGTGACTCTTCCTCACCCAGATCTGATTCACTGGGTTCCTCACCTGGGGCTGATTCATCGGATTCCCAGGATGGGGAAGATGAGGCACGACATGCTTCAAAGCAACCTCGTTCCAGATATAATCCTCCTGCCAGAGTCAAGAGACCTACTCAATCAACTCCTGGTGAATTATATAATTGGGAAAATTTAGTCATCATTATTTTATAGAGCAACAAGTTTCATTTTCTTATCCTTTATTTGTGAATGCAGGAGCTGGGAAGAAGTTGAAGTCCGAGATTGTAGGACCCTCCTCGCGGCCTTCTAGTGAAGATGCTGAATATTTACGACCAGAGGCTGTCCAGACATGGAGGAGTCTATATTGTGATGCTAAAACTGCCTAGATGGACTTATGAGAAGGGCTATATATCCCTGGAGTGGGGAATCTCTAGGCTTCTACTGATATCCGCTTCGAGGATAACCCCGATGAAGTGCGGGCTTGCATCATAGATATGGAAATGCTCATATATGCCATTGATGATTCCATTCCTATTACCAAGTGGGTGAAGGAAATGATGAATTGTGGCACCACTGAGGGGATTGGTGCTTCAGTAGATGAAGAGTGGCACGATTACGTGGATTCTGAAGATGTAAGTTTCTTTCCTTATTTGCTTTGCAACTTGATTTTAGTCAAAGATTTGTTACTCAAGGAAATCACTTTCTTCATCCTGCAACTTGTTAATAAAGGAACTAATGGGATTCCTTCACCGCAGTACAGCCCTGGTGGCACCGCTATTGGAGCCGCTGAATCTCCTCGCGAGCTGGGCGAGGTATCTCCAAGCCGGAAAGCCATGGATGAGGAGTTAGAAAGGGATTTTCAGTCTCCAATACCTACATTTGGAGGTGAGGATGTCAACACACCCAAAAATTGAAATAAGAAAAGTCATCGAAGGAAGAAGTCCACAACTAAACGCTTCATCAGTAGTGGTAAGTCTTTCAGATAGTCATGAATCCTAACTCATGAAAAGATTGCTCATATTTCTTGGGATTTCATGGGCTTTGCCAATTTCTCCTTTGAGGGAGAGGACTGACCCTCCTCTAAGGATGATGGAGGGTGATGGTGAACAGTCACAAATTCATGTTGACTTGGCTGCTCCTGAAGAAATATTGAGAGAAGAAGAGCCAGTGTTTGTTCCCAGTACTGCTCCTATTGCTGCTGCAAGGGGAGAAGATCCTACTTCTGGTAAATTAACAATACTTCATAGAACGTTGAATGAAGACATAAACTGACTTCCATTCTGTGATGCTTTAGGTTCAACACCTAAACCAGAACATTTGGCGACCACTCCAACTGACTCCATAATTTTCTCTGAGGAAGATGTTTGGGGTCAGAGGTCGCAGGAGGAGGGTCTCCAAGAAGACACATCAAATGCTCCCACTGGTGAGACTAACCAGGAATCTGAGATATCACTGGATGAAATGATGAAACTTGGTGTGTCTTTTGAAGAAATTTTAGATCATGTTAAATTACCATGTAATTTAGAAGATTTTGGACGTGAGTGTTATCCTTCGTCCTGTTAAAAATTTCTTATTACATCTATGACCATGATTGGTTGAAATGTGCAGTTCTGTCTGAGCAAGCTGCTGATCTGTTGATGCCTGAAGGGGGTAGAGACAACCCTATCATTGCAGAGACGCTAGATCAAGTGGAGCTTAACCCGACTAAGCTTCCTAAAATTCGTTCTGAACATCCTGTTGAAGCTAGGAAAGACAGGGAGGAGCCTTCTCATGCTGCTGATCTACCATTGGGTAAGAGATGATAATATTTGTGGTTGTACTTAATTTTCAATAAAACTTAATCAACTTTTATTATCCTTTGAAAATAACTAAAAATTTCAATTGACTATACAGGGCCATCAATTTCAGTGGCTAGATCCAAAGGTGAAGCCTCAGCCTCAGCCCCAACGGGAGTAGAAAGTGAAGTACCAAGGGTCAGGGGGGAAGGAGCAGAACATGGAACTTCTTTCAGTGCATTAATCCCAGACTATATTCCCCCCTGTGATAGTGATGCTGAGTTAGACCCAGAGGTGCAGAAGGTGATCCAATTCTCACGTCGCAAGGCATAACAGAATATATGGAAGATCATATCTGAAGTGACTCTTGAAGATCTGTCTTCAAAGATCCCATGACTGTCATCCTTGTTCGTCATGTTAGGACTTGGTGGTTTTGGATATCAAGAGATCCATGTTGTGGTGAAGAAAGTCATCTTAAGGAGGGATTAGAAGCACAATTACCATCAAGATCTGACCAGAGCAAGGCTATTGACCAATATTGGTGAATTCGAGGTTGCGGTGTCCCGAGCTGAGGCTGATCATACTGCAAAGTTGAAGGAGTTGAAGCATAAGATCAAGGAGAAATTTGTCCAGCAGATGCACCTTCAGCAACAGTTATATGCCATTACTGGGGAACTTGACCACCTTAAAAATTTACTGGATGGAGTCCAAATGAATGGTATGAAAGCCATTGCAGATGCCAAGAAAGCACTCCATCAAGATGAAAAGAGTAAAGATGTTCGAGTGAATGAACTTCAAGTGGATTCTGATGAAGCTCGGGATACTGTAAATCAAATGAAGAGTTATGTTGAAAGCCTCTTGTAATTCTTGAAAAAAAAGAGAAAATAATCCAATCTGTGGATGTTCTTCTAATTTTGTGCATCAATGAAAAAGACATTTCATCTTCAATCCTTTATATATGCATTCTCTTGCTAATTACTTATATATATTTTTTACCTAAGCCAATGGGCCTAGTAAAATCATAGTTTGATTTTTGCTAGGATTATACAAACAACCCCACAAACTTTGCATCTTTTATTGCTCAATATTACCTAAATCATACAATATGTACGTTTAGCAAGCTGGGACTCAACTTTTGTTTAGAGTTCCTTTTATAGGTTCCCAATTTAATGAGTGACCTATCTCTTGTTGGCAGTTTAAATTCATGCATGTCGGACATAAAAAGGCTAATGTTTAAGGTCAAATAGCTTTGACCAAATGGATTAAAATTGACTCAATTCCTTGATAATTTGTTTGAAAACATAATACCACATTCAAGTATGGGAGAAAACATGTAAACTATGACTTAAGAAATTTTGAATCTGAGGGATGATATGAAAAAAGGGCTAAGGATAATTAGAGGAAGTATTTACTAAGAGTGAAGTTACCACTATTTAACAAACCTGTTAGGGGGTTGAATTATGCAGGGCCACTTAAGGGCATTGGCTGCATAGTCAAATAATAGCATCTTTTGGCTGACAGGTCTATTATGTAGACCACTTATGCAAGGCCACCTAGGGGCACGCGCTGCATATTCAGACAAAAGAACTCTCAGAAATTTTACTTTTCTATTGCTAAAAGCCGATGAAAGTTTATGGAGATTCAAATTTTCCAAAGCATAGAGTCTGCTGTATGGAGAGAGGTACTTGAATATGGAGAGGATATTCCCAATCAAGATTGTAAAAGAATTGGATGAATATCACTCCTGCGAAGGTCTGACCCAAACATAGGTTAGGGAAATATAAATCATAGACTTGAATACCTTTAGATCATGAAAAATATCATGGGATAAATATGTTAAGGATGACTATTTTTTTACGGATCCCTACATATCGTTGTTAAGACCAATAAGGAAAAAAGAGGTTTTCCCCCCAAGAATGAAGTTACCACTATTTGAAAAACCCGTTAGGGGGTTTTAATTATATAGGGCCACTTAAGGGCATTGGCTGTATAGTCAAATAATAGCATCTTTTGGATGAAAGGTCTGTTATGTAGACTACTTATGCAAGGCCTCCTAGGGGCATGTGCTGCATAGTCAGGCAAAAGAATTCTCGGGTATCAGACATTTTTGTAACCAGAAGTCATGAAAAGGGTTATGGAGATCTGAAAGTATTTAAGGTTAGGAGTACGACACATGAAAATGGGTATTTTCTAATGCATTAAGGAGATACATAGACCAATGCTGACCATAATCATGTTGTGGCTGGGTCCTGAATTGAGATGTTGGACTTCACTACATATCTCATTAGTATGAGAATCAATCCATACGTAGTTCTTGAAATATAGTTTAACTTCATGTGTGATGAGAGCATAGGAGATCTTAGTTTAGGGTCATAGAGTTCAGACCATAATGAGGGAGACACATTGTGTGTTTGTTATAAACCTGATCTGAATAAAGACCAGGGTTTTCATACCACATTCATGTGCTCACAGGGGGAGTTTTGGAATTTGGGGTTAGGCCCAAAGACTTGGGGCTGGGTTTGAGGGATGCTCAAACATTCCTATATATCCCATAAAGATGGGAATCAAGCCATATGTAGTTCTTGAAATACCCTTTGTATATATTTGGTTCGTACATGTGAAGGGTGAAAGGGGACTTTAGTGCAATGATGGTTAGATCTGAGATTAAAGGTTCGGGCATTGCCACATATGCACGTAGTCTTTGGAATATAACATGATTGGAAATCAATGTCAATAATGATTCCCTCTCAGGTGAGGGTGTCAAAGAATGTTGTATTTTATTGTCATACAAGACAAAAGTGCGAATAGTTTAAGGTCATATGCATGGACTGATGCTGCATAGTTTAGCGTCATGTAGCTAAGATGTATGGCTATGCAGTTTAATGTCTTGTAGTGAGGAAAATGGGGGACTGTATAGTTTAATGTCATATATCAAGGACAATAGTGAACTAATGTGAAGATATTGGTTTTGGGCTTGAACCTCAGGAGGTTGCCTACGTACCCAACCTAGAAGGCAAGGATCAAAGTCTGCATAGTTCAATTGAAGAATGAATTTGGTGATCAAGTTTTACTTGAGGACAACGACCCAATGATGGTGTTGGGACTTATGCGTGGTTAGCAGCTCAGAGAGGGTGTTATGATTGAAGCTTACTCTAAGCTCACGCGAGTCATGCTCGGTGTGAGAAACAAGAGGTAGCAACAAACCTAACGATGCACAATTTAACGTCATGTAGGATGTATAAGGGATTGTTTCACAGTTTAAATGACATGTGTCACCGACATGGGGTGCTTGGCAGTTTAATGTCTTGCATCTCGGATGAATAGTTTAACGTCATGTTGGACGATAGTGGGGCTATGCAGTTTAATGTTCTACAGTAAAGACAAAAGGGACCACGCATTTTAAAGTTTTGCAGTAAGGAATAAAGGGACCATGCAGTTTAAAGTATTGCAGTAAGGACTAAAGGGACCATGCAGTTTAAAGTCTTGCAGTAAGGACTAAAGGGACCATGCAGTTTAAAGTCTTGCAGTAAGGACTAAAGGGACCATGCAGTTTAAAGTCTTGTAGTAAGGACTAATATGGTGTATTTGTGTTACACAAAATACTTATTAAAAAATCTAACATTGGTTGGAGTCATGATGAGTTCTCCATCCATTGAGATTAAAGAATAAGCTCCATTGGAGTATACCTTATGTATTGAGTAAGGTCCTTCCCACTTTGACTCAAGCTTTGGAGGTTTCTTTCTTGGTATCATTGGAGTTATGAGGACTAATACCAATTCTCCTTGAATAAATGAATGAAGACAAACTTTTTTGTTGAAATCCCGTTCTATTCGATTCTGATAGACTTCCAAGTGGTGCAGGGTGCACAATATTTTTTCATCTAATCATTCCAATTCATCCAATCACTTTTGAGATTGTTCATCTGTAGATGATTGATCACAAATGGCTACTCTGAGTGAAGGTAATTGAACCTCAATGGGTAAGACTGCTTCTGTTCCATATACCAATGAATATGAAGTTGACCGCGTAGCTGTGCGGGTGGTGGTCTGATAAGCCCATAAAGAATGAAATTTTTTATCAGGCCATGATTTCTTATCTTTATCGACCATATTTTACAGTATGTTTGAAAGAGTCTTATTGAAGGCTTCTATTTGGCCATTGACCGCTACATGATACCGAGATGAATGGTTGGATTTGATGTTGTATTCTTGATACAACTTACTTACCTCAGATGAATAGAAGTTGGTGCCATTGTCCATTAATATGGTATGAGGGACACCAAATCTGGTAATGATGTTAGACTTGATGAAGCTAACAATGATTTTAGAACTAACTACTTTGAGAGGTATTGTCTCTGCCCATTTGGAAAAGAAGTCAGTAGCAGTAAGAATATACTTAAACTGCTTGGATGTAGCCGAAGGGTAAGGTCCTACTACATCTATTCCCCATGTGGAAAATGGCCATGAGTATTTAGCTGTATGGAGAAAATCTGGGGATTGATGAATGAAATTGGAATATACTTGTCAAGAATGAAACTTCTAAGTGAAATCAACACAATCTTGTATCATTGAAGTCCAGAAGTATCCAAGCCTTCGAATTTGATCAGATAGTCTATGTCCAGACTGGTGGGCACCACAAACTCTTGCATGAACTTCACTCATGACAGCCATTGTATCTTCATCATCAATACATCTGAATAGGATTCCATCAAAACCTCACTTATAGAGAATTTGTTTGGTGATATGAGCTATCATAAAGAGTAAAATTGACCACACGTTGTCGGACTTGTTCTTTCCTGGCTCTATCAGGTGGGAGGGTTCCATTTTGAATGTATTCCCTGATAGGTGTCATCCATCCTATAGTATGACCATATGGTTCAGAAATGAGACTGATTTCATTGATTTCCTCTGTTCTAATTTTATTATAAGGTGAAACTGTATGACGGTGGGCAATACTGATGATTGTTTCATCCTGGTTTGGATCTTCCAGGGCTATGGCTACATTAGCCAGTGCATCGGCTTGAGAATTTTGTGATCGTGGGACATAAGAAAATGTCGGTTCCGAAGGAAATTCCACCATTAACTCTCTGACGTAATCATACAAAGGGATTAACTCTTATTTTCTGATGGAATAATCCCCATTGATTTGTTTGATTACCAAATCTGAATCACCTTTTACCCTCAAGTGATTCACCTATGCCTGAAGCGCCAATTCCAAGCCTGCGATGAGAGCTTGATACTCTGCTTCATTATTTGTACCACCTTCCAACAATAAAAAGGAATAGGGTAGCACTACCTTTTCTAGGGAAATAAGCACAATTCCTAACCCAACTTTATTGAATTTAAGATCTTCTAATTTCTTCCCTGTTGGACTTCTGGAAGCACCATCAAAGTACATTTCCCAAGTTTGAGGATTATCTTGAATAGAGAAGACTTCCTCATCAGGAATTTCAATATTTAAAGATTTATCTTCTACCGATGGATGTTCAGCAAGCAAATTGGCCAGAGCTTGGCCTTTTATTACCTTTTGAGACACATACTGGATATCAAATTATTGCAAAATAACTGCCCACCTTGCTAGACATCCTGTAAGCATTGGACGACTAAGGGTAAATTTGAGCAGGTTATTGCGAGATACCAATTGAACCTCATGATGTTGCAGGTAGTGTCTCAATTTCTAAAATGCAAATATTAATGCTAGGCAACACTTTTCAATAATTGAATATCAAGTTTCTGCCTCAAGCATATTCCGACTAAGATAGTAAATACTGTTTTCATTCCCAACATCATTCTTTTGGGCAAGGAAGGCACCCAATGATCGCTCTAAAGCTGTCACATAGAGAATAAGTGGTCTTCCTTCATTGGGTGGCATTAATACCAGTGGAATCAAAATATATCTCTTGAGAATATCAAATGATTCTTGACATTATTCAGTCCACTGGTAGGTGACTCCCTTCTTCATTAATTTGGTGAAGGGTAAACACTTGCCTGTCAAATTGGCAATGAAACACCGAATATAAGCCAAGTGTCCTTGAAGTCCTCTTAATTCTTTCAAATTTCGAGGAGGTGACATACCAAGGATTGATTTTTTCTTCTCAGGATCAAATTCGATACCACAATGGCATACAACAAAGCTGACAAATTTTCCTGACATTACCCCGAAAGCACATTTCAAGGGGTTCATCTTCAAATTGTGTTGTCGAAGTTTTTTGAATACGATTTCCAGATCGGCGAAGTGATTAGAACGTTGTATGGATTTAACCACAAAATCATCCACATAGCATTCAACAAATTTCCCTAAAAAGGTTTTGAAGATATGGTGTATGGCACGTTGATACGTTGCACCTGCATTCTTCAGACCAAAGGGAATTACCCGATAGTAAAACACACCTTGAGGGGATTTTAAAGCTGTAGACTCCGCATCCTCTGGGGCCATTTGTATTTGATTGTACCTAGAATAACCATCCATGAAGGAAAGAGCTTCGTATCCAGCTGTTGCATCAATTTAGAGTTATGTGATCGGAACTAGAAAATAATCCTTGGGACAATGACGATTAAGATCTCTAAAGTCAATGCAAACTCTAATTTTTCCATTATTCTTTTTCACAGGGACAATATTATCCAGCCATTTGGGATATTGAACTTCTCTGACGAAGTTATCCTTGATAAGATTATCAACTTCAGATTCAATTTTTGAGGCATAAGTTGGGTGTGTTCTTCTTATGGCTTACTTGAATCCTTGATGTTCTTCTGGAAAACCCAAATGATGAGTGGCAGCATCGGGATCGAGACCTGGCATTTCTGTATAATTCCAAGAAAAAACATCTCGATTTTGCTTTAAAAATGAAGTATACATTTCTTGCTCTTCAAGAGTCATGGCCGCACTAATTAAAGTGGGGGCATGGATCTTCTTTTGTACCCAAATTTATTTCTCTGAGTTCATCTACAGTGGTAGAGATACCCTCTTCAAATACTGGAGGAGCTTCTCTGAGATCTTCCTCTTCTTCTTCAATATGTGTTACTTCTTTTGTTTCTACTTGCATAGTAGATGATAAAGCAGAATTTTCATGATCAGGAGAGAAGTTAAAATTTGAATATCTTGAAGAAGAGACTACCATTTATGACCCTATTGATGATGAAGGGTCATCATCGTTCTCCTCTGACATTACTATAACTTCTTCTGGCCTAGTTAATGAAGTACAGATTTGCTGGATTTCAGTGGATGAAATGAAGACATCTCTATTTAAGCTTTCATCATTTCTTAGCCAATCAAAAATTTCTACCATGCTGTCTGGCTTGGTTGCCATAATTTACATTATGGAAGTTTCTATAAGAGTGTTTGGATTTGGGTCTATCCTGTCAATTTGACTGATAGGCAACACATAATATTTACTCACATGTATGAATGGGTTTACTGGAATCTTTTACAAACCATTTTAAACATTAATTTTGGTAACCTACTTTGTCCTGGGTTTCTCCTTTCCCTCCATGTGATAGAATTTTGCCTCAATTTATTGAGATTCACATGTTTTGAATGAGGCTTTATCACCATACAATGTCCCAATTTGACCATTGAAACAATATTTGAGACATTGATGGTATGATGAAGGTATAGCCACATGTTGATGTAACCAAGGTCTTCCAAGAAAAATGTTAAAGGATGTGTCATGACGAATAACCATGAAATCTGAATTAGACATAAGGTCTCTAAACTGAGTTCTGAGTGTAATCTCACCCAGAGGTTCTTGTTCATTTTTATCATATCCTTACAACATCAAAGTAGAAGGAGATAAATAAGATTCGGTGAGGCCCAATCGACGACGTGTACAAATAGTGATGAGGTTTACTCCTGAACCATTATCAATGAAAGCTCGTTGGATATCTACATCATTGACCTTGATAGATAAATACAAAGGTCTAATATGTCCATGTACAACATCATCTTCATCTTCATCTGTAAAAGATATCACTGCATGGCATTCTGCAGGATCATTTTCTATATGGTAAACCTCAGCCGCAACAATTTCAGTTTCAAATTCCCGAGGACTTGACAAAGCCTCAATAAGAACCTCCCAAAGATCTTTTGATAGATTCAAGGCATCCATAATTGATAATGTGGCTGGTACTTGGGCCAAATGTTTCAAGACATAATACTTTTGGTCCAAAGTTCTGCGTTTCCCAACAGGAAACTGTGGTTTTGCAGGTGCCTTAGAAGTTGATGCTTTGAAAGTAGATGCATCCCGTATCAGGGTAGGAGTTGGAAATACTCCTAGATTCGACAAATTAGACCGAATAGGTCTATTTATTTGATGAGAGGAAGAAGGTGTAACCTCTAACAAGTCCTCCAAAATAACTGTTCCAGGATTGAATCTACCATGTGTGGAAGAACTTTCTTATTCCTGTTGAGCCCGCTGAAGGGATTTGCCATGAGTTTCTGCCACATATATAGTTCTAGAAGTGGTAGGATTGAAATAGTGGGTTCTGGAATATCCACATCTTCCCCTGTATCCTAGACCTCCGTCTCTTTCTCTAATTACTCTGTTTGATATAGGGAACTCAGGCTCATCAAGATCGAAATGGTGGCTGGAATACAAATCCGTTAAGTGAATCATGTTAATAGAACCAAAGATCAACTCTTTATCTGATGAAGATTCTATCTGATTATCCAATTCAAGCCATTCCATTTGGTGGGGCGGTGCCCATGCTTTTTAAGAAGATGACATAAAATCTGCCAGAGTCAAAGATAATTTAGGCTTTGACATGAAATCATATTCTTCTGACTGCTCTTCTTTCTTCGAATTATGCCACCTCTTTGAGGATTTTCCTTCTAATGAAGGAGGTTTTTCTGTGGCATTCATAGTAGAAGACACAATTGGTTGATTCAATTGTGTTCATAAAATAGAATGAGTTTGGTTGATCGTTTTCCTGACCATCCAATCATCATATTTCTGCACATTTTTACTTTTGACTTCATGCCACTTGCTTTCTTCCTCTGGATCAGTAGCAGTAACACATGCTACCTGGGCTGAAGAACCTTTCACTTTTACCTATCTAGAGTCCACCATCTTTTTCAGGAGGTATTTGAAGACAAAACACTTCTAAATGGGATGCCCCAACATCTAATGAAATGAGAAATAATTGGGGAGGTCTTCATCTCCTTCCTTGTTCGTCTTTTTGGGCCTTGGCAACTGAAATAGATTGTTTTCCAGAGACGAGATGAAGTATCCAGGAAATTTTTCATTCTGGAAAGAATAAACTTTGTTCTTCAAATCTTCAAACTGTTTCTGCCTTTGATCTATTTGATCATCTTGACAAGGCGGCCATTGTTGTTGATGCTTAGGAGGTGGATACCTTCGATATGATGAAGGTTTAAAGTGGAAGTAGGTACAAGTGCTTGTTTAAGTGTAACTATAGCAGTCTCTTCTTTCCCCATTCTCCTTCCTAGAACTGATGGAATTACACGAGTTTTGGCCTTAGTCTTTTTAAGAGAGTCTTCGATCTGCTGAGTGATTGAAGTAAGGTCTCAAAACCCTCATGTATATTTCACAGGGATCAACGGTGTGCGTAATTCATCATGAAAATTTTCCACACAGATTGGAAACAATTCTTCTTTAGGGAGTGATAAACTTAAAGAATATGTTAATCTATTCCATCATGCAATGAAATCTAAAACTCTTTCATTTTCCCTTTGCTTACAATTTTTAAGATAAAAAATTTTCATCTTTGGCAACGTTGAGCTAAATTGAAGAAGAAATATTTGACAGAGATCTTCCCACCTAGTAATTGACCGTGATTGCAAACTTGTATACCAGAAAAAAGCAAGACCTTGTAATGACTGCACAAAACATCTGAGCTTAACTGATTCTTTTTGTTGAGGAGTTCCCATCATAGGATCACAAAGAGAAACATAATGTGTTAAGTGTTGTTCTGGATCTCCTGAACCATTAAAAATTGGGAATGTGGTATTTGAAAAATTTGATGGGGGAGAAATTGCATCAACCCATTCAGGGTAAGATTTATTTTCCGGTTGAACTTGTGAACATTTTCCTTCCATAGATTCCAACCGATATGTTAATGACTCAATGGTAGTTATTAATTTTTGAGAAACATCTGGTTGAGTTTGGACCTGAGTAGGTGCAATAACTGGAGTTTGGACGGGTGTGGTGACTGGTACTGCAACTGATGGTAGTACTACTTGTTGGTGTTGCACATGACCCATAGGATTGGACCTGTGAGGGTGTACTTGTAAAGGAGGATATTCTTGATCCATCCCAATAGATGCAATGAATTCCCTTGACTGACTAACTCCAACATGCTTAGGAGGAAGACTACCTTGAAGTAGTTCTGCATTTAACCTCCTTAACTCCTTCATTTCTTCTTCTTGCTATGCAAACCTTTCCTCTAATGAGAGTTATTGGCCTTCTATAGAGGTAGGGTGCGATATAATCCGACTTTTACCCTTTTCCTTGGCATGTGCCTTTCTAGAGTATGGAAGAGTATTAATTGAAAGAATATCTTTCCTCTGGGTAGCCCTTTGTCTTATGGTACGCACACCTTCTTTATTTATTTCTGTGTATACAACCTCTTGAATAGGAACCTCTTCTTCTGATTCCTATGAGTGAACCTCATGTTCTGGGGGATTAGTGAAAACGACATTGATGACATTTATCGATGCATAACACATTGCATCCCTTTTGTTGGCATTTCTGCGATACTGTCTTCTTCCATTTCCTTTATGAGACATTTCCTTTTGTTTAGTTAATCCCCCAGGAACTTCTTGATGAACCATAATTTGGAGGGAATCTCCTGATAATTTGGCTCTGCATTCCTCTTGTGGCTTCTTCCCTAATCGAGAGAAGACTGAATTTCACTGAGGAAGAGATTGAGAATTTGAAAAAGTCCCCAGTCTGGTGGACTGGGGTTGTTCCTATTGTTCCTTCTCAACTCCTCGAATCCTATCTGTTGATCCCAAGGGTTGGATTAAAAGAGTCTCCAGTCTGGTAAGCTAAGGTGGCTTTTGAGCTGCTACATATGAGACTTTCTTAAAATCTCTCCTGATTTTGTGGACTTTAGTCCGAAAATTAGCCGGATGCATCATCCGACATTCACTCAAATCACCTGGCTCAGATGACCATTGGATTATTTCTGACACTTCTATTACCTAATGATGTGAATTCTCTAAACGAGAAGCCTATTCGATATTCTCATTTTCTTGATGCAAGAGTAATTCGATAACTTGTTCTTTATATGCCTGACTTTGGGAAGAACTAGTTGAGGCTTGTTCTTGGGAAAGCCTTTGATTATGCACAAAACCAGCTAGATGTGGCCAGCCATGGGAAATAACATTGCATGAGACCAACTTTGGCAAGCTTTGTTGACTGGAGAGTACAGTGAAATACAATGCTCCATGAAAACCCCATCCCATGATATGAATACTAGATGGGGAATTGGTAATTAACCGGTGCAACCTTTCTAATGCGCCAAGGCATGAACACTGAAGGCCTCTCTGCTGATTTTCAACCTTTGGATGTCGGGAAACTGAGAGAGATGCCAAATCAATTTGGCATTGTAACCCTTCTATTATATTGACATGATTTTCATATTCATCATAAGATAATATTTTCTCTTTTAAGTGACAAAGAGTTTTCCACATATTGATACTAACATCATGAATACAATCTTCAGTCAACATTTCTAGAATATCATACTAAGAGTCATCCAAAGGCCAAAACATGACTGATACTTCACCTTTCGCTAGTTATTTTCTTATATTCAGCACTTCCTCCTTATCATTCGATGAAGATTATTCTACCTGATTAGACCAAAGCTGGTGCTTCTTTGTTGATTTATCAGATTCAACAAGATTGGTAGAGAATTCATTTATCAAATTAGAAGATGAATGACCCAGGGGTGGTTTGGAGAATGACCTACACCCCGAGCTATCTTCTGATTGAGAAAGTATTTCACCCACTAGCGGTAAAGCATCAGACATGACTGGCTTCGCATTTGAAAGTGCCTTAAGATAATAGGGCTTTCTCGTTACTGCATTGTCCATTGAAGAATTTTTCAGGCAATGAGAATTACTACTATGGAGAGGAATTTCATAGTTAAATTCATCATCATGGGGAGGACCACCATGGTGGGTTACAACAAAAGATGAAACCTCTTACTCCTTGGTCTTCTGGCCACACAGAGGGTTATTGTGGCTCACATCTGAAGATGATACTTCGAGATCGACCAAACTATCATGAAGCAAGCCTTCATGAGGAAATTTATGATGAATACCTTCAGAATTGTTGTTGTTACTTTTGGAATCTGGAAATGAGAGAGTAGAATATTGATTTGCAATAGACAATCATCTGAGTGAATCAATAACTCCAGCATCAAGCAAGGCCTTATTACAGATTGGATCTTGATTTCTCGACCGTGTTGGATGAGTCTTTTTCTTAGATTCCTTCTTAATTACTTTGGAAACCACTTGTTAACAAAAGTGGTTATTATGGGTAGGTGTATGTTCCTGCTCAGGAGAAATGGTCAGGTTAGGCTGATTATCTTCATTCAAATCGGGTGTATGTGCCCGGCTTGATTGTGCATATGATATGGGGGAGTATGCCCCATAACCCTCCTAGACTGGAACATAGGTGTGTATCTGTTCCAAAGTGATATGTTGATGAGTCACTCCACTGATAGGGATATATTTATGATTCTTTCCTTGTGTTGCTGCTGAATTTTTTATAATATTCTGACAGGTATCCAGAATATGGGTAGGGATTTGTTTCTGCTCTTTCACCATTGTCAGAATGTGATTGGTGACTTTAGCTACCGGGATGGGAATATACATCCATTCCATGTCTGGAGTAGGTGTATGTGCCTGCTTCTATCCTCCATTTTCTGTCAATGAATTATGACAGTACTCATATGTGGGTGCAGAAAATCGTGTCTGCCTCCTGCTTGTCATTGGAGATTTCCAATTGACATCTCCGGGTGCTACCAAACAGGACTGTTGGTTAGCCCGATGAATTGCAGGTGTATGTGCCTGATGATTGTTCTCCACCACATTTAATTGGCGAGTTTATTTGGTTGCAGTCAGACGAGCCTGTTGACTGGCTGATGAATTATAAATAGGTGTATGTACCTACCTATAATACTCTTCCAGAATTGCATGGCGGGATTGGCGTGTTACTACCAGATGGGTCTGCTGGGCAGTAAAATCAGGACAGACGGGTGTATATGCCCGCTCATTTTTTGCCATCAAGTTAGCTTGATGGACTTCTCTAGAGGGGGAAGAAGTAAGAACCTTCTCCCTATTGTCCGAATTTCTCCTCTGGCAGTTCGTCTTGCGTGCTCGAGTCTGAGGAACCTGAGCCGAACCCCTAAAGGTGATACCCTCATCATGTTGAGGGTGCACTACCACACGAGTCTGGCGGTGATTGTTGATGGGAGCCCTCAGAAAGGACTCCTGTATTCTTGAATTGAGGCCTTGGGTGACCTCTTCATTTACCTCCCTATAATATGGAAGAGACTGGTTGTTGCCTTCTAGGGATAACGACCCAAAACAATTGGAAACAGTGGTTGGCACCGCCTGATTTTTGACCACCAGTCATCGCTGTCCAGACAACCAGGGTGAATTATTAACTTGGAGGGATTTTCAAGTGGCCTCTAGAGCCGGGATGGTACCATGTTGACAGTATTACCTCACCAATTCATTTGAGACCCAGCGTTGAAGACGCTGAGTAGGTGATGTCGTCCTCAGATCAGATGAGGATCTAGTAGGAGTAGCAGCCGAGGCATTCATAGGTGTGAACTTTAAAGAATCCATTTTTGTATTACAGAGAGATCTTGGAAAAGAGTTCCTGTTTGATATAACATACATAATCAAGATAAGCTTGGATAGACTACATCTTTTGGATGAAAACATATGTGATTGATTTCTTTGTTGGCCCTCACATTGAGTTAAATAGGGGCCTAACAAATAATTAAAACATCATTTAACTTGGTTAAGGATTCACATCGGGTTCACCATTTTTGTTCCTTCTGGAAATGAGGATGACCTTGTTTGTTTTAAGGTTCAAACATTCCAATCGGTTTCTAACAGGTTTATTCATAGAACCAGAAACATCCAATGATTCTATATCCATTTGGACCTACTTTCCAAAGGTAGGTTCCCATTAGTTGTGGACTGATGAGGCTTAAGAATTTTCATTGGTCAAGAGGATGAGAGTTCAGACTCATCAGAACTTTTTGGGGGGAATTATTGTCTACTCTGAGACTCTCTTATAGATTTAAGTTATGTTCATGAATCCTTATTAATTTACCAACCATGAAAATGAGTTTTTCCTTCATATAGAAATCAATGATTGATAGGTATAAGATTTAGAGAATCTTTTATATGTATTTTAGGTTCTTCATCGATAGAGAATCATCCGTATTTATTAGAGATTCTTAGTTAATGGTATCCTTAAACACATTATATAGAAATCTCTTGGTCATTATGATAACCATACTGGTTTTAAATCCACTCAGTGGGGCACTTGAAGTTTACTGTTGTTTAGAAATACAGAGATTATTTTAGAGTTGGGATCGTACCCACAAATGGGCTACCTACGTATCCTTGTTAAAGAAGGAATCAGAACCCATGTAGTTCTATAGGAAGGATATAGTTTAACATCATACGGGGTGGAAAATAATTAATGAAAGATGAGATTGAACCTTAGAAAGGCTTCCTACGTACTCTACTTTTAAGGCAAAGATCAAAGTCCATGTAGTTCGAGTGAAGAAGTATGAGGTTTATGCATGATTAATGGCCCGAAGAGAGATGTAGTAATTACTTTTACACTCTAAGCCCATGTGAGTCATGCTCGGTGTGAGAAACAAGAGGTATCGGTAAATCTGATGATTGTGCCATGAAAGATGCAGTCATAAGAAATGATGTGGGGCTTATGTATGTATGACAGCCTGAGTAAATGAAGATCAGGACTTAGTTCAGGAAAGAATCCCAGGAGGAGGGTCCATAAAGGTACTTTTGCTTTATGGAGATTTGGAATTTTAGCTCAGGACTTACTCTTGAAAAGGAAGCCCAAATAAAAGGGGACTTATGATTGGGTTTTATTTCTGATAAGGAAGCCCAAATCAAAAGAAAATAAGGTTGGGGCTTACTCTTGAGAAGGAGGCCCAAAGTTAAAGGAAATTATGATTGGGACTTACTTCTGAGAAAGAGGCCCAAATGAATTCCTCTTAGATAAGGAAGCCAACAAAGGAACCATGCCATAAATGGATTTGAATAAGGTTTTGAAGGCCATGTCTTACAGAGGAGAGGTGAATTTTATGAAAGGAGGTGACCAGGAAGGAGGCATCCAAGTATTTTTCTGGCGTGCAAGTCCTAGTCGCGCAAGTATACTTGCGCGACATGAGTCACCTTGGGTGACGAAGAATCCATAGGGTAATACTCAGGCGACTTTGAACTCAAGCCCTTAGTATCATCTCTAGAGGCTTCCAGAAGAGTGGCGCAAGTTCCCTTGATAGGGAAATGCGGCACGCAAGTGTCTTCACTTCCCTTAAGGGCTGGAAACTTAGGCGCGCAAGTATTGATGAGTTCTAATACTTAGGCCTTATTCTTACTCTTTAGAGCTTACATTCTAGGTAAAGAATTACCTTATAAGTGTTTGGAAGATGTTAGATAAAGACTTGGGCGACCAAAGATTGAATCTGAGTTTTTGAAAATTCGTCCCTAAAATGGGGGGCCCACATGGGCTATTTATAGGCCACTAAACACCTTGGGTGAAAAAAATAATAGGGTGCACAAGTGACTTGAGTGATCCATATGTAGTGTGCAAGTGACTTGCACGACCAGAAGGAAACTTGCACGAACCATCTTTAAAGGTTTCCTTGTTCACGCCTTTGTCAATTTTTGATATTCTTCAATGGATGACTCTCTTTGTACTTAAGGTATTCCCCTTTTCCATTCGTTAGACTCTGTGATGGAAAGGAGCATCAACAATAACCTTGATACTCCCTTTGATCAAACCATAATAGTTTAGTCCTCTATTGATGTTATTCTATTAATGGAAGTGGGAAGTAGACTCATGAAGGTGGAATTGAAGAAGAAAAACATTGAAATAAGCGAACACTCCACCGTTGTGTGATTGAATTCACAAGTGATGGTGTGAATAAATTCACACCTTGATTAAAAGGTATAAATGTGTTAATATAAAGAAAAAAAATAAATTAAGAATAATAATAAATTTTATTAAGTAATGAACAATAATGAAAAAAACTTATATTAAAAAAACGACGATGCGATTACAAAACGAAAGCAGGAAATTACAATTGAAATAAAAACTTAGATAGAAAGGAAAAACATGGATGCCAATTACCTTCACTACTATCTAATTATATAGACATATTAGGAGCCTTATTTCTACCCATAATCAATACATTCCTTCCCCATTAATTGAGAGAGTCAAAAGGAGGGTAAGAAAATCAAGGTAAATTTGACATTTCAAAGTCGACCAGGAAAATCGTCTAGATTCATCCCCCTTGTTTACATGTGAATTTTTAACTTAATATGGAAAAATAATAAGGGGGCATATCAGGAAAATATCTTTTCCCATGTGTCCTATAACATATGTAAAAATTTAAGGAAAATTGGAATATCCGTTTTGAAGTTACGATCGATCTAGTGGGATGACTTTATTGGGCGTTCAAATCTAGACCACCATTTAAATGTCAACTTGGGCTCCCTTTATCTCCATGAAAAATTAAGAATTAGCTCTAGAAATAGTTTAATGAAATGATCCCCATATTTTTTTTCTTTCTATAGTTAAAATTTGAGCTTCATTGGACTTGTATTTTGGTCCCCACTTTTGTTTGATGAGCCTTAGGCCCATTATGCTTTGTACAGAAAATTTCTACATTCATGCCCAAAAATCATCATATTCCCTTGAGATTCATCCATAAATCCTAAAATATAAAATGTTCTAAATAAAGTGATAAATAATATCCCAAAATACCAAATTCAAAAAATTAAAGAAATAAATTCCAAAAATAGATGATTGATTGAGCCCAAATATCACTTTAAACATGAATTTCACTTATGACGAGAAATAAAGTTCAATTTATAAAATTCACTAAAATTGATGTTTATGGACTTTGAAATACATGAATATTAAAATATTAACAATTAATATTATCATATTTCAGTGTATAATCACTAAAAAACATAGAGGTGATCATCACAAACTACCATATAAGTCCACATAAGGATCCATATGTATCATAGCCTGAAAGATATTGTTATAAGTAAACTTTGTGAGTGGTAGGTATTTCTTCCAAGATCCTTAAAAATCAAGGATACATGAACTTAGCATATCCTATAACACATGTATCATATTCTTGGACTTTCATTAGATTTGCAAGTGGTATTATATACTCATAAGAACCTGTATACCCAATGCCCTCTGAAAATATTGATAGAACCAAGAAGTAAAATGAGCATCCCAATCTAATAAATTTTTTTGCAGGACTCCATGAAGTTTCACAATCTATAGAGACCCTGCTTTTTCTTACATTAGTATTACATCAATTTTATTTTAAACAACATAAAATCATTATACAACTAAGACACAAAGGTTTAGTGTCTTGGAAAAACTAGGACCATACATAACATTTTCAAAATAAAACATAAACATTTATTTAATTCCTTATTATATAGCTTCTTAGAGTTCTTAAAATTATTCTTATTACAAGTAATCACCTAAGGAAATAAATAAAAAAGGGGTTATCTAAAATCCTAGTAATAGGGTATATAAAAACATGAAATAATATGACATGGGGCGATCATAATCATTATCATCATAACATAGGCATAAGATCACAATCATGAGAGTAATCATTAAGAAAAGCTTGGAATGTGGTAATGCATAAAAATGAAACATCATGTCTTAGTGGTTAACTACCACACATATTTTTGAACAAAGATAACATCATGTTCATGCATATTTCAATTTTCTCATGAGATACATCACATTACCTAATGCATTGGAGTGCTATATAATTGTGGGCGCACCCATCACATCATAACATTTACATTATCATGCATGCCACATAGAATGTATATCAATCTTTAATATAAAATAACCCATGTAAATTAATGGGTTTCATTTCACAAATAATACATTCATAAATTGGGTTCCCAAATTAAAGAGGTAATAACATACTTGATATAATAATCATCAATCTTGAGCGAAGAAGAAACAATCTCGAGAAGTAAAAGGTGTGTTTTTTGAAAGAATATTTATTTTTTAAAGAATTGTGTTTTTCATAAACTCAAGTAGAAAATATGTATATCAAAAAAAGGTAAGATAATTATTAGGAAATTATATTTAAGGAATATCCATACTGAAACTGGGGTGAAAGAGGGAAAACCCAAAGAAATAGAGTTGGGATCGAGAATTCCCCTTACCTTGAGTCTGAATGATTACTACACTTTAATATCCTATATAATCACATTAGTTTCATTATGGTTTTATTAAGTTCATTTATGGGATTTTTATGAGGTATAGAGTTTAATTTCATCATTCAGGAGCATTTGTTTTCATGGTTTTCATGATTGGTTCTCTTGTATACATGAATGGAAGTTTGTGTAAAATGAGGATAAATGTACAGAATTGTTATTATATGTTATTAATGACATTAAATAAGTTTAAATGATCTTATAATGATTTTTTTATATACCATGAGGATGAATCATTAGATAAAAGTTAATGATGACCGTTTTAGGTTAATTTTGGCAGTTTTTCGATCACGACGAACTCATTTTGTTTTATAATTTAATATCATGTATAAATGTTAGTTCTAGAACATAAAGATGGTTCTATAATATAAATTAAAATATTTTTTAAACCATTTAATAGTTTTATTATCATAATTTAAGGCATTTAAGTAAAATTAAAGTGCATCTCCCACGATGTCGGTAAATTGATACATCACGAGCGGTGATTTCATTTTTAGAATAAAAGAGAAAGAGAGGGAGGAGTTTAATGATGGATATTACATTAAAATGATATAATTACAGTATATGTAAGGTACTGGAGTTTATCAGAACATTTTTATGAGGGTAGGTTAGGATATAATAAGAAAAGGAAATGAAATTAAAATAAATTAAAAGAAAAAGGAAGAAGATTTTACCTCTTAAATCTCTCCTCCTTGAGAACCTCCTTATGGAAGAGGTTTTTGTATTTTGATGAGAATAAGAGATCTTGAACATGGATAAGGGTATAGGGAAGAGTATTGGGTAGAATTTGGGCAAGGATCAAATCTTGAGAGGTGCGAAGAGAATAGGGTGTGAGGGGTGGTATTTATAGTGGAGGAGAGGGGTGTTTTCTCATTATTTAATTCATTAGTTTATTATTTTGGATTAAGACTATGAATAGTTTGATAATTATCATAAAATATATTAGAATAATTAAGGTAAGTTCTACATTATGGTGCTTACATCAGTGATGAATCAATGAATAGTGTATTTAGCTTATAATGTATATATACTGTAAATTATCGTATTTTATTATTCATAAAAAATTCAAGTAATTCAGAAAAATCCCAAAAATTAACCCCAACCATTTTTCAATGTGTAGAATTAAAAAATTAACTCAATTATATATATTTTTTCTAAATATGATTAATTTAATTTTTAATTAAAATCATCATTTACTTGGAAAATACATATTTTAAAATTATAACTGATTTTATAACACTTTGAAAAATTAATTAAGGTCTCATAAAGTTATCTTAAAATTAAAAGTAATCAAAATATTAATCTATGAGTATATTTTATGAAATTAAATTTTCTTTTAAATTATTAAATTAATTATAAAATTGTAATTAAATAATTATGACTTACAAAAATACCGACACTTAATTAATAAATTTTAAAACATTTATTTACTTAGACTATGATATATTTATACCATTATTTCATTTATATTATGACTAAATTTTATTTATACTTTCATGGGTTATTCTACTATTCATTTTTCCAATTTACTATTTATAAGGTTCATATTGCTATTCCTAAGGTCAAGTTACTATTTCATCAGTATTGGTTCCTTAACTTTTGGAAATACTTCTTATTTCATTAATTATTCATTTAAAAAGTTTTTATTATGGTTCATCAGTAATTATATGTGATTTATACTATATGAGATTACTATAATAAGGGATAAATTCCATTGATAAAAGTTTGGGTCATTACACAATCTCCCAAACGTAGAGCCTACCAAGATCATCTATAAAAAAGGTCTCCTTAATAGGTAAGAAGTGAGAGACCTTTGTGAGCCTATCGATGATCACCCATATTCCATCATTGAATCGAGGGTATATTAGTAAGATATTCATAAAGACCATGGTAACATTATCCCATTTCCACTTAGGAATGGGTAATGGCTGTAAAATCCCTGTTGGTCACTAGTGTTTTTCCTTCACCTACTGACAGGTGAAACACCTAGTAACGAAGCCGACTATCTCCCTTTTTATCCCCATCCAATATTAATATCAACATAATTCATTATATGTATTGGTAATCCTAGGGTGTATCGACCAATTAGAAGCATGAGAACCTCACATTAGTTCCTCCTGGATGTATATAGGAACCCATATGCATCCATGGGTGAACGAGACCTCATCCTCACCAATGATTCAGCCTGGTAGTGGGTCCTCACCTAAAACACTCTCCCTTAGGACTAAGCCTTCAGGATCATATAGTTTACTCATCTTCATTCTCTCTATAAGTGAAGAGGTCACTGCTAAAGCTGTAAGGGTAAGCTTTAAGTGATGCTCCTGGATCTCTATGTGTATCTCAGAGAACATGGCCATCAACTGCCACTCATCATTGGCCTCTCAAACCACCAATATATGAGTTCTCTTAGAGTATCTGATACAACATTTCCCTTCCTAGGATTATCAGCAAGCTCAAAGTCAAATGACTATAGATATTCAACCAATCTATGCTCCCTGAGATTTTGATCACACCGCGTAAAGATATACTTAAGTATTTTTTGATCTGTATACAATAAAAAATGTTCTCCAAGAAAATAATTCCTCCAAGAATACAAGGTGTGAACTATAGATGGCAGTTTGAGATTGTGCGTTGGGTAATTCCTCTTATGTGGTCTCAAATTATGATACTTTTATGCCATGAATCAATCTTATTTCATCATAACTACTCCTATCCCGATGCCTAATGTATCATAATAAACTATATAGATTCTGTCCAACTCTACAAAAATCAAGATTGGTGTTGAATTCAATTTTCCTTTCAGGTCTTGAAAGGTTATCTCACAGGATCCTGACTATATTAATTTCACATCCTTCTTATTCAAGTCTGTAAGAGGTTCTTCTAGGTGTGAAAATTCCTTAATAAAGCTCCTGTAATAGCCATATATCCCCAAGAAACTAAGTATGTCAAAGGCGTTCCTGGGATACTGCCAAGAAACCACATAACTCACCTTCTTTGGGTCAACATACACTCCTTCCTCTGAGATGATGTGACCCAAGAAGTTAACCTTGTCAATATAAAAGTTTAATTTACTGATCTTAGCATACAATCGATTATATCTTAGTGTATTCAGTATGATGTCAATATTTTTGACATGGCCATGTCGAGTGTGAGAATACACTAAGACATCACCCATGATGACTACCAAAAATGAATCCAAATACGTGTAGAAAACCCAATTCATCAAATCCATAAAAATAGCTGGTGCATTCATGAGACTGAATGATATAATGAGATACTCATAAAGACCATACCTACTATGAAATGTTGTACGGGGTATGTCTAAAGTTCTAACATGAACCTAATGATAACCTGACCTCAAATCGATCTTGGAGAAAACTAAGGGTGTAATTTTGGCCCGAAAGCCTGACAAGCCCAACCCGGAAGCCCGAGCAGCCCGGCCCGGCAAAGCCTGCATCAGGCTCGGGCCGTAGGTTCATCTGGTCGGGCCTGAGCCTATCCAAGAAGGCCTGCGAGACAAGCCAGGCCGGCCTGAAAAAGCCCAGCCTGCTGGCCCGTGCGAATCCCAGCTGTTGTAAAAAAATTTAACAGGAAACTGCTGGTAGGAAGATTTGACCCCCCTACCTCAAGGTTCCAAGGCTGCGCCTGTTATATTATCACTAGAATTTTTATATATGTATATATATATATATCATTATATATTAAAAAATAATAATATATAATATAATATATATATATTATATATTTAATAATGCGTATATATATACATATAATTATAATGTGTGTGTGTATATATATACACAATGATATATAATTATATATATATATATATAATAATGTATATATATAAACAAAGCCATTAATAATATATATCAATTAAGTGTGGTTTTTAAAAATCCATTAATAATATATATATATATATGATTTAATATAATATATATATAAACAAAGCTATTAATATATATATCAATGATTTAATATTATATATACATATAATAACTTGTTGTATATTAATAAAAAAATAACACACTCACCTAATGATGTTCGTGCACGTCCCGCAAACTCATTAATTTTTTTTAAGTATATTGCAACTTCCATATATTATATATACTATACATTTATAAATCTATTTAGAAAAAAAATTAACCCACCCACTGCAGTGCACCCCCCAAGACCTAATTATTATTTTTACAATTTTCTCATATTACACACATATATATATATATATCAATAATTTAACATTATATATATATAATAAATTATTATATATTAAAAAAATAACACACTCACCCAATGATGTTCGCGTACACTCCCCAACCTCATTAATTTTTTTTTTAAATATGATGAAACTTGCATATTATATATATATAAACAAATCCATTAATAATATATATATCAATGATATGATAATATATATATATATATATAAACAAATCCATTAATAATATATATATATATATATAAAGCTATTAATAATATATATCAATTAAGCGTGGCTGTTAAAAATCCATTAATAATATATATATGTGTGTGTGTATCAATGATTTAATATTATATATATAATAACTTATTTTATATTAACAAAAAAATAACACACTTACCTAATGATGTTCATGCACGTCCCCCCTAATTTTTTTACAATTTTCTCATTATATATATATATATAAATAACTTATTTTATATTAACAAAAAAATAAAACACTTACCTAATGATGTTCATGCACGTCCTCCAACCTCATTAATTTTTTTAAATATATTGAAACTTCATATATTATATATAAATCTATTTTGAAAAAAATTAACCCACCCACTACGGTGCACCCCCCAACCCCTAATTATTTTTTTACAATTTTCTCATATTATATATATATAAAATAACTTATTATATATTAACAAAAAAATAACTACTCACCCAATGATGTTCGTACACCCCCAACCTCATTATTATTTTTTAAATATGATGAAACTTGCATTTATTATATATACTATATATACATATATAAATCTATTTAGAAAAAAATTAACTCACTCACTACTGCGCACCCCCTAAGGATGTAATTTTGGCCTGGCCCGAATAGGATCGGGCTGGGCCAGGCCTACCCTGCAAAAAAAATTAAAAATCGTTTAAAAAAATGTTTTAAATTAAACAAACGCATAAAAATAATATTCATAAATAAGTTAAAAAAATAAATGTAAAAAAACATTTTAAATAAACAATAAAAAACGTTTAAATAACAACGCTTTAAACCCACTACCCACTGCTGCACACCCCCAATCCCTAATTATTTTTTTTTAAATTTTCACATAATATATATAAATTCATATACATATATAAATCTATTTAGAAAAAAATAACAAATCCACCCACTGTAAAATGTTAATAGAAAATATTTTCACATAAAACATGTTAAATGTTTTAAAAAAATATATGTAAAAAACATGCGTTCAAAAAAAAGTTTTAAATTAAACATCTAAAAATAAATGTAAATTTTTTTTAAACAAGTGTTAAAAAATAGTTTAAAAAAATGTTTAAATAAAAATGTTTTAAACAAATGTTTAAAAAAAGTTTTTAAAACAAACAATTAAATTAATTTTTTGAAAACAAACACTTAAAAAATACTTTTTACATTAAAATATGAAAAATGTTAAATGTTTTTAAAAAATAATTGTAAACAACATGCATTTAAAAAAAATTAAAAAATGTTTTAAATTAATCATTAAAAAATATAAAAAAACATTTTAAATAGATGTTAAAAAATGGTTTAAATAAAAACTTTTAAATAAAAAAATTTAACAAATTCTTAAAAAATTATAAATAAGTTAAAAAAATTAAATGTAAAAATGTTTTAAATAAATGTTAAAAATACCTTTAAATAACAAGGCTTTAAAGTCACCCACTACTGTACACCCCCCAAAACCCCTCATTATTTTTTTTAACAATTTTCAAATAATATATATAGATTCACAATATATAAATCAATTTCGACAAAAAAACATATCCACCCACTGTAAAATGTTAATAAAAAATAAAATAAACATTTTTACAAAAACATCCGTTTAAAAATAAATGCAATTTTTTTAAATAAATGTTAAATAAATGTTTAAATAAAAACGTTTAAAACAAGTTTTAAAACAAACAATCATTTTAAAAATAATAAAGCCCCACCATGTCCCAACTCGAAAAATCTCGGCTCGGCCCGAAAAAGCCCAGCCCAAACCGATGGTTTGGGCTGGCCCGAGGCTAGGCTCGGGCTGCCTCATGGGGATGTTTGGGCTTGCCCGAACTGACCCAAATAGTGGCCAACAACCCAATTTTTTGCATGCCAGGCCAGGCCCAGCCTGACCCTGCCCGGGCCGAAATTACACCCTTAGAGAAAACCCTCACTCCTCAGAGCTGGTTAAAGAGGTCATTGATACGAGACAATGAATACCGGTTCTTGATCGTAATCTAGTTTAACCAATGGAAATCCATGCAAATCCCAAGGGTACAATATTATTTCTTGAAAAAAGGATAGGTGAACCCCAAGGTGAGGTACTCAGTTATATAAAGCCCTTAGATTCCAATTCCTCTAGCTGTCTCTTGAGCTCCCGCAACTCAGTAGTAGCCATCCTATAATGAGGAATGGATACCAGTGCTGCTCCTAACACTAGATCAATAGATTAATCCACATCTCTATCATAAGGTAATTCATAAAATTCATCCAGGAGTACATCCTTGAAATGATCTACTATAGGAGGGAAAAAATCTTGATGTATTTCATGATCCTCCATATAAAGACTAGAAATATTGGATATTACTCCAGCCAACCCATAATGCTCTGGTCCAGCTCTACTTGCCTAGACATCCCACCCACCTTTGTGAAGATAACTATTTCCTATGGTGATGTAAACAATACCCTGTGATGATAGCAATCCATATAAGGATGATAAGGGACCAGCTGGTCTTGGGCGAAGCATACTTGAGTAAAGACCAGGAAACTTGAGTGGAGGAACTTGAGAAAATGAACAAGAACACATCTGGGGATCATGATTAATCCAGTCTTAGAATAGAAGAGCCACAAGGGATTATAGTGACTCATCTAGTTTAGTTAAACCAATGAAGTATTAAATGAAGAAGAGAGAGTATCCATCACTATATCTCGATGAAGAACAAAGCATAGTGAAATAGAAAAATTTTAGTGTAGAATCATCCTCATCTAAAAAAGAAGTGTTTTTATGGTATTGTGGATGATAAATACTTAACTATATAATTTAGGATTTGATCTCATTTGGCATAGAATAAGGAGAGTGTGATAGAAATAAGTGAAACAAAGCATAAAATCAGGAGTTATGGCATAGAGTATCGTTCTAAATAGAGATAGCCTATCATGTTCTTTTTTTATTGAAGAGACCTAAAAGTATATAAACTGTGAAAGATCCTCTATTAAAGTAGTGCATGGAAGTGAATAATAGGTAGTGTGTATTGGGTGAGGAGTGATCAAACCTAATATTTTATAATATTAGTGAGTTTGGCATAGAGTGAACGTAACCAAATATTGTATCCACCAAACTAGTAAATATTAGTGGATTCTAGTACACCAAAACTACTTCATGTGTATGCTCCTTAGACTAACCATTAGTGTTGAACTAAGTAAAATCATTATGTTCTATACATGCTTTATTTTTTGTATATCTGGTCATTGTTCAGTGAGGTAGTGAGAAAAGAGTAATTGTACAAAAGGTTGAACATAGTTCCTTCCAACACAAGAATAAGATCCCAAGATATATTAACAACTAAAAAGAAAAATATTTAAATTGGCCTACACCTTGATTCACCCTCCCTCAAGGTGTCTATGGTTGAAACAATCTGAGAAGGTTATTAACACCCATACCACTCCTTACTAAAAAAACATAAGCAATGGATCATTAATACCTATCTCACTACTTCCTAAAAAATCTCTCAAATAATGGATTTTCATTTAAACCCATTTCACTCTATTCCATTCCATAAAAAAATGAACTTCCAAAAACACCCTTAATTTCAACTTAAACTCCTAAACTCTAAAATAGATTAACATTACTTCAGAATTGAAGTGTGTTTTTAATATTAGAAAAATATTATCAAAATATTTATTTTTTATAATTTTTTTGATAATAATAATACAAAAAATTCACTCATGATAACATCTTCTTGAAATAATTATTAATAGAACACCCACATAACCTGTAATATCATGAAATAATGTGCGATGAACCTAACACCCCTAACATATTGGACCCAAACTAGAAAATTATCTAGTAGAAATAATAGAAACCCCAACAATAAAATAAACTATACACAACAAACATAAAATCCAAAATAACAAACTAATTATGAAAATAAAAACCATCTAAAATAAAAAATTTATACTACAAAAATCCATGAAATATACTTCAATCACCCAACAAGGATATTTGAAATTTCAAAAATAATGATCCATGAAGAAATCTACTAGAAAATCAAGAGTATCAACTGTTGCATTTACCTCTCAACAAATCATCCAGAACTTGAAATTGAATGACCTAGAAGATTGTCATGAAAATTCCTATAAAATAAGAATAAGTGAAGCCTTATAACCCAAAACATTTTTAATATTAGAGAAATTCAAAGATAAATTTTCCTCGGATTCAAAATTTCGATAGAACAATATTTCTACCAAACAAATCCCTAAGGGAAAAGATCAAACTTTGATTTTATGCACATTCACCCCATTAGAAATATCATACACCACTACCACAATATGTCCGTAAACTTATCGCCTTCACCACAATATCTTTTCTTTTTATCTCAAGAAGAAATGAAGTGGCACCATTAATTTAAAAAAACATATTCATAAAACTCTAAAAAATAAACTGTAAATGAATTTCATCACCCTAATATAGCTCTAAATCATTTTTATAAATCCATAACCTCCAAAATAGATTTATCTAATGATCTCTCCTTATAAAAAATATTATACAAGTTATACATTCCAATTTATTCATGAAATCATTATATATTTTTTGTTTTACACCCAAAGAAGTTGCATAACAAAATATAAAATAAAAAAAACCAAAAGATAGTATATCATTCATTTTATTCATTCCAAAAATGACAATTTATCTAGGATAAAAATTAAAAAACATGCTCAAAATTTTCAATCTTCCCACACCAAGATCAAACAATATCAATATTAACAACCTGTTTAGCTAATGAAAATCCAGTAGAAAAAATATTTTGAATAAACTACCAATACAAATATTTTTGAATGGGTTTAGAGAGGACAACACTTATCCAAAAGTAGCAAAAAACATTAACCAACACCTTTAAATCCATAAGATCTTGCATTCATTTTGGACTGAAGTAAATTAAGAGGAACAATGACATACATTTTATTTATTGATCTGAATAGCCCAAGATATTCCACATGAGATTGATATTAATCACTAAGAATTATCCAACATGATCCTTCCTCCCGAGGTATCCATGGGTTATATGAATCTCCCATCACTTAGGAATGATCGTCTTTTCCTTGCATTTTTATAATCTTGTTTAAATAAAAAATAAGAGAGCATGAGAGGAATAAAAATTCGTTTTGAGGAGAATTCATAGTATTCAAATGATCTAGAATGCACAAACATCACAAACTATGATCCTCCTTATATTGTATATCCAAGGAAACTCTAAGGAACCTAATATTAAGATATTTAAATGGTAAATTTTCATGAGTTTTAACTCTTTTCTAACATACAAATCATCATTGTGATTTATTTTTTTAATATTTTTAAAAAATTAGGATTTTAAAAATCATCTATATTACCATCACATGATAATCAAATGATCATGATAGATTGGATAAGGAGAATAAGGTCAAGACACATGATATTTCATATCATGTAAAACTATCATGCATATCACCATGGCATGGTAACATTCACCACAACATAGTCTATCCTAGTACATACCACAACATGGTCTAAACCACCACATAATGGTAAATATTTTAGTAAAAATTTATATCAATCTATAACTTACACTAAAATTATTATGGATTTAACACACTTTTACTTTAGGTCACACCATATGTAACAACTTGTGAAACCATATACAAAAATACTTTTGGATATCTTTCAAACCAATTTTTGAAAAAGATATCATTCATTTCCATAATATGTTACATCATATGTAATAACTTGTGAAAATATATCTAAAACTTCTTTTGGATGTCCTCCAAATCAATTCTGGGTCATCTCTCAATGTTTTATACAAACACTTCGTAATAAAATTTAATCCTTATTCACACAAACAAAAAGTGTGATCCCATGATCCTTTGTAGTGTTGAGAATAATTATGAATTCCCTAGTATATAATTTTATGCAAAGATCGACCTCTAGAAAAACATCAATGCTACCCAAGCTATAAGAGTATCTGGCATGATCTATATCAAACACATGTATCTTTATACCTATGTCCACCAGTCGTATCATATACAAGTATGCATAGTCATACAAACCCTCTTCCAAAAATATAGAGTTTCCATGGGATATTAATCATGTAAATACTATATAGTTTACTTATATATTCTTGATTATTCTATTATAAACTATCCAAATAGGTGAACACATCACACATTATTCACCTAAGTGAATGATCACATTATATACACCTCATCCAATTAGATAAGCACAACACATGAACCTTATCTATGTATAACCGTACACTTCCTCAAAATATCTCAATCGAGGGATTTAATTTCATACTCTTCGTATGAGAGGAAAAATCCTATCTTGGTTAATCCCAATCCAACAACATGATCAATAATATATCTGACCACCCCTTATTAGTTCAGTCTCTAGGTTGACATAAAGAAGGCATCAAATTATAAATATTATCATTCTATATATTTTTTTAATATTAGGTATAATGATTCAATAAAAAACATGTACCCCTTTTATACCAAATACATAGTGTATGACACTCCATGTGGTATACTTGGTGGGTTGTCCAATACACAAAAATCATTTTGTGTCTCATGAGAATATTTAAAATATCTATACAAAATAATATCCAAAATAACCTTAATATTTCATTATAACCTATAATAATCCATGAAAAATATCAGTTAGGGATAACTAAAGTTGTACTTTGATGGGTATATTATATTTTAGCTTCATGAATATACACAACCAATGTGAAAGAACGATAAAGTGGTGACTGACTTTTGTATAACATGATGTATTTTCTATCCTAAAACTCATTTAAAAATACTAAAAAACAATACATAAGCACTGACCTAATAATATATCATATGATAGATAACTAGAGAGGCCTTATGTTTGTTACACTTTTAGGGTTTTGTTAATATCATTACATCTCTATGTAATTCATGCAAAATCTATGTGTGATAATCTAATAAAACCTCCCACTAAGTTCTTTTATTGAGTAACATCTGTAAATATTTTTTTTTGAATAATGGAGATACATAGGAATCATATTTTAATTTTTAACTATTTGAACATAATATTCAAACTACTTTACTTCACAACATCAAATGTTATGATGTTAATAACTTATTTTTTTTACTTATAAATCTTTCTAAGTTTATCATTAACTTCTTAGAACTTTTATAATTCAAAATTTTCTTTGAGATAACTTTGGTAACAAAATACAACTCTTTACATTAATATCTTTATTCACCAACACATCCTAAAATATTTTAAATCATAAGTAACTTTCACTTTGGATTAAACAAGTGCAATCCTCCATTTATTAAACTTTATAATTATTTAATTCCAAAAACCCCCACTTGAAGGAACCATATATGTTATAGAATCATGAAAATAGGTAAAATTTTAATCTATAACATTGAATCTATCATAAGATACTTGATTTTGTATGGTGGTACCTGATTTATGCTAAAGATCTCATGCAATCCATTTTAAGTATGAAAATGAAATCAAAACGACACCTTAGTAGAATGATTTTTCTAATCTATGTATTGTTGTAGCTCCAAGAAACCAAAATAGGCACCCTATAGATCATCAAAATATCTATAACAACCCCTTTAACACCATAATTAAATTTTCGAGTGTTAGTGCAGAAGATCTAAGTATTGAAGATGCTCATGTGATCACTGAAAGATCACATGATCAATCCCTAAAATTGGATCGATCTATTCTTGATATTCCCTTTAGTTTTTATCTCCATAACTTAAGAGAAATATTTTGAGGAAAATAATTTCAGGAAAATGATTTCTTCTACTATTCATGGATCAAAAAAGATCTTAAATAGTTAGGTTTAACTTTCCAAAATTGCACCTAATTCCTTGGATAAGTTAAACATATTAAACAATCCCAAAACAACATGAAATATTTCATCATTATCTAGTAACATTATTAAATTCCACATAAGAACCATGATCCATTAACTTGTCTTGTTCCTCCCATATTTATTTATAAAATATTGAACATTAAATGTTTATTTGAAAAATAATACTTTCACTTATTCGATTTTATAATTAAATAACCTATAAATACCTTGAGAAATAAATTTAATTATCATTTTTCTAAACTCAAATAATATAGTTGAATTAATTTATGTGGGACCATTTAGTGTTCCCCACACATAGGACCCACTTTGTATTAAACTCCAATTCATTTGAAATAGTAGAAATTATTGATACACATTATGTGTGACCCTCTAGGCCCTTATCTTGATAATAGTGATCCTCAATCACAAACCAAGAGTGGAATCTAGAAACATATCATGACCTCTAAAGAGATAAGGATAAGTCATAGCTATGGAAACCTCCTAAAAATTCTTACTGTGTAATATAATCCATTTGTCTTAATATATCATCAAGTAAGTTTCATACTTGTTTAATCATCTTATATGCTTGATTTATTTTTCTTTTTCTTTCTGAAATGAACTCTTCAAAAAACTACCACAATCATGGACTTAATTAGATAGTTACATTTCAATAAAAGGGTTTTATATATCATCTCCCAGTCTTAGAAGGGATAAATCCTTTCTTAACTTACTCAATTAATGTAATACTACTTATGATGCACTCAATTTATCCTACCTCACTGTGAGCATATGTTGTTACAATTTTCATCAATACATCAAAGTGCATGATACATGATATATATTAATAAGAATATCAAGTATAAGGAACAATGAACATGTTTGAAGATAGGAATATCCAATGACACATATAACATATGTAATTTGTATTGGTGGGTTTGTTATCGTAACATCCTCTCTTGGAGATTACCATGTGTGAACTTCATGAGAAGAAGTCTCAATTTCTTATAATCATCTAATAATTGATAGTAAAAAATAATCCACATCCCATTAGATATATGTCATCCAATCATATAACATATGTTTAAGAATATTTTCATAGCACTTGAAGGTTCTCATCATAGGTGTAAAATGTTATGACCTTTAGATGTGACAAATAACCTAAGAACATTATCACATTAATGTCACACAAAAGAAAAATAATCATGTTATATTATATTTATTAATATTCAAATATTTTAATATAATAGTAATCAAAAGTATAAAGTAAGTTGGATCTATGGAACCAACTCCAATAGACTTCCACTTTCACTAGATCCAAATATTAACAAATTTTAGTTTATTGGCTCTCACATGATGTTCATGATTATAATAAGTTAAGTATTTAGTCAATAGGTCTACTTGATTTTCTTTTAGGGAAATTATGCTTACTATCACCTCACCCATCTAAGAAAAATATCCCAAGATGTGATACTTTTAAAGTATATGCTTCACCCATTAATGTGATCTTGGTTCCTTGGCTAGGAGAACTATTGTAGTATTATTTCAATATAGTGTTATAACATATTTACTATAAAATACTAACCCCTTTTTGATGTGTGAATACATTTGTATTTTTTCAAAATATGAATATCATAATTAGATATGAAGATTTCAAGGTTAGGAGTGGCCTATGATGGATATCAGGGAATTCGGGTCGACCTGCATTTGAAAAATTATAGGCTATATACTTACATGACATGAAAGTATGTATAATTACATGAAAAGTGAAAGCAGAGGTGTAATGACCTAAAATTTTATAAATTATATTCCCTTTTTGAATGACTAAATTCATTATTAAGTAACATAGTTATAGAAATCGCATGAACTACTTTAGTTATTTTGTACCATTATAAAATATAGTCAGCCATATTTAAAATACCATTAAGAATATTAACCATTTATAATATATCTGTTGTACAATGAACATTAATATTGGTATATTAAGGGTTATGATAAATTCCAATTGACATAAATAGAAGAAACGATGGTTCAACCAGTAGGATTGTACCCTGTGAATCCCATTTATCACAGATTCTAAGGGATATGATATCACTGGGATTTTTTATTAACCAAGACTAAGATGAGATTCAACAACTAAAGCTCAAACAAAATTGTTTACAGGAGAAGTTCAAGATTATCGAGATCATAACCCAAACCATGTTCTCCTAACCACCCAAAAAAAGTACCACTATCGCACAACTTATCCTTAGGGCATACACTATTTTAATAATGGGTTATGTATTTAGACCCTAGTAGTATTAATTTTCATATTTTATTTTAAATATAATAATTATTATATTTATCCCTTTTTATTATTATTATATATAGATGATTTAATAATGAGTTTGATAAAAATAATATTTTGGTACAAAAAACTAAAATTTCATTTTTTGAAAATATTATTTTGATTCAAACACACTTTTTGATAAACACAATAATTTTTAAAATAAATTTTATATTAATGATATATTATTATTAAATAATACCTATTTTAATATAAATTATAATATAATTTAATGAATTATAATATAATTTTTATACGGGCCAGAAAGTGGTTAGTGTCATAAAAACTAGTATATTACAATAAATAAGGATTTTTATTTTAAAGTATAAATTATAACATTTATATAATTATTTTGATAAAATAAATATTATTTTTGAAATCAATACTTTGAAGTTATCCAATGGTGAATTTTTCATAATTTTATGAGACAGTCGAATTTTTGGGTAAAAAATAAATACGGTATAAATATACAATATTTATTATGACATCATAAAAGATCAAAAGTGATGTAATAAATAATACAAAAGTAATAAATGAAAAAATATATTTTCCCTTTAAAATAATGTGCTTTTAAAGTTATTTAACTAATTTTATAAACCTTTAATGAATCCTCCAAAATCTATTTTATATTTTATGGTTTTAAAATCAATTATTTAGAACACGACTCACTTACACATCAACAATGGTATTATTTTAATATATTTTATTCTTATCCTCATAAAATATTTAAAACCAATCCTCTTTGATAAAAACTAGGTTAAAAAACTGTGATAAGGTTTTTAGTTTTGATTATTTTATTATATAGGGTCTAAGACCTAAGTTTAGAAATTAATAAAGAAATACCCTCTATTTTTCTATAAATACCCACCCAAAATCCCACTTATATTCACTAAAAACCCATTTATAATTAATTTAATCTCCCTATTCCTCTCTAAATCTCTCCCAAGGTGTTACTAATCTCTTAAGAAGCTCCTTCCAATCTTTTAGAAGTGATCTCTCAAGGAAATGGATTCTCTCCTCCACCTATTTATTCAGGCACTTTCTTTGAGTTATACATTTTTATTTCCAATTTTCATATTGGTATATGTTTTTACATACCCCTTTAATATCCTTATTATTTACAAGACATGATATACCACATTTAACTTACATTAAACCCATCTATAAACCTTTATGTACACTCGTTATGCTACCAAAATTATCCTGTGATTTTCTATAACAAACATTTGTATTGTGTATACCCATATCCATTTCCACTCTAGGGTATTAACCTAGATGTTAATATACTTAATTTATTATGGACTCCCATTTATATAACCCACACTCCTTAATTTTGGTATTAAAAGTAATGAAAGACATCCTTATGTTGTATGATGTATGTGGAACACAAATGCATGTGTATGATATGAATGTGATGGGTGGACCCAGAATTTTATAGCCCTCTAATGAATTAGGCAATATTTTTATCTTGTGTGATACCTTGTATGGTAAATGGGATGTTATCCTAAGGACACTATGTTCTTATGTATTAGTGGTTAGCCTTGACTTATTCTTATGATGTCATGATTTATGATGTTTCCACATTCCTACATTGCCTTGATGTTATCATATTATATCATGCTTAAATGTTCATGTTTATGATTCTCACCCCTTTTATGTCACCTTTATATACCTATTGATTAATATTTATCACTTTCATCATTTTATTCTCTAATTATTCCCTTACCAGGATTTATATCTCACCCCATTCTTATGTACGTCCCCAGGTTATACCGTGTAGTATTAAAAGATCAATAGATTTTAAGAGCATGTTATAGAGTTTTAAATAATGTTTTTATATCCCTATTTCATGTTATTCCATTATGTATCGAATTATATAAATACACTAGGCCTTTTGATATTTTGGGGTTTTATTATGTGTGACTTTATGTAATAAATCATGAATAAAGGTGTATTAAATATACGAGTTTTCATAGTTGGTATCAGAGAAATGTCTAATTATTTTTTGGGATTATAGTTATAAAACATCAGTGAAATAATTATGAATAATACTAAACATAGTAAATAATCCCTAAATTATGGTAAAGTATAGAGTAAGTGTTTTCCAAGAAGAAAAATCTTTTTTTGGATACTACAAGTGGATGTGACACTACCACAGTTGTACCTAGGGGTAATAACCTTGAAAAGGGTGCATTGGGTATTGGATTGATTATCATCTGGTGTATAATAATTAGGCCTTACTGCACACATAATTTTAAACTCTTTGGGGATATGATTTTGTAAATCCACAAGCTCATTACAAACCATTATTAATAGAAAAAACACCCATAAATTTTATATTAAGAAATAGACCATGGATAACTTAGATTTAAACCTAGAAATTCATAGGTCAAGGGATGCATTCCATTTATGATTTATCCATTAAATCTCCATAGTTTCCATTTTATGCGTGTAATGGTTTGAAAATTATCATCCCTAATTTTTTCCTCTATTTTAATCAATGGATTAAAATTGGGGGAACTAAGTCAATAACCAATGTGTTGGGAAATGTGATGACTTCTTAAATGAGATGTCCAACCCAATGAGACCAGAAGTAGAGAACTTCATGAGAATACTTAATCAATTAAATAAAATTTCAAACAAAAACTTGAATCAGGGGGAAAAACCACACTCCCCTAAGAAAGATAAAGTTGTAATTGAGACCTTTATGCGACAAAGGCCCCTAACTTTTAGTGGATCTTATGATCCCTTAATCATGAAAAAATGGGTAAACTCAATTGAAAATATCTTCTTCATCCTTAAATGTTACGATAAATATAAGGTCACGCTGTATGTTTATAATATATATAGGTAAGATGATCAATGGTGGATGTTTATAAAAAATATAAAGCCTGAGGAAGAGATCAAAGAGATGAAGTGGAAAGAATTTAGGAATTTTTTTTTCAATAAATATTTTCCTCACACTCTATGAATTAAAATGGAGAGGTATTTACTTTTCCTTAAGAAAGATGATGAACAATCCATCAGGGAATATAAGAAGAACTTCAAAATACTTACATGATACACCTCTAGCTTTATCATTAACCTTGAAAGTAAAGTTGAATGATTCTTTAGTGGGATAAAGATAAATTTATGAAAATATTTGGTGATTTGAGACTTTGAAAAATATAAGAAAACTATCCGATGTTCCCTCAAAGTCGAAATAAAGATTAGTGAATCTCAAGGGTCTCATGGGTAAGAAGATAAGAAGCAAAGAGTGGACTTCAATTCTGGCAGAGTGACGGAGAAATCTTATAGTGGAAATAATTTCTAACATCCCACTTTTCAAAAGTGTGGGAAGAAGCATCCTAGAAATTTCCTAAAGGGAATAAGGAAATTCTTAAGGTGTTGAAAGGAAGGGTACCTATCTAGAAAATTACGATGAAAGAAAACCACCAATGTGATGAAATAAATTAATTCTATGATCAATACTCAACATACTATCCAATGTTTGAACTACAAATAATGAGGATAATATATGGATAAATGCACTAAGCTAGGGGTTTTAGATGATAACTGATGACGACAACCTCTAAGGCCTAAAGAGAAAGGGTGAACTTATTCTATCACAACTACCGAGGTGGATATTGAAAATGACGTGGTTATAGGTACACTAGTTATTCATTCAATGATATAGAATATACTATTTGATTATGGTTCTACAAATTCTTTCATATCACACAAGTTTAGTAGAACTATTCAAACACCACCTAAAAACATGGAAGTTGAGATATTTTTGAAAACATAAAATGGAGAAATTATTGTATCCCAAGTATATAACTTCTCCCCTATCCATATTTTTGGGTTGAACTTTCATGAAAACCTTATGATACTCCTTTAGTGTAATTCAATGAAATTATGGGTATGGATTGGATTTTCTTATATATATCCAACATAAATTGTTGAGAGAAGGAAATTAACCCCTGTATCATGAATCATCCTCTGATTCTATACAATTACAATGAGGATGGATCTCCTTTTTAATCATCATCCACTACTAGAAAAACATCTTATACCAATAGTTTGGAACCGTTGGTATAGCTCCCAAAACTATTTATATAGCATATACCAACAATTTAGAGGGTCATTGGCTATTTTTATATTAGTATAGACCTATACCAATAGTTTTTAAAACCATTGGTATAGAGGTCTATACCAACAATTTTAAAAATAGTTGGTATAGGTTATATGAAATACCAATACTAATGTTTTTAAAAACTGTTGGTATATGTAATGTAAAATAAAATACAGAGTCTAGGTTTGAACCCAACACCTCTCACTTATATTTCCAACACCTAAACAAAAATATACAATGAATTTGTGAATATAATTTGATAAATATATATACGAATATTTAAAAATAATTTAAATTTTTATATATTTAATGTTATTTGAAAAAATGATTCAATTTTTTTTGGGTATCTATACCAAAATATTTCAGAACCGTTGGTATAATTTACCACATTTTTAGGACCTATACCAATGATATCAGAAAAACTATTGGTATAGGTTTTATATAAGAAACCTATACCCACAATTTTGGAAAAATATTTGGTATATGGTTTGAATAAGGTACCTATACCCATGGTTTTTTCAAAACTGTTGGTATAGGTTTTGAATAAGATATCTATACCAATGGTTTTTACAAACTATTGGTATAGGTCTATTGGTATAGCTCCACTTTCTAGCAGTGATCTCAAGCATGAATATTATTGACATATGAACAAGCGTATCTTTCTCAAATGATTGATACTATGGAAAAGATCATCCTTGATGACATTCCCATTGTATGGGAATATTATAATGTGTTTCCCAATGAATTGTTTGTTCTTTCTCTAATATGTGATGTTTATTTCTCAATCAATCTTATACCTAGAGCTTTGACAATTTCCAAGACTCAATATATAATGACCACTGTTGGACTTGAAGAGTTGAATAAGAAAATATAGGAGAATCTAGATAAAGGGTTTATATACTGAAGTGCTTCACCATAGGGTGCATTAGTTCTCTTCATCAAGAAGAAGGATGGTTCAATGCACCTATGCATTGATTATTGTGAGCTCAACAAAATAAAGATAAAGAACAAGCTTCCTATGCCATGGATTGATGAATTATTTGATCAGTTACATGGATCCTAGTACTTCTCCAAGTTGGAACTTCAGTTGGGATATTATCAAGTAAAAGTGAAGGAGTGAAAGAGCGCTGTCGTGGGTGCCCTCAAATGATTAATGTGATTTTGGAATACTTAGGTGCAGCAGAGTGGCTGACCAAGGTTGTCTCTCAAAGGAGGAAGTGAATTTAACAACTTATTAAAGGTATTCTAAAAATAAAATAGAATAGAATTAAAACACTAGTTTAAAGGATGTGGGTTGTTTATAGTTTATAAATCTAGAATAAGTTTGCTGGAATAAGATTGTATTTTTTTTGTTTTTAGTTTTAAAATGAAGTTTGATTAAAAAGACACAACAAGAAGATGTTTTTTTAGAAAATATTTTAAAAGGCGTAATCGATATAACTCTAACTCTTCACTATATTATTAATCATTATCATTTAAATTAACATTCAATTAATTATTATCCCTTAATTTGTTAAATCTTGAACCCTACAAGAATTAACTTTACCACAAAGATGATGTGAATTTAACCCTAGGCTAACTTCAGAACATGCAATCGCAACACCCTGCTTTGATTGATGTTCTAAGATTAGCTTATGGTCAGTGGTAAATTAATTAACATATCCATTCTGGAAATGAGGATGAATTGTGTTTAGGTATTATATTTTAACTCTACAAATTTATCCCATATGGTCTTGTATTACCGATTAAGATCGTGCTCTCACAATTTACACAAAATCCCGACCTCGCGTGTTTTTGTGTTAATTGTTCAATTGCTTTATTAGTTTCTTACAATTTAAAAACACAATTCATAGATCATATTAATTGAATTACAGTATCTCAATGATTCAAAATAATTAAATGAATAGGGTAGAAGATAGATCGATTACTAAAAGACTACTCTTCCATGGGTGGCGTAATCATCGTAGAAGCGTTTTGCATGTGCAAAGGTTTATAATGGGTATAAACCAATAACGCTTCTAATAAAGAATTACAACCCAATTAGGAAGATTAAGAGAAAAATAAATTTAAACAAAATAGAAGAAAATATGAGGAATAAAAGAATATCAAATAAGTTTATTACACAAATGAAAACATTACAAAATGAAGAAGAGAAGGAGGCTTCGATGAGGGGATCCTTGCTTCAAGAGCTACCCATCTTACAATGGTTGGATAATTTGGGTGAAACAAATTCTCCTCTGCCTCCAATATCCTAATTCACGTCCCAACCTCTCAAAATAAGAAAAACTCCAATTTACAGAGGGGGGGGGGGGAGAGGTTACAAGTGGTTTCAAGTGTGAATGTGGAAATTCGTCCAAATATTTTAATCCAACTTGCACCGCCCATTTGACCATCTAAACGTGTGAATCAGCTCTTCTTACAGAAGGATGATTTGTTCCAAATCATTTACCAGAGCTTTTAGAAAAATTTGGGCTCAATCCAAGCTCTGATGGAGAAGCTATGGCCCAAATACAGAACCCATGTCCATTCTGCCGAGTCCAGCCCAACTTTGAATTCATGACCCATTTTCAACAACCAAATGCACTCTTTAGATCTAGTGTCCTGAATAAAAGTTGTAGAAAATTAATTTAGGAACACGGTTACAAAATTTTAAATTCAAATAATAAATATAAAAATATTTATCTTCGAAATACTACAGTGCACTATAAAGGGTAAAACTGGAATTTTCACTAGATTTTCAAATGAATGATCAAATCCCAAATATTTTATAAATAAACATATTTAACACAATGTGAGGAAATTATATCATTTATTATCAATAAAATATTCAATAAAATAGTGTTTTATAAACTCCCCCACACTTACCCTTTTGCACTCCTGAGCAAAATCTCATATCAAGTAAACATGAATATCAAATCAAAACCAATTTTAAAACACATATCCTTGAGATCAAACAATTACTCACCAAGGAAAAAAAGGTATCATGCCTCATAAAAAACCATTATTTCATGTTCTTCATTTATATCATTCAATATATTTCCACTTTATTTATCCTCCCATGCACAAAACACTTACCTCGCTTGAATTTTCTCTTATCACACAAATGCCAATTTTTTTGCAATGTCTTTCTCATCCAAACTCATACAAGGGTCACCATAGGCTTGATAAATTCCTATATCGTTACCCTATGTGAGTCAAGGAAATATGTTTATCATGAGGGATTTTCAGGGTTGTTCTGTGGCTTTTGGTTGGTAGGATTAAGGTGTGAAAAATTCTGAGGCTGAATGAGGAGGGCTTGACTAATTTTGAAGCAAAATTGCATTAATCTAATTTTCACTTAAATATGGTCTTCTCCTCAATCCCCATAGTATCAATTCAGCCCCATCGTCATGAAAATTCATGTAAATTTTACACCATTCATCATTTCAGCATAAAAAATGTCAATCTTCTCAAACATTATTTTCTTGAAAGCTCCAGATAGGCACAACTTTACACCTCAATTAGAAGCTCCAGAAAAGGCACAGATTCACTTATCATGAAAGCTCCAGAAAAGGCACAACTTTCAATATAATTACTTTCTTCAGCAGCAAACACATCTCTTCAGAATTTAATTTTCCACCCAAAGTATCACATAATGTGTTATCACAACACAAGATAGATTCCCCCACACTTAAGCTCAACTAGATTATGCAATTTCACTTCAAGAGTTGGTTGGATAGGGAAAATTGGCTTGTAATGTGGCTAACTTAACAGGCTGTGCATGGATTCTAAGAGATACAAGGATTAAATGTTCAAGTTAGGCCATTATAAAAAAGGATTCTTTGAAATAGGGGCTTTAATACCAAACAAATTCCTCAATCATTTAAACATAAGTACCTCAAACCCTCAAGTTTTGACAGGAATAGATCAAATTCTGGTTAAATAAAGCATGGTTTGGTTCTCTCAAGAAGTGAGGTGAATGTAAAGAATATGAAAATAATGGTTCATAAGCCTCATAGGAAAGTGATTTCAAATATAAAGACAGTGAGATGTGACATGGGATTCAAAATTTAGTGTACTTTTCATGAAATTACTAAATATTTGAATTTGAAAAAAAAGTCATTTTCAGCATTCATTTAAGCTCGGTTTCATGGGATAAATTGTTTCACTCATTGATATGCATTTCAAAATTGTGATGAGAATCATTTCAGCTCAAAAATTTCAAAAACACAAAGAAAATTGAAAAATAAACACACAAAATTTGAAAAACACACAATTTTTTTGTTTTTTTAATAGGAAAACAATTGAAATTATTAAACTAAAAGGTTCCCTCCCCCACACTTAAAATATTGAATTGTCCTCAATGTAAACCCATGAGATGATATATGCACATGAAATGCAGAATTTTTAAATAGGAAAAATAATATAAAAGTGAAAGGGTTAGAAACAGCCTGATGTGCTCAAGTGATGATGGGGTTATACAGTGTGATAAAATCCACTGCATTAGTAGGAAGTCCCTCAATGTATCTCTTCAAACGTTTTCCATTGACTGTAAAGCTCCTTCCAGTGTCTTCTTGTGTGATCTCCACTACACCATAAGGAAAAAAATTAGATACAATATAAGGACCTAACCATCTGGAATGCAACTTATCAGGCATCAACTTCAGTCGTGAATTGTAGAGAAGGACTTTATCTCCAACATGAAACTCCCTTTGTTGGATCATTCTATCATGAGCTGCTTTTGATCTTTCCTTGTAGAGCCTTGAGTTCTCATATGAAGAAAATCTAATCTCCTCAAGCTCTTGAATTTGCAGCTTCCTTTGGATCCCAGCTTGGGCCAAATCCATGTTGCATTTATTTATAGCCCAATAAGCCTGATGCTCAACTTCCACGGGGAGATGACACGCTTTCCCAAAAACAATCTGAAATGGGGACATACCAATGGGTGTCTTGTATGCTGTCCTATAATCCCACAATGCATCATCCAAGTGCTTGCTCCAATCCTTCATATTTGGCTGCACAGTTTTCTTCAATATTTGTTTCAACTCACGATTTGAAACCTCAGCCTGACCATTTGTTTGGGGGTGGTATGGTGTTGATGTTTTGTGTGTCACCCCATACTTTCGAAGGAGGGAAGCAAAATTACTATTGAAAAAGTGTGTCCATTGGTCACTGATGATGGCCTTTGGTACTCCAAACCTGCATAAAATTTGAGCCTTGACAAAATACACTACAACATGATAATCGTCAATCCTGGTGGCCTTGGCCTCCACCCATTTACTCACATAATCAACATCAACCAAAATATACAAAAATCCAAATGAACTAGGAAAAGGACCCATAAAATCAATGACCCATACATCAAAAATATCACAGAATAGTATGGGTTGTTGGGGCATCTCATGTCTCCTAGAAATGTTCCCAGTGTGTTGGCAATGAGAGCATGAATTACAAAACACATGGGCATCATAGAATAAGCTAGGACAATATAATCCAGAGTCCAAAACTTTACTAGCTGTCCATTGGGGTCCAAAGTGTCCACCACAAGCAAGTGTATGACAAAAATGAAAAACAGACTCAAACTCATGATCGGGAACACACCTCCTAATGACTTGGTCACTACACATGCGTCAGAGGTAAGGATCATCCCACACATAAAACCTAGACTCACTTTTTAATTTTTGGACTTGATGCTTCTTCAAATTTGTTGGTATTTCAGAGGAAACAATGTAATTAACTAAATCATCATACCAAGGATGCGTACCTAAGATGGTATAGAGATGCTCATCGGGGAAAGTGTCCCGAAGTGGTACCTGGTCCAAGGTGTCACCCTCTGGTGTGTGAGTAAGCCTACTCATGTGGTCTGCCACCAAATTCTCTGACCCCTTCTTGTCCTTTATCTCGATGTCAAACTCTTGAAGAAGGAGCATCCAATGAATAAGTCGTGGCTTTGCATCTGGCTTATTTAGGAGGTACCTCAAAGCTGCATGGTCAGAAAAAAAAACTACTTTAGAGCCCAATAAATACGAATGGAATTTATCTAAAGCAAATATGACAGCAAGAAACTCCTTTTCCGTGGTTGTGTAGTTTGATTGGGCTGAATCCAGTGTCCTCTATGCATAGGCGATCACATGTGAACGTCCCTCCACCCTCTGAGATAAGATAGCTCCAATCGTGAAGTTGGAGGCATCACACATAATCTCAAAAGGAAGGTCCCACCGTGGGGGATGTATGATCGGTGGAGTGGTCAGACACTTCTTTAGCTCATCAAAGTAAGTCTTGCAAGAATCATCAAACACAAAATTATAATCCTTTTGAAGTAATTGTGACATAGGAAGAGCAATCTTACTAAAATATTTGATGAAGCACCGATAAAATCCTGCATGCCCTAGGAAAGATCTAACATAAGGCACACATAAAGGATAGGGTAAGGATGAAATAATGTCTATCTTAGATCTATCAACCTCTATCCCATGTTTTGACACTACATGCCCTAAGACAATGACATTATCTACCATGAAATGACACTTTTCAAAGTTCAGGACCAGATTCTTCTCAATACAACGATTCAATACCTTTCCCAAACTATTTAGACATTCATCAAATGAGGATCCATACACTATAAAATCATCCATAAATACCTCCATGCAGGTCTCAATAAAATTAGAAAAAATACTCACCATGCATCTCTGGAAGGTACCTGGGTATTGAAAAGTCCAAATAGAATCCTTCGGCAGGCAAACGTACCGAAAGGACAAGTGAATGTTGTCTTCTCATGATCCTCCAGAGCAATAGGAACCTAAAAATATCTAGAAAATCCATCCAAGAAACAATAATGTGTTTTCCCAGCAAGTCTCTCAAGCATCTGATCAATAAATGGGAGGGGGAAATGGTCTTTGCGAGTGGAATGATTTAGTTTCCTATAATCAATACACACACGCCAACTGTTTTGCACCCTCATTGGAAATAACTCATCTTTCTTGTTTTTAACAACAGTAACACCACTTTTCTTAGGCACAACCTGAATAGGACTTACCCACTGAGAATCTAAAATGGGATAGATTATACCTGCCTCGAGCAATTTTTCAACCTCTTTTTTAACAACCTCCAGAAGGGTTGGATTGAGTCTCCTTTGTGGTTTCCTCACCGGTTTAGCCTCATCCTCCAAAAGAATCCTATGCATGCAAATGGAGGGGCTAATACCTGATATGTCAGCCAAGGTCCACCCGATTGCCCTGATGTTCTCTCTCAAAAGATTCAAAAGTTTTTATTCATGTTCAAAAGGGAGATTGTTAGCAATGATAACAGGTAATTTGTCACCACTTAACAAGTATGAGTATTTGAGATTTGGTGGCAATGGCTTGAGTTCCAGTGTAGGGGGGTGGTGTATGGATGGGGTCATAGAAGGTACTAAAATATGTGTACAAAGAGCATTAGTATCAGAATATACATCATCAAAATCAGAAAATAATGCATCAAATCCATCAGCATACTCAACAGCCATGCCATAATTAGAGTTCACATGATCAAAATCAGAATATGATTCTATTTCAAAATCAAATCTTAGAGAGTCTTGTTCCTTATAAATGGGTGTGGAAGTACTCTTAGGCATAAAACTAGAACCAATACTCATAATCTCCCTAAGAAAAGGACAATCCAATTCCATGGGGTTTTTACTTGGTGGTTCAAAATGGGAGATAACAAATGCAGAATGATCCTCTAAGGGGTACTTTATGGAATCTATAACATTAAATATCACAACTTCATCCCCAAATTCCATGGAAAGTGTACCCTCATTTACATTTATGATATTTTTTGCAATTTTGAGGAAGGGCCTACCTAAAATAATGGGGGAATGAGAACTTACCTGATCATCCTCTATGTTAAGCATGTAGAAATCTGCTGGAAAGATCATGTCTCTTATCCAGACAAGTACATCCTCAAGGACTCCCTCTGGATATGTCATAGCTTTATTCGCTAATTACACCACTACTCTTGTCGACTTCAACTCACCAACCTGTAAGGAAGAGAATATAGAGTGAGGCCTCACATTTATGGAAGCTCCCAAATCACAAAGTGCATCAGAAAAGTGTAACTCCCCTATGGTGCATGGGATAGTGAATGTCCCTGGATCCTTGTACTTTGTCAGTATTGCTAGAGTTGGTGTAATGAATGCTGACACATTCCTTCCAAGATTGATCCTCTCATTTCCCTTGAGCCCTCTTCGATTGGTACAAATTTCTTTTAAGAATTTCGCATACCTTGGAATTTGATTAATGGCTTCAAGTAGAGGAATGTTGATCTCCACACACTTGAATGTGTCCAAAACCTCCTTTTTCATTGCTTCTTCAGCCATCTTCTTGGTTTGAACAAGCCTATTTGGAAAAGGAAGGGGTTTAGGAGAAACATCATAAATCTTTTTCTTACCTTTATCTTTCTCCTTGGATTGCTCATCAGTTGGTTTGGAATGCGGCTTCTCTGGACTTGAGGTGAATCCCGGTGGAATGGTAGGTACAGATGTATCATTCATTTTCTTCCCACTTCTCAATGTGATGGAACTAACATTCCCCTTTGGATTTGGAGTGGGTTGGGAAGGAAGATTTCCAGAATTCTTACTTACTAGTTCATGGAGGGTAGTGGGAATCTGGCTCATTTGAGTCTTCAACTCCCTCAACTCCGAACCTTGACTCTTCAGCTCATTCTGTTGATTAAGAACAATTTGTTTCAAAAGATCATCAGTATTAGAATCTACCTTTGGTGGGGGATTCCCTTGTTGTTGGCTTATTGATGCTTGGGCTTCAAATCTCCTTTGGGGTTGTTGGAAACCCTACTGGTAAGGCGGAGGCTGCGGGAAGTTTTGTTGAACGGGTGGCCTTTGTTGTTGTCCAGAGCCATACCTCATGTCCGGTTGATATTTCCACCCTTGGTTGTATGTTGGATCAAATGAATCAAACTTCTTTTGGGGATATGGTTATTGTTGCAGCTGAAATGGTCTCCCTGGGAATACTGCTGCGCAATCCTCTGTCTCTTGTAGTTGTGGGCAACAGTCAGTTGGGTGGATTGTCTCAGTGAAAATGCCACATGGACTTGAAGGAGGGGGTTGGGATGTCTTTTGAGCCAATGAAATATGCCTCACCATAGTGGTCAATTATTCCAACTTGGTATCAATCAATGACTTTCAAGAGAAGGACTTACCTGATGTACTCCCCTGACATGTGGTGTACCTCGATCGCCAAATTGTTGGGAGTTTTGGGCCATCTTGTCGATTAATGCACGTGAAGCTACTGGTGTCTTGTCCACTAATTCCCCTCCTACTGCGGCATCCACCATGCTCCTCTCCATAGGTGTGAGTCCTTCATAGAAGTACTGAATGAGGAGTTTCTCACTAATTTGGTGATGTGGACAACTTGCACACAACTTCTTGAATCACTCCCAATACTCATACATTGACTCCCCTTATGCTTGCTTGATCCCCGAGATCTCCTTACGAATGGAAGTGGTCCTCGATGCTGGAAAAAATCTCTGCAAGAAAAGATGTTTTAAATCGTTCTAACAAGTTACATCCTCGGGTTGTAAATAATACATCCAATCTTTCACAGCTCCATCAAGTGAGAATGGGAATCCTCTTAATTTGATTTGATCTTCAGAAAAATTTCTTGGTTTTAAAGTTGAGCAAACCACATTAAATTCCTTAAGGTATTTGTTGGGATCCTCACTAGATAAGCCATGAAACATTGGAAGAAGGTGAATTAATCCAGATTTCAATTCAAAGTCCGATTCGAGGTTCAGGTATGCAATACAATTTGGTTTATAGTTAATATCCGATGCAGCCAATTCTCGAATGGTTCTATTAAGTTCATTTCCATTATTATCAGCCATTGGTTCCTCTTTTATGTTTGAATTTGAATTTCTTCTAATTTCAATGTTTCCAGAAGAGAGGAATTCACCAATTGGTTGAATATTGAAACTTCCCTTAGACCGAGAATGTCTGATTCGAGCCCTAAGGCTACGTTCAATCTCAGGGTCAAGATCTAAGAGATCTTCAGGATTAGTTTGTGTCATAAATCAAATAAAAATGAAAATAAAGAAAGTGTACCATAGTAAAATAAAAACGAGAAGTTTGAGTTGATGGTCCAAAAAGAAAATAAGAGGATGAAAAAAAATGAAAACTTGAGAAAGGGGAAAGTTGAAAGAGAGTGGTGAATAAAATAATAAAATGAAAAATAAAATAAATACCTCTAAATGGTTGAATAAATTACTTGCCTCCCAGGAAACAACACCAATTTGAAAGAGCGCTGTCGTGGGCGCCCTCAAATGATTAGTGTGATTTTGGGGTACTTAGGTGCAGCAGAGTGGCTGACCAAGGTCATCTCTCAAAGGAGGAAGTGAATTTAACAACTTATTAAAGGTATTCTAAAAATAAAATAGAATAGAATTAAAACACTAGTTTAAAGGATGGGGGTTGTTTATAGTTTATAAATCTAGAATAAGTTTGCTGGAAGAAGATTGTATTTTTTTTGTTTTTAGTTTTAAAATGAAGTTTGATTAAAAAGACACAACAAGAAGATGTTTTTTTAGAAAATATTTTAAAAGGAGTAATTGATATAACTATACCTATTCACTCTATTATTAATCATTATCATTTAAATTAACATTCACTTAATTATGATCCCTTAATTTGTTAAATCCCAAACCCTACAAGAATTAACTTTACCACAAAGATGATGTCAATTTAACCCTAGGCTAACTTCGGAACATGCAATCGCAACACCCTGCTTTGATTGATATTCTAAGATTAGCTTATGGTAAGTGGTAAATTAAGGCACATATCCATTCTATAAATGAGGATGAATTGTGTTTAGGGATTATATTTGAACTCTACAAATTTATCCTGTATGGTCTTGTATTACCGATTAAGATCGCGCTCTCACAATTTACACAAAATCCCAACCTCGCGTGTTTTTGTGTTAATTGTTCAATTGCTTTCTTAGTTTATTATAATTTAAAAACACAATTCATGGATCATATTAAGTGAATTACATTATCTCAATGATTCAAAAAAATTAAATGAAGAGTGTAGAAGATAGATCGATTACTAAAAGACTACTCTTCCATGGGTGGCGTAATCATCGTAGAAGCGTTTTGCATGTACAAAGGTTTATAATGGGTATAACCCAATAACACTTCTACTCAAGAATTCCAACCCAATTAGGAAGATTAAGAGAGAAAAAAATTTAAACAAAACATAAGAAAAGATGATGAATAAAATAATATCAAAGAAGTTTATTATACAAATGAAAACATTACAAAATGAAGAAGGGGAGGAGGCTTCGATGAGAGGATCCTTGCTTCAAGAGCTACCCCTCTTACAATGGTTGTAGAATTTGGGTGAAAAAAATTCTTCTCTTCCTACAATCTCCTAATTCATGTCCCAACCCCTCAAAATGAGAAAAACTCCAATTTATAGAGGGGGGGGGGGAGGAGAGGTTACAAGTGGTTTCAAGTGTGAATGTGAAAATTCGGCCAAATATTTTAATCCAACTTGCACCGCCCATTTGACCACCTAAACGTGTGAATCAGCTCTTCTTTCAGACGGATGATTTGTTCCAAATCATGTCTCTGATCTTTTATAAAAATTTGGGCTCAATACAATATCGGATGGAGAAGCTATGACCCAAATACAGAACCCATGTCCATTCTGCCGAGTCCAGACCAACTTTGACTTCATGACCCATTTTCAACAACCAAATTCACTCTTTAGCTCTAGTGTCCTGAATAAAAGTTGTAGAAAATTAAGTTAGGAATACTTTTACGAAATTTAAAATTCAAATAATAAATATAAAAATATTTATCTTCGAAATACTACAGTGCACTATAAAGGATAAAAATGAAATTTTTACCAGATTTTCAAATGAATGATCAAATCCCAAATATTTTATAAATAAACATATTTAACACAATGTGAGGAAATTATATCATTTATTATCAATAAAATATTCAATAAAATAGTGTTTTATCAAGGAGGGTATCCCCAAGACTAATTTTTGTACAAATTATGATCACAATGAATTCATAGTGATTTCATTTGGACTAAATAATTCTCTAACTATCTTTATGAACTTAATGAATAAATTCTTTATAGATTACCTTGAAAAGTTTTTGGTAGTATTTATTGACTCTATTCTTATCTACTCTAAAATAAAGGAGGAACATGAGGAGTATTTTAATTTTGTACTAAAGACACTGAGAAATGAAAGGTTATATGAAAAGTAAATTAAATGCAAGTTTCATATGGATAAAGTAACATTCCTGGGGAATGTTATTACTAGAACATAAATATATATGGATCCATAAAAAATAGAGGAAATTTAAGGATGTCCCATACCAACATATTTTATGGAGATCCATAGTTTTCTTAGATTATCTAGGTACCATCTTTTATTTTTGAGAAACTTTTAATGATTTTCAATCCCACTAATGAAGATAAATTGGGAGGGAGTGAAGTTTTTATATCCTAATGAATGTGAGGAGAGATTTAAAGTGTTAAATAATAATCGAATCATTACACACATGCTCACATTATCCAATATAAGTGAATGATTTTTTATCTATAGTGTTGCATCCAAAAGGGGATTGGGTTGTGTACTCATGAAAGATGAAAAAGTGATATCCTATACCTCCCTTGAATTAAAGATACATGAGTATAACTACCCAACACATGATATAGAATTGGATGTAGTTATTTTTGCATCAAATATTTGGAAATATTATCTCTAAAGTGAGAAGTGTAACATATATATGGATCATAAAATTATCAAGTATATATTCAATAAAAAGGAGTTCAATACACTCCAATGAAGGTAGTTAGAGATGATCAATGATTATGATTGTTCAATCCATTACCATCCTGGAAAGGAGAACCAAGTGGCAGATTCTTTGAGTAGAAATAATATTGAAATCCTGTCCATGATTAGGATTAAAAGGGAAACAATATTCTTGGACATGAAAAGGATGTACATGGTTATAATAAAATGATATTAATACTAAATTACTCAAATAAATATTTAACCATCCTTTCTTGAGAGGATCAAGGAGGCCCAAAAAGATGATGAGTTACAAAAAAAGGTAGCAAATATTTCAGAGTTCATCTATGCTTGAGATAGAGGCATAAGGTTTAGAACCTAGATATGCGTCCCATAAAAAATAGAGTTGAATAGGAAACTACTAGATGATGTTCATATCTCAACCTTCTCTATTCATCTAGAAATCACTAAGATATATGGATATCTGAAGAAAAACTTCTGTTAGCATAACATGAAGAGGGAGATTGTATATTTTGTATCTCAATTCTTAGTATGATAACAAGTCGAGGATAAAATACAAAATTCTAAGGTTATATTGTAACCATTTCCCATACTGTTATGTAAATGGGAAAACATAACCATGGATTTCGTCATAGGAATTTCTAGTACATTTAAAGAAAATAACACCTTCTGGGTAGTAGTCAATCGCCTTGCACAGTTAGAAAATTTCATTTCTATCAAAGAATATTTCTCTCTTAACTAACTTGCTAAGATATACATAATAGAATTGGTAATATTTCATGGAGTACCAATATCCATTGTATTTGATCAAGATGCAAGATTTACCTCGAGGCTATAGAGAATCCTTCAATAAGCATTGGATACAAAGCTAAGTTTTAGTATTGCTTTTCACCCATAAATGGATGGTCAGTATGGGAGAAACATTCCAACTCTATAGGATATTTTTATATCATGTTAAATGGATTTCCAAGGATTTTGAGATCAACACCTACCCCTAGTGGAGTTCTTATAAAATAATAGTTTCCATTATAGAATTCAAATTTCACCTTATGAGGGTCTATATGGGAAGAGGTTTTGAATTCCAACATGATGGGATAATGTTAGAGAGTGGAGGATTATGGGACCTGATCTTATCCAAGTGATTTTATATAGGATCCAATCTATTTAATGCTATATTAAATCCATACAAAGTCAACATAAAATCTATGTATACAATCATTAGCGAGACTTGGAGTTTAAGGTCAGAGATAAGGTGTTCCTTCATATATCACCATGGAATAAAGTCATGGGGTTTGGGAAAAAGGGAAATCTTAGTCCAAGATACATAAAACCCTTTTAGATCCTTGATTGCATCATATATATGGCCTATTTACTATCACTCCCACCTAACCTATCCTAAGTATATGATATGTTCCATGTATCCCTATTGAGGAAGTATAAACCAAACCCCTCACATGTACATAATTCAAAGGTGGTTCCCTTGGAGAATGATCTTTCATATGAGGAGTATTCGGTGAAGATATTAGACCATAGATAAAAAGTTCAACAAAAAAAGACAACTCACCTAGTCAGAGTGTTATGGAAGAACCACAAATTTGAGGAAGCGACATGGGAATCGGAAGAGGCATTAAAAAAAAGTACCCCCCATCTATTTTAGTGTATAAAATGAAAATTTTAGGGTGAAATTTATGAAGGGGGGGGGGGGATAATGTAAGAAACTTAAATTTTATAAATGAAATCCCCTTTTTGAATGAATAAATTCCTTATTAAGTAATGTAGTTATAAAAAAAATAAACTACTTTATTTATTTTAGACTATTATAAAATATATACAGTCAGATTTAAAAGACTGTTAAACATATTAACCAATGGTAATATAAATATTGTACAATGAAAATTAATATTAGTATATTAAGGGTTATGATAAAGTCTGATTGATACTAATATAGAAGAAGTGATGACCTTGACCAGTAGGATAATACTCTATGAAGCCCATTTATCATATTTTTAAAGGGAGATATAATCATTAGGCTTTTCAATTTACCAAGACCAATCTAATATTCAATAAATAATTCTTGAGAAAAACCATTTTTGGTAAAGTTTAAGATTATCTAGATCATGACCCAAACCATGTTCACTGATATATATCCTTCTACTCCCATTAAACTCTTCCATAAACCTTTATATACACCTTTATGCGGCTAAAATTATCCCGTAACTTTCTATGAAAAACATCTATGTTGTGTATACCCATAAAAATTTCTACTCAAGGGTATTAAACTAGATGTACCCATCCTTAATTTATTTGGGACTCCAATGTATGTAACCCATGATCCTTAATTATGGGATTAAAATTGGTGGAATACATCCTTATGATGTATGATTTATGTGGCACACAAACATATGTACATGATATGAATGTGATGGGTGGGCCCAAAATTATATAGCCCTCAAATGTATTGGGTAATGTTTTTATCTCATGAGATACCATGTATGGTGATTGAGAGGTTATCCTAAGAACACTATGTTATAATTTCTCAATAGTTATCCTTGAATTATGATTATGATTTCATGTTTTATATTGTCATCACTTTCTTATGTTGCCTTGTTTTTATCATTTATATCATGCTTTGATGTTCATTTTTATAATTTTACTCCTTTTATGTAACCTTGTTATGCCTCTTAATTAACATATATTACTTTCATCATGTTATTCTTTGATTATTCCCTTATTGAGATTTATATCTCACCCATTTCTTTTTTACATCCCTAGGTTATCTCGTGTAATATCAGAAGATCAATGGATTTTAAGAGCATGTTATCGAGTTTTAAATAATGTTGTTGTATCCAAATTTCAATTTATGGTGTTATGTAACTAATTAACTAAATAAAATAGACCTTTTTATCTTTTTGTGATTTTATAATGTTTGTCTTTATGTTATAAATCATGAATTAAGGTGTATTAAATATATGGGTTGTCATAAGAGGGGAGGAGCCCCTACCTCAAAACTCATGGCATAAATCTATTATTCATGCCATCAAAACCTTTTTTAGTGTTTTTTAAGGTTATATTTAATTAATTTTAATTAAGTGTGTTTTAAAATGGGATAGGGGATCTTACTTTTCCAATAGTACACAACGAACCCATCCTCCTTGGTTCTTCTCCCCTTCAATGAAGGGATATCCTTTATTTCTCTGTTGAATTGAACATCATCAGTTGCATTTGAAATATTGAGGTAAGTAAAATGGTTTATTTTCTTACTTTATCATTTTCTTTCACTATAAAGTGATATTTAACTTTTATGTGTGTTTCCCCTATTTTTAGGGTTTTATTCTTTTCTTATTTATAACATTTTAGCTCAAATCAAAGGTTGATATTGGATGAGTGGACATCTATGAGTATAAGGTAGGTGGTTTATTAGATTTTACCTTAAAGTATAATCATTTTACATTATGAGTGTGATGTTTGTTCATGCCAAAAAACCACTTTTTTGACCAAAAATTATAGTTTAAATATTATTAGTCCTAAATCATGAAATATAACCTCTCTATGGGACACTAACAACCTAGTGGTGAGAATACCAAAACTTTATCCACCCAGGGGTATGTTTGAGCTGGGAAGTGACTTGGTAAATTTAATAGGCCACCCTAAGGGTGACTTAGACTTAATATGTGACTGTGTGTATGTGAGACTAGGACTTTATGCACCCATGGGTTGTTCTTTACTTGAGAACAAATTGGGTATTTAAAGAGGCATCCCTTGGAGTGTTTAGAACTCAAGATATGGTCGTGGGTGAGTGAATGAATATAACTATTACATGATCTAGGATTTAGTGTCTATGTTTACTTTTTGAGACCAAAATCAATTGAATAAAGGGTGGCCTTATTTGACCAATTATACGGATGTGGATGCCTAAGAAATGATTTAGGATCTGGGGGATGTGTTTATTATACGTGGTTCAATGCTATTGAATTAAATAAATTTATTTCCAATTTTCCTATGTGTTTAATGATGATGAATGTTTAGAATACCATGGGGTGATTCCCCCCTGGGTTCAGTGATTATGCCTAATAATTTAGAATTCCTTGGGGTGATTCCCCTTGGGTTCGACGATGATGCATGCTACTTGGAATTCCTTGGGGTGATTCCCCTTGGGTTTGGTGATGATGCATAATACTTGGAATGCCTTGTGTGATTTCCATTAGCTTCAGTGATGATTACTGCTACTTTAGAATTCCATGAGGTGGTTCCCATTAGGTTCAATAGTATTGCCTGATTACTTGATTTCCTCGGATTATCCTCTTAGGAATCAATAATGATACTGTTGGAACCACTTTGTGTATAAGGTTTTATTTGTTTTCAACAGTTGTCAATGAAGATCAAAATGAAGGAGATTAAGAAGTACTCCAATGAAATGGAGGAATGGAAGATCAAAATGAAGGAGATCATGAAGTACTCCGATGAAGTGGAGGAATGGTAATTCAGATGATTGTTGTACTGATTATAAGTTCAAAGAACATGTGTTAAAGGTGATACATTATTTACAAAAATGTAGAATATGAGGTGTAATCCATCTGAGGATGATTAAAGAAGTATGTGATTTTTGGATGAAGACCATGCAATTCCTCCTTATTGCATGAGAACCATGGGTTTTGATGAAGACCATGCAATTCCTCATTATTGCATGAGAACCATGGGTTTTTGATGAAGACCATGAAATTACTCATGATTGCATGAGAACCATTCAAGAGACTTCTTGATGAATTGAATCATATGGTTTGCATGAAGTAGATCATGATGGTTGATGAAGAAGACAATGTGCAAATGATTGGAATTCTAGATGGACGTGCGGGGATTGGAATTCTGAGATATTCATGCACATCAAATTGTCATAGAAGATGATGATGCTAAAGCTATGCCTTCAAATAATACATATCATAATAGTGGATTTTGTGATAAAAGAAGAAGAGTTGTTGAAGGATACATATCACCAAGAAGAAGTTCTTTTGAGGTGATCGTGCTTGTTGAAAAAGCAAACAAACGACATAAAAATTTGTTGACAAAGGAGATTCCATGGTGGCATGTTGAGTTAAAGGACTATGGATAATGATACAAGTTTTATTCAAGAAATATCGACAAATGAATGGATGATCTGGAGGTGGACAGAAAGAGCAGATACAAGGTGGCACCGTTTCCCAGTGTTTGCCAAATTTTTGGACCTAAAAATTGACAAATGAATAAAAGTGGTTTTAGCCAAAATACTTGCGTGCCATGTACTTGAAGAAAAGGGAACTCGCGTGCCTAGTGTTTTTCAAGATCAAAACATGAAAAAATGGCAAAGGAAAGAGGGTCGTGCAAGTGTTGGGTTGGTCACGCAAGTGACCTGCGCGCCGTGAAGAGACTTGCACGCCGGTGCCTAGAAGGATTGGAAACTTGCGCACCTTTTGTTTTTCAAGAACAGAACTTCAAAATATGGCAAATGAAAGAAGGTCGCGCAAGTATTGGTTGGGTCGTGCAAGTGAGTTGCGCGACAGAGGCTAGGGGAGATGAGCTGCGCGCCGAGACTTACGCGCCGAGGGGTGACTTGCATGCTGCCGCGTAGGTTGACCAAATGCCTATAAATACTAGACCACCCCTCCTCATTTTCTACGGAGTTCAACACTTATAAAAATCAGAGCTCCCACCACGCAGGTGTGGAAGTCGCGCAAGTAGTGTGTGGTTGTGCAGGTGGACTTGCGTGCCAGTGTTTGAAGCTGCGCGCCGGTTGTTGGCTGAGCACCCAAGGTGGTTTGGGCAAGAAAGGAAGTGAGTTGTGCATGTTAGAAGTTGAGGAAGGTAGTGTCGCACAGGTGGTTTGGTGATACCTGCGTACCAATTTAGACTTGCGCGCCAAGGACTTACGCACCGTATTGGGACTTACGCACCGAGTTTGGAGAAGAGCTCCAGGTGTTGTTGGAGCTCGCCCATCTTTATGGAGCTGCATGAAAACCATAAGATTGCCCGATACCTTCGGTGCAACAGATGATGTATTCATTTACAATGACAGAAGAACAATGAACAATTTGATTCTCTGAAGAGAATTGGTTCTGCACAAACATGACTGGTGTTTAACACACTTATTGTGCTTTGTGAAGAGAAAAAGAATGGTTCATGCAACTAAACTCAGATCTGCACAGAAAGAGGGGATTATTTCAAAACACTTAGGTGTCGGTATTTGGAATCAAAGGAAAAGAATAAGAAGATACAATGCATTCAGTTATTATACTAAAGAAGAAGATTGAATACAAAAGAGCATCAACTCAGTACTCTGATGCAAGCATCGTCTCATGCTGAACAGGAGACAAAGACTTCAATGAAAATCTATTGAAGAGACCTTCACGTCTATAAACTGAGTGTGACTTCACCAAGGGCAGTGAGCCAGGGGGAGTCAACGGGAGTGACCCGAGGGAAGCAGTGATCTATCCCTGAACCTTTGTAAAGGTAGTGAGCCTAGGACTGAGTGACTGTACATGAACCATTGTAATCCATAACTAGTGAAGATTAGTGGAATTTGGTACAACCGACAACTTGTCGGTGCATGCTCCTTGGACGTAGACCTTAGTGGTGAACCAAGTAAAATTGTTGTGTTATCTCTTTGCATGTGAATGTTTCATTGCTGATCATATCCATCATACAGGTTTAAGTAGTTCCTACCAACGTGGGAACAAGATCCACAACTTTAAGAAGAAAAAGTTGACACCCTGATTCACCCCTCCCCTCTCAGGGTGTCCTGGGGTCCTACAGCTACCTGATATCTCATGACCACATGGGATTAACCTCGAGGGGTTAACATTTATGCATGTTGACACTTTATGAAAAAATAAATATGGATTAGGAAAAATTATATATGGTTGATCTCAGGTGTCCCCATGGAACCCAAGGATCAACAATGGATTTATTAATTATTTCATGCCTTTATTTAGTATGCACATTAGCATGAACTTTATACTCATAATGGTTATGCTTATAGATGTAGTTTCTGGTGTAATACTAAGTTGTAATCATAACCTTCTTGGGATGATCTTTGGTACCCGAGCAGAACTTCATGGTTGTGGGACCATACTAGGGAAAGCGACCTATGGCTAATTCTTAGTTTGTAATTCTAAGATGGATCATGGGAGTTTGGGACCAATCTAGGACTTAGAACCATTCTTGATGGTGTTTATAATTTTAATATTTTAGTCCTTTGGGTTTTTTTGTATATGATATACTTATAATATATGACTAATTAATTTAAATTTTTATATATTTCATTTTTTATAACATGGGGGCATGTTTGATTATTTATTGGCACTTGCATGGATTCATATTTTATTGCTTTATCTGGATGTTGTATCTTGTTGATATTATTTTCTACCATTATTTTACTAAGATATATGGGTATAGTAACTCCACCCTACCAATATGAACCAACACTTATAGTTAAAAACCTCTTGATTATGGGGAGGCATTCTTGAGGTATAGTGGTAACTGTTTGTTCGGGCACCACTTAGTGGTACGAAGAGGTGGGACATGTCAAAGGGGTGTTAAAGAACTTTATTTTGTCTCACTATTTTGGTAAGGTAGATAAGAGTTACGGTATTGTCAGAAAATGGTATGGAACTTATTCCTAGGAGTGTCCACCCCATGTATGAGGGAAGTCCACATTACTAGGGATAAGATTGTTGCCCATGATTTTCTCTTTTTTCGGTTGATCTATTTCACCTTGAGTGATGCACATGATTATGAGGTTATTGATTTAAGGAATTTTATCTATTGGTAAGCATATAAATAGAGTATTTGGACATTAATCATACCAAGCATATGACATTCACATGTCATTTGTGTGATTTCCCATGGTTGTTTACTTGAACTATGACATGGGTCAGTTATTTAAAGTGTCCACAACCATTAATACAATGTTTCCCTATATAAGTGTATAGTGAAATCTAACTAAAATGATCCGATAAATAGATAAAAACATGTTAAATGATTAGTTTCCTTGATCATTATAAGGAATCATCTAAATAAAATTCCAATTACATCTTATAAAGAGTTTTCCTCTATAACTTATGATTGAAATTTCATTTAACCAAGACTTAATTATGAAAAATTATAAGCAAAATAATTAGTTAAAAGTGTATTACATATCATGTTTCTTGATTATTATGTGTATTTAGTTAAATAAAATTCTAATTAAAACTTATAAAGAATTTTACTCTATAACTTGGAAATGAAATTTCATTTAACTGAGTCCTATTTATGATAATTCACGTTAAATTTAAAATGAAATATGCAATGTTGTGAATCCTATATATATTATTTGGACCTTATGGGTATATGATTTTGACCCTGTGTATAGGTAGTTGGGGCTAGTGAGAGTGCTCGAGTTTTGAGATCCTATAATATGAGATGTAGGGAGTAATGAGGCATTGTGTCTGTTATTTCTTTCTATGAACTTTGATATTGGGAATTTTGAAAGAAGTTTGTTCTGATGAGGGTCATAGTGTACATAACCTGAGCTTTAGAATAGGTAAATGGGGCTAGAGAGAGATCCAAGGCTGCGAGACCTTTATTATGTGGGTTTTATAAGATAGTTGAATGATTTTCCTATTGTGACTTTTATTTGGGCCATGAAATTGAGAACAGAGATACGTCATGACTGTTTGTGAGCCTTTTGAATTTATTCCTGACCTAAGAGTGGGTAGGGTAGTCTAGACTTGAATATTTATGTGATAACATTATGTTTTGGGGATTTATCAGAGTGATAAGACATGTTAGTTGTCCTTGTTTTTCATCTATTTTGTAGGAATGTGAGTTGAAAATAACCCTAGAGTGGGTAGTTTGTTTAAATATGGGGAACTAGATTTATATGTACATGAGAGCCCTAAAGAGGGGTTTTTTGTCTAGTGAACTACCTTATGGTGTGAGATATGGCTTAGGATATCAGTGATTCAAGCATTGTGGCTTAATAGTATGGTGTTTTCTTGCTATTGTTGGAGATGAGTTGTGATATATTAGGGTAACCTACGAGAGTGGTAATACCAAACTAGTGAATTAATTAGATATGAGATGTAAAATATATGCTTTATATTTAGGATGATGTATAAGAGTGAAAAAAAATTGGAATGGGAGTATAGATTCCAAACCTTAATGTTTTGGGTTGTGTCTGGTTTCGAAGGGAATGATCAATAAGATGCCTGACCATATTTATATGGTTATCTTAAATGGTTGTATATAAAATAGGTAGAGTGTGGGTAGACACTTATGGTTTTATTTTGATGCCTGAATGGCTGGTGATCTCAGAGTTGGCCTTGGTACAGGTGAGATTCCCTAGGCTTATTGGGAAGAAAGCATCAAGTGTGATTCTTTCGGCTAGATGATTTTGACATATGATGAAAATATTTAGATGGTTTATTAGGTGTGTTTGCCTAATATCTATGAAATATGAATCTATATTTCTGATTTAGATAATATAATAGAGCAACATTTGGATGTATGCTTGCTGGGTATGCCTAGTTGACAATGAGAGCAGTTTAACACCATTGTGAAAGGTTAGATGGGAAAATATTTTACCATGTGTTAAGTGAGTGGGATTTTGTTTATCCTACATGGATTGTAAGTTTTTGAAACCTAATATTATCCTTAAAAAGGTAATATTAATTTTTAGTTTGATGTGGTTGGATTTGGATGGCATGAGACATATCCATGGGTGGTTTTTGAGAAATATTTGGGATATGGAGTTTGAGTTGGGAAAGTTACGTGACTCCTAAGGTAGGGTCATGATAACGAATAAAAATGCATGGTGGTTACATTTGATACTTTTAGTTTGTGGATATACCATTTTGGTACACATGTGTTCGGTCCCTATATTCCATTGGGGTTAAGACCATATGAGGTGCCGATGTGTTTTGGTGGGGTCAAGGACTCCTTAGTTTTTCCCAAACCTGATAAGTAAATTCATGAATTTATGATTGAATCAATGGATGATATATTATGAAATGATGGTGGAAAGATTTGAGATGCATTTTTGAATAAAAATATTAAGAGGTTATAGACCCTTGGTTCTATGGTGTATGCTAGAGAGAGTAAGAGTTTCTCTAGGTTATGACCAAGTGTATATTATATTGGGTAGTGAATACATTGGGGTATGACCAATGTATGAGACATGGTCTCTGTAATTTATAATGAACTTATCATGGGGTTAAGAGAAATTTTGAGGTTTCTAGATTTATAACTCATATAATATATGATTTGTGACCCCTTTTGTTAAAAGTAAGTTCTAGTGTGACGACTATTGGATCTTGTGAAATTTTGAGGGGTCAAGTGACTCAATGTGATGTCTATAGTATTGGGGAGTGACTAAACTTGATTATTTGGGAACCAATATGGTTGTGAGTTTCTAGAGGGTCTAGGTAGGGCTAGTATCAGAATAGAACATGAGATTCGTGTGATGATGAGCAAGGCCATGGACCTTGAGTTGGATCCATTTGGACAAGGTGTACAATGGAAGTTTGTAGTTAGGTTTGAAAAGAAATTGTGCTATGAACTAAAGTGTTGATAAAGACTCAAGAATGGATCAAGTTGAGAACTCATTCAAGTAACATGAGCGGGGATTGATGATTCTAGTGTTTTGATGATGGTAGATATTAGAAAAGATCATCCTCATATATTAGCAATAAGGAAGTACTATAGTGGGGAGTAAACCATGGATAGTTTGAGTGTTTGGTTCTCATTTTGAGTTTTTTAGTGAAAATTGGAAGTGATGTGTTTATAAACTCAACCTAGATGTGGTTATGGTTTTATGACATCACTTTGGTGCAAGTTTTCATGTTAGTTATAGAAAATGGAAGGCACTGGAGTATCAATGTCGACTAATGAAATTTTAGTGAAGTTAGTATAGTTGGTTTTTGAAAACCACTAGATATAGAATAACGATCAAGTGGTATTACTGAGTGTGAATATCATAAAGTATATTGGTATGGTGACCGGGTTAGTGAGACATTAGTGATCTAGAATAACAAGCCAACATGAATAGTGAGGTAAGGCCATGTGTTGTAAACAGTCTCAAGAGTGAGACCATGGGTTCAGATACTTTTATTCAGGTGAGAAATGGACTGGTTTAGACTATTGGAATCAACCAATGAGATGTGATGTTAGTATTTTGAAAGTTCATAAATGTTTTCAAAAGTAAGGCATAGTGGTGGAGTTGGTTGAAATAATCATCATCATGATGTGTGGGATAGTGAGATTTTGAGAAATGGAGCTGGTGTAGATGTAATTTTGGAATGAATATAACCATTGATAGGCTGGTGAGTTAGCAATTATCAAACTTAGTATCATGTATGATACATAAAGGAATGTTCAATTGATTTGGAAGTGAATGGAGACTTCCCTGAGTAGGCAGGGATCTTATGTAGACTAGTGATGCCAACCAATGGAGTGAAGCATGTGTTTATAGGGAAAATTTTGTTTGGAGATATTTAGTTCATGACATAATTTAGGGGGTAGAAACCATTTCATCACTTTATTTAGGGGTGAACCCATTTCATCACATGATTCATAGGGTGAATCTATTTTATTATGTGATTCAGGGGTGAACTTGTTTCATCGTAAGATTTAGGGGTGAATCATGTGATGAATCATAGAGATGATGTAAGTTTGGGGCATTAACATTCAATAAGTAAAGTACGTTTGTGTCATGAATCATGGGTACGAGCAGAACCCTATGAATGGGGTCATTAGTAAGTTATTGGGCTTGATGCTGGTGCATCCTTTGATGAGCATCCAGTTTGTATAGTTGTGTGTAGTGAAAAGACTCCCCATAAAAATATAGTTCCTCTAGTGTATGTTTAATGATAATACATACATATCCAAGAGGAGACATGAGAGTAGGAGTCAAGTATGCAGGATTAGTGTCCAATGATGTTTGCTGATGAGACCTAATGTTATCTAAGAGGGAAACTTGAGAAAAAATTACTTTATGGTGGGGAGATTATAAAATCTCAAACCTTTCTAAGGTGAAAATCCATTTGAATTTTCCAAGGACATGTGTGTTTTAATCATTTATAGAGATTTTAGGGGTTGAGAGTGGCCCAATATGGGTCCTAGGGAATTTGGGCTAACCTGCAGTTGAAAAACTATTAGCTGTAGCCTTTCGTAGTATGATATCTTGTGTCATACCGTGAAAAGTAAAGATAGATGGGAGGACCCCATACCTTGAAAACTCACATTGTGAATATATTATTCATGCCATGAAACACTTGTAGTTTTTTTAAGTTTTAATTTAATTAATTTGTATTAAGTTTATTTTAAAATGGGAAGGGGATCTTCCTTGGATAGTAGCATGTAATAGACCCCTCACCCTTGGTTCTTCTTTCCTTCTATGGAGGGATCTTCCTCATTTCTCCACTGAATAAAATGTCATTTATTTAATTTAGAATCTTGCGGCATGTATATCCGTATTTTACCTTCCTTTATTGTTTTCATTCACTATTAATAGATATTATACTATTTATATGTATTTTTCCCTATTTCTATTTTTTACTTATGATTTTCTGATTTATACCAGTTTAGCTCGAATCAAAGGTTAATATTGGATGAGTGTATTTCTATAGGTATAAGGTAGGTGGTTTATAAGATTTTCCATTAAAGTCTCTATATTTTCTATTGTGTGTATGATGTATGGTCGTGACGATATACCATGATTTTGACCTAAAATTATAAATTAAATATCACTAGCCCTAAATCATGAAATAGAACCTCTTCACGATCCACTAATAACCCAGTGGTGATCATAACATAACTTTATCCACCTATGGGGTGTGCTTGACCCAGGAAAGTGATTTGGTAAATTAAAGAGGTGACTCTAGGGGTGATTTAGACTCAATATGTGATTGTGTGTGTGTGTGTGATAAGTAATTTATCCACCCAAAGTCTCTTGAATGAGACAAGGTCCAAGTAGTGATGCCTCTTCTGCCTATAACCAACATAGATGTGATTGACATAGTCTACCATATAAGGCCTCATAAGGATCCATCACCATCGTAGCTTGAAAGTTGTTATTCTAAGATTTTTTTGAGTGGTAGGTGTTTCTAAAAATATACTATAAAATCAAGGAAACATGATATTTTCATGTCCTTTAACACCTGTATCGTATGCTTAGACTGCCAGTTGGTCTGTGGGTGGTATTCTATACTCAGAAGCACTTGTGTTCCCAACACCCTCTGCAAACCTTTATAGAACCGAGAAGTAAAATGAGAATCCCTATATGAAACAATAGTCCATGGGACTCCATTAAGTTTCATAATATACAAAACATAGATCCTACCAAGATCATACATAGAAAATGTATCACCCTAAGACTTTACCATATTTTCCTTTTAGAATAAATTCAATTTTGTTGATAGCTTTGGAACACACACAACACTTGATTTAAACAAAATTCTATTCTAACAATTTTATAGATTTTATATAGTAAATTTATATATTATATATCCAAAAAAATATTTTTAAACTCATCTAATATATTTTATAGGCACAAGATAAGAACAAACCCAATATTAAACATAAAATATTATATTTTTATAAAGGTACTTTTACTGACTTTTAATGGATAACCTATTTAAAATCCAATTTTGACCCTATTTTAAATTTAATATGTAAAAATAAACACCATATTTTTAATAAAAACATAAAAATTACCTTAGGGTTAATTTTTGGTATTAATCTGTGAAGTTTCATTTTTTTAATGAATAATGAAAAATACTGAAATTTAATTCAAAACTACTTTTTTAATCTAATTTATTTATAAGGATAAATTATATATTAAATTGGTTTTAAAGATTAATTAGATTATTTTTTTATAAATTAATCCAATATAGGTTATTGGAATCAATTTCACTATGAAATTGGGTATAAAAACTTAGCAAACTTTTTGATGTTTTTACTTTAAAAACTTGCATTGTCGTCCCGTTTGAGGGATTAAATTTAAATTAATTTCTACCACTTATGTGATTGGAATTTGAAAAAATGGATTCCATATTTAGAATAAAAATAATATATAATGTATAATAAGTTCAAATTAGTTTTTTACCAAAAATATCAGTGAAATTAATTAAAATTAATTACAATTATTAAGGAAAAATTAAGCTTAACAAAGGACTAAGCCTTTAACTTAAGGGCCCAAATGAACTAGAAACTTGTAAAAAACCCATTTTATGGCCATAAATTGGAAATTTAACTTAAATTATTGAGTTTTTTTTATTTTTAGGACTTTTTAAGGTAAAAATGTGGATACACCTAACTTCTTTTCAAAAATACCAAGTGTGTCATTTCCCTCCCTTATAAAAGGCCACAAACTATCCCACTTCCTCACACCTCTGAAGACACTTATGTTTTGACAAGATCTATCCAATTAACTTCATAAAATACCTCCCTTACTCCTTGAATCCTCCCTTTGGTAAGGAAGCAATCCAAGGAAGCTTTTTGGTACAAACCAAAAGAAGTTACCCGATTAAGAGGTAAAATCTTCTCTCAAACTCTTTAGTTTTATTCCTATCTCCACTCCTTAAATTATAATTATTACATGATAATGTAAAAAAAGTATCCTAAATATACTGATATTTTTTTATGATAAGGGTTATACATATACTTACACACACCTCCATCTAATGGGCAAGAAACATACTATTTATGAGTATGACAAACTACCGCCTCACGAAATGATAATTGTTTATTTTTCCTTTATCACCTTTCAAAGTTGGTAATTATGATGAAAAATATATTTATATATGTTATATATTATATTTATTATTTCTTTATTATTCTGTAATTTTTTTCTAACACATACCCTTATACTTTCCATTTTGTGTAAATAAGATAACATCGTTTGTGGAAGTGTGGACTACCACCCCCTCAAAGAGATGTGATTCATTCACACTATGCATGGAACATATAAAGAATGGTTTTAATTAAACATATATGAAATAAAAAACCTATATATTATATTAATTAAATAATTAAATTTATATAAATATAATATATATCATTTTCTTTATTGCCCTTTCACACACTTAAAAAGTGATAACGTCGGTCATGGATGTGTGGACTACCACCTCCTCGACATGATGTGATTCCTTTTACATGAAAATAATTTTATATATAAGTATATATGATTAAATAAAATTGTATTTATGATATAATTATCATTATGAAAATATACAGTGTTACTTACCTTCTTTCCCAAATGATTATTGAAAATGGGACTGTTACTCATACGCACATATGACCCACCATCTCTATAACTGTAACATTGGTTCATTTTTCATAAAAATATTTCATGATTGGTTTTAAAAGTATAATTTATGTAAAAATATGATAATTATTTCATGATTATTATTCTTTATATATTTATATAATGACCCTTTTGACCAAAGTCGACCTACCAAAGTCGTTTTAACAGATGGACCAAATTTGGTCAATACACCCAAAGTAAAATTAATTGTTTAATTAGTTGTATACAAAATTATAATAAGTTAAGTAAAAGTAATGATAAAATTAAAAATGGTTCTAAATAAATTATATAATTAACATAATTTTATTATTCAGTTAGATAAAGACACACATGACAAGTCGAAACCAAGGTAAGAGATTTCATCTCAATTTACACTCCTTTGAGACTTATTTGTTATTATGCACTAATTACCTTCTATATGGTTTTAATACATACATTTAACATGTTATATCAAGAATATAATTATTATAATGATATTTTAAGTTCCATTTAATTCTATTCCTTTAAGGGGATTTTGATTTCAAATGTTTCAAAGTGGTATGGGACACTTTGGAATGTCTAAAGATTATTTTCCTCAAGAAGGTTTTTAATGATTATATTTTAAATATAACTTTCTTTTTGATTGTTAAATTTATATTGGAAAAATAACTTTATTTAAATATCAACATTCTTGGGTGATGGATATTATTATTTTTTAAACTGTATACCATTTTTATATACTGTGTCCACTTTGACAGTTATTTGATTAGCTGAGGAATTATTAATAAATCCATATATTTTATTAATTAAAAATATTTGATAAGGCACATTGTTTATTGACTAAATCCATCATTAGATGTGATTAATGATTTGTGAAGGTATGATATTTGTGTTTCCTAGTTATAGATAGTCCCTCGATACATCGATATTCTCATGATATGAAATAGTTGGCCAAATTAGATGGATTTTTACCTGATATGCTAAACCGTTTTATAAAATGTATTGATTGTAGTGGTTCATGTGACATATATATGACATACAATAATTAATAATTTACCTCATATAGATTCAGTTATTATATATCCATGAGATTTTGCATCGACATTTCTATGGATATAGTTCAGTCTCGGTTTATTGACTAGATGGAATGTCTTTTAGTTTCTTACCTTACCATATTGATTTTTTCCTTATCTAGTTATTTGAATGGAATGTGTTATAATTTATTTACCATTACAAGTTAATTTATTTCTATTGATTCATTATTTCTTTTGATTTACTTACCCTTATTGATCATTTGATCTTACCTTTATTATGTTTCTTTTCCCCAGGCTATAAAGAAGAAATTTTTGAATAAGATTTCAAGGATGTTGTTTATTTAATTTTATTATGTATAATGTTTCTATTTTATATTTACTAATGTACTATGAGTATCATGTATGTAATATGACATTGTAAGACTACTAAACTGATTATTCATTTAGTATTTGATTCCTTGTAATCATGTTAATGTAATAAAATAATGCACCAATGGCTCTGGGCTTCTGGGGTTAGGGCGTTATAGTTTGTATCAGAGGAAGTTTTTAAGAAAATACGAAAACTAGATTTATAAAACATAGAATAAGGAACATAACCCTAAGATATAAATTGAAGATAAGTATAGAAAAACATTCTATAATTTTGGTAAGGTAGAGATTATGTGAGTATTCCTAGAAATACATCCCTATCTGAATACTATAAGTGGACATGGTTCTAGCATAGATATACCTAGGAGTAACAACTTCGACAAGGTGCATCAGGATTGGATCTATGTAACCTGGTACATGACAATGACCCTTACTGCATACCTAGTTTGACACTCCTAGAGGATATTCTTATGATAGTTCACATTTTATTTACCTACCATTATAAAGTATTTGAAAGTAAAGATTTCTCCAAAGTAACCAAAGTTTATGATTATAGGATTTATGATGCATAAGTTTATGTTATGTGCTATACCATATTTAGAATTATGAATTATGATTTTTATAAGATAATCTAGTATATTCCATTGTTTATAAATGGTGTCTGAAAGGATGAATTATGTCAATAACTATGGAAAATGTAGAGATTTCCCTATTAAGGAAACTAATACAGCTGATATTGGAATAGATAAAATCATATAAATATTAGGGAAACTTAATCAGGTTATGAAAAATAACCTTGATAAGATTAATAAACCTATTACATAGATAGAATCTTCTATGTTGGATCACTTTATGTGACATAAGCCCCCATCTTTTAGTGGGACTACCAATCCAATTGTAGCTGAGCAATGTATTAAGTCTATGGAAACGATATTTATGGACTTGGGATGTAGTGAAATGGAAAAGGTTACACTTACGGTCTATTGTCTCCAAGGTGATGCTTATCAGTGGTGGTCTCTCATCCAAAATACAAGGGAGGAATAAGAAATTGAACTCATGGAATGGAGAAATTTTAAGGATACATTCTTTGATAAATACTTCTCTTGTGATAAAAAAATTGAGATTAAGAGAAAGTTCCTTAGATTAAAGAAAAAGGAATAAGAAAGTGTTTTATATTATGAAGATACCTTTACAAGGATATCCATATATGATATGGATTACATACATAACATGAAGTACAAGATTGACCATTTATTTTAAGGTCATAATACAAATATCAGAAGGGAACTAGTTTCTCATAATTTTTCATCATACAAAGAAATATTTTTATATTCCATCAAGACGGATAAGGAATTATCAAGATTCTATGTATTCAAGGGAAACCAAGAGAATAAGAGGTATTTTGATCATTAATAAAAATTTAATGCATAAAAGAAGAATAAGAAGTTTGAGAAATTTCCATCTTGTGAAAACTATGGAAAGAGTCACCCTGAGAAATGCCTGAAGGGAATGATAGTTTTCTTTAAGTGCGGAGAAAGGGGTAACCATGATAAATAATGTAAAATAAATAAGGAAAACCCTAAAATGCAGTGTTATAACTGTAAGGATATAGGGAATTATGCAAACAAATGCCCCAATCATCAAGGGAATCTACCATAGAAGAAGCCAAGAGGATATGGACATGCTTATATGATCACAACAGCTGAAGTAGGAGTACCCAATGACATGGTGGTAGGTACATTAATCCTATATTAAAATTTATCCAATGCATTATTTGATTCTATATTGTCTCACTCTTTTATATCTACCCAATTTTCCAAGAAAATTAGACATTTCCTGTTTGATTTAATAAGAGAGTTATGGTCAAAAATACCAAGGGAAGTATCATTGCAAAAAAGATGTGTCATGAAGTCCCCATTATGACACATAAATGTGATTTATGTTCCAACCTTATTATCATACCTATGGTTGACTTTGATATTATACTTGATATGGATTGGCTCTAAAACTATGATGCAAATATTTATTACAAGAGGAATGAAATTACAATTTGTGAGGAAGATGTAGAATCTATTATCTTTATAGAAGAATATTCCTCACCAGATTCTTATTTGGATCCACCCTCAATAGCCCTACATAATGAAGTTCTTAGGGAAGAAGAGAAAACAACATCTAGTGATGAAAGAGGTAATCTTAAAATTTAAGATGTACCTATTGTGTAGGAATAAATTGATGTATTTACCTAGGAATTACATGGACATCCCTCATAGCATGAAGTTAAATTTTCTATTGATTTAATCCTCGATTCAAGGACAATATCAAAGACTCAATATATACTAACCATAGTTGAATTAGTGGTGTTGAATAAAAAACTAGAGGATTTGGGTAATAAGGTATTTATTCACCCTAGTGTTTCACCATGGGGAGCCCTTTCCCTCTTTGTTAAAAAGAAATATGGATCCATGAGGTTGTGCATTGACTATAGGGAAATCAATTCCATTAAAATAAAGAAAAATTATCCTATACCTCTCATTTATGAATTTTTTGATCAATTTCATGGAGCCTAATATTTTTCAAAGTTGATCTTTATTTTTGGTATCACCAATTGCGAGTGAAGAAGTAAGACATTCTGAAGACAACTTTTCAAATGATTTATAAACATTATGAGTTTATGGTAATTCCATTTTGACTGACTATTTCACCCTATATTTTTATGGACTTAATGAATATATTATTCAAGGAATATATTGATGATTTTATTGTGTCATTAATTGATGATATTATGGTGTATTCTAAAATCTATGAGGACCATGAGAATCACCTGCAGATCATTTTTAAGACTCTTAGTAGGGAAGAGTTATATGAGAAATAATGTAAATGTGATTTTTGGATTCAAGAAGTTTTTTTTCTTAGCCATATTGTCTCTAAGGATGGAATATTAGTTGATCCTACAAAGGCAAAGGCAGTTAGAGAATGACCTATTCCAACAAGCATAATAGAGGTATGTAGTTTCATTAGTTTAGAATGTTACTATCAGTGATTCATTCAAAATTTTTCTTGATTAGCTAACCCATTAACCAAGCTTACATGTAATGGATTAAGTTTATTTGGACAAAGGAATGTGAATAATGCCTTGATGAACTTAAGATAATATTAGTCAATGCTCTGATTTTGACTCTACTATCATAGAGTGATGGGCTTGTCATATTTAATTATGCATAATAAGGGACTTGGTTATATCCTAATGAAAAATGATAAAGTTATTGATTATGCATCAAGGCAATTAAAGAATCATGAAAAGAACTATCCAACCCATGATCTTGAGTTAGCAACTGTAATGTTTTCTTTGAAAATATAGAGACATTATCTCTATGGTAAAATATTTGATATATACACAGATCATAAGAGCCTGAAATATATCTTCTCACAAAAAGAGCTCAATATGAGACAAAGGAAATGGCTCAAGCTACTGAAATTTATGATTGCTCAATACGCTTCTTGCCATGGAAAGATAATAAGGAAGTTGATGCTTTGAGTAGGAAGGAACATAGATTTCTAATCCAAATGAGGATTGAGAATGATCCTATGTTCATGGATATAGTAAATATGGATATGGGAATTTATAAAAAAGGGGAGACATAAATAATTTATCAAATGGTTGCAAAACCATCTTTATTAAAAAGAATAAATAATTCTCAATCTGATGATGAGGACTTTCAGAAGAAGATAAAAGCTGTGAACGATGGAAAATTAGTAGAATTTTTTTATGAATATAGTGTTCTAAAATTTGGAAGGAGTCTATGTGTTCTATCTATACCTGAGATGAAAAGAGAATTTTTGGAAGATCCTCATAGCTCAAATTTATCTATACACCAAGGGAGCAAAAATATGTATAGGGATTTTAAGGAACATTTTTGGTGGGATAACATGAAGTGGGAAATTGCTGATTATGTGTCCAGATGTTTGATTTTACAATAAGTGAAGGTTGTGAGGCAACATAATAAAGGACTCCTACAAACTTTTCCTATTCCTATGTGGAAATAGAATGAAATCACTATGGACTTTGTCATAGGACTACCAAATACTCTTAGAAGGAATGATGCAATATGGGTTATCATTGATCAAATAACCAAATCTACACACTTTATTACTATAAGATAAGACCTTCCTCTTGAGAACCTTGCAAAGATCTATATTAAGGAAGTTGTAAGACTTCATGGAATGCCTCTATCAATTGTTTCTGATCGAGATACCACTTTACATCGAACTTTTGGAAAATTATTCCAAAGGATATTGACACTGAGATTCATTTGAATACTACCTACCAACCTAAAATTAATGGATAGTATGAAAGGACTATTAAAAAATGGAATACATGTTGAGATCATGTTCAGTCAACTTTCAAGGTATATGAGATCAGTACTTACCTTTAGTAAAGTTTTCCTATAGTAATAGTTTCCATTCAAGTATTTAAATGGAACCGTATGAAGCATTATATGGAAAGAAATTTCATACTCTAACTTATTAGGATGAAGTTGGTGAAAGGAAACTCATAGTTCCATAACTTTTTGAAGATATAACGACAAAGTTAAAGGCTATTCAAGCTCATATTAAATCCTCTCAAAGTAGGAAAAAGAGATATCCTGATAATCGAAGGAAAGATTTAGAGTTCTAAGTGGGATATCACGTTTTATTGAAAGTATCTACATGGAATGGTGTTATTAAATTTGATAATAATGAAAAAATAAGTCCTAGGTATATAATACCCTTTAAAATTCTTGAAAGGGTTGGATTTGTTGCTTTCATTTAGCAATGTCGCCCAATATCTCAAAGGTACAAGATGTGTTCCATATATCTATGCTAAAAAAGTACATGCTAGAACCAACACATGTGATCATCTCTGATGATATATAGTTAGAACCTGACCTTTCATATTTCAAATAACCCATATTCATTCTTGATACCAGAGAGAAAGTATTGAGGAATCAGATGACTCATCTGGTAAAGGTTCTATGGATAAATCACAAAATGGAAGAAGCAACATGGGAACCAGAGGATTCTATGAAGGAGAAATAACAATTTTTTTTAATGTAATGGACCTAAAATTTCTAGGATGAATTTTTTTAGGAGGTAATAATGTATCACCCCAAAAATTTATCATATTTTCCTTGTAGAATAATGTAATTTTGTTGATAGATTTGCAATACACACAACACCTGATTTAAAAAAACACTATTATAACACTTTTATAGAATTTATATAGTAAATTTATATATTATATATCCAAAAAAATATTTTGACACTAATAAAATATATTTTACAGGCACAAGATAAGAACAAACCCAATATTACACATAAAATACTATATTTTTATAAAGATACTTTTACTGCCTTTTAATGGTGAACCTATTTTAAATCCAATTGTTGAGATTTTTATAAATTTAATATGTAAAAATAAACTTCATTTTTTTAATATAAACATAAAAATTATCTTAGGGTTAGTTTTTTTTGTATTTTTCTATGAAGTTTCATTTTTTTAATGAATAATGAAAAATACTGAAATTTAATTCAAAACTGATTTTTCATATAATTTATTTATAAAGTTAAATTATATATTAATTTGGTTTTAAAGATTAATTAGATTAATTTTTTATAAATTAACCCAATTTAGGTCATTTTAATCAATTTCACTTTGAAATTGGGTATAAAAACTTAGTAAACGTTTGGACGTTTTTACTTTAAAAACCTGTATTGTCGTCGTGTTTGTAGGATTACATTTAAATTAATTTCTACCACTTCTGTGATTGTAATATGAAAAAATGGATTTAATATTTTGATTAAGCATAACTTATAATGTATAATAAGTTCAAATTAGTTTTTTACAAAAAATATTAGTGAAATTAATTAAAATTAATTACAATTATTAAGGAAAAATTAAGCCTAACAAAGGACTAAGAATTTAACTTAAGGGACCAAATGACCTATAAACTTGTCAAAAAACCATTGTATGAACATAATTCATCGATGTAACTTAAATTATTGAGTTTTTTTTGATTTTTTTGACCTTTTTAGGTAAAAACGTGGGGACACCTAACATCTTTTCAAAAATACCAAGTGAAACCTTTCCCTACCCTATAAAAGGCCACCACATATCCCACTTCCTCACAACTATAAAACCAAATGGGTTCAGAAAATATCTATCCAATTCACTTCCCCAAATACCTACCTTCATTTTTTAATCCTCTCTTTTGTTAATAATCAATCCATGGAATCCTATTGGTACAAACCAAAATAAGTTACCCGATTAAGAGGTAACATCTTCTCTCAAGCTCTTTAGTTTTTTTCCTTTATCCACTCCTTCAATTATACTTATTCCATGATAATATAAAAAATTAGTATAATAAATATACTGATATTTTGTTATGATAAGAGTTATACCTACACTTACATACACCTCCATATAATGGGTAATGATCATACTGTTTATCTGTATGGTGAACTACAACCTCACGAAATAATGATTGTTCGTTTTTACTTTACCACCTTTAAAGTTTTGGAATTATGATGGAAAATATATTTATATATGTTATATATGATATTTTTTATATATTTATTCTTCTTTAATTAATTTATAACACATACCCTTATACTTTACATTTTTTGTAAATACGATAACATCGTTTGTGGAAGTGTGAACTACCGCCCCCTCAAAGAGATGTGATTCGTTCACACTATACATGAAACATATAAAGAATGGTTTTAATTAAAAATATGTGACATAAAAAACCTATATATTATATTAATTACATTATTATATTTCTGTAAATATAATATATATCATTTTCTTTATCACCCTTTCACACACTTAAAAAGTGATAATGTCGTTTGCGGATGTGTGGACTACCACCTCCTCAATGTAATTTGATTCCTTTTAAATCACAAGAATTATATATATAAGTATATATTATTAAATAAAATTTTATTTATGATATAATTATCATTATGGAAAGATATAGTGTTACTTACCTTCTTTACAAAGTGATCATTGAAAACGGGAACGTTACTCATGCGTACATATGACCCACCATCTCCATGATTGTAACGTTGGTTCATTTTTCATAACCATAATTAATGATTGGTTTTAAAAGTATAATTTAATTAAAAATATGATAATTATTTCATTATTATTATTCTTTATATGTTTATATAATGACCCTTTTGACCATAGCCTACCTACCAAAGTCATTTTAACACATGAACCAAATTTGGTCAAAACACTCGACGCAAACTTAATTGTTTAAGTAGTTGTATATAACATTGTAATAAGTGAAGTAAAAGTAATTATAAACTTGAAAAAGGTCCTGAAGAAATTATATAATTAACATAATTTTATTATTCAGGTAGATAAAGACACACATGACAAGTCAAACCCAAGGTAAGGGATTTATCTCAATTTACACTCCTTTGAGACTTATTTGTTATTATGCACCAATTTATTTCTATATGGTGTATATAATTCCATTTTACATGTTATATAATGAATATAATTATTATAATTATATTTTAAGTTCCATTTAATTCTATTACTTCAAGGAGATTATGATTTTAAATGTTTCAAAGTGGTATGAGACACTTTGGAATGTCTAAAGATTATTTTTCTCAAGAACATTATTAATGATCATATTTTCAATATCACTTTATTTGTGATCATTGAATTTCTATTGAAAAAATAAATTTATTTAAATATCCACATTATTGGGTGATGTATATTATTATTTCCTAAACCATATACCGTTTTTACATAAGGTGTTCACTTTGATAGTTATTTGATTAGTTGGGGAATTATTGATAAATCCATATCTTTTATTCATTATGGATATTTGATAAGGAATATTTTTTATTGATTAATTCCATTATTAGGTATTATGAATTATTTGGATAGGTACGACATGAGTAGGGCCCAATTATTGATATCCCCTCGTTGCATCGGTAGTCTCATGAGATGAAATAATTGGCCAAATTAGATGAGTTTTTACTTGATATGCTAAACCATATTGTGAAGGGTCTTGATGATAGTGGTTTATGTTCCAAATACATAACTTCCAATAATTAATAATTTCCATCATATAGATTCACTTATTATCTATCCATGAGATTTTGCATCTACATCTCTATAGATATAGTTCATTCTCAGTTTATTGACTAGATAACATGTGTTTGAGTTTATTACCGTGCCATGTTGATTTTTCCTTATCTATTTACTTGAATGAAATATGTTATCAGTTATTTACCTTTCCATGTTAATTTATTTATATTGATTCATTATTGCTTTTTCTTTACTTACCCTTACTAATCATTTGATCTCACCCTTATTATGTTTTTTCCCTAGGTTATGAAGAAGAAATATTTGAATAAGATTTCAAGGATATTTTTTATTTAATTTATTTATAATGTATAATGTTTGTATTTTCTATTTCCAAATGTACTATGAGTATTATATATGTAATCTAGATTTACAAGACTACTAAACTGATCGGTACTCCGAGATTTGATTTCGTGTAATCATTCCAATTTAATATAATAATACACTAGCTCCGAGGATATGGGGTCGGGGAATTATAGAAAAGGTCTTATTAATAGGTAAGAAGTGATATACCTTTGTGATCCTATCAACGATCACCCATAATACATCATTTACTCAAGGGGATCTCAGTAAGATAGTCACAAAGTCTATGGTGACATCATCCCATTTCCACTCAGGAATGGGAAATGGTTTTAAAAGCCTTGCTGGTCACTGGTGTTCCACCTTCACCTACTGACAAGTGAACCATCTTGTAACAAATACAACTATCTCCCTTTTCATCCTTGGACACCGGTATTTTTGACATAAGTAATAATACATCTTAGTAATCCTAGGGTGTACCTCCCAATTAGAAGAATGAGACTCTCACACCAGTTCCTCCCATACATATATAGGAACCCATATGTGTCCATGGATTATCAAGAACTCATACTCATCAATGATCCATCCTGGCAGTGGGTCCTCACCTAAATCACTCTCTCTTAGGACTAAGCCATCAGGATCTGATAGTTGCCTCATATTCATTCTCTCCATAAGTGAAGACATCAATGCTAAAGCTATAAGGGTAGGCTGGTCGTAATGATCCTAGAACTCTATGTGCATCTCATAGAACATGTCCATCATCCTCCACTCATCATTGGAATTTTGATCCTCCTATGTCTATGTTATCTGGATTAGAGCATCTGCTACAACATTTACCTTCCCAGATATATAATAAATTTCAAAGTCAAATGACTATAGGTATTCAACCCATCTACACTACCTAATATTATAATCACACTGTGTAAAGATACACTTAAGGATTTTGTGATCTGTATACACCACAAAATTTTCTCTGAGAAAATAATTCCTCCAATAATAAAATGTGTGAACTATAGTTTCCATATTGAGATCATGCATCAGATAATTATTCTCATTTGGTATCAACTTATGAGACCCATATGCCACAAATTGATCTTCCTATATCATAAATTCTCCTATTACAATGCTTGATGCATCACAATAAACTGTATAACTTATTCCCAACTATGGAAGAATAAGGATCAAAACTGAATTCAATCCCCCTTTTAGCTATTGAAAGGCTATCTCGTAGGCTTATGACCATATGAATTTCACACCCTTCTTAGTCAATACAATAAGAGGTTATTCTAGGCATGGAAAGTCCTAAATAAAGCACCAGTAATATACATCCATCCCTAAGAAACTCTGTAGGTCAAAGATGTTCTTAGGATGCTACTAAGAAACCACAAAATTCACCTTCTTTGGGTCAACATATACTCCTTCCCCTAAGATGGCATGACCCAATAAGTGAACCTTGTCAATCCAAAAGTATAATTTAATGATCTTAGCATAAAAATAGTTCTATATTAGTGTATTTAGTACGATCTCAAGATGTTTGTCATGGTCGTGTCGAGTGTGAGAATAAAATAAGATATGGCCTATTAAGACTACCAAAAATGAATCCATCTAGGGTTGGAAAACTAGATTATTCAAGGTCATAAAATTATCTTACACCTTTATAAGATCAAATGATATAATGAGATACTCATAAAGACCATACCTACTATGAAACAATGTATAAGGTTTGTTTGAAGTTCTAACTTGAACCTGATGATAACATGACCTCAAATCAATATCATAGAAAACCCTCACTCCTCAGATATAGTCAAATAGGTCATAAATATGAGTCATTGGATACTGATTCTTGAATATAATCTAGTTCAACTGATGATAATCCATGTAAAGCATGAGGGTACCATACACCTTCTTGAAAAAAAGAATAGGTGAAACCCATGGTTAAGTACTCGGATGTATAAATCCATTAACTTAAAAGTCCTCTAGAAATATCTTGAGCTCTTTAAATTCAATATTATCCATCTTATAAGGAGGAATGGATACTGGTGATGCTCTTAGAACTAGCTCAATAGAGAACTTCACATCTCTCTTAGGAGGAAATTTAGAAAAATTGTTAGGGTCATGAACCAAACTGGAATTCTATCCAACCCGACACTCAACCCAATTTGAGACATGGCTCGAAGGGAATTATTGATCCCCATGTGCTAGAAACTAGTTTCAAGCATCAAATTGATCATAATGGGAATTATTTTCCCCAAATAAACCAGGATCAAATACAAAAACTAAGTACGCAACATAACCAACAATAATTGAATAAAAAAAAAACAAGATAAAACATATACTAAACAAAACAGAACTAAATACAAAACTAAGATCGAAACATATTAACATGATCTCCACATGACCTCTTGGTCACCACCAACCACAAGACCAACCTGCTCCAAAGGTACAACCAAACTAGAAACCTGAACCTGCAAAATAGCTCAGGTCTACCAATGTTGAGTGGCACAAGTAGAGTGAGATCATCCAGAATCTCAGTAGGTGATCACCATAGGATCCATGCATTTACTTTCTCAAAAAATTCCAAAAACATTGGTTTGAAATACATTTAGAATGTATGTTTTTGAAAAATTTTAAACAAACAAGCACTACTTTCCAAAAACTTCCCTTTTTCAAGAACAAACACACATAGACAGCTTTACCCTTTTCAAAACATGGTTCCACTTTAAAAAATGACGGTTTCACAATCAAAAACCTTATTTCAAATCAAAATCATAAAAACCAAACAAGATTTTCTGAAAATAGAGGAAACCAAATAAGTATTCATAACTAGTAAAACACAACTTTCCATACATTACCTTTAAAAAAACACACAACTTTTCTTTCAAAAGGTTTTCCATTTCCAAATTCTAGCTCAAAACCCTCAAGACCAATCAAAATTACATACCATATGGTAGAAATAGACATGATGAAAGGTAAAAAGGGAACAAACAAGTGAGTATAAACTACAAGGACAGATATCACATGTAGTGAAAACAAAACAAAACATATTGATAGTAAATCATAGGCATTTCCTAAACATATATAGAAGAAATCCCAGGATGAACTAAGTTTGGATTCACCTACCAATATATGGTGAAAATACATGGTCAATAACCAACTAGATTCTCTACACTAACCAATCCAGTGTAACATCCCACCTGGCCCCATCAAGTCCAAAGGATACCAACCCATCTAATCGGGGTCAAAAAGAAACTACCACTTGACCCTCTAGATGATGCCCATGAATACCATGATGTTAATAATAATACTTGGTAACACATGGTATAATAATCATAACCCACAACATCCTCATGCATGATCCATTTGAGTGGATCGCATCCCAAGTTCTAATAGACTCACTACCAACAACATTCTTGTGAATGAGCCACTGGAGAGAATCCCATCCCAAGGTTCTAATGGTATCCAAACATAAGCCAAGTCATCATGAACATAACATTTTTTGTGATTTTTGGTAGGAAACAATGAATATTGGAAAAGGAGAAAAAATCAACTAATATAGAACCTAAAATATATAGCACAACACTATAAATTGAGGATGTGTTAAAGATATATCGTAAATTTAGAGTTTAGACTTAAATATTTTCACATCATGAGATCCATTCACATCGTAATTTTCACGAGAGGTAAATTTCAGAATACATATGATGAATTTTCAGTCACCTCCATATACTGTGAAAAAGGAGTTCTTAACTTGTATTTATTTGTAATAAAAGTTCGTTCATGTCATGTAAATAATACAAGATGTGAGTACATTGGGAGATACAAACTTAGAGAAGCCGCTATAGCTCATTACATGCCGTGTAACCAATACATGTCTCAAACCCATTAGAAAGTCTCGATTTTTATGAACTAGCATGAGGGTTATCTTCATAGAGGATTATAAATTCATCTCCTTGGCTATGTACCTTAGAGACTGGACCTGGGAGATACACAAACGACTTCCATACAATGGGTGTGTGACTGTGAAGCCTTGTTACTACCATTCTTCACCGCTATTCTTATCTGGGTATCCATGCCACTTGTCCTCATCAAGTCTAGCATGAGAGAGTAGTTCTTTCTATTCCAAGTGACGTGATTATAGAGTGAAATTTTGTTAGGGATTATTTATATTTTATATTCATGTTTTATATTTCTAACACTCTATTTATCAATTTTAATCTTCTTCTTTTTGTATTTCATGACCATTGTCTGTGATCTGAGGAGTTTCATTTTATTGCATCAATTAATTTCCCAAGTTTGTGTATAAACATTATGAAATCTTGGTTGGTTTTTTTAAATAGGGTTTTGGGTCACTTAATCTCATAATCAAACCTAGTATTTGACCATTTCAATGGTGCAATTATAGGATTAATGCAGGGTTCCCATACCAAGGATCCCTAATGACCCAATTCTGACAACAAATGCGAATGAACCCAAAATCAATTGAATCCCTAGCACAAAAACCTAAAAATAACTGAATCTAGCATTATTCAACTCTTGATTTCAAACCTTGTCTTTTCTACACTTTCTATATCTCTTTCTCTCTCTATTATCAATTAATCAGCTTCATTTTCAATTCCTTTAATTAATTTAGAGCATACGAACCGTCCTTGTGGGTTCAACACTTGGAATTTACAAGTAACACACGTTTTTGTTAGGTTGTTTGATTTTTATAAATTATTAAAATTTTGTAGCCCTATAAGAAGTTAACAATACCCTATGGGCTGTCATATAGAGATAGGGTAATTTTTTTGAACCCATTCATGATATATTTCATAATAAACTATCACAACCTTTCTAAAAATGATTATGGAATGAATCATGCAGCCTGATAAATCCTAATCTATGACCCCATTATCACCAAGAGATTTATATACTAAATAATATTTAGTACATGAGTCTAGATAGAAGTTACCTCATCCATATTACACTAAAATAGTGCTTTTGAAACTTCATATCTCTTATGTCTAGATTTTTATTTATAGATAATTTTTAGGTTTTCTATCATAAAAAAAGCATCCATATTCTCATGTTTATTTTGATGCTTGATATCCATAGAAATAATCATTAAAATAGAGACATCAAGAGAATATTTACTAATCTTACTATAAGAATATTTAACTTCTTTACTATCTTTATCGACAAAATGTTTCTCAGGAGTTTTTTACACCAACACATTGAACCTTACTTCTTGATTGAGAATTATTCTAAAATTACTATAATAATCTATAATGTTTCTTTAATTAATATTTTATTTATATAATATTTATATTAAAGTCAAGTTGGATGATGATGATTCTATTTATTTGTAACAAAATATTCTATAATATGAGTATCATGTTTTATATTTATTCAATAAGGATTTTTATTAAATGTGATCCCACTAAATCGATGACCCAATTTTAATATATATAGTGGAATAAGATCCATATTTCACTAATTAATGATTTTAATTTAGTATTACTCTTATCACTTATATATTTAGTTATATCATCATGAAAATCATATCGTATACAACTCTTGGATAGTTTAGAGGATAAATCCTTACCCAATATAACAAATGGATTATCTCAATTCTATTCCTATGGTATCCTAACCATTAAGGGTTCCCAACTAAGTGTTACCCAAATAATAATACAAATATGAGTGCCTAACTATTAGGTTCACCCATAAATTTCTTTTCTTAGATAATCTATGGGCACCATGATTTGGAAGAACCTACCCAGTTAGATGATTAGTGTTTTGAAAAGTGTTGTTTTAGAAAGAATATAACACTCAATATTTTAATGGGATTCATATCTCACCATATAATATCATTTATTACCTTCACATGTATCCATTATTCTAATGATTATATTTTGAAACCCTATTCCTCCCAGCAAATAAATATGTTCAAATCATATTGACATGTAACTCTTTATACATCTCATAACTTGCTTTAGTAACATAGATTAAAGATAAAATATATTTACACACTTCTAAATGAATCTCATGCATAATTTACATTAAATAATTTTATATAAAGGATTAAAATCATATTAAACCAAAAAAAGTACCTCAATAGTAAGCATGGCATGATAACTATCCAACCCCCACTTTTCTAGACATAGCCTAAGATCCCAGGATAGTGAGAAATATAATCTAAATTCCCATTATCCATAGTTATATACTCAAATGAGACTTCAGTTCCATCATAATTATAACAAATAATATGTGTAAACTATAATTAATATTTAAATTAAAACTCATAAATCATGAACAAGCCATATTCAAGGTAGAAACAAACTAAATTAATTATCATACCTAGCATACAACTCCTTAAATGCATGTACGATAATTTAAATAATAAGTTTAAACACATTTAACATAAATCATAAATCATAATTCATAATATAAAACTTATATATATATATATATAAATTAATCATATAATTATACTAAATAAAAGAACAATTCATAAATTTAGACATGAGATAACCATTTATGAACAATTCATAATATAAAAAATTATAAAGAATTTATAATAGAACATACTTCATGGATATTTCATAAAATAAATAAATAAAAAAATTTATATTTATTCTAATATGAAATCTTTCATATTTTTAATTTACATGTAATTTCATATGAACTCTTTTATATTCCAAAATATGTGATATTTATGAAACCTTTTATAATATTAAAAAAAATTATTATTTTATATAAACACTTTACATAAACTAAACATCACATATTTTCAAATAAGGTCTTTCAATATAAAAATTTTATATTAACATTTATTAAAAAATTTTAAATCAATATAAACACTTTTATACATTGTATTATTTTATAATTTATAAACATTTTATAATTTTTCCTCATGTAATTCCACTTTAAACCTAGATCACATCTACCAAAACATTTTTAGTATAATTTGAAGCCACATAACCACTTTGATGAAATTTTATGAGAATTTTAACAAAAAAACTAATTTTTCATTAAAATTATACACAACATGGTTATTTTGATATGGGTCATAATGTGGTGATGCCTTGAATAAAACTGTTTCCATGGGGAAAACTACAACTATTTTCATTTCCACCACATTTTTTATAAAACATGTTATTTTGGGGAAACAATGGTGTGGTGGACTTGGATATGTTATAGTGATCTTATGGGATCATATTCTATAAAAACCATGAAATTTTTCCCCATATCCAAACAATTTTGGGACACATCTTGTAAACATCAACTATGACGTGGTCTGACATCATGGTGGTGATCACCATGACACAGTGATCAAATAACCACGTTATCATGATTAAAAAAAACACTATGTTTTTCATGAAAAAATCTATGGTTGTTTTATATAAACTATATAATGGTCTTATAATTTTTATAGGAACATTCCTATTTTGTATCACGATTTATGTTTTAGTTTTTGAATTTCCATGAATGAGGTCCATTTTCAAATTTAACATTACATAAATATAGAAATTACCATTTACCTAGTTTATTAATCCCATCTATAATTTGATCCAAATGATATAAAATTGGATTTGATGATATTGAATAGTTTTATAGGGGATAACACTTATCCAAACACAATTTAAAACATCATATAAAACCTATAAATCCATAGGATCTTCTATTCATTTTGGACTAAAATAAAATAAGTTGAATAATGACATAAATTTTCTCTATCGATATGAATCATCTAAGATATTCCAAAAAATATTGATAGTGATCACTGATAATCCTCCCACAAGATCCTTCCACCTAATGAATCCATAGGACATATGAATCTATAAATTCTTGGGAAGTATCCTTTATTCCTCAAAGTTTACTACAACCTTATTTAAAGTGATAGGGAGGGAGGGAGGGAGGGAGGGAGGGAGGGAGAGATAGATAAAGAGCTTCAGTTTGAGGAGAAATCACATCATTTGGATGATTTGGAATGCATACACATCACAAACAATGAGCCTCCTTATATAGTCAATCAGAGGCCACTATAAGGAAACCAAACATTCATCCATTTAAAGAGAAAAATTTTAGTCAAAACTAAAGGGAATATGACCTAAATCCATGTGATATTATATGATATGATATGATATATCATAAAGTATGAAATACATAGTGTAAAATTATTAAAACTAAAACTTTAATGCATATCATATTTTATGATATATGGATATTATATTAGCTTCCTTAGATAGTTGTATTACACAACGTGGGAGAATCATAGTACCATGAATTGTAAGGTATGATTCATTTGGAACTGTTATGATTCACCAAAGGTAGTGGAGTGTTAAATATTTAAATATCATATCTTCTATAAATAAACTATTATTTATTATCTCTTTTATTAGATGAAATAGCTGGGATAGTTATTGTATGAGGGTTATATAAGATGTAACTTAAGGAATTAATCATATGTTTGTGAAATGTATGAATACATTTATGGGATATAGGATCATACCCAAAGTCTATATAATGAATTCCATGCCATGAGTTTAAGATATATGTGTAGGAAATCCTCCATCAAACCTCTTCCTGATACTCACCTTCATGAATCTCTCCACTTTCTCCTTATTATCCAGATATACCAGTATATAATGGAGGTTTAAAAGGTCTCACCCAAAGCATTTGGATGATTTAGTATAAACCATGGATAAAACTTAAAGGGAATATCCTTTAAGTTATTACTTTGTGATATTAATCAGTCAATTAATGAAGGTAATGGAAGTAGTGTACTATGGTGTAAGGTACACATTCTTCATTTCCAGTTTCATATGATTTCGGTTTCAAAGGCATGGTGATCTTGGGTTTTATGGTTTTATTAGTTTTTAATCATTCATTATAAACCCTTAAGTAGTATCATAACCTTACCATGCATTTTGATTTATAAAATCATTATAAAAATGAAGGTTTTTGAAATCATATTTCATATTGTTCCCTCTATCATAAAATATGATTAAGAATCTTGTTCTACCCAATTTAGACACAACTTATGATATGGAATATCATATCCAAATACTCAGTACATATGCCTTTATTTTTTATAATTTTTAGTGTATAACATCGAGATATCACATTCTATGATATAGTTTTGACATGGGTTTAAAATAGAGAATCATATCGCTTTAGAAATATCGATTCATATCATAAAATATAATTGATACATAATGGTTTGTATTCTGATACATAAGGGTTATACCACCTATGTATAATGGTTATGATACATAATATTTTTAATTTTCTATGGGAGTGTAAAAACCTTATGTACACTATTTATTATAAGCGGTGATATAATTATTCATCACAAAATATGATAGATAGGGATAAAAAGGTTTAATAATTATAGCTTATAAATTTTATTCTAAAATTTATATAATATAATTTAAAACAAATTGAATAATAAAATTAGTTTTATTAGAATTCAATTATGAATTGAATTGTGTGATTTATATTTTTTGATAAATTATTATAAAAGTTATTTTGGGATATTTATTAATTTATAAAAAATTTCAAAAAATAATTAATTATAAAGTGTTTTTTATAATGGAATTACCCTTACAGAACTATTACTTTGAGTATTTTTGGTTTTGGGGGAATTAGAAGAAGGTTAAAGTAAGATAGGTGGAGTTGGTGCTGAGATATTAGTTGGAAGGTAGCTGTCATAGAATGGACATGGTTGTTATGGCATAAAGGGTTGGTTGGAAGTGAGGGTAGTTCTATTATTTGTCATGTCACACCATGAAAGATTGATTCATGACATGGTTCATGTATTATGACATGGGTTGTGAGGCATGAGAGTTTTGCATCATGCTGTATCTAGGAGGAAGACTAGTTGAGACATGAGGGGTTCTGGTCCTGGAATGACATATGATACATAAGGGTTTTAAGCCTTTGTGTTACCCTTATGTATGAATTAGTAATGGTGTGAAGTACTTAGTCATGGCATGGAAGTGTATTGGGGGGTTTGTTTAATTTTATTTGAGTGGTCATCATATTATAGTCATGGTTGTCATGGCTATCAAAACATGATGCCTTGGGTGGATTATTATGTGGTTTTTTCCTTTTGGGGTGTTGATGTGCTATGGATTGGTTTTGGGGAATCATGGACACAACATGATCACATTAGTCACACCATGAACCTTCCTTAGTTATATCAAATTATGATAATTGATTTAGTTTTAAATAAATTATGATAGATAGATTTCAACATGAATTTTAGAGATTAATTTTATTTAACCTTATCATGGTGTGACCTTATCCTATCACTTCATGACTTAGTAAGTTTCCATTACAAGTATAAATTCATAAATCCATCTAGATTCTTTTAAATTACTTAGTTTTCCACAAAACTTAGGTTATTAGAGGTGCATTCTTAGAGACCTTTGAGTTCCCTTTGATTGTATTTAGACCTTGGATTCACAATATCAACCACTTAGGATCCAATGAGAGATTGTCTTCCCTTATTCTAGGTTTTCTTCTATCATTTATCTTGGAGTGGTTGTTATAGTGGTTCAGATTCAATTTTATTATCTTGGGTCATGATTTTTTATGGAGGTTTCTATGATATTGGTTTTTAAGGTTTTTCCCTCATGATATTGGCCTTATAGTCATATCCTTATCTTTTTCTTTCATAGTGGTTATTGAAGCTTTGATTATGGTAGGGGATCCAAGTATTCTCCCACTTTCTTCTGTGTAATTTTTTTAAGTATCATGATTTTTCATCCCTTGGGTGGATAATAAGGATTAACCTAATGAAGAAAATTAAATGTGCTAAATAAAATTAAAGGTAAAGGGTGATTCACATTATATACTCATATGGAATTTCATGTGATTGATCACTATTTAACATAATTTTTGAGAGTTTTTTTGTTACTGTGATATATGTGTTATTATTTTGATTAATTTTTGGGAACCAACTTTCATAAAGGACAAACATTTAAATATGGTAATTAAATGGTTTCTTAGAAATATAGAAATGTGATAATGATGTTTATACTGGCCATAACTAATGTAAATGAAGAGTATATATAAAATATGACTATTTTTGGTGATTTTCTATTGGTCTTACTGTGGTTGTTGCTTCTGATTGTGTTTCTTTTTCAGTTAATAAAATGGTCTTGGTTGGGGACTATAATGGCTGGGTTTAGGGTGTTATCCTGGGTTACAAAGTAGGGGTTTTGGATGGTTTTCCCTATTTGGCATGAAAATATGTGGTTGTTGATGTAACAATGGTGTTTAGTTATTATGTTTTTTGGATATGGTGGCATGAGTGGTTATATGGGAAGGAAATGGTTTTGTGGAAGTTGTGGGGGATGATAGATTATGTTGTGGGGTGGTTCATGTGGTGATTAGTTGTACGTTGTGGGGATATGCTATAAATTCTAAGTGTAGTGGAATATGGTTGGTAATATTTAATATGATAATGGGTATTGGATAGAATTTATTAGGTTATTTCTATTAATGAGCCGTTAATGATTGAAATGAATGGGTAATGGTCGGGATAAAAGTAATTAAAAGATAATGATTTATTTGAAATTAAATATGAAATAAATATAATGTGGATGTTGAAATAATAAAATTGTAAATGGGTAAAAGACTTGATCAAATGGGAAGGATATGTCTATTTTGTGGCTATGGATTTATTAGTGGGGCTAGTTATGATATAGTGTTGGCAATGGTTATTAATTGTGGTTGTGGTAGTGTGGTAAATACGATGGGTGATAGTTGTATTGTGTTGGTATGATCCATTGGTTTGAGATTGTGTATGGATATATATATATATATATATATATATATATTATTTTTATTATGATTTCATATGGACCCCATCTGAGTTAGATAACCTTATAGATTTTCAAATGTTTTGGGTTCTAGGTGTTTCCCCCAACATTCAGTTTGGTGAGAGAATAGATGGATGACTACTCCCTCTTCCCCACTCTCCCTTCTAGGTGTAGTACAAGCTATGATGGATTAACATAGGTACATACATATGATCTGTAATGAATTAAAGTTTTAGTATGTGATATATTATCTGACACAGTCATGTGATGTGATGATGTTGTGATGATGATGTGATAGTAGATGTGATACCTGGTGGGAGTCGTGCATGGTAGGGGGATGGAATGGGGTTGATTTCCTTCATGTTCACGATAATATATTGAGATGAGAACATGATTTTAAATTGGTATATGGTATGTGGTGGTGTATATATGATGATGATGATATGAAAATAGTTATGGTATATTTTTGTGGTATGATATATGATTTGAGAATACATAGCTGTGAAAGGGATAAGGGCACATGATCTTTACTGTTGGGGCATGAGAGTAATAAACCAGTTGGGAGGTGGTTATAGGTTACCTTCTTCATATATTATGTTGGACTCAGGGTTGTCCAATACTCCCCATGGTTCATGAAACAAGCTTAACCACCATCATTCTTGGCTTATAGGCATTGTTATGTGACCCTAATAGGTCATTTTGTGGTACTAAACCTTAAGTCCCACATGGGGAAAGGGGGAGTTAAAATCTTTATATAAATACTATATGGTAAATCACCCCTTTATGAGTCCTTTTAAATGCATGAAGTGGAATTACAAAGTGGAAAGTATCATGAAGTGTGGGGTGATATGACATATAACTAGTACCAAAGCATAGGGGATAGGTTCAAACCACTCAAGAAACACTAAGGGGGAGATTGTTGGACCCAGGGTTGTCCAACACTCCCCATGTTTTGTTACATCAGATTAACCATCCACATTCTTGGATACTTGGCATTGTTTCATGATCCTAATAGCTCACACTATGATTCTAAACCTCTAGTACCACATTGGGAGAGGGGGTGCTTAATGCTTCATATAAATATAATATGGTAACTCAACCCCTTTATGAGGACTTTAAAAACTATGAAGTGTAATGAAAAAGTAGATAGTATCATCTTTTAAGGATTGGAAGGACCTTTATAAGTAGAAAAATTGGAAAAGTCCTCAACAAAAAGATCACATGTAATATTTTATAAATATTCCATGATATATAATATATTATAAAGATGCATATGTTTTTATCTCTAATATATATGATTTTTGAATTTTCCAAAAATATGAGTTATCTATAATTTTATAAGGAGTTTTTTGGAAATTAATTTAGGAGATTTAAGATGGATTTATAGAATATAAATGAGAATTCATGGGTTGTTTTTAAATATTATGATGCTGAAGCTATTAGTTTTGGACTAAATATCATGGATAAAATTCATGATGCAAGTACTGGGAGTTAATGATTCGATCAGTGGAGATATTGTTAAACTATAACTATAAAATATTAGTGAATAAAAGTATAATCCTTTATTCATGATTAGTTATAATGAAAATTAAATTTTATACTATTCTAAGGGAGTGATATGGTTCATGCCACAAATAATTTTATTGCGCCTCAAATGAAATTTAATTTTGAGAAAACTACTTTTCAATGTCACAATGCATGTTATTACACTATGATGATCCAGATAACTCCAGTGATTGAAGAAGAAGAGGGAAAAGGAAATAAATAAGTTAAGAGTGATTGAAGGTAGTTTTTTTTGAATATTTGAATTTGAATGTTAAATTCATTTCTATTATTGTCTGAAAAAAATATGTTTCCTGCCACTATGTGAATATTAAATGATGTGGTGAATTGATAATATATATATATAGTGTAGTTGAAAAATGATAATTCTTGATACTGTACAAGTAGAATTGGAAGAGGAAGAATAGGAAGGATAAGAAGAAAAAACAATAAGATAACTTGATGGAAATCTTGTTTATTGAAGACTATTATTTTTAAAATCAATTTCTATATCTTTTTATCAGTGTATAATCACTTTAAATAGTTGGGATATTGTTGTGTAACATGATTATAGGATAAACCTTACTATTTTTTATTCCATATAATTAAATTAGTGGACTATGTGATCTCAAGTGAATCCATACCATGCCCAAGACTAACTACCCATTTTGATTAGTGAACCTTTTAAATTTTTTGTTCCTATTGCGTGTCATTATTGGAGTGTGTAACAATGATATAATATTCATTTTAATAGGAGGAAATGGTTGTTTAAAAAATAAACTTATAAAGAATTTAATTCACTAATTCACCCCCCTCTCAATGAATTCCCAATGATATCAGGGGTCCTTTTCAAGTGATATCAGAGCTCAGTTCCTTTCATTGATGATATGTTGTTTTAGAAGTTTGTATAGAAAGAGTTCCATATATATATATTTTTTTGAATTTGATTTTATTTTTTAAACAATATAAAATCTTAATTCAGTGAACAATAAGGGGATTCCTGATTTTTATATGAAAAATTATTATATATGGAAATATTGGATGCTTCCATATTTATTAACAATTAGTTTGGTTGTATTGGAGGCTAAAATAGATGGTTTTACTCCCCATGTTGAAGGTACTTTTATGATATAAGTTAATAGAAAAAACTTAAATAATGATGTATGTGATTGAAATTTGATCATTTCACCACATTTTGATAAGAATTTTTTCAAGGTAAAATGGGTCAAGACAACAAATTGAACATGGGATAACTTTGGAAATATATATCAAGGTGATGCAAAGTTCAAGAAAGCTAAAATTATAGGTTTGGAGGTTGAATTATAAAGACCTAAAAATAATATAATATGAAAATTTATATGACTTATTCACTTGATTTAATGAAATAGTGAGCACTTTTATAGGTTTTTATGAAAATTTGGAGGATACTACAGTTTTCAAGAAGATACTATACATTTTTCTATATATGTTTCATGTTAAAGTCTCAGGAATTGAAGTCTATGATCTAGGTAATCTTCATTTAGATTATATATAGAAAATTATTACTTTATATTATATTCATAAGGGAAGTTTCATTAAAAAAAGTGTAATGTTAAAAGGAATTTTTTTTAAATCCTTAAAATAATAGAAGTGTAAAGAAGAAATGGTTTTGAAAGAATAAGATTCTATTAAAGAATAAGATATCAAATAGAATTTTTATAAGGACATGTCACTAATATCTAAAAGTGTGAGAATATGAAAATGAAATTTTAAGGGGAATATTACACTTAATTGTTTCAATTATGGATCCATTGGACATTTTTTAGCAAACTATCCAAAGTTGAAAGAAGAATAATTTAGTGAAGATGAGGATAATAGGACAAGGATATCCTCTAAAGAGAAATAAAAAAATGGATAAATCAAAGTTTTATTCAAAAGTTAAGGGTATGAATTTATATACATACAAAAATAGAAACATATTTTCAATGTTTTAAGATAGTTATGGTAGTGAAGAATAAGAAGAATTTAAGACTTACAATGACGTTAAAGAAAAACTAATGTTTGCTAAAGTGAATGAATAATAATTCATAATTGATTAAAGTAGTGATTCTAATAGCGAGGAATAAATTTAAATAGAGTTTATAATTAATTAATAAATCTAGGAATAAGTTTCAAATATCTCAAAGTTGTAGAAACTGATAATTTTTTTAAAGAAATACAATCAATCTTCAAGCAACAATAATTCTATTTATGTAGATAAAGAGTCAAGGATTATGAATTATATGGATAACTTGAATAATTTTTTTTGATAAAGGAACTAATTTTAAAATTTAAATGGAATAAAGGGTTAAAATTAAATAGAAGGATCTTGATACCATCCAATTTGATATTATAAATGGTGGAAAGGAATTATATAAGTACAAATTCAACTTTCATAGTTTTATTCAAGAAGTTGATAAATTATCAATCAATAAGGTTGTGAAAGATGTTAAATATTCATAGAATTATGAGGCTCAAGTTTATTATAAAATATCACACTTAAAGGGTGAAAAATATCTTCAAGGTGTTGGTTGGAATTTTAGTTGAATTCAAAAGTGAAGGAAGTTAAGTTTGTGGCAAAACAAGATGATTCTCAAAAATCTATAAATTTTGGGAACAATAAATTAAAGGTGAAAACTACTACAAACGGTAATTAAAAAAGGTTTTAAAGAGTCCTATATCAAATAATAATGTATTAGAACTCTATAAAAATTTTGGTTCAAAAAAATGATCTAATATTTATGACCAAAGGATAAAATAAAAGAAGGTGTCAAAATCTAGATGATAATATGTTTTTAGTGGTAAATATGAATTTTATGGTTATTGTTGAAACTGGGGGGGATTTGGGAACATGAAAAGAAATTTTCACTTTAATTACCAATATTATTATGATCCTATAAGGTTTGATATTTAAGGTTTTAGAGGGAGTCATCCCACTAAAAAGAGAAAAGTGCAAAATAAAACTAAAAATTATAGAATAAAGGTTGATAATAAGTTTCAATAATTAGAAGAGGTTTTTGGAATATGTGAACAGATATGTCACTTTTTTTTAATATTGTCTCACCATACCACCATCCCAATGAAGTATGAATTTTAATACTCAAAAGTTTCAAAATAAGAAGGATAACGATACAAAAAAGGATTTTTTTGTTGAAACTTAACTTAAATCATCTAGAAGGGAATTCCCATGGATTATAGATTTTGGATGTTATTCATATATGATAGGATATTTAAAGATTTTGAAGGATATTATAAAGTTAAAGTAAGCATCGATGACCATTGGAAATGAAAGGTCACTTAAAATAAAAGGATTTGGATGAAAAATTATTGAAAAGTAGAATTTTATGTATAAGAACACTTTATATGTTTATTGGATAAAACATAATCTATTAATTGTATCTCAACTATGTGATGAAGGAAATAAAATGTTTTTACATAAATATGGGTTCTTGGTAAAGAGGTTAAGATATAGAAGTGTATTTATAAGAGGGAAATAAACATAATGATACTTATTTTAAGTTGGTGATGCTGAAAATTCATACCACTTAATCTTTAAAGAAGAAAATAAATTATGGAATTTAAGGCTTGGTTTTCTCTACCAAAAGAACATGTGAATTCTTAACCAATTATATAATGTACATGATGTACCTATTCTAAATAGAGAGAATGAAATTCGATGTGTTCTACTTTTCAAAAGGGAATTATTGTTAAATATCTATATAAGAATGTTGAAATTCAAACATATCAGCTATTATAGATCATTAATTCAGACATTTTTGTGCTTTTAAAGGAGAAATAAACAAGTGGAGATAAATATTTTATTTCCTTTATTTATTTATTTACCCACATCACTTGAATTATGTTTATAAATCACAAGTCATAGGATTTTAAAATGTTTAAACGTTTTAGAAGAACCATTGAGGAGTGTTTATTTTCCTTGAAAAATGTTTGGTGAAAAATATTCTAGTGGAATATTTGAATCATATTTTTAAAATAATGGTATTCACTATAGACTTAGAACACCATACACACCATAAAAATGGAATTTCTTAATGTAAGAACATAAGTTTTTTTGAGATGACTCATTACATATTAATAGAGCATGATAATTATTAGTATTTATATAGAAGAGAAATTAGTACAATAGTTCACATTCAAAAACTCTATTTATATAGAACAAATTTATATACTTTTCTATATGAGATGTATTATAATAAGTCCCCAAGTTTAAAATATTTAAGGATGTTTGTCATCCCTTGTATAATAAAAATGAATGGTGAAAATATTAAGATGTTTAAGTAGAGAGGATTTGATGGAATATTCCTTATTTATCATTCAAATAGAAGAGTATATCTTTATTACTATGACATCCTAACCTGGGTTCCACTTGAAGGTTCCCTGAACTTAGTTTGACACATGGCCTCAAGCGTTCCTCCTCAGACACCAGAGGTTTCTGACTATCACCAAAGGATTAGGGTGTATCAATGGGGAGACTATACCATCATTAAAAAATTAGAACACATCAAATAAGTAATATAATATGTAAATAGTAGAATCCTGAATAAAAAAATAGTACAATGGAAACATACATTATACAACTGACCAGCAACCCACTATAGTATAAGTAGATGGAAATAATAAACAGTATACACAACTAATAATGGTACCCATAACTAGAAACTGAATGATATACAGAAGCTGATGATAATGTATGTCATGTCTCTACAAAACTAGAAAATAGTTATACATGGCAACAGGAAATAGAAGCTATACAAAAAAAAAAAACTATCTATAATCCTGTGTGTTTTATTGGTCATTTTTTACCAAGATCCATCCTAAGAAAGAAAAAAAATATCATGTTTCCAAAGTGGGATGCTTCCCCTTGTCAACACCTTCATACTTGTAATCTGCCTGGGTACTAATGGTAGCCTGGATAGGATGTGAGATAAATATCAACAGGCCACCACCAACAGTGTCTATACCATCTAGTCTGAGAAATATTAATAGATAGTGTGCTAGTATATATAAATTTAAAGTATTATGGTAATGTAAATACCTCAATACCTGCTTTAGCCTCATCTAGTGTTTGAACATGTAATCATTTTTTTATTTATGTTCTAGTTTATAATAATTAAGTCACTCAAGTTATAACAGGGCTGACTATGTATCATGATAATAATAATAAAGGATCCAAGGTATAACAAGGAATCCTATGATGATGATTACAATTAAGAGGATCTAAGGTAGTAACCAAGGAATACTTGACCTCAGGGGTCAATCCAAATCAGTAATAACCAGTATCCTAGCTACAATGGGCCTGCATGTAATCCAAGGGACATCGCCCAAGGAATTAAACTGTAATATGATTCTAACTGAGCCCAAGGATCTCATCAAAGGTAAAACGAGATAATAAATGACTGGGACCAATGGGTGTAACCATGTCTCCACGTGTCCAAGACATCATACTGGATCCAAGGAGTTCATCCAAGACATCTTATAATGATAATGGAGGGATCTTATGAATTCATGTCGGGCATCCAATTGTTGATAATAGATAATTCCAAGGTAGGTATCTCCCTTGGAAACTAGATCCTTGAATCGGAATGGAATCCATGAGTTCTCAGGGAATTCCCTCAGGAATATAAGGATGGATTGAGTCTTAACACTCCTATAAAGATGAACAGGCCTATCTCCAATAGTCACCTTATACTTGATTCATTTAATAAATTAGTACATGTAATACTCATGCCACTTAATAAGTCAATTTGGTTCATTACATACCTTTAATTAGTGTGAAAATGTATATCAAGGACATGAAACCATTTATCATTTTAATTTATTAATCATTAATTAGGTTCACTCCATTTCCTTCCATCAAGAATGAAAAGGTGTGCTACATACATGTAACCAAGTCATTCAACTATTATAAACTAGGAAAAGTGATATTTATAATAAAATTTCCAATTAATCTTTAAAAGATTCATTGATTAATTTGGTGAACTTACCTTAAAAGGGTCAAGTGACACTATAATGTAATAGCCATTAATAATTCATTCATTTAATTAAAACACTTGCCTTTATAAAGGTCAATTCAGGCTCACTTGAACAGTGGCACATAAAGTCACAAAAAACCACTAAAGGAATAATAGAGGTCACACCCTACTTAGGGTGGATGATGTTGAGGTTCCAACCTCCAATGATGTGATGATATTATATAAGAAGGGATCTAGAAAATGAGTGCAATGATTACAATAAAGTCATATTAATTAAAAAATAAATGCCTTATGGAATTAGCACGCACATAATGAACAGAATTGATAAAATAGTGATACTTGAGAGATGAGTTATAGACCACCTACCTCAACACTATAACACTCTCCTCATCTAGTATGAGCCTTTAGTTTGTTCTGGATTGAAAGAAATATAAAGAATAGATCAAAACCCTGAAAAATAGGACATATGAGCCAGTATAAAAATAGAATTATAAAGTGAAAGAAGAATGATAAACCGAGATAAAGGATCAAAGATCTTACATCGAGGAATCTAAAGAGACCAAATAAGCTTCAATCAAACACCAGATGAAGGAATGAAATCAAAACCTATGAAGGAGACACTTGAGAGATCAAAATGGGAGACATAGAGCTCTCTTATATATTAGAATGAGAAAAGGAGGAGGAAGGTAAGTTTAATATTTCACTAAGTTCATTTTTTTATTTCACCCAATAATTTTAGGGGTGAATGGTTTTTCCACTTGGTTGGACAAACCATGCACCAATCTCACATGGAACACTGCCGCAAAACAGACCCTGAATGATTAGGCTCACCCAGTTTGAGAAACTACATGCCAACCATGATGAAAACTCTACTAAATTATACTGAGATACCCAAATAAGAATTCAGACCTTGGTGCATAGTTAGGGAAAACTATGTTCCCTACCTTACCCCTATTTTCATCCCCACACGGTTAAAGAAACTTTGAAAACTATCTCGTATGGTTTCTCCTAACCGTGTGGCCAGTTAACTTTTCTTACCGACCGAGGTTCCAAGCTCCGAACAAGACCCAAAAACCCCTATAACCTTTGTGAACTCATTAGTAATCCATATTAGGTCCAAAATAAATAATTAGACTAAAATTTAAATGATTCATGTCTGATTGAAAAATCAGGTTCTTACAGTCTTCCCCCCTTAAAGGAACTCGTCCCCAATTTCACTTTCCAAGGGCAGTGAAACACTATCTAAGAACAAATCTTAACACTAATCACGTACATTAGCCTCCCACTCAAGAGTCTTGTCATATATATGGTCATGCTACCATAACACCCATACCAAAGGGACATACCATCCTTGGAGATCCTCCATGATCTGGTTAATGATATGTATTGGATACTCCTAAAATGAAGCATTATCATCTAACTCAACATACTCCGGATCAAAAGTATGAGAGGGGTCAACATGGTAATGGATATGTAGTGAAATGTGGAATATGTAGTGCATGGAATGATACCTATAAGGTAGTATAAACCTATAGGCCACCAACCCAACTCTCTATAAAATATGAAATGACCCTATATAACTTGGATACGACTTCCCATGACTTCATATCCATCTATTCCCAATCCTGGGTGATACCCACAGGGAAACATGATCCTTGAACTTGATCTATAAAGGTCATTAGTAGTGATTGGTATAAGATTTATGTCTAGACTGAGTAGTAAATGTACACTTCCAGATTGGCTAAACCTAGTCTAAAGTCTCCCACATGAGATGAGGACATACTATCACTACCTCATGAGCCTATAACCAACACAGGGGTGAATGAAACATTTTACCCTACAATGCCTCATAATGATCCATCTGAATCATCTATTAAAAAATATTATTAGAATATAACTCAATGAGAGTGATAATCTTCTCCCAAGAACCACCAAAATAAAGAATGTATGCTTGGATCATGTACTTTAAAAATTTTATCATCCGTTATGAATGGCCATTGTTATAAGGGATACAATATATGTTTAAAATCACCTGTGTACCTATAGAATTTTTCAATCCTTACTAGAACCGTTATGTGAAATGAGTATCCCTATATGAAATGATTTTATGAGGGACCCCATGTAGTTATATAATCTTACAGAAATATAGTCTTCCTATCTCATCAACTAAGAAGGTCTCCCAAATAGGAAGTGGGTTACTTTCTTTAGTCGATCCACAATGACCCACACTACATCAATACCTTCAGACAAACTTAGTAATACAAATAAAAAATCCATAACAACATTTTATGATTTTCTTTCTGGGACTAGAAGTAGATGTAATAAGATAGTAGGTCATTGGTGATTTTCCTTCACCTACTGATAAGAGAAACACTTAGTGATAAAGCCTTCCATTTGATGTTTCAGTCCAAGACACCAATACTGTTACCACATATCTCAATACATCTTGGAGACTCCTAGATGATCTTCCCAATGCGAAGCATGAGACTCTCGCATCAGTTACTCTCTCATATATGTAGGAACCCAACCACATCCATGCATATGTAGGTTGTCACCTCCATCTATAGACTAATCCAGAGGTGGGTCCTCTCCTAAAATACTCTCCCAGAGAACCAACCCTTCAGTATCCAAAAACTTACTACTCTTCACCTTGTCAAGGAGGGAAGAGGTAACTATCAAGGTTGAGAGATAAGACTACTTATTACTCTCAATAAACTCCATATTTAGATCAGAAAAGAAGGAAATCAATTTCTATTCATCACTTGCTTCCTATATAACTAGTGCCTAAGTTTTTTGATTCAACGCATCCACTACCACATTTCCCTTTTTAGATATATAGGAAAGATCAAAATTGAAGGAATGATTATATTTGAACCATCTTCACTATTTGTGATTCAAGTCACACTATGTAAAGATATACTTGTGGCTCTTTTGGTATGTATAAAACAAAAATTACTCACCCATAAGATAGTGTATGTAGCAGTGTAAGGCATGGAAAACTGCTACTATATCAAGTTCATACATTAGGTAATTAATCTCATGAGGAATGAACTACCAAGATCCATATTATATAATCCCTCCATTTTATTTCATAACTTTTCATTACATTTTACAAAAAAAGGATCTTTAAAGTATAGTGTCTTATAAATCAGGAATAAAAACATGAAAACTTAAAAACACTCCTTTAAATCCCCTTTAAAATATTCTTGAAAAGTTCATCCTATGTAAAATTACTTCATCTCATAACCTAGAGACATACATCAAAGGAAAGGGTGAGCAAAATGCTCATTAAGAAAAACAAGTGAAACAGTTGACATGTGATCTTGAGAAATATTAATAAGAACATGATATAAATCATAAAGGCATGAGCAATGGAAGAATAGGAATATCATAATAAAAATAACATGAATAATAAATTGAATATGTGGTTATGAAATTTTATTTAGACATTCATGAACATATCACCAAGGTCCATCCCCAAGGTGTCATAAAAATTACCAAGGTTATTCACCAAGGTATCGTGAAACTTGTCATCTCTAGAGATTAATTCTTTACCCAATGCATTGGAGCGCTATCAGGGTGCACCCTTAACATGTCTTTACATTCATGTGTGACACATAGATAATAATCAAACATTTCATAAATAACCTATAGATAATAAAATAAATGGGTTCATTTCAAAATCGTGATGTTTTAAAAGTTATTAAAAATAAGATCATTATGTCATTTATAACCCATGGAAAAGGAGTGAGGGTTACATGCGTGTCAATTCCAGAATAAAATATATAATTTTTTTTATAACCATGATAACCCATAGAAACTAAATAGTTATGGGTATTCACATATATAAAATAATATAATTTCTTGAGAGAAAGAGAGATAAATTTTGAGACGAAATTTCTGCAGCATAACGGCTGTGTAACTTGGTTTTAGAAAATAATAAAAAAGAGGGTAAAAGAGTAAAAAACTCATAAATAACTTATAATACAGTATAAATATAGAATAACATGGATATAAGAACATGGCATGGAAATTTTAATTGCATACCACATGAAAAGGAAACATGAAAAAAAAGAGAAAATGTGATTCCTTTTATGAAAAATTCGACAGCCTAACGACGTCACATAAAAATTCAGAAAATCAATTGATGAGAGCAGAAAGGGTATATCATAATTTGGAAATGAAATGGACAGTAGTAAGGATATAGAATAACAATCTCCCACATAATAAAATGGAACTATAAGACATAACATAAAGGAAGCCATGACTTAAAATAGAAGGGTGAAAGTTTCCCTTACCGATTTGGTAACTTTCGAAACGTACACCCCATGAAAGAAGGATCATGTAAAGAATATTTAAATACCCATAAATTAAATTATATTAAAAAAATATTACAATCATTGAAGTACATACACCACACAAAAGGAAATAGTGGTAAATATACCATGAATCTCACAGGAATAAGAAGTGAGATGAAAATCCCTTACCACGTTGTATTCAATCGAATCGTATGACCAAAAAATACTAAACACCAAAATAATCATAGAATACCATGAATATAAAGATAATATTGATAATATATATCCAATGGCAGTACACAATACACCACATTCTATAAATAAGGGGTGAACAATGGAAATATCACAGAATTAAAAGTGAGATAAGAATCCCTTACCTCGTTGTCCAACTTGACTCGCTTGTATGTTCCTTATTCTTCCTGAATAATAAAATTATATTACTTTATACTTGATTAATAATATTTTTTAAAGTTTATTATTCCTTTTATATTACTTATTACCTTTATATAATAATTAGTTAATTATTTGAGCTCATATCAGACATTTTGTCAATGTTCGGAACTTGAGTAAAAAATAAACTTGTTATAATTATAAATTATCCATGTGGTCAAAAGTCCATTATATCTAGAATGATATTAATCATTTATATGTCATATATATCATATATATCCAGTATATATATTTATTTATAATAGTACATAACATTTGGAGATAATAAATGAAATTCACTGTTCATGGAGACGGTAAGCCGTACGTACGCATGAACGCTACTTTTATTTCTATTTCATATTTTAATGAAATGAAAACATAGTGATTCATAGGTATATTATAATTTAAGTATAATATGTATGTCATATATTTTACATAAGTTCATAAATTATATCCTTTATACGTTCTACATATGGCATAAACGAGTCATATCACTTTGAGGGGGCGGTAGTCTGCACTTCCTCTAATGAAATTATCGCATTTACCCATTATGGGAACCATAAAGGTATGATTTAAAAATGAAAATACAGAAGTAGAAAGAAAACATAAATATAATATATATCATATATAGATATAGTACCATCATAATGACCACCATTATAGGCAGTAGGAGAAGTAAAATAAAACAAAATAACTTAAGAGAAGACGTTACCTTTAAATCGGGTAACTCCCTTTGGTTTGAACCAAAAGGGTTTCTTGAAGTGATTTATTCCTAAGGTAAGGCTTCTAGGATGAAGAGATAGATATTGGGATCTTATTGGATCAGAGGTTGGATGATCCAAGGGCTTGAGAAGTGTGATAAATGTGTAGTAAGTGAGGGCTTTTTATAAGGGATAGGAGGGACTCTTTTGGAAAGTTTGAAAATATTATTTTATTATATAATGATTTTCCTTTTATAAAGGACCAAAAATCATTAAAGTCAAAGATAAGGTGGACCATGTTCGAAATAAAATCATACAATAATTATTGGACAAGTTTTGGATATTTTCTTAATTTTTATCTTCTTATTTATTTAAATCATCAATTAATAACGTAAACACTGCACCATCATTGTGTCATAAATAATTTTATTTATTTGATTTTTAAAAATTATAAAAAAAATACTATGATGTAGGAAATATTTTTATATTTCAAATTAATATTTATAGTTGAAAATATAATTTATATAAACCCATGTAAAAATTGTTTTATTAAAACAATACATGTTTATGACATTTTTATTTTTACTTTAAATAAAAAGTTATAAATGTCATTATCTTATCCAAGTGGCTCCATGGGGCCCCAAAATTGATCCATGTATCGTCTTGGTCGTCCATTACTCATCCAATAATGTTAGGACAAGTGTCAAGGTAATGTTTTTATTATTATAACATTATTTTTACCTTAAATCACCCTAATTACCTTTAATCGTGGTTAATAAAAGTCAAAAGTTACTATTCACCAAAAAATATTTTCATCCAATTGAACCAAATTTTACTTAATAATGACAACCATGTATTTCGTATTTTTGAAATTCAATTCAGTGAAGCGGTAAAATTTCATTTAAATGAAAAAGTCAGTTTTTAACTACCACTTAGTGGTTTCACTATTCATCAAAAATTGAAGGTTTTTAGAAAAATTTCAAAAATTCACTCTAAGATAAATTTGATATTCCAAATTCAAAAATGATGTCTATTTTACCAAATTCAAAACATAAAATTTGAATTAATTAATTTTATAATTAATTCTTGTCGTCAAAACAAAAAAGCGTGTTTTTAAGAAATAATAACCATCAAAAGAATGATACTTATTATGTCCAATTTCAAATTGAAATTACTTCCAATGTCCAAAATTGGGTTAAATGGTAAAAATATAATCTATCTACACTTTAAAACCAATTAAAAAGATAATCTAACCATATAAATAAATTATATTAAAAGGTGGTTTTGAATTAAAATACAACATTTTTTCACTATTCGTTAAAAATGAACATTATCAGAAAAATATCAAAATTTCATCCAAAGTAAATTTTGATGTCCCGATTCTAAAGATGAAAATTATTTTGTCAAATATAATATGTAAAAGTGACAAAAACTAGATTTAAAATGGGTTTTCCATCAAAAGGCAGTAAATCACCCTTTTAAAGTAAATTATGCTTAAAATTAGATTCATTTACATTTTAAGCCTCTGAATTTTATTGGATGAATGTAAAAACATTTAAAAAACATATATTATCATATTTAAGTTAGTTCTATTAATTCCTACCAATACAATGACTAGGTGTTAACTACCATTTAAAATAATAATATTATATTATTAGTGTGCAATGTAAGATTTCAAAGAAACCTGTTGTTGTGTGTCAGGTACGCCATTGGATATAGAATCCACTTTAAAATAAAATTAATATTTAATTCAAAAAATATTAATAAATATGAAAATGTCATATTCTTTATTTTCCTAGGATGTTACACCTATACAAAGAACCTATCCTCCTATATCAAAACTGTACCTATACCAATGCTAGATTCATCATAGAACACTGTATAGACTCTTCTCAGATATGTAAGAATTAGAATAAGTGAAGATACAAGCCTTACTTTCATCTCCTTAAAGGCATTATCATATTATTATGACCACATGAACTTTAAACCCTTCTTTGTAAGACCAGTAAGAGGCAAAACAAGTCCTGATAAGTCCTGTATGAAATACCTACAATATCCAACTATCCCAAAGAAACTCCTTATATCAAACATGTTCTTGGGATGCTCCTAGGAAACTAAAACACCAACCTTATTTGGGTAAAAATATACTTCTGATTCCAAGATAATATGACCCATGAAGTGAAATTTGTCGATTCTAAAGTGGAACTTATCAAGATTATCATAAAGCTGATGCTCTCTCAGTGTATCCAAAATAATATCAAGATGAAGAGATTGATCAATACGAGTGTGATAATACCCCAAGATATCATTCACAAAGAAAATGATAAAGGAATATAGATAGGGGTGAAACACCATATTCATCAAATTCATGAAAATGGAAGGATATTTTGTAAGACCGAACGACATAATAAGATACTCATACAGAATATACCCACTATGTAAAGTTGTATGAGGTATGTCTGAAGGCATAAATCACACATGATGATAACACAATATTAGGTTGATCTTTGAGAATACAATAGATCCCCAGAGCTAGTCAAAGAGATCATTTATCTAAGGCAGTGGATAATATTTCTTAAACAGAAGCTGGTTCAAAATTTGGTAATCCATGCATAAAAGGGTCCCATCTGCCTTCTTGGTGAAAAGCACAGGTAAACCCCAGTAAGAAGTGTTGGGTCATATAAAACCCTTGGACTTTAAATTCTCCAACTATCATTTGAGCTCCTGGATCTCATTAGGTTCCATCCTATATGGAGTATTGTAAAATTCAGCTAATCTTGGAACAATATCAATTGTAAACTCTACCTCTCTCTCAGGAGGTAAGCTAGAGAAATCATTGGAAAATGAGTCCATAAAACAATCCACTAAGGGAGGAAAATATGTATGAGGCAAGCTTTGATCTTCTATAAAAATACCATAAATTTAGGTGGTCACTCCACATAATCCATGATTCTCTAGTATATCTCTACCATCCTAAACATCCCACCCACCCTTGTGGAGATAACTTCTACCCTCTAGTTATGTAGAAGACACCCCACATCAATAATAGTCCACGAAGGTGTGCTATAGAACCAAACAGTCCATCCAGAAAATAACATCAAATCCTGTTATATCAAGGAAGAATAGGTCCCATAATAAGGTGTAACTTCCTACCTCAGGGGGGATGTCCCTGGATCATCATATTCCCTTGAACCATACACCTAACGATGTATATAGGGTCATCACAACACAGTAATACTAAATTTCCAATATGAGATTTTCTATGGATGATGAAAAAATAAATGAGTGTGAATAACCTATATTGAATAAATAAGATAAAATAGTGGGGGATACTATAATAGTACCTCATATTTTAGACAACCTTGAACTCTGATCCATGAGTAATGAATTAAAGGCATGCATCTGGTCTGATCCACAACCCTGTGCAACAGCTAGACTACCCTGATTATGACCGCTCTTCTGGAACTAATGATCATAATTCTAGATACCATATCCATGACCTACTCCTTAGCTAGTCCTTTTGGTGCTACTCCAACTGCCCGCTTAACATGATGTAAAAGATCTTTCCCCTGAAGGTGGAGCGGGTGCATAACATTTTCCACTAGAAGTAGATAGAAAGGCATGATAGAATTTCTGAAGATTTCCCATGAAACTGTAAGCACGACACTCCATCGGGTCTCTATTACACTTAGGATTCAGATGCCCCTTCTATCCACACTAATGGCATACAACGAAGTTGTCAATGTGGTTACTATAACTGCCACTACTCTGTCGAGAAACCTCAAGGGAACACTTCCCACTACCAAAAGTACTATTATCATGCCTTGACAATGAACCTCGTTTCCCATAACTATCACCTTACCTTACATTAAAATCGGTTATAAGATCCTGATTGATGATATCATAAAAATTAGGTAGTAAAAAAATGTTCACATAAGTCCGAACGACATACTGGATCCTATCCTCGAAATGTCTAGCATGCGATAGCTCATCACTTGCTAAAAGTGGTGAAAATAATGGTAACTCAATAAAATGTGCTGAATAATACATGTCTGTCATAGAAACCTTCTCTAGATGCATAAAATATCTGAATCGGTTGGCTCTTAATTCCTGAGGAAAGAAGTGACCATATAAGGTAGTTTGAAAATCATCACAGACCATGCCCTGATGATGGCCAACCTGGGTAATCACATCCCACCAGAGTTTGGGCAAATCAGGTAGTATATTGGTGGAAAGATTAACCCAATTCTCAGAGGAATATCCCAATGATCAAATATAGATAGAGTGGACTTTAGCTAAGAATCAGTAGCCTATAGACCTCCATCCCCCCAAAAGGTGGGAGGGTGTTGCTATTGGAACTCATGAGTCAGATCATCTATAGTAGGTTTAGGTTATAGAGTAACCTACATGAAATGAATCATATGTAGGAAACCCTAAAAAAATATAAGCATCAGTACCTAGATTGGGTATAACAGGAATTGCCTCAAGAGGCACTCCTAAGAGTAAGACTGGTGGCTCAGGGCTCACCATCTCTAGAGCGTGGTCATCACCACCCTCATGGAACATAGTATGAGGATTTTATGGTGGAATAACTCTATAAATACCAAGAAAATTCCTCAGAACAAGTTTTAAGAGTAGTTATAAGTACTATGGAAATTAAAATATAAGAATAAGGGCTCACTACCCAAGTTATACTACCCCAACTAGATTCTTAGAAGTTCATGTATTAGTAAGTGTTCAATATTAATTTACAGGAATTCCAGTAAGTGAAGGTTCAATAACACCTTGCCTATTCATTTATTGGAAAAAATTTCATTTTAAGTTTTTCATTTTATTATATAGATATATCAAGTTTTTACTAAAATGGATTACTATTAGGTCCCATAAACCTGATCACTAAAATTGACACCTATTTATTTTCTATTTAACCCTGTCTATATTTAGTCTCAGAATGTAACATGTAATATATAATGGTTCGACTCAGTGAATCACTGATTCCAACCCATGAGGGCCCATACACCTCATGAATTGAAATTATAAATCACTCAATCATAGCCAAAGAGAATCTCATGTAACCAGAGGTACATAGCTAGTATGGGTAGAAAGTAGTTATTAAGGATGCCACCATCAAACTATATAGGAAAGCATTATTTAGAATGATGCTGAAACTTTAAATAATAAATACCCGACCCTATAATAAAATTTTATTAGTACAAACATCTATAAAAATAATGGTTAACTCAATAATCATAGTCAATAAAGGAAAATGAAAGTAGTAAAATGCACATATATGACATGGAATTTGCATGGATTGTGAATTCTAAGTGCCTATAATGATTCTTGTAATAATAATCCTTTCTCTCATCTCATCGGTCTAAGTATAAAAATGAAAACCTCAATCATAATAATAATAATAACCATCACATATCATGTGTGTCACATAATAGTGAAATTTTATCAACTGTAATAATCAAAATACATATCAACAATTCTTATTTCAGGAAACTCGGTATTTACCCTGAACATGGGTTAGCTATGTCCAAGCACATATTATAACCAAGTTCCAAGATGTTCCTAATATATTTTATATTGTCTCAAAATAGTAAATCAATAAAGGAACTTCTCTAATACCACTTTGTGACATCCTGACCTGGGTTCCACTCAAAGGTGCACCAAACCTAGTTGGCCACATGGCCTCAAGCACACCTCCCTGTATGCCAGAGGCTGCTGATTAGCATTTAGGTCCTGGGGTGTGTCTGTGGGGAGACTATTATATCATTACCAGAGTAAATCATAATGGATAATTAATATAATAGGTAAATGGTGTAATAATTAATAAACAAATGGAACATAAAAAAAACACTATACAACTAGACTGGTAACCGGCTGTAGCAGAAGCAGAAAAAATAAAAAACAATAGAATAAACTAATAATAATACCCATAACTTGAAACTAAATCATATAAAAAAGCTGATCATAATTCATGTCATGTCTCTACAAAAATGGAAAATAGGAATATATGGTAGCAGGAAATACATCCTATACAAAAGAATAAAAAATAATCCAAAAACTATTCAGCATCCTGAGCACTGGCTCAGTCATCTTCTACCAAGATTCATCCTAATCAAGAAAAAATATTAAGTGTCCAAAGAGGGACACTTCCCCTTTTCAAAGCCTTCATACATGTAATCTACTCGAGTACCAATGGAGGCTTAGATAGGGTGTGAGGTAAATCTCAGTAGGCCACCACCAATGAAATCTATATAATCCAGTTTGATAAATTTAAATTATAAACGTGTAGGTATATATAAATGTAAAGTAGTATAGTAATGTAAACACCCCTAATACCTTATTCAACCTTATCTAGTGTTTGAACATGTAATCATTTATTTATTTATGTTCCAATTTATAATAATTAAGTCATGTGATGTATAACAATGATGACTATGTATCATGATAATAATAATAAAAGATCTAATGAATAATAATGCATCTTATGATGATGATAATAATTAAGAGGATCCAAGGTAGTAACCAAGATATCCTTTCCATCAAGGTTTGATCCAACTTAGTAATAACCTATAGATTGGCTATAAAGGTTATGTGTGTAATTCAAGGGGCATCGCCAAAGGCATTATACTATAATATGATTTTAACCGAGTCCAAGGATATCATCCAAGGTAAAAGGGGATAAGAAATGACTTGGACCAATGGGTGTAACCATGCCACCACATGTCCAAGATGCCATTATAGATCCAATAAGTATATCCAAGGCATAATATAATGATAAAAGAGAGATCCTATGACATCATGTCAGGAATCCACTGGTAGATCAGGGTAAATTTCCAAGGTGTGTATCTCCCTTAGAAATTAGCTCCTTGAATCAAAATGGAATCTACAAGTTCTCAAGGCAATCCACCAGGAGTCCAAGGCTAGATCAAGTTTGATCACTCCTATAAAGATGAATAGGTCCATATAAAATAGGCACCTTATACTTGATTCATTTAATAAATCAGGACATGTAATACTCATTCCATTTAATAATTCATTTTTGGTTTATTCCATACCTTTCATTAGTGTGACAAGGCATATCAAAGACATGCAACCATTTAGCCTTTTAATTGCTTAATCATTAATTAGGTTCACTCCGATACCTTCTATAAATCATGAAAAGGTGTGATACGAACTTGTAACAAATTCATTAAACTATTATAAACTAGGACAAGTGATATCTATAATATAATTTCGAATAAACCTTTTAAAATATTCATTGATTAATTTAATGCAATTACCTTATAAGTTTTGAGTGATACTATAATTTAATAGCCATTAAAAATTAATTAATTTAATTAAAACACTTAACTTTATAAAGGTTAAGTCAGGATCACCCAAATTATGACACAGGAAGTCACAAAAAATTAAGAAATGCATAATTACGGAGACCCTAACCTTTTACACAGATCATTACATGATTTTAAACATAATTAACCATCAAATTACAAGCCAATGATCGTAAAGTATAGTGTATTTGTAAGATTAGGTACATAATTAGACATCATGAAACCAAAATAAAAACATATTTTATTTAATATCTATAATGATAACTTAACTTCCATTTAACTCATATATCCACATAGGATAATCTCGAGAACACATGAACAAAAGGGATGAGTTAAAAAGCCCAGTAAGGGAATAAGCATAGGAATAAAACATAGCACATGGGTTATAAGGCATAAAACGATGACATAAAAGGTATAGAACATGAATAAAAATAAGGAAAAATAACATCTATAACATGGGAACATATAATCATGGAATTATAGGAATGTGAAAACAATATATAACATAACATAAACATAAGTCAAGGATAACTGCCAAGACTATATAACATGGTGGACAATGTCCCATAAAGGAATCATGTTCACTCCTTATCAAAAAATGACATATAATGAGACTATAAATTACCCAATTCATTGGAGTGTTATTTGGTCACACCAATCATAACATGTTTATGAATATGTGCGTCACATGAGAAATAAACATAATGGTTACCCATGGAAAAAATGGGTATCGTAATCATATCACAAGGCATAAAAAATGAGAATATAATAAATATTTCCATAAAATAATGTATTCAAAACATAAATGGAGATTAATAATGGAAAATAGGCATGGGTCATGATAATAGATTTCTAATCGAAGTGGAAACATGTAAAAAAAGTGTTTAAGAAACTTTATAAATGAAACATTTTAGTGCGGTTTAAGGAACATTTTAAAGAAAAATTTCAAGAGAAAACGGCATATTTGTTTTCATAAAACCATAAATGAACCAAGTTAGTTTTTTTTATGATAAAATGAGTTATTTTAGAAAAATAATTGTGTATTAAAACATATTATTACATGAACTTGGAAGCGGGTAAGAAACCCAGAAGTTCTATTGAATCGGGCTTGCTTATTGGGAAGAATTGAAAAGAGATCCTTCCTAAAACATGTATTACCCCACCAAATAGGGGTGATATGATATAGAAAAATGATTTTGGAACATATACATAGAATTTATAATAATTATAGAAAAATTAATAAGCATTACATTGGGGTAAAGAGAGAGAAAGAGTAACCAGAAGAAAAAATGGAGGTTCGGGTAGAATCCCTTACCTTATGTTTGAAACAGTTATACACTTGATCTTAATGTACTAATAATACAATTAAATCCAATAATTAATTAATTTAGAATATTTTATACATTTAATTTATAAAGTTCATTTATGGCCTTTTTTATGAGTTATAGTGTTCAATTTCATCATTTGGGAGTGCTTATTTTCTTAGTTTTTATGATCGATTCGCTTGTATAAGAGTATGGAAGTTTATGTAAACTAAAAATAGAAATAAAAAATTGAATTTATAATTTATTGATGAAAATAAATAAGTTTAAATGTTTATATAAGTCATTTGGTTGTTTTGGATGAGGATGAATCATTAGATAAGATGTTAGGGATAATTGTTTGGATTATTTTGGGATGTTTTCACTCACAACGAACTTGTTTTGTTTTATTATTCAACATCATGTGTATATAATGATTCCAGAAAATTAAATAGGATTTAATACAAATATTATAATTTTTTAACCATAAAAATGGTTTTATGACCATCCTTGAATTTGTTAATTTAAAATGAAAATTTTTCGTCCTTGAAGGCGATAAATTAACACATCATGAATGACGTTTTTATTTTTAGAATAAAAGGGAGTGGGAGGGGTTTAATGATGAATCATTACATTTGAATAATAAAATTATAGTATCTTTGAGTTAATATAGTTATTATATCATTTGGATTAGGGGAGGTTAGGAGAGAATAAGAGAAGAACTTGAAAATAAATTAAAAGAAAAGGAAAGAGGAATTTACCTCTTGAATTTCTCCTCCTTGAAAACATTGTTAGGGTAAATGTTTTTATCTTTTGATGAGACCAAGAGATACTGGAAATGAGGGAGGGTATTGGTAATATTATTGGGTAGAATTTATAAAATTATCAAATCTTGGAAGGTGTGAGGTGAAGAGGTGGTGAGAGGTGGTATTTATAGTGGGGGAGAGGGGTGTTTTCTCATTATTTTAATCATTAGTTTATTATTTTGGCTCAAGACAAGAAATAGTGTTGATTATTGTGACTAAATATAGTAAACAGTGCATGTGATTTCTAACCAATGGTTCTTATCTTGTACTTACATCAATAATGACTAAAAAATTCATGTATTTATCATTTATAGAAAATTATCATATTTTACTATTCGCAAAAAATTCAAGTATTTTAGAAAAATAAAAAAAATTCACCCTAACTATTTTTTTGATGTGTTGAAATATAAAATAACTTTGTTCTATGAAAATAATTTTCTAAATATGATAAATTTAATTTTTAATTAAAATCAACATTTACTCGAAAAATACAGATTTTAAAATTATAACTCATTTTATAACACTTTAAAAAATTAAATAATGTCACATAAAATTATCTTAAAATAATAAGACAACAAAATATTAATTTATTAATAAATTTTATGAAAATATATTTTCTTTTAAATCATTATATTAATAAAAAAATTGTAATTAAATATTTATAACTTAAATACCAACACTTAATTGATAATTTTCAAAAAAATTATTTACTTATACTATGATATAATTATATCATACATTCATTTATAGGATACCAAAATTTTATTTATACTTTAATAGTTTAGGTTACTATTCTATTGGCCGATTTATTATTCACAAGGTTCATATTACAATTCCAAAGGTCGAGTTACTATTACTTTGATTTAGGTTTCTTAATTTCTAGGAATACCTCTTATTTCATTAATTATTCATTTATAATGTTTTTATTGTGATATTAATGTGATTTTATGTGATTATACTATATGAAATAATTATAAGAAGGGAGTTTCCATCAATAAAATTTAGGGTCGTTACATTCTTACCCCTTATGAAATTTCACCCTCAATACATACTATAGGGAAAACAGGTGAGGGTACTTATCCTTAATTACTTCCTCTAGTTCCCATGTTGCATATTTTTACTTATGGTTCATCCATATTACTTTGACTAGGTGATTAGTCTTGTCAGGTAGAACTTTATCTTTATAGTCCAAGATCTTTACTGAATTCTCTTTATAATAGAGATCATTCTCCAATTGTACCACATTTGAATTAAGTACATGTGAAGGATCTAGTATGTAATTCATCAAGAGGGATATGTGGAATACATCATATACTTGATACATGGTAGGTGGCAGTGGTAGTCAATATTCCACAACTCTGACATGATCAAGGATCTCTAATGGGTTGATGTACCTATGAATTATCTTTCATTTATTCCCAAATCTCATGATCCTCTTCCATGGAGATATGCAGAGGAATACCATATATCCAACCTTAAACTCAAGGTCCCATCGATGATTGTCTACATATATCTTTGTCAACTTTGGGCTTCCTTGATGTGTTGGTGAATGGTTTTCACCTTTCACACCATTTCTTTGACTATTTCATGCCCTAGCATCTTATGTTCACCGAATTCATCCTAGCATGATAGTGTTCTACATCTTTTCCCATAGAGGGCTTCAAATGGAGACATTTGGATGCTTGAGTGGAAACTTTTGTTGTAATAAAACTGAAATAGAGGTAGATATTGGTCCCATCCTCTTTTGGAGTCTACATAACACGATCTAAACATGTATTTAAATTTATAAATAGTCTGCTTAGATTGACCATTAGTTTGAGGATGATAGGTCGTACTAAAGTTTTTCTTAGTGCTCAAAGCATGTTGGATAATTTTCTAGAACTTAGAGGTGAATATTATATCTCGATTGAATAAAATATATAGTGTTAATCCATGAATCCTTACCACTTTTTTGATGTATATTCATTCAAGTTGATCTAGTAAGAAGTCCTATCAAATTGTAAGAGGATCCACAAAAACCCATATAGAATTGTTTCCTTTGGATGTCCTTAGAAGTCTAGTGAAGAAGTCCATGGTAATGTTCTCCCACTTCCATGTTGGTATGGGTAGTGGTTGCATAATCTCCTTAGAATTTTGTCTTTCAGACTTCACTTACTGACATATGAGACACTTTTATGTATATTCATTGAAATCCTTCTTCATATTGTCTCACTAATAGTTCTATTAAAGATATCGATACATCTTTGTGCTTTCGGGGTGAAAAGAGAAGGTTGGGTTATGTGATTCATTTATAAGCTCCTTCTTTATCTATATATTAGATGGTACACATAATCATGACCCAAATCTCATGACTCCTTCCTGATCCATTTTTAACTCCGAGGATTTCCCTTTTCTCATGGCCTCCACCTTTTTCTGAATTTCCTCATCATTTATTTGAGAATCCTTTATTTTCTCCATAAGGGAGGGTTGATAAATCATATGATAAAGTATTGATGAAGTTAATTCCTTAACGATTCCCATGCCTATACTTTTTTGGTATAATAATATTTGATGTGTCTCAATTATCATCATTGATAAAGATGCATTATCTTTTTTACTTAGAGTATCCACTACCTTATTTTCCTTATGAGGATGGTAGTGGATTGAGTATTCATAATTAATAATAATCTATAACCTTCTTCGCTGGTTCATATTAAGATCCTTCTATGTGAATATATTTTTGAGACTCTTATGATTAGTATATATCTCACACTTATCCCCATAGAGATAATGCCACCAGATTTTCAACGTAAAGATCATAAATTCCAACTCTGGATCATGTGTGGGGTAGTTTTTTCTCAAGAATTTTCAAATTCCTTGAGGCATAGAATATCACTTTATCATTTTTCACCATTACATAGTCTAATCCCTTCTTTGAAGCATATCTATACACCACAAAGAGTTCCCCACTTGTTGGTAGTGTGAGCACTGGTACGATGATACACCTCTTTTTTAACTCTTTAAAGTAGTATTCACATTCATAGGTCCATAATTTTTTTTCTCTTTTCTGAGTCAGCTTGGTTAGTGGGTTTGAAAATTGTGTAAAGTTCTTTACAAATTGTTATTAATACCCAGCTAGACCAAGTAAACTATGGACATCCATTACAAATGTTGTCATGGGACACTATTAGATTTCGTTTATCTTAAAAGGGTCCAAAGATATCCATTTTTTGGTGATTACATGCCCCAGGAATGATACTTCTTCCATCCATAACTCATATTTATTGTACTTTTCATAAATTTTCTCCATTAATAAAGTCTTTATCATAATATTCAAATTCTTCTCATGTTCCTCCTTGATCTCAGATTATATCAAAATATCATTGATAAAGACTACCAAAAATTTGTCGAGGTAATCTATAAATAATATATTCATTAAATCCATGAAAATTGATGGATCATTAGTGAGTCTAAATGGAATCACTATGAACTAATAGTGTACATACCTCGTTCTAAAGGCAGTCTTTAGAATATCTTCCTTCCTCATCATTGATTGGTGATATCCCAACCGAAGGTTCACCTTAGAGAAATAATTGGCCTCGTATAGATAATTGAAAAAGTCATCTATCCATGATAGGGGATACTTTTTCTTTATAATGATTTTATCAAAATAACAATAATCAATGCAGAGGTTCATTTACCCATCATTATTATTGATAAAGAGGACTAGTTCACCCCATGGTGAAGTACTTGGGCATATAAAACCTTTGTTCAGATTGTTTTGTAAATTATTTTTCAGTTCTTCCAGCTCAATGATGCCCATTATATAAGGTGTATTTGATATAGGTAGATATCCAAGAATAAGTTCAATTGATAACTCAACTTATCAATTAAGAGGAAGACTAGGAAACTATTCGGAGAACACATCAGTATAGTCTCACACAATGGGCATGTCTTTGAGCATGATTCCCTCCTTTGTATCAATCATTTGAGCTAGATATACATTCTCATAAGGAAACAATATCCACACTTGAGATGATTATTCTAAAGGAGATTCGTCCTCATCCTTACACTTGTACATAATTGGAGGATGCTTCGAGATATGAAGAGTGATCTCCCTTTCCTGACAGTTGATATTTGATTTATATAAAGATAGCCACTCTATGCCCAAAATAGCATCAAACTCTACCAAAGGGAGTATGAAAATATTTTCTAGGAGGTTCATTCGATAAAAACTAACTAGGGAGGTGTTATATACTTTGGATTCAATAATTTCTTCATTTATTATTCTCACAGATAACTCAACCTCTATATTTTTTTTTGAGTTGGTGATTGAATAGTTCTACTGAATTTTTAAGATATAAAATAATGCATAGAACCATAATCAAATAGTATGTTTTCTATTCTTGAATGAATAACCAACATACCTGTCACCACATAATTTTCAAGATCCACTTCAGAAATAGTGATAGCATATTCTCTTACTTCCTTGGAGGTTGTTGTTGTTGATTTCCCCCAATAACCCTTGTCTTAGGGTGATGTGTTTCATAATGCCCATGTTCCTTGTAGATGAAACACTGCACTACAGGGTGAGTGTTGATCTGGAACTTCATTTATTATTCCTCATTAATGAGTTTCTTAATATACCTTCGATAGTTATTAGCTATATTCCTTTCTCTTCTAAATTTAAATCATCTCTTGGTTCCCTTTAAGTAGTTTCCAGGATGCTTCTTCCAACACTTTTGATAAATGGGATGTTGGGTCTTATTTCCATCATGGGATTTATTTTTTGATCCACCCATATTAAACTCCATTTTCCTCTTTTTTCCCTGTGACCATGAGACCATTGAGATTCTTTTATCTCCATTTCAACCTTAAGAGAACAACAAAAAATCTCTTCATAGTGGTAAAAGTCTCGAATCATCAATGCTTTTCATAGACTTGGCTTTAATCCACTAAATAAGTGATCCACCTTACTTTCAGTGTTCAAGACAAATCTATAGGCGTATCTTGCAAGACCTATAAAGTTTTACTCATACGTCTTGATATAATCATCTTCCTTATGCTTCGGTCCAAGGAATTCCCTTCCCATCTTGAGATGATGGGTTTGGGGAAAATATTTATTGAAAAATGTTTTCTTAAATTCATCCCAATCCATGGAATCAATTTCCTCTTGGGACTTCGTGTTCTTGATCAGTGTCCACCACTAATCGGATTCCCCATCAAAATTATAAACCACCATCACAACTTTCTCTTCTTCTGAGAACTGGAGGATAGAGAATATCTTCTCAATGGAGTTAATCCATTGTTCTATGAGGAAGAGATTGGAAGATCCACTAAACATGGGAGGCCTTTTATGTATGATGGATTTGATGGAAAATTTCTCTTTCTTAGGAGAAGGATGGAATTCCACATGATTCAAGTTATTATTCAAAAATTGATCCAGCTGAGCAAGTATTGTCATAAATTTTTGAGCACTCATTCCCATCATATGTTTCATATCATTAGAAAAATCATCACATTTCCTATCAAATTTATTTTTATCACAAGTTCTTCTATTTCCATCCATTAAATACTAAAAAGAAATTACAATTAGGGGGATTTAATACTTAAATAATGAGAATAATAAAAAGAAAACTTGAACATAAAAGGATAAACTTGTGATTCCCTAGGTTTCAATCTAGGTTACCCATGATTTTTTTCCCAACATATATTCTTATGGGATTTTTTTATTCCCTTAATAATGGTTAGTAATGATTTTATGAATTTACCAAAGAATATACCTCATGAGTTTCAAACTAGGTACGTATTAAGGCCCGTTTTCATGTACCAGGTTACCCTGAGTCAGGCCTAAAACACCTTATCAGAGTTATTAATCCTAGGTACATCTATTCCAGAACTGTGCCCACTTGTATTATCCAGAAAGGGATGTATTTTCTTGATAAATCACTTACTCTATACTAACCAAAATTTAGGGATGCTTTCTCATACTTAATCTTATCCCTAAGGATTTTTATAGAGTTTTTTAGTCCTAATCCCAAAACAAAATAAACTTTTTCTCAGATACCAACTATAGAGAATCTAACCTTTTTTCATATATCATTACATGATTTTAAATATAATTAACCATCAAATTATAATCCAAGGATCATAAATTCTAGTGTCTTTAGAATATTAGGAACATAATTAAACATCATTAAATAAATATAAAAACATATTTTATTTAATATCCATAATGATATCCTAACTTCAATTGAGCTCATACATCTTCATAGGATAAATTAAGGAATACATGAACAAAAGGGATGAACTAAAATCTCAGTAAGGGAATAAGCATAGGAATAAAACACAACACATGGGTTAAAAGGAATAACATGATGACATAAAAGGTATAGAAAATGAATAAAAATAAGGAATAATAACATGTATATCATGGGAACATATAATCATGGAATCATAGGAATGTGGAAAAAATATATAACATGACATAAACATGAGTCAAGGCTAACTGCCAAGACTATATAACATGGTGGACAAAGTCCCATAAAGGAATCACGTTCACTCCCTATCCCAAAATTATGTATCATGAGACTAAAAAACACCCAATTAATTGGATCATTATCTGGGAACACCCATAATAACATGTTCATGAATATGTGTGACACATGAAGAATAAACATAAGGGTTACCCATGGAAATAAATGGGTATCATAATTATGTTATAAGGAATAATAAATGAGCATATAAAAAATGTTTCCATGAAAGAATGGATTAAAAAAATACATGGACATTAATAAGGGAAAATAGGCATGTATCATGATAATTTATTTCCAATTTAAGTGGAAACATTTAAAATGAGTGTTTAAGAAACTTTAGAAATGAAACATTTTAGTGCGGTTTAAAGAAAATTTTAAAGTGAATTTAAAGAAGAAAAGGAATATTTGATTTCATAAAACCAGAAATGAACCAAGATAGTTTTTCATGATAAAATTAGTTATTTTAGAAAAATAATGGTGTCTTAAAACATATTGTGGAGTGAACTTGGAAGCAGGTAAGAAATCGGGAAGTTCCCTTGAATCAGGCTTACTTATCGGGAAGAATTTGATAGGGAACCTTTCTAAAACATGTATTAACCCATAAAAGAGGGTTAATATGATATAGATAAATGATTTTTGAAAATATAAATTTAATTTAGAATAATTATATAAAAATAAATAAGAATTAAATTGGGTTAAAGAGAGAGAAAGAGTAACCCTAAGGAAAAATGGAAGTTCAGGTAGAATCCCTTACTATATGTCTGAAACAGTTCTGAAAATAATCTTAATGTCCTAGATATTAAAATTAAATAGATTAATTAATTAATTAATAATATTTTATACATTTAATTTATTTATTATAATTTTATTAAGTTCATTTATGGCCTTTTTATGAGTTATAGAGTTCAATTTCATCGTTCAAGAGTGCTCATTTTCTTAGTTTTCATGATCAGTTCACTTGTATAAGAGTATGGAAGTTTATGTAAAATGGAAATAAAAATATAGAATTGAAGTTATAATTTATTAATGAACATCAATAATTTTAAATCATTATATAATTATTTTGGTTTTTTTGGGTGAGGGTGAATTATTAGATAAGATGTCTGTGATAATCGTTTGGATTATTTTGGACGGTTTTCACTCACAACAAACTTGTTTTGTTTTATTATTTAATATCATGTGTATATAATGATTCCAGAACATTAAATAGGTTATAATAAATATATTATAATTTTTTTAACCATAAAAATGGTTTTATGACTAGTCTTGAAGGTGTTAATGGAAAATGAAAATTTTTCGTTCTTGAAGGTGATAAATTAACACCTCATGAATGACATTTTCATTTTTAGAATAAAAGGGAGAGGAGAGGGGTTTAATGATGAATTATTTCATTAGAATAATAAAATTACTGTATATGTGAGGTAATGGAGTTATTATACCATTTGGATTAGGGGAGGTGAGGATAGAATAAGAAAAGAACTTGAAAAGAAATTAAAAGAAAAGGAAAGATGAATTTACCTCTTGAATTTCTCCTCCTTGAAAACATACTTAGGGAAAAGGTTTTGGTATTTTGATGAGAAAAAGAGCTCATAGACATAGGATAGAGGATTTTGAAGAGTATTTTGAATAATTTTGACAATTATAAAATCTTGTAAGGTGTGAGGTGAAGAGGGGGAGAGGGGTGGTATTTATAGTGGGGGAGAGGGGTGTTTTTTTAATTATTATAATCATTAATTTATTATTTTTGGATCAAGAAAAGAAATAGTGTTGATTCTTATGACTAAATACAGTAACTAGTGCATGTTATTTATAACTAATAGTTCTTACCTCATCCTTACATCAACAATGACTAAAAAATTCATGTATTTAGCATTTATTGAAAATTATCATATTTTACTATTCACCAAAATTTAGATAATTTTAAAAAAATATCAAAAATTAACGCATTTTTTTTTTCAATGTGTAGAATTAAAAAATTAACTCCATTTTATAGAAATAATTCTCTAAATATGATAAATTTAATTTTTAATTTAAATCATCATTTACTCGAAAAATACATATTTTAAAATTATAACTGATTTTATAACACATTGAAAAATTAAATAAGGTCTCATAAAATTATCTTAAAGTAATAAGAAATCAAAATATTAATTTATTAATAAATTTTATGAAAATAAATTTTCTTTTAAATCACTATATTAATTATAAATTTATAATTAAATATTTATAACTTACAAAAATACTAGCACTTAATTAATAATTTTCAAAACATATATTTACTTATAATATGATATAATTATATTGTACTTTCATTTACAACATACCCAAATTTTATTTATACTTTCATATGTGATTTTAATATTCTATTGGATGGTTTACTATTCATAATGGTTATATTACTATTCCAAAGGTCAAGTTACTATTCCATTGGTTTAGGTTCCTTAATTTTAGGAATACCTCTTATTTCATTAATTATTCTTTTATAATTTTTGTATTGTGTTATTAATGTGATTTTATGTGATTATACTATATGACATAAATATAATAATGGAATTTTCCTCGATAAAATTTAGGGTTTTTACAATAATAGTGGTCATAATCTACTTGGGGTGGATGATGTTGATGTTTTAACCTCTAATGATGTTATGATCTTATATAAGAAGGGATCTTGAATAAGAGCATGATGATTATAAGAACAAAATATGAATTAAATGATCAATTCCAGATGAAATTTTCAGGCTCATAATGATTTAAGTTTATAAAATGGTGAGACTTGATGGACGAGTCATAGACCACCTTCTTCAACCTTATAACACTCTCCTCATCTAGCATCAACCATTAGTTTGGCCTGGATCAGAAGAATTATAAAGAAAATATCAATGCCTTGAGAAATAGGGAACATGATCTTGTATCAAAATACCATCATCGAGGGAAATAAGAATGATGAACCAAGATAAAGGATCAAAGATCTTACCTTGAGGAATCCAATGAGACCAGAGGAGCTTTGATTGAACACTAGATGAAGGAATGAGGGAAAAACCTATGAAAGAGGCACTTATGAGCTCAAAATTGGAGGGGGTAGAGATCTCCTGTCCACTAGAATGAGTTAAATAGGAGTAAGTTAAGTTTAGCATTTCATTAAGTGAATTTTGGTCATTTCACCCAATAATTTTAGTGGCGCATGGTTTGGTCACACAATCGGCCAAACTGTGTGCCAACTATTCATGACACACTAACTCAGGAGAGACTATAAGGCCCCAACCTTAAAATTTTCATAATATTAATTTAAGTCAAGAATTAAAATTGAGTATCTTTTTAGGTTTATAGTTTTAGAGAATTATTCCATCATTAATACATAACATCCCATAATCATACAAGAGGATACTAACAAAATATTATCCATTTTTCCACCAAAGGAAACCCTTCTAAAAATAAAACACAATTTCTCTTATTGATAAAACTATTATTGACTTATTACATACTCTTACTCATTTTTATACCCTGTGAAAACATTTTAAAAACTTGGGATGAGAAAAAAAAGCTCAGTAAGGGATATAAAATAAGGAAAGAAAAATCTTAGTCCATGAATACTTATAAACCCATGAAATCGTACTTTTCACCCGTAAAACATAAACTCTTTAGCATAACTCATGAAATAATAAGATTCCTAAAAAACTCATAGAAATAATAAATCACAAAGGAAACTTTTGTAATCCATATCATACTTATATTGTGTCTTTCATAGAATCATAGGGAGTAACCTTCATGGTTACATTTGGAATACCCATGACAGTATATTCCCTAAATCTATTAGGAGAAAACCTATCATTTAAATCCATATCATTACCCAATTAATTAGAGAGCTATCATAGGATTAACCAACCTTGGTTTATCATAGAACCAAATGTATACATAAGCAATTCCCAAGAACCAAAACATAAGCACAACACAAAAATCATGCATAAAAGAAAAATAACATTTCCACATTGCAATCACAAGATATTATTTCAAGATATTGAAATAATAAATCCCTTATAAAAACCATTTTCAATACCAAAATAATTGAAAATGAAATATGGTATTTATTTTCCTTTTAAAAACATTAAGTATTATTGAGGAATCCAAATATTAAATAACGGTTATGGTGGCAAAGAAGTCATTATCACCATATATGTTAAAAAACATTCTTTTGTCGTTTTGTACAGAAAGTCAAACACTCCATATAAAAAAATTACTTTAAGAAAATTGAATTAAATTCAAGATATAAATAAAAGATAAGATATTCATAATTCATTTCACACATAAGAGTTGAACGACATAATCAATAAGTATAAGTTTAACCCAAAGAAATAAAATTGGGTTAAAAAAAATATCTTACCTCGAATTTGACATGTCTTGTACGTTATTTATCTTCCTAAATAATAAATTTAGGTTAATTTATCTTTTATTGAGAACATTTTTCAAGTTTATTATTCATTTTATATCACTTCTTACCATGTTATAACAATTACACAATTATTTAAGTTCATGTGTTTTGTCGATATTTGGTACATGAGTTGAAAATGAACTTGGTATGATGTCAATAGTCCATGTGTTGATAAGTCCACTATATCCATAATATAAAACATGATATAATTATCTTATATATTCATTATATGAATATTTATAATATTCTTTTAATAAAAACTAAAAACATTGTTTATAGAAAAGGTAGGTTGTACGTACACATAAACACTATTTTTGTTTTTCTAGTCATATTGAAAGAGTGAAATTAAATAAAATGTATAGAAATATGTATAAATATATCATATCATTAAAGAAGAATTAATATTTCATTTATATAATATATATTTACTAAAATAATCCTTAATACATTCCATGTGATGTGTGAACGAATCACTTCATTTTGAGGAGGTGGTAGTCCACACACCCCAAACGAAGTTATCGTATAACAACAATATGGAAAGCATGAAGGTATGTTTAATATAACATATCAAAAATATGAAATAGGTTATAATATACATATTAAATTATTATTTGACGAAAATAATGGTTTTAATACCAACTATGAAGGCATTAAAGAAAAAATAACAAAAACATTATTCATGGAGGCGATTAACTGGCATAACTTGGGAAACAATTTCATTTATTTGAATAAGAGGAGGTGAGAAATGAAATGGATATGAGATATTCAATTATAAAGATAAAAATCCAGTATATAAATTATTTTTTAGTAATAATTAATTGTTGGATGAAGGAGGTTATGATAAAGTATAAAAATAAATAAATTAAGAGTGGTACTTTGAGAAATTTACCTCTTGAATATCCCCTCCTTGAAATACCCTTTAGGACCTTGGATTTGGTATTTTTGTGAGAAAAGAATCACTTGGACATGAGTATATTGAGTAGGAGAAGTTTGGGAGGATAATTTAGAAGCTACAAGGCCTTTTTGGGTCTAAATAGGGTAATGGAAAGGTGGTATTTATACTTGAGAAGAGGTGGGTTCAAGTGATTAATTTATTGATTATTTTATATTAAAATCCAACCATATAGATGTGGCACTAAATTACATGAATTTTTCTTTTAATTAATGTTTTATAGGATGGTTAGGGTCTATCTACATCTCAAACAACCATCAAATTTTGTAGTTTTTAGGTATGTTAAGCTTTTAACTTTTAATTTTAACCCTTGTCAAAATTTTACTTTTACTATAGTAAATAATTTTTTTACCATGGTAAATTTTTTATACCTAAAAATAAAATTGAACTTATAACCTAATTTTCACCTTATCATTCCAAATATGGAATCCATTTTAACTAATTCAATTAAAAAAATTGTAAAATTGGATTTAAAATTAATTTCGCAAACAAAACTAAAAAGATGGGTTTTTAAGTGAAATGTTCAAAAGTTTGAAATGTTTCTATATATAATTTCAATTTTAAATTTATTAAAATAACCAAAATTGTATTAAATTATAAAAATATATTCTAAATATTATTTAAAATAAATTTAAATTATAATCTAACAATATAAATAATTTAGACAAAAAATAGTTTTGAATTAAAATGCAGTATTTTCACTATTCACTAAAATATGAAAGTTATTAGATTAAAAAAAAATATCCAAACTAAATTTTTATGTCACTATTACAAATAATAAGTTTATTATTTCAAATATAACTTATAAAAGTGTAAAAAACTAGATTTAAAATGGGTTTTCCATCAAGAAGTGATAAAACTACCTTTTAAAAATATTAGAGCTTTTATGCCTAAAATTGGATTTATTTTCATTTTAAACCCATAAAATTTATTGGAAAAGTGTAAAAAAATTTATTAACATGTTTAAAAATAATATATATATTTATATTCATTCCTTCCAATACAACGGCTAGGCGTTAACTACCATTTAAAATAATAATACTAATAATGTATTATTTTTTGGTATAACTCAGTCTTGTATGTAACATGAGATTTCGGAGAAACCCATTGTTGGGTGTCGAGTATGATATTGTAAATAGTTTCCCATTTTAAGTAAAATTAATATCTAATTCATATATTTTAATAGATATGAAAATGTATTATTTTATAATTACCTGGTATGTTATAGAGACCCTGCACGGTTAGGCCCGCACAGTTTGAGAAATTGTGTATCAACCATGCTGAAATATATAATACATTATACTGAGATACCCACATGGACATGAAAACCCTAGATTATGTTTAGGGTATATTGTGTGCCCTACCTTTCCCATCGATCTAGCCTTGCTCAGTTAGTGAAATCGTGTAGTCTGGCTCACACGATTTATTCAAACTATACGACCACTACACTTTTCCCAACAACTAGAGTTATGAGCTCCGAACAAGTCCCAAAAACCCTTTTAACCTCTTTTAACTCAATTTTAATCCATATTAGGTCTAAAACAAATAATTATACCAAAATTTAAAGGATCTATACCAAAGTGAAAAATCAGTTTCTTATCGTTACAATAAGGAGATATGGAAGATTGTAGATACTCTTAATTTAAAGGTTATAAGACACTTAAAAAATGATTTTACATATGAATAAACAAGTTTCATAAGTGATGAAACTGAATAAATATTTTTTGAGAAGAAGAATTAAGTTTCTAAAAATAATAATAATTTATAAGTTTTATAGATTAAAGATGATGGTTCAACAGTTTTAATAAATGATGAACAAACTCATTCAACTCATTCAATGATGAGAAAACAGGTGAGTGATCAAAATATTATTGGATTATAGGGAAAATAGGTTTAGACTAGAATAAATTTGAAGGAAACAACACATAACTCAATATTTTATCAATTTGTACCAATATATATAAAATAATCATTAGATAATCAAGAGTGGATTGATACTATGAATAAAGAATTAAATTAGATTGTGAAGAATGAAACTTGGGAGTTGATACCAAAGCTTGAAAACAATATCGTTACTGGAAAAAAGTGTATGTTTCTAAATTTTTTTAATGAAAAATGATATTTTGTTTGGAACAAGGAGAAACTTTCATACAAAGGGTACTCACAAATTAAAGGAATTTATTTTTATGATAACTTTTCACTGGTTTCTATACTATAAACCATTAAGATATTTCTTGCTATTACAACACAAAGTAAATTAATTTTTTGAAATAAATGTCAAAGTTTAGTTCCTAAATGAATAAATTAAAGAGTAAGAGTACAATGAGAAGTTTATAGGTTTATTTATTGGTGATTATAAAAGCTATGTTTGCAAATTAAAGAAGGATCTATATAGGTTAAAACAATAATAGTAGAAAAATACCTTTTAATGTCAGTTTTTTACATTTTAATATCAGTTTTAAATATGATGTAAATAAATCTAACATTGTAAATTTATTTTTAACAAAATTTATATAAATCGAGGTTAAAATTTTTATTTTTGTGTCTTTCAATTCCATTCATTATAATAATCAACATCAAAAGTAAAATTTCAGTACTTTCGACATTGATTATTTTGATAACCGACATCAAATTATACTTATAATGTTATTTATAATAATAACTAATGTTAAAAACATGGAAACCATAAATAGGGATATAGTTAATTTTGTATACTTTCATTTGAATAGTTGTGGAGATAAAATTGACTTATAGATAAAAAATTACATCTCTCGAAATTTTTAGATAAAAATATACTTTGATACAAATAACCTGGTTAGAAGAAAACATGAGATAGATGAATTAAAAGTTAAAGAAACCAAATAAGAACAAGAAAAATAAAATTAAATCTTGAACTTCATTTCTTTTATTGTGTAAATGTCCTTTAAATATGAATATAATTTTTTTATATTAATTTTATTTTGAGAGAAGAACTTGTGTATTATCCTCAATTGTGGTTAGTAAGGCATTTTAATCTTTGGCTGGTAAATTTCATGTTGAATTTTTGTCTTCTCACCTCAATGGGAATAATTTTTATTATTTATAAGAAAAAATTCATTAAAATGAATACCAATGAACAAAACAAAAACTAAAAGAATGAAATAATGAGAGCATAATGATAATTACCATGCTAGAATAATTGAATGAAGATATGATTAAATGATGATGAATATCAAAGAGGAATAGATCAAACATTTATATAAAGGGAGAAAGAATATATATATATATATATATATATATGTTAGTTTAAAGTGTTTTCCTGTAGTGTTATAAATTTTAAGTGGGAACTTAAAAATTGAGAGCGCACTGTGAAAAAATTGAAATCACGCTTCCTAGGATTGTGATATTTTAACTTTTAACATAAGTTATTATAATAAACAATGTTAAAAACCCCCCTTTAAAATCAATTAATTTTTAGAAAAACTTTATAAATATTATAAAAATATATTTCTAATGTATATTTTTTAAAAAATCAATGTTAAAAATATTTTATAAACTATATTTGATGCAATTTATATAAAAAATAGACATTTAAAACCTTTTTTTGAATAATTTTAATATTATTTTTTCAAATAACCAGTGTTAAAAATATAGAATCTGAATAGAAAGGGGCATATTTTATTTTACATGATTCTATTTGACTAGTGGTGGGGCAAAAATGGAGTTACTAATCAAAAGTTATGGGATCAGAAGTTGGACTTCTCTAGTCCAACTTCCAACAACCATAAATTTTGATATGTATGTCCATTTTAGCTCCACAAAGAGTCAAATTGAATTGTTAAAAATGATCAAAGTTTATATCTATAGTATTTCCATGTTTTTAACATTATTTATTTGAAAAACTAATGTTAAAAAGACTCATAAAGTGTCCAGTTTAATTCTGTTTCCTAAAGAACCAACTTTAAAAGTCATCTAAACATTGGTTCATAAATAACTGAATTAAAAAAGATTATGTTAAATAAATTTTTTATAATTTTTCAATACCCAAGATCATGGTATTACAATATATATACTTTAATTAGTTTAAGTCTAATAAAGGAAGATTTGAAAAAAACCTCTATATGAAAGATGACAAAGTGGTATCATTTATTTTTATTGTCTGTATAGATGATATAATTTTTGATGGAAGTGAATAAGGAGTTTATGAAGATTTTGGTTTGGATATGAATATTTTTTTTAAATTTTTATTCTTGGAGAGATGATATTCTTTTTGGGATTACAAATTTCTCAAGAGGAAGGTCACATTTTTATTTCTCAAAAGAAATATACTCAATAACCTTTGAAGAAGTTTTGAGTATATTATTAATAAACAATTTCTACTCTAATTTCAATGGGAATGAAATTTTATAAGGATAAAAGGGGAAATAAGTTAATCCAAGAGAATTAAAAAATGTTATTAGAAGTTTTCATTATTTAATAACTTCATGTCTAGAAATTATTTATGTTGTTACATTGTGTTACATGTATAAAAGTGCACCAAAGGTGTATTATTTAATTTTTGGATAGATTATTATTAGGTATATTAAAGTAACTTCAGAATACAGATTGGAATATTAAAGTAATGTAAAACTTGATCTATTTAGATATATTAATGAATATTGGGATGGAAACATTGACGATAGAAGAATAACATCAGATATAGTTTTCTTTTTTGGTGAAAGGTGGATTTGTTGGCACACAAAGAAAAAAATCTTACTTTCCTTAAGTACTACAGAAGTAGGATATGTGGATTCAAGTCGGGTTATAACCCTATTGACATGGATGAAGACTCAATTGGGAAATCTCAAGGTGGAAGTGAAGTTTACACTACTTTTGTAATGTGATAATCAAAGTATTATCATTTCAAGAACATTAATATAAAATATCACTTCATTACGGAGCTTGTGGAAAAAAATCAATGAAGATAGAATTTGTTCCAATAAAGTAGAAAATAGCTGATGTTTCCACTAAACCACTTCCTAAGGTGATATAGATTAATGAAGAACCTAGAAAGTAAGGGTATAAGATTTATTATGGATGAAGTGGTTATAAGAGATAGAGTATAGGGGAATATGTGGGGGAATATTCCATAGGGCCCATGGGGAAGTGGAGGAAGTGGAAAGAGGTTATAAAGGTATGGGTGGGTGGGTAGCATCAAGATAGTGATATTTTTTTTGGTGTTCGACCATGAGTCTTGGGTGGGGGTGACGTAGTGCATCTCAAGATCTTCTCCTTTCCTCCATTTTACTTATTTATTCTATCTTTATCCTCCATATAATCTCATGTAGTTTTTTCTATCGAATTTCAAAATATAATAAAAAATAACCATATTCTATAAAATACCTTGGTGTGAAGTTATATAAATTGGTATGAATTGTAAAATCAAAATTCTTGGGATAGGAGAGAAGAACATTTCCAAAAATAATTATAGGGGAGGTAAGTTCTATTGAAAAGATCCTACAGCTAAAAATAACAATGTGATTTTGGATATTTATTCTTGGGGGAAGAAGTGCTTAACCAGAAATTATGTCACATGGAAGGAGCTGTACTAAAGGAAACATGTTTCAAAGGATTAAATTTTTAGAATAATCTTGAAATAGGAAAGTGATGATGAAGGACATGCTACAGTGACTAAAATAGATCAATGTTGAGCTATGGTAAGTTCAATAAAAGTGGAACCAACAAAATAAATTTCATAAATAACAAACCACATTATAGAAGTACTTCGATCACCTAGAGGTTCTTGTAGAAACAACCATTGAGGGAGGAAATACTACTAACAATGGAGATAGAGGAGTTGGAAACTAGAATAAGGAGCAACCGGGCCTTCCCTTCCAGATCTGGAGCTCCACTCACCTTGGAAAACATGAGTGTCCCCATTAGTAGATAAGAACTAAACTCAATGATGATAAAAGTCTATCTAGCACTTAACACTAATCATCCAATCAATTTCAATAATAATGTTGAAGATGTCAAGATAAAGCACTAGAAAGTTTTTTTCCACCTCAAACTTGGGTATCATCACCTGATACGGGAGACCTATGAAACCTTGTTCAAACATATTTACCAAAGGCATGGAAAGATCCAATTAGAAAGGCATAAGTTTTTAATGAAAACCTAACATGTCATATATATTTAATGATATAAAATAATATTTAACACATGTATCAAACAAATATAGTACCATAGAAGATGATATAAACACCCTACCTCTAACAATAGCTAGCCCCGATTTAGATTTCTTTAGTGCATACTATACTGCATAAATTCATCTTATCTTAGCCACATGAGCATCTCCCTTGGCCGGAGGATTAGAATCAACAACCTTAGAATAATATGCATGAACTTGTGATCCCTTGGTGAAAGTGGATCCTACCCTACTTCCCTGAGATATATTTTTACAATAACACTATAGGTGGCCAGATTGTACACAAATATGAAAAATATTAGGAGAATCCAAAAATTTAGGCTTGGTATGACCTTAGGTTACACACTAGTAGATGATAACCTATTGTTTCCTTATCTTCACCCCTGAGATTGGTCTTTAAGAAAACTGACCATTCTTATGCTTCTTTTTTTGGCTGGAAGGTACACCTGGATAAAAAATGTACCAACTAAAACTCCACCCAAACCTATCTTCCCAGCTAAGTTTTCTACAACTAAAGATGCCTTTTTTAAATACCTCCAAAAAGTTCATAAGGCACATTTGTATCAACATTGACCAAATATATGGCCTCAATTCTAACTCAAACCTCTAAAACTTTAGCTACTCATTAGTAAAAATATCTGGTTCTAGATGCACTAACTCGGAAAAATGGGTATAATAATCCAAAATAGTATTCTCACCTTGAGTTAAGGTAAAAAACTCATAGGTATTTTCTGTATGCAATGTATCATGATAAAAATTATGGTTAAATATTTTCTTTAAGGAATCCCAGGTAAGATCCTCATGCAACTTAACTTATAAAATTGAGTCCCACTATCTCCTTCCCAATCTCTTGATAATATAAATGGAAAAACCCACCTTAGAGTATTTAGGAGTCTTCAAGAATTTGAAGATCCTCTCTATCTGCTCAAGCCACACATCAGATTCCTAGGGTTCTTTGTCACCATAAAAGATAGGTGGATGCTTCTTAGTAAATTCTGACCCATGATCCATTACTAGTCATGGGTTCACAACACCCACTTGACCTAGAGTCTAAATAGTGTAGATATAAGATTCTACCAAAGTATGTTCCACTAGAGGATTCAACTACTAAACCTATCTCATAGCTTTTTCTCTTGGATTTGGAAGAGATCTTCTCAAAGGTATTGTTTAACAAAAGACAAAAACTGACAAGTCATGAGAAAATTCCAAAATCATAGGGACAACTTCCAGTATTGATAAATAATCTTTAAAACATTATGAATTTAAATAAAAAAATATAAATGGAAAACCTTACTTAAAAATGAAAAATTCAATTTAAATAAACATCCCATACAATTCATTCAAATGACCTAAAAATCCAAGTCACAGACCAGGTAAAAGTCCCTAAACCCCCATGGTAACTCTGTTTCAATCATGAAAGTGAGCTACCCAGGCCCCTTTTCTGCACCAACTATCTGAATTCTAATAGTTATAACTCTGGTCTAAATGAAACACTTAACTAAACTTAGGAAGTTCTAACACACTTTAGACTGATCATTCCTTTAATACCAAATTATAACGAACCAACTCGGGTCAACTAGATAAGCTTCCCAAACCAACTTGTCATGTGATATAGGTAAAATAGGATAATTGAAACTAATCTTGAATATTAGTAAAATAAGTCATAAAACTAGAGTATTAAGTGGAAATAGACTAAAACATAAAGTAAGTCAAGTCTCCACATGAACAATAGTAACCTCCTGACCAACCCAAACCGAAATTAGAAGAAAAGAGAGAGTCTAACATGCTACAAGATGCTCTTCTCTTAACCAGAATCCTAAAATATAACATATAAAAACACCCAAAGTCAAAATTAGAGTGTGATACAAATCCCTATAGGATTCCACCAAAGTTTTTATACAAGGTCTAATATCAATAATTCAACAATTCTAGCTTTTAAAACAAAATAGTTTTACAAATCATTTTTGTAAGTCCAAACCATTTATAAATAATTTTCCATTTTTCTTCCTTTGGTTTTCAAAAAAGTCTTTCATATTCTCAAACCAGAAATATGACAAGTAGAAGTGATATAAAATATGAAATCATATCCATTCATTAAGAGGTAAACACATAAACACATATCCATGAAACAACCTATCAAGTAAACCTATGTGATTAAACATCATATAAAAACCTTTGAGAAACAATCCATAATAAAAAAATCACGTGATAAATAACCATAAATGACAAAGAACCTCACATATGGGATCTAGCCTTTGGGACACTGTGTACCAAACACTAAAAATACTAAACATGCATAATTTTTTATCCAACCAATATTGGGTCCTTCCATTCAATATCCCAAAAGGTTACCTCCTAGTGGTGAAACATAGACTAAGGATACCTTTGTCACTTTCTCGATGTACCTGAGGTTCCCAATGTTTAATTGTCCAAATACATTTCAAAACCATGCTCAAAATTTTATAAAACATTTTCCAATCCTAGCCAAGTCTCTTTAGAGTATGAAAACCCATTTCCAAATCAAGAAAATCCATTTTCAAATAAAAACCCCTTTTGGAAAACATTTTCCTTTCCAAGAAACCATTTATCACTTCAAATAAATGAACAACCCAAATAAATTTATCAAGAAAGGCATGGAATTCATCAAGTTAACCCCTTATATAGAAACAACTACCTAAACATGGTATAAACCTAGCTTATTTCAACAATGGTGACTAGAAACCAAGAGAACGGGCTTCTAAAGACAAGTCTCACTAAGAAACTGAAAAGGATCAATAAAAAATACTATTTGATCACAAAACCACATCCAAAAACACATATTCAACCAAAACCAAAGAATATCTAGAAGGATTACATACCCATAGATAATAAATCCAACCATAATGGTGATCAATAAATTAATGAAGCAATCCGAATGAGAGGAAGTTACCAAAAATCATCCTTGGGAGTCTTTAAGTGGAGAGGGAGAAGAGTTGTCAAAGGATGAAATGAAAATTCAATCGATAAACACTCTAAAAACTCAATCCTTGGGAAATTACATGGCGTATAATTCCACTACATGATGTATAATTCCACTAAAAATCATTTAATCCTTGATTCACATATACATAGAAAAACCCATATATTTTTATTAAAAATCTTATATTTATTTTTACATGATGTTTAAAATTCCCATGTTGTGTGTCCAATTCATGGGTTTTGTCCAACGGCCATTACACATCATGTACTACCATTAAATGAAGTGTAATTTCCCAAAAAATAGAAAAAACTATAGGTTTTATCTTGAAAATTTCTACAAATTCTTGACTTCACCATTACAAGTATCCTATCAATTCTTTTTCCGCATTACTCAACCAATGAAAAATGAAAACTGAAACAAAGGTTAAAAATACCTGATAGAAAGGTAATAAGAAATTACATATATTATGTGATATGTAATTGTTCCCATCATGGTATCATGACCAAAATCATTTTGAGTTTATGCAGACCCGCTTTCCAAAGGTAGGAAACCACTTGGATTTCTCCAAAGAGGCCTTAAAAGATGAGTGGGCCGAGAAGACGGGAGTTCAGGATCCTAAAACCTTTCTTGGGGGAATTATTACATACTCTGGGACTCTTATATAATTAAATCATATTCATGATTCCTTTACAAATCATAGTGTGGGAATGGTTACCCCTGTTCTAATGATCTGATCGAGACCATGTTTTTTATGTAAACTTATAGTGGTTCCCCATAATTATCTTATTAATTTTTGATACATTTGTCTAAGGCCATATATTTGGGCCCTCTAAAGTATATTTTCATCCAGGGATATGATTCATGTTTTGATGTTGAGATCAGTACCATGAGATAGGATTCCTATGTATCCTTATGAAAGGAATTAGAACCCATGTAGTTCAGTGCCTCTTAATAGGACACATATTACATTTTAAGATTATGTGAAAAGGACCAAACCACGCAGTTTAATGTCTTACGGTAAAGAAGTCTAGGAGAAGGGTGCCTAGTAAAGGGTGGTGTGTTATTTATGTTGAATTGGACCAGGTGACTTGGAGGGGATGTTGTCTCCTAGTTTGGATATGAATCTACTAGAAATAAGTCCCAAATAAGATTAAGGTGAGTTTGGGGTGTTGTGTTTGGACCTCAGGGGGGTTTCTTACGTATCTCATTAGAATGGGGATCAAAGACCATGTAGTTTGGAATTTTGGGACTTACACCTGATAGGAGGTCCACAATGGAGGCACTTTCATAATAAAGATGGGATGATCATCATAAATCTCTTAGCCTACAAGAGTCATTCTTAGTGTTATAAATAAGATATAGTTGAAGATCAATCACATCATATGAGAGTGTACTATGCGATTTGAAGGTTTGGTTGGGGCTTACACCCAGGAAGATGCCCATAATTATGGAATCATGAGGAGAATATTTACTTATAGTAATTTAGATTTTTATTTAAGGCTTACAAATAGGAGTATTCCCATGTTTCTGAAGCTATGATGAGAATCTAAACCCATGGTAATTTAGAGGTTTGGTTGGGGATTACACCTAGGAGGATTCCCATGTTTTTGGAACCATGAGGAGAATATCAAATCATGGTAAATTAATGTTTGGTTAGGGATTATACCTAGGTGGATTCCCATGTTTCTGGAACCATGAGGATAATCTCAACTCATGGTTATTTAAAGGTTTGGTTGGGGCTTACACCTAGGAGGATGACCATGTTTATGGAACCATGAGGAGAGTCTCAACTTATGGTAATTTAGGTTTTTTTGGGGTTTACACCTATGATGATTCCCATTTTTATGGAACCATGAGGATAATATCATCTCATGGTGATTTAGAGATTTTTTTGGGATTACACCTAGGAGGATGGCCATGTTTATGGAACCATGAGGAGAATATCTACTCACGATAATTTATGTTTGGTTGGGGATTACACCTAGGAGGATTCCCATATTTATGGAACCATGAGGAGAATACGAACTAATGGTAATTTAGGTTTGGTTTTGGGTGGGAATCACACCTAGGAGGATGCCCATATTTCTAGAACCATGGGTAGTATATCAAATCATGGTGATTTAAGGGGGTGGATGTTAGGCCTGTGTAGGTCACAACTGAAAATGTACTCAACCTGGTCTGGAAATTTCATGGAGAGACTCTCCATTTTTCATGGGTTTGAGTGACAATTGAGAAGGGATGGGGTTTAAGGATTGGGACCACAACCCAACACTAATCCTGAGTGGGGGTGTGGGGGAACATGCCTCATGGTATGGACCAGTGGCCACATAGGGTTTCATGAAGGCAAGAGGAAGCATAGTGTTTCTGTACAGAGCTTCCACATATCATTTTCATATAGGTTGGATGAATAGGGCTTTGTGAATTAGGGAGTCTTCATAGTATTTTCTATATATGGTGAACATATAACATTTTTCACATAGGGAGGCCATATAGGACTTCCCAAAGTGATTGATTAACTATGGGGGAGGGCGTAAAATGATTCCTTATACCACAAATGATGGGGGGGGGTCATAGAATTTGGAATAACATGTTTTTTTAGGGGATTAATTTGTGGAGGTATTTAACGGGATTTATTTGCAAAGGATATCTCTCTATTTTTGAATTCAGAAATTTTACCTAAGTGATTTCAATGAGAGCATTCTCTATGCCTGTCCCACTCTTGCATCAATGTTTTCCCACCCCCACTTCCTGAAGTGGGTGTCAATATTTATCGGAAGTGGTGAATTATCGATTTTCTATAACTTCCAACCACATAAAAAAGGGGGAGTTTGTATAGGTTCTCCATAAAAGAGTCTCGCAAAGTCATTCCACAAAGGGGCTCTACAAAGGGGTTCTCCAAAGGGGCCTTCACAAAGGGGCTTTGTAAAGGGGCTCTGTAAAGGAGATCTGCAAAGGGGATTCGAAAAGGGACTCTATATGGGAATTCAAAAGAGGATCCACAAAGGGGATCTTCAAAGGGGATCCACAAAAGGTCTCTCCAAAGGGGATATACAAAGGGGATCTATAAAGGGGATCCACAAAGGGGATCCGCAGAGGGGCGCCGTAAGGGGATCCTTAAATGGGCTCTAAAAAGGGGATCTTCAAATGGGATTATTTTCTACCTAGGGGTCATAAAGTAATAACTTGGATAATAAATGACATTAGTTTGTAGGGTTTTGAAATCCGCTACCTCAAAAACTGTGGAAAGCTCTATGCGATCGGGGTGAAGTGTTATGCAGTATTAATGACTTTTCCATTCTTTATTTAGGATAAAATGAAACATAACTTTTAATAACCATAAATTTTGATCCGTAAATCTATTTGGACCCCATGATCAATAAAATAAAAACCTGCGAAGTTGAATGTTCCCCTAGCTATCCAAGTGAGGATGGTATCATGAGTCATGCAGAAAAGTTCATGGCATGAATTTTTTGTTTCCAATAGTATTATATTTGTTATATTTCATAATATTTTTGTGGAATACATAAGTTTTTTGAATATTTTACATAATATATTTTTTCTAAGTAGTGAATTTGGAAAATCCCTCAATACAGGGTTCATCCATATGATTTTATAAATATTACATGATGTGTAATATATTTTAGAGATGTGTAATTTTAATATATGATGTGTATGATTTTTGAATTAGAAAAAAATATGAGTTTTATATACATTTATAGGGAGTTTTTTAATTTTATCATATTATTAAAAATTATTTCTATAAGATAAATGAGAATACAATGGTTGTTTTTAATCATGGTGATTCTGAAGTTAGTATTTATAAAATACATATCATGATTAGAATTCATCTTGAAAGTAGTGGTAGTAAATTATTTACACAATGGGGATACTGTTACTCCATAACTATTCATTCTTGTAGAATAACCTCTAGAATTAAATTTAGGGCTATTTTAAGGGAGAAATATGGTTCACATTGCAAAGAATTTTTTTTACTCTGCAAAGGAAGTTTCATTTTGAGAAAACTTATTTTCCATTTCACATTGCATGTTACTCTGCCGCAATGATATAGAAAACTCCAGTGACTTAAGAAGAAGAGGGAAAAGGTAAAAAAATTTAAGAGTGATTAAAATTAGTTATCTATTTGAATACTAGAATTTGAAATTTTAATTTTAATATAATTGTCCTCACTATTTATATTTGAAGGAAATATATTCAATACTTCTATGCAGATATTTAATAATGCACTAAAAATAAAAAATATATAGATAGAGAGATAATGTAGTAAAAAAAGTGAGAATACTTGATACTGTGAAAGTAGAACAAGAAGAGGGATAAGACGAAGGAGAAGAAGAAACAGAAATAAGACAACTCAATGAAAATATTTTTTGATTGAAGTCTCTATTTTTATTGAAATAAATTTCTATATATTCTTATCTATGTAGAATCACTTTACATAGTTGGGATACTATTATATAGTATGAGTATGAGATAAACCCAACTCATTTGTATTCCACATAATGAAACTAGTGGATGTATAATCTTGGGTGAATTTGTATCATTCTAAGAAATAAATACTCTTTTTTGAGTATTTAACCTCTTAAATATATTGTATATGTTATGTTTCTTTATTGGAGTGTGTAACAATTATTTAATATTCACTTTATAAGGAAGTGAAGGTTATTCAAAAAGAAACATAAAAATAATTAAATTCACTTATTCAACCCCTCAGTGAATTCCCACTAATCTTGAGGGTTTTTTTTATATTATTTAATACTATGTTATTATATTTTGATACAATATTTGATGAGTGATCCTAGGTAAGGTTATGTGATAGTTTAATGGGTTAGGTTCAAGTTGGTTCTATTGTTCATTCAATGAGGCATTATTATTCTGTTTCTATATTTTCACGATAAGTATTGATGAATATCCTACTAAGTATACATGTATGGTCACCCCTAATTGTAAAATATATTTTCCAAGTTTCTAGGAGGAGTTTAGTAACCAAGATGGACATTACTAACTCAAGGTTTAGATTTTTTATTGGAATCACAGTCATATGAGTTCTTTTAATTTTCGTATTTTATTTTAGAGATTTGTTTCTATGTGTCATTACTTGTATTATGGTATATTAGTTTTAATTTTATAATTTACTTTTGATTGGTGGTTTTATTTATATGTTCCTAGGATTATGAGGGTAATTACTCCCATTTTTGTGTTTTATACCCTTAATACTAGTCTCCAACTTGTGGAATATCAGAATAAGACCTCAAGGTGTCACTCTTGTCTTTGTTATCTACCCAATATGGGTTCACAATGGTGGAGGGTCATGAAAAAGTTGTATCAAGGATATGGTTGAGAGTTAGGATATATTTTAGAGTTAGGGATTATAGAGTATATCATGGGTTTGGTATAGAAAAAGTGTTAATCAAACCTAGTGTGAAATTTATCAAGGGATATTGGCTATAAAACATGCAATTTTATCACTTTGATTTGATTTAAGGACCCTAAGATTAATGAATTCACTAGAAAAGATAATTTTGATTTCAGGGTAGAGACAAAGGATATGTACATTCATCATTCTTGTTTTCACTTGTTCTTGAATTGGGATGATTCTGGGGGAGTTGGAATGAATCTAAATAAATGATCCTTAATAAATTCCATGATACCAGGATTAAGAGTTTTCTCTCTTACTTTCAAATATTTCTCATGTCCATCATTCATATGTAGTTTAGATTAGCGAGGTGTAATAGGGTGATCTGATTGACCACCTAAGGGTTGAATTGTTTAAGGAATATGAGTCTTAAAGGAGGATACTGCATGAATTCTAGTGTTTGAGTTTGTAAAATTATGAGGGGAGTAAGTATTGGTTGGAAGAGATGAAGATCAATTTTATCTTTATCTATATGGGGACAGAGCATTGGGTCCTACTGGTAGTTAGTTAGATGAGGGGTGCCATGCATCAGTGGAAGATTTTGTTTCTCAGAGAGTGCAAGGAGGTGGATATTTTATGGTATAATTTCCATAATCATTTCCGTACAGAGTTCCTTTCATTTACGATGAAGGTAGAGAAGAGTAAAAAGTTACTCTCCCTCTAACCGATAAGAATGAGTGTGTCAGATCTTGAAATTTGACTCAAGGAACTTCTATTATTAACCCAAAATCTTTTTCTAGATGATGAGACTAGAGTACAACACTTTATGGAGGAATTTTTGTGTCTATCTATTTGTTATGTGGTTATCCCATTTATGTTTTATATTTATCTAGAGGAAATAATGAATAAGTGAATGATATGATAAATGAAAAATCAATATTGTCTTAGGAGGGGAGTTATTGGGGCTTCTTTAGGAGAAGAGTGGTAGATGGAGTATCTCAGATGTTGGGATAGTTGAGGTTCCAACATGTAGGGAGCCAATCATTACAACCTATCTTGAATTTTTCTAGATCAAGTAGCTCCCATGTTTCTACCAGAAGATCCATGCATGTATGATTCACTTTTTTGGGGTCAAGGAAACCATCAGTTCTATCACCCCACCATTTTTAGTGGCCATCATGACATAGGATCATAGTTCTTGTTTTATCTTCAGCCTCATTTGCTTCAAAGGATTTATTACCAGTATGGTTAGTAGGATTTTGTTCAGTTAGGGGGAGTTAGAGTAATTATAGGAAAAACCTATGATGTTATCCATCCACATGAACATAGGGTTAAGCATGGCTATGGAGGTGGTCATCAACAGTTCCAGCAAGGAAGAGGATCTGAGCATGATCAGTTTCACACTAGGGAGATTCCAGAGCTATGTGGGCCTGATATTATCCAAAGTTCAATCTATTTATTTTTAAATTACCTTTAAATTAATTTGATTATAAATCATAACACTCTATTTCACACACCTTGGTCCATTCCTTGGGACTCAAGGTGGAGAGGCTTCTAGTGTTCCTCATGTTGACTTTGCTAGTTGGAGGTCAGACTAATTTTCTTGATGTGTTCCAAAGTTATGAGCTGATGGTAAGGTAGTATTAGTCATTGATATATTTCTTCTTTCAATGAGATAAAACCATAATTTTAATCCTTTTCATGTATTTATTTTACTATGTGATTGTATTCATTGATTTATTTTAGAATGGAGTTACATTCTATGACATGGGAGGCCATCACATAATGTTCGTTTGTAAGTGGGATCATTAGATGGGTCGTAGGAATCTAAAGAATATTTTTTCTTAGATATAAAAGTTTTTGATGGGTATGGTAGAGGTTTAGGTGGTGTAATTTCCTAAAGTCATCTAATAATTTTCACATGCTTTTCCCTAAGGGGTTGTGACTCTACTCCCTCAATGTGGTACCAAATTTGGGATAGAGTTGCAGCTCAGTTTCTCTCTAATTTTGATGGTTAATTATTGGATGGAACCTTATGATTCATGATAGTTGGATATTGAGATTGATTATTTGATGTATAATGGTTTTATATTTCCCAGCATGTCATCGTGGGGTGCTATGGTGTTGTTCACTAAGAAGGTGGATAATAGTCTGAGGTTGTGTATAAAACACTAGTGCTTGAATTAGGTGATGGTCAAGAACCATTAAACCCTCCCATGGATAAATTATTTTTTTAATCATTTGAAGGGATATAGTTGATTTTTTAATATTGATCTATAGTAATGGTATCTTTGGATAATATTGAAGGAGTATGATATCCTAAAGACTAATTTTTGGTGTCATTATGGGAACTTCAAGTTCATAGTTATGTTTTTTGGTATCATGAACACCCCTAAATTTTTCATGGGACTCACGAACTCCATGTTCTATGAGTTATTGGATAATTTAATGGTAGTGTTCATCAATGAAATTCTCGTATACTTAAATTTAGATAAGGATCATGTTGGGAACCTTCGAATTATTTTAAAATTCCTTAAACACCATCAGATCTATAAGAAGTTTCCCAAGTTAAAGTTATAGAAAAGTGGGGTGCATTTTCTCTGACATGTGGTGTCTCAACAGGGATTAGTAGTTGATCCTTCATAGATCGATACAATTATTTATTAGGTAGCACCAAATAATTTTTTAAAGGTCCATAGTTTCCTTGGGATCATAGGATATTATTAGAGGGTTGTGTTCAATTACTCTTTGATTTCATCCCCACTTAAAACCTTAACAAGGAAGGATAATAATTTCATTATGAATTGACCGGTGTCAAGAAAATTTTAACTGTATAAAGGAAAAGTTTTCAATTTTCATGTCCTTTAGTTTCCAGAGGTGGGAGTGATTTTTGAAGTTTTATATGATAATTTTTTTCTTATTTTGGTTTGTTTATTTATGAATAATAAGACAATGATATCATATAGATCTAGAAAGTTACATCCCTATGAGCATAATGAAACCACCCATGATCTTGAGTTGATAGGAGTGATTTTTTACCTAAAGTTTTAATGAAATTACCTCATTAATGAATTATTTTTGGACTTCATAGATCATAATATTTTGGGTTATATTATTTATTAGTGGGATTAAAATATTCATTAGTAGTGGTGGATTGAGTTCTTGTAGGATTATGAATTTGATATCTTTTACACCATAGGGAAAGGAAATGTAGTTATTTATGTTCTAAGTAGGAATTCATGAGGAGATATTGTTCAAGATTTTGGATATTCTTGGTGAGGGATTGAGGATATTGTATTGATTCATCTTAATGAAAAGGAATTCAATGTTAGAGGATGTATACAATAGATTATATTGAAATAATATTTAATGTAGTAGGTGGATGAGTTTTAGTGGGGAGGCTTAGTGGTAGAGGTGATGTGGGATCATGTCTTTTATGGAGATTCTCTCAAGGGATGATCAAAGTATGATATAAATCAAATATTACTTTTAGGGAGGATATTTGTATTGTTGGATGTACATGATAAGTTTCTTTATGAGTTTCATGTATCAACCCTGGAAGTGAATCCTGGTATATCTAAGATGTATCATTCCTTGAGGAGTCGGTTTTTCTAGCCAGGTATGAAATGATTTATAGAATAGTTCATGTCATGGTGTTTGGTCTGTTAGAAGGTATAGGGAGAGCATCCTTAAAGATTTTTGAAACCATTGGATGTTACCAAGTGGAAGTGGGATGATATTTTTAATGGATTTAGTCATCAGTTTACCTCGATCTGAAGGTAGATGTGATACTATTTGGGTGATTGTGGATCAGTTAACAAATTCATCTCATTTATTAGAAATAAGAGATTTGAGTGTTAAAAATGTTTAAGTTAGGTTGTATGTTGATGAGATAATGAATCTTTAAGGGTATCAAGGACCATAATCTCTTATTAGTATACTCAATTTATCTCATGAGTCTGAATTTATCTTAAATATAATTTCAGATCCCATCTATGCCTTAATACCTATAACGTCCTGCCTTTTTATCACATAAACTTTCATTACATTTTACAAAACTGAGGATCTTTAAGGTTTAGTGTCTTGGAAACCAGGAACTTAAAATAAGATTTCTCTTATGAAAATTCGGCAGCCTAACAGCGTTACATAAACTTCAACCAAAAATGAATTGATGATGTCAAATAGGGTCTCTCATCATATAAACATAAAAGATCAGTATGATAGATATAGAGATCATACCCAAACATAATAAAAAGTAACATGCAAGACTTGACATGGAATTAGAACTTTGAAAAGGAGAAGGGTGAAAGAATCCCTTAAAAATTCGGCAGCCTAACGGCGTCACTTAAACTTCAACAAAAATGAATTGATGAGATAAAATAGGGTCTCTCATCATATGAACATAAGAGTCCAGTATGATAGATATATAGATCATACCCCAACATAACAAAAAGGAATTTGAAAGAATTGTCATGAAAGTAGAACATCAAAACGAGAAGGGTGAAGAACCACTTAAAAATTCGGCAGCCTAACGGCGCCACTTAAAACTTCAAAAAACTGAATTGAAGAGATCAAATGGGATCTCTCATCATATGATCATAAAAGATCAGTATGATAAATTTAGAGATCATACCCCAACATAATAAAAAGGAACTTTAAATACTTTACATGATAATAGATCTTGAAAAATGAGAAGGGAGAAAGAATCCGTTACAAAAATTTCGGCAGCCTAACGACGCCACTTAAAACTTCATAAAACGAAATAATGAGAGTAAGAGGGGATATCTCATTATGTGAACATGAAAAGGGAAGAAAGAGGAGTATAAAATAACACCCTTTAACATAAGAACATGGATCATAAAAGAAATTACATAAAAGAGATTTCTTGAAAGGAAAGAGAGAGATCAGATCCCTTACCTTAAAACGTAACTCTTAAAACTCAAAGGTTTGGACCTTGAGGGCTTGGGGGAACCTTGGGAGGACTCCTTGGGAGGTAAGGAGACCAGAAATTCGTTGGGGGAGAGTTGGGAGTAAAAAATAAAGGAGGAAAGGGTGGGTATTTATAGGGAAAGTGAGGGGACAAGACATTAATGGCCAAGGGACACCTCACAAGTGCTTTTCTCAAAACCATGTGCTCTCCCTTGGCATTTACCATGGAGTTAGGCCACATGGCCCCCCCAAAACAATAATTCATCACCCTTGGCCGGAAAAACCTTAAAATATCTCATGAAATCATCATGACACAGTTATGATGTCATTAAACATACCGAAACCCTAAAACTGTATTTTTACTATTCACTAAAAATTCAACTTTTTCAGAAAAATCCCAAAATTTCACATTAACCAAATATCAAGTCTCTGATTTCAAAAATGAACTCCATTTTATAAAAATAATTTTCTAAATATTTTTAATTTTATTTTTAAATAAATACACTATTCACCGAAAATTCATTTTTTTAGAAAAATCCCCAAAAATTACCATAACATAATATCGATGCTCTGAGTTCAAAAATAAAGTCCATTTTATAAAAATAATTTTCTAATTATTTTTAATTAAATTTTTAATTAAAAAACACTATTCACTCGAAAAAACTAATACTTGACTAATAATTTATGAAAACCATTATTTAACCATTTTATTGAATCACATTACTTAATCAAGGTGCCTAGATTATACTAATACTTTATTTAAGTGAGATTACTAATCCATTTGGACTCATTACTAATCCTAATCATAAAATCACTATTCATATTTTACTATTCATCAAAAATCAAGTTGATCTTATTAGACTCTAAATTTCGTACTGAACATAATTGTAGAAGACCATTTTTTGTAAATCATTACACATTTTTAATTATTTAAGGTTTACAAAAACATTTTTAAAATATACTTTTTCTAAAATTCATCAAAAATATGCACACTATATTTATCCGGTCATTTGAAAATTCAAAAACTTCATCATAAGAAGAAATCCCAATTTTTATTTAAAACAAAGGATTACACAAAGAAGTTACGGTCTCCTTACATAGCCCCTTATCACACCAGCATAGGACCTAAGTGTAAGGTGTGCTAAGGTGAGAGAATCCGAGGGAGGCTCAGCCAACATCGCACGAGTAGTAATTTCTATCAGTTTGAACTTCTCGCGAAGGCAATCCCGTTCTAGCTTCACACGATGAAGTTTAGCTTGGGTTTGGTCCAGAGCAAAGCCCAATGGTGCTACCTCCTTCCCAAGTTCTGTTAGACGGGATTCGATCGGTCCAAGACTACTGGGTGAGGCCATCGAATCTTCTTTCTATATTAATTAACCAAGATTACTTGTATTTAGAGACAATAATCAAAACGTTTAGTTTCCAGCGGTCATATTGACCAATGGTCATATAACAGTCAAAAACGAATGGTATCATTTTAATTATACTCATGTTATCAAATGAAACATTTTTGTTGAGTATAAAAATAAAATAAAATAACACATAAAATTAGGAAACAAGATTTATTCAAAATTTCGGGTCGTTACAATCTTCCCCCCTTAAGAAATTACGTCCTCGCAATTTTTTTAAAATTAGGTTTTGAAATTTCATTGAAAGTCCCACATCAGAAAAGGAGTCAGTAAAACTATTACTTTAAAAGAAAGAAAGGGAAGTACGAAGGTCACCCGAGTTAGCCCACACTAGGATTCCATGTAGGAAAACATGGACATGGAAGAAAAACAAAGGGTCAAGTTCTGAGGGAGAGTGATAGAGAATGTGATTAGGAGAAAGTTAACCATAAGAAAATCCCAAACTTATGATGTGTGTAAACGGTCATTGATTACCTAGTAGGAAACGTAAACCAACAATGTTTTTGTTTTACGTTCCTTTTCATAATTTTGAGGAATTCATTTACTACATAGAACAAAAACATAAGAAAATATACCTACCTTCATATAGAGTTTCATCCTTTAATAAGTTTCTACCAAAACTAATCTTTTCTCCAAAATATGAGAATTCAAAACTACTTGGTCTCATCAAAACACAAGAATCATCTTCTAGAAAATCACATAATCCACAAAAGATTAACTATCTATTTCTTCTATCTTTAAACATTATCCCAAAAACAGAAACGTTAAGGTAAAACAACTCTTCAAAAAGAAAGAATCCCATAGGAAGGGAAACTATTTTTAAATATTCAAAGTTCCATGGTACTACCCAAAGTTCATCATAGACCATCCCATAAATAACGGTCCTTAAAATTCCTCAAAATAAACCAAACTAAGATTGAAACCCAAATACAAGAGGGATTTGATAACATAGTCTTCCAAAATAAACTTCATTGTTCATCTCCAAACAACATCAACCACACCTAACATCTTATAACAAAAGTAGCTAACCTAAACATATTTTAACCAAGATAGGTTAATCATTTCCATAAGTAACCTAAATTACTATAAGTCCACCTTAAATTCATTGATTCTTAAAAATATAAGTCAACCTTACTCCTCAATGAAAATACCGTAGTAATCTATTTACCTTGATCATATAGGGTCTTCAAAATAGTGAACGTATTCCAAAATAATAATCATCTTTTAATCCCCTAATCATCTCTGTAGTATTAATACAACAATCGTAGCATTTCCTATCACATTGGTTGTTGGGACATGTTCTTCCATTTCTCGCCATTAACTAAGAAAAGAAGCTATAATTAGGGGCTTAAATACTTGGCCAATAATCGTGAAAAGAAACTTAAAGCATATAAGGATAACTTGTAGAAGAAAAGTATACCCTAACTTGTGATCCCCTAGGTTCCCATCTAGGTTATCCATGATCATATATTCTTATGTGAACCTTTATTTTATTTTATCTTTGTTCCTTTAACAATGGTTCATACTAAGCTTATGAATTTACCAAATCATATCCCCTGGGAGTGTCGTAACCAAGAGTGCAGCAAGGCCCGTTGTCGTGTACCAGTTCCCATTCGAGTCTAGCTCAAAGCGGTGTTTTCGGGTTTTACCCCTATGCACATCTATGCCAGAGCGACCTCTACCTGCTCGTATCCAGACAGGGATGTATTTTCTTGGAAACCCCTTACTCAATACTCACCAAAATACCAGGAAGATTTCCTATATTTAAACTTTTCTATAGGGTTCTTCCTAGAGTTTTCATATCCTAATTTCCACAAATAACTAAACCATCCTTTGATACCAACTATAGCATCCCGCCTTTTTATCACATAAACTTTCATTACATTTTACAAAACTGAGGATCTTTAAGGTTTAGTGTCTTGGAAACCAGGAACTTAAAACATGAAAACATACATAAAACATTCTTCTTAAACCCTTGAAAGGATTTTCCTTAAGTTCATCCTAGGTTTATTACTACATCTCATAACCTGGGGACATACAATAAAAGAAAGGGTGAGCAGAAGGCCCAGTAAGGGAAACAAGAGAAACATTTTACATGTGAACTTGAGATACTTCAATAAGGACATGAAAAGAACTTTAAGGCATGAAAATGAAACCATGAAGCATATCATAATAAAAATAACATTTTTCATAACTTGAATATGTGGCTACAACATTTAATATTGACAATCATTTCGTTTCACCAAGGTCCATCCCCAAGGTGTCGTTAAAAATTACCAAGGTTATTCACCAAGGCGTCGTTAAAAATGGTCATCTCTAGAGATTAAGTCTTTACCCAATGCATTGGAGCACTATCAGGGAGCACCCATAAATTTGCCTTTATTATCATGAAAGCCACATATATCATCATCAAACATTTCATAAATAACCCATATAGCATAAAATAAATGGGTTTCATTTCATAATCATAACATTTTAAAAACTGCTTTAAAGACATGATCTTTACGTTACTTTAAACCCACGGAAAGGGAAAGCGGGTATCATGTATGTAAATCCCAGAATTTAAAATAGAACATTTTTGTATATATGTGAATAACCCTGTATAAATAAGAGCTTTTAGTATTCACTTAATAACATGAAGTAATTTTGAGAAAAAGAGAGAGGCATTTTGAGACGAAAATTCTGCAGCACAACGGCTACGTTTCAAGGTTTTAGAAAACGTTGAAAAGAGAGGGGACATGGGTCAAACAATGATAAATGACCCATAAAACAGTAGAGGGACAGAATATAAGGGATTTAAGAACATGGTATTGAAATTTTAAAATATACCATATGAAATGAAGAACATGAAAGGAAGACAAAAATAAGATTTCTCTTATGAAAATTCGGCAGCCTAACAGCGTTACATAAACTTCAACCAAAAATGAATTGATGAAGTCAAATAGGGTCTCTCATCATATGAACATAAAAGATCAGTACGATAGATATATAGATCATACCCCAACATAATAAAAAGTAACTTGCAAGACTTGACATGGAATTAGAACTTTGAAAAGGAGAAGGATGAAAGAATCCCTTAAAAATTCGGCAGCCTAACGGCGTCACTTAAACTTCAACAAAAATGAATTGATGAGATAAAATAGGGTCTCTCATAATATGAACATAAGAGTCCAGTATGATAGATATAGAGATCATACCTCAACATAACAACAAGGAACTTGAAAGAATTGACATGAAATTAGAACTTCAAAACGAGAAGGGTGAAGAACCACTTAAAAATTCGGCAGCCTAACGGCGCCACTTAAAACTTCAAAAAACTGAATTGAAGAGATCAAATGGGGTCTCTCATCATATGATAATAAAAGATCAGTATGATAAATTTAGAGATCATACCCCAACATAATAAAAAGGAACTTTAAATACTTTACATGATAATAGATCTTGAAAAATGAGAAGGGAGAAAGAATCCGTTACAAAAATTTCGGCAGCCTAACGGTGCCACTTAAAACTTCATAAAATGAAATAATGAGAGTAAGAGGGGATATCTCATTATGTTAACATGAAAAGGGAAGTAAGAGGAGTATAAAAGAACACCCTTTAACATAAGAACATGGAGTATAAAAGAAATTACATAAAAGAGATTTCTTGAAAAGAAAGAGAGAGATCGGATCCGTTACCTTAAAACGTAACTCTTAACACTCAAAGGTTTGGACCTTGAGGGATTGGGGGCACCTTGGGAGGACTCCTTGGGAGGTAAGGAGACCATAACTTCATTGGGGGAGAGTTGGGAGTAAAAACTAAAGGAGGAAAGGGTGGATATTTATAGGGAAAGTGAGGGGACAAGGCATTAATGGCCAAGGGACACCTCACAAGTGCTTTTCTCAAAACCATGTGCTCTCCCTTGGCATTTACCATGGAGTTAGGCCACATGGCCCCCCCAAAACAATAATTCATCACCCTTGGCTGTACAAACCTTAAAATATCTCATGAAATCATCATGACACAGTTATGATGTCATTAAACATACCGAAACCCTAGAACTGTATTTTTACTATTCACTAAAAATTCAACTTTTTCAGAAAAATCCCAAAATTTCACATTAACCAAATATCAAGTCTCTGATTTCAAAAATGAACTCCATTTTATAAAAATAATTTTCTAAATATTTTTAATTTTATTTTTAAATAAATACACTATTCACCGAAAATTCATTTTTTTTGAAAAATCCCCAAAAATTACCATAACATAATATCGATGCTCTGAGTTCAAAAATAAAGTCCATTTTATAAAAATAATTTTCTAATTATTTTTAATTAAATTTTTAATTAAAAAAAACTATTCACTCGAAAAAACTAATACTTGACTAATAATTTATGAAACCATTATTTTACCATTTTATTGAATCACATTACTTAATCAAGGTGCCTAGATTATACTAATACTTTATTTAAGTGAGATTAATAATCCATTTGGACTCATTACTAATCCTAATCATAAAATCACTATTCATATTTTACTATTCATCAAAAATCAAGTTGATCTTATTAGACTCTAAATTTCTTACTAAACATAATTGTAGAAGACCATTTTTTGAAAATCATTACACATTTTTAATTATTTAAGGTTTACAAAAACATTTTTAAAATATAATTTTTCTAAAATTCATCAAAAATATGCATACTATATTTATCCGGTCATTTGAAAATTCATAAACTTCATCATAAGAAGAAATCCCAATTTTTATTTAAAACAAAGGATCACACAAGAAGTTACGGTCTCCTTACATAGCCCCTTATCACACCAGCATAGGACCTAAGTGTAAGGTGTGCTAAGGTGAGAGAATCCGAGGGAGGCTCGGCCAACATCACACGAGTAGTAATTTCTATCAGTTTGAACTTCTCGCGAAGGCAATCCCGTTCTAGCTTCACACGATGAAGTTCAGCTTGGGTTTGGTCCAGCGAAAAGCCCAGTGGTGCTACCTCCTTCCCAAGTTCTGTTAGATGGGCTTCGATCGGTCCAAGACTACTGGGTGAGGCCATCGAATCTTCTTTCTATATTAATTAACCAAGATTACTTGTATTTAGAGACAATAATCAAAACATTTAGTTTCCAGCGGTCATATTGACCAATGGTCATATAACAGTCAAAAACCAATGGTATCATTTTAATTATACTCATGTTATCAAATGAAACATTTTTGTTGAGTATAAAAATAAAATAAAATAACACATAAAATTAGGAAACAAGATTTATTCAAAATTTCGGGTCGTTACAGTACCACCTTCCATACTTAAATGAATGGTAAAAATGAATAGACCATCCAACACTATAGATTATATTGAAAGTCTTCATCTTTAATTTTGGTGGATTTTGAGTGAATTCCCTTCCCTTGGTTGAGTTTTCCTATAATAATAGTTATCAATCATCCATTATCATGTTTCCATTAAAGGATTTATATGGGTGGCCTTACAGATCTCTATTTTGATGGATCAAGATTATAGAGTTAGTGGTCATTGGACCAAATGTGGTGCCGATCATGACTAAGAAGGTTTATATTATTCAATAGTGGATGAAGGAAGTACATGACCATTCAAGTTCATATTTTTATTGAAGGAGGAGACCCCAATAGTTTGATTTTAGAGATCATGTGTTTAGGAGGGTTTACCTTCATCATGGGTAGTGGAGGTTTGGATATGGTAGTAATATTTCTCCCTAGTTTATTGGTCCTGTTGAGGTGTTGGATTTCCCCATCTTGTTGGAGTATCAGTTAGTACTTACCTGATAACTAGACATGATCCAAGATGTTTTTCTTGTTTCACAACTTCATCGATATATTTATGATGACTCTATTTTAAATTTTTGGGGTGAGTTAGATATAGAGAATGATGTGAAATTTATGGAGCAACTATTTTAGATCTAAGATCATTGAGATAAGGTTCTGCACAAACATTTCATTCTCTTAGTTTACATTTTAAGGAGGCATGGTGTCTTAGGGGAATCTATGTGGGAGCATGAGTTATAGATGTGTGCTAAGTACCCCAAGATATTTTGATATTCATTTTTCTATGACATTGAGATTCATGAATTTATGCTAAATTGATTGATATGATTTTTTGGTGTTGTTTTGATTGAAATTTTTTATTCCTTGCATTATGATTTACTTTAGTGTTGGCACAGTCTCTATTTGAGGGGTATCTCCCAGGGAGTGTTTGGGTTGGTAGTTTTTGTTTTCCTCCTGGGTTTGGTCTTGATTATCAAGGATGAGAATCAATTAAAAGAAATAAAATAAAATATTTTGTCCCTTATCAAACCTTTACTTTTCATCTTTTAGGGGTTAAAAGTTTTTAGTAGAAGGTTAAAGGAATAGAGGTGGACTTAGTGCTATGATTTCAGCTAAAAGTTATGTATCACGACATGGACATGGTTGATGTGGCATGAAGGGTTTTTTTATAAGTGAGGGAAATTTTATAGTTTTATACATCATGCCATAAAGGGTTGAGTGACAATGTTGTTCTTGTGTTGTAGAATAGGGTGGAAGCCGTGAGAGTTTAACATTGCACTATTTTTAGGAGGATGTTTGGTTATGACCTAAGGGGTGTTGGTCATGGAATGAGAGATAATATATAAGGGTTATATGGTTTTGAGTTACCCTTATTTATGAATTATTCTTGATGTGAGGTGATTTTCCATAACATTAAAGTGTTTGAGGGAGCTTATTTAATTTTTTATGAGTGTCCATCTTGGAATGGTCATAACTATTACATATTGAGGTCTTAGGTAAATGATTTCAAGGTTTTTCCTTTTGGGATGTTATTGCGTTGTGGCTTAGTTTTGAGGAATCATGCACATGAAATGATCACATTAGTCATGTTGTGGACCTTACTTAGTTATATCAAAATAAGATAGTTGACTGATTTTTAAATTAATTTAGATAGATAGATCACAACATGGATTTTAGACATTCATTTGATTTATCCCTGTCATGACGTGACCATAGCCTATAACACCATGACTCTATAAGTTTCTAACACTAGTGTAAATTTTAAACCCCATCCAGATTCTTATAAATTCCTTGGTTTTATCCAAACTTGAAGTGACTAGAGGTGCATTCTTGGAGACATTTGAGTGCTATTTGATTGGATTTGGCCCTTGTCTTCTAGATATTAACTACTTATGATCTAAGGTGAGATTATCTTTCCTTCTTCTAGGTTTTATCCTATCCTTATTATTAAAAAGACCATGAAGATGGTTCAAATTATGTATTATTGTCCTTTATTCAATTTTTTGATAGAGTTTTTGTGGATCTATTTTGTTGAGGTTTTCCCTACATGATCTTGGCCTTATGGCCATCTCCTCCTCTTGTTCTTGTGAAAACGTTATTATTTTTCTGGTTGAGGTAGGGGATTTGAGACTTCTCCCACTTTTTTATGTGTAAATTATGGAAGTATCATGATCTTGATTTCCTTGTGTAGATGGTAAGGATTAACCTAATTAATATAATGAAACAAATAAAAAAAATTAATAGGGAATGGTGATTCCCATGTGTTTTATATGATTATATGGTATTTCATGCAATTAATGGATGTTTGATGTTGCTACTAAGAGTTTGTTTACTATTGTGATATATGTTTTGTTGCGATGATTAAATTTTGTGAATCACCTTTTATAAGAGATTAAAAATTTAAAGACAATAATCAAATTTTTTCTTAGAAATTTGGAAACAAAAAAATTATTCTTATGTTGGAAAAAACTAATGAACATGATAAGTATTATTAAAAAGTGAATGTTTATTATGATTTTATTACTGGTCTTACTATGGTTGTTTCTATTGATTGTGTTGTTTTTACTGTGAATAGAATTATCTTTTTTAGGGACTATTGTTTTTGGTTTTGGGTGTTGTCATGGGTTTTGTATTATGTGTTGTGGTTGATTTTCCCTCAATGACATGAAAAGATATCTTTGTTGATGTGGCAGCGGTGGTTGGATGTAATATTGTTTAGAGATGGTGGCATGGCCAATTATGTGGGAAGGAAATGGTTTTGCGATAGTTATGGGGACCGATGGCCTATGTTTTGGGGTGTTTTATGTGGTGATTGGTTGTATGTTGTGGTTTATTTTATAGATTCTTGGTGGAGTGGAATGTGGTTAGTAATAATGAATATGGTAATGGTCATGAGATATAATTTAATATGTCATGTATGTTAATGTATTGTTCATGACTGAAATGAATAGGTAATGGTTGGGATAAATGTGGTTGATGACTAATGATTGGTTTGACATTAAATATGGAATGAATGTAATGTGACTGGTAAAATGGTAAAATTGAAAATCGATAAAAAGACTTGATTAAATTGGAAGGCGATTTGTATTATGTGATAGAGGTTTGTATGTTGGGGATGGTCGTGTTATAGTGTTAGGAGTGATTATTAATTTTATTGGCAGTAGTACAGAAAATGTTATTGGTGATAGTTGTGTTGTATTGGTACGAAACCATGGTTTGAGATTATGTGTGGATATATATATATGTTTTATTTTCCTTATGATTTCATATGAATCACACTCAAGTCATATAACCTCATCAGATCCCAAATGTTTTGGGTTATAGGTGTTTTCCCCAACATCTAGGTTGGCGAGGGAATAGATGGATAACTACTACCTCTTCTGCTGATCTCCCTTTTAGGTGTTGTATAGGTTGCGATGTCTCAACGTACATATATCCACATGATCTATAATCATTCATTCATTCATTCATTCATTCATTCATTCATTCATTCAGTCATTTAGTCATTCAGTCATTCAGTCATTCATTCATTCAGTCATTCAGTCATTCACTCATTCAGTCATTCAGTCATTCAGTCATTCAGTCATTCACTCATTCACTCATTCACTCATTCACTCATTCACTCATTCACTCATTCACTCATTCACTCATTCACTCATTCACTCATTCACTCATTCATTCATTTCGTATTTATTTATTTATTTTTAGTTATTTATTTATTTATTTCGTATTTATTTTATTTATTTAATTTAATTTGCATTACTTTATTTACTTTATCCATGCATGCATGCTCATGCCCTTGCACATGCCCATGCACATGCCCATGCAATATAAAGAAATACTGCATTTCGTGAGATTTGAACCCCTAACCTCTTGCATATTTACCAAAGACTTTACCACTCCAGCAAGTTCGTCATGTGGTTAATAAACAGAATTTAATATACTTATATATACTAATTGAAAAAACAAATAACACATAACTAATAAATATAAACTCAATAATAATTAAACAATAAGCAATAATCAATCATTAATAACCAATAATTAAATAATAAATAATAAATAACAAATAATAAATAACAAATAACAAATAACAAATAATAATAAATAATAAATAATAAATAATAAAGAATAAATAATAAATAATACATAATAAATAATAAATAATAATAAATAATAATAAATAATAATAAATAATAATAAATAATAATAAATAATAATAAATAATAATAAATAAATAATAATAATAATAAATAATAATAAATAATAATAAATAATAATAAATAATAAATAATAATAATAAATAATAAATAATAATAAATAATAAATAAAAATAAATAATAAATAACAAACTATAAATAATAATAAATAACAAATAACAAATAACAAATAACAAATAATAAATAATAAATAATAATAAATAATAAATAATAAATAATAATAAATAATAAATAATAAATAATAAATAATAATAAATAATAATAAATAATAAATAATAATAAATAATAAAAAATAAAAAATAAAAAATAATAATAAATAATAAATAAAAAATAAAAAATAAAAAATAATAAATAACAAATAACAAATAATAATAAATAATAATAAAGAAATAATAAATAATAAATAATAAATAATAAATAAAAATAATAAATAATAAATAACAAATAACAAATAACAATAAATAATAATAAATAATAATAAATAATAAATAACAAACAATAAATAATAAACAATAAATAATAATAAATAATAAATAATAAATAATAAATAATAAATAATAAATAATAAATAATAAATAATAAATAATAAATAATAAATAATAATAATAATAAATAATAAATAATAATAAACAAATAATAAATAATAAATAATAAATAATAAATAATAAATAATAAATAATAAATAATAAATAATAAATAATAAATAATAAATAATAAATAATAAATAATAAATAATAAATAATAATAATAATAAATAATAAATAATAATAAACAAATAATAAATAATAAATAATAAATAATAAATAATAAATAATAAATAATAAATAATAAATAATAAATAATAAATAATAAATAATAATAATAAATAATAATAAATAATAAATAACAAACAATAATAAATAATAAATAATAAATAATAAATAATAAATAATAAATAATAAATAATAAATAATAAATAATAAATAATAATTAATAATAGATAATAATACATATATAATAAATAATAAATAATAAATAATAAATAATAAATAATAAATAACAAATAATAAATAATAAATAATAAATAATAAATAATAAATAATAAATAATAAATAATAAATAATAAATAATAAATAATAAATAATAAATAATAAATAATAAATAATTAATAATAAATAATAAATAATAAACAATAAATAATAAATAATAAACAATAAATAACAATAAATAAATAATAAATAATAATATATAATATATAATATATAATAAATAATAAATAATATATAATAAATAATAAATAATATATAATATATACTATATAATGTATAATGTATAATATATAATATATAATAAATAAAATATTATTATTAATAATAATAAATAATATATAATAAATAATAAATAATAAATAACATATAATAAATAATAAATAACCAATAACAAATAATAATAATAATAATAGATAATAATAAATAATAAATAATAAATAATAAATAATAAATAATAAATAATAAATATATATAAATAATAAATAAATAGAAATAATAATTAATAAATAACCAGTAACAAATAATAGATAATAAATAAATTAAAGTATATTATAAATAATAAATAATAAATAATAAATAATAAATGAAACACATGAAAAAGTATGAAAAGGCGTGATAAGGGATGAAAAATTATGAAAACGCATGAAAACAAATGGAGAAGGATGAAGAAGGAAGCATTAGAAAGTATGAGAACACATTAAAACTCATGAAAACTCTGGAAAACCCCTTAATAATTCAACATAATCATCATAATAACCCACAAAAAACCATTGATAAAGATAACAAGTCATGGAAACCCAAATAAACAGTAATAAATGGAGGAACCGTTAAAACCAATCAAAACAGTCATAAAGTGACAAAAACATTGGACTCACATTAACATTAATAACTTATGATCCGAGAGTCCATTCCAGATCTGCGACCAGTCAAATCAAAGATCCTGAAACGATCTTCGACCTGATAGGTGAAAGTGACTGAATGGACCGGCGGATTGGAAGTTACAACCATTTAAAAAAAACTGACGGGGAACAGGTGCTAGAAACGAGGCATCAAAAAACATAACAAACTCGATACCCACTAAAAAGACCATAACATATGATCCACGAGTCTATGTGGGTGTCGCGACCAGTCAAACTGAAGACCATGGAATTAACTACGATCTGGTAGGTGGAGGAGTCTGAACTGACACACATATCGAAATTTAGGTCCATTTGAAGACAAGTTCGACGGGACACCGGTGAAAGAAATAGGGTTTCAGAGGCCTTCAAAGGGGATTTTGGGGTCAAAAAACATGACAGAAGCTTTCTTGTGTTAAACTACCATGTATCTTTCTTTGCTGGCTTCGATTTGATATGTGGTAGAGCCCAAACAGACACTCGGAGCGAAAGTTATGGCTGTTTGAAGTTGGAGAACTTTTTTTAACTTTTTATAACTCTCATATCATTTTCACCTTATAGCGTCTCACAGTTTTGATTATACATGCCTCTAGATCTTTTCATGATCTTCGATTTGACTGGTCGTGGCGCTCCAATGGACGCCTAGATCAAAAGTTATGGTCATTTTAGTGATTTCGTGGTTTCTTGTGTTTTTTTATTTTTTTCCTTTCATTTTGTGGCAGTTTTACCCAAACCGCCACTATTTCGCGGCGCTTTTTTAAAAAACCGCCGCTAATCCTCGAAAATATTTTAAAAAAAATTAAAAAAAATTAAAAAAAATTAAGACATTTTGCGGCGGTTTTTAAACCGCCGCGAAAAAACCGCCGTGAAAAGACCGTTTTCCTATAGTGTGGGATTTGGGGGGGGGGGTCACTCTTGTCTTCACAGATGGAATAATAGGGGTTACTAGTGGGATAATTTTGTTACATTTATATTTAATTAATTAAATATTTATAAAAAATTTATTAATATGTATTCCATAATATAAAGTGTTAATATTAAAAGACCATTTTCAAAATTATATGACATGGATTGAAATTTAGATATAAAATATTTATAGAAATTATAATTGAAATTTACAAAGGGTTTATAAATTACAAGAATAAGGAAAAATATAATGTTTCTATATTTAAAAATTATAATTTGGTTATAATATTTAATATAAATCATCCAAATTAAAAGGGTTGTATTGGAAAATTATTTAAACCATATCAAAATGAGTTTTGATAAGTTATTTTATCAAAGGTTTAAATAATATTAACATATGTTGTTTATATTATGTAAAATGTTTATATAATAGAAATTAAAATATAAAATGTTTATATTTCATGAAATATAATATATTTAAAGTAAATTACATGTAATGAATAATATGGAGTTCTATTAGAGAATAAATATAAAGTGTTTTTATTTAGCAAGTTATAGAATGCCTGTAATGAATTATAAAGTGTTTATAAATTTTTATTTATAATTTATTCATAATTTTTTATCTCATGTTTAAATTCATAAATTGTTTATTTATTTATTATTCTCTGTTTAATTCATAGTTATAAATTATTTATATTATGAATTGATATATATTCTTTAGTTTAAATATTAAACTACTTCTACAAATTTTCATGAATGCATACAAGGATTTACATGTTAGGTATGATACTGTATTTAGTTTTCTTTAACCTTGAATTTTATTTTTATTGAGTTATGAGCTATAATTAAGTAGTTAATTATTATTTATACATATTAGGTGTTATAATTATGGTGGAATTGAAATCTCTCATGAGTAAAGCATACTTGGGTAGAGGGAATTTGGGTTGGACTTCTTACTAGCCCGGAGGCTTATTCCTTATTCTAAGAGAAGTGGAGGTTTAATATCTGTAAATTTAGGCTTGAGGATCATTGATTTAATATAATTATAAAACTTTACCTGAAAGAGATTAATAAACCTTATACATAAGATGCATTTGGACATGTGTGAATATAATTGTCTTCTAATTTGGGTTAGTGACACAAGCTATGAGTTGTGTAAATATTTAAACATCAATATGGTTTGAACATATTGATTAAAGAATAGGATTAAAAACTAAATCAATATAATCATACATACATAATGGGAATAACATGAGATAAGATGGTGATATTAAATCCCTGTCAAAATACTAAGTATTATATTTCTTCCAAATCAATACTTTTCAAGACCTCAATCATCCAATCGAGTAGGTCATTCCATAGTTGGGTTCCCTGGATGATATTACGTAAGGAAAACAAGTAACGGGTGACCCTAACATTATTAGGTACCCATTATTAGAATTTTATTTGGGTTAAACTTATTCAAGAGACCTGAATAGGATTATGTTACCTATGGAATAATTTTGATTTTATTCATATAATGGATTGGGAAAAGAGTTACATACTCAATTATACAACAATCATATATAATATGATTGGGATAATACCCTACTTAAATAACTAAGTAGTGAGAGAAATTACATAAAAAATTAATTACTTAGTAAAATATTGATCATGTACCTCTAACAGATATTATGAATTTAAAAGTGGTCATCATTTTAGTGTCTACACATTTAATAAAAGTTTTTTTTAAATGAATATAAAATATGATACTCATCTGATAAAAGTTTTTATTTCAGATAATGGAATCATTATCTTTGATATTGACCATAATATTTATATTGGATATGGAAAAACTAAATGGTAGTAATTTACTTAACTGGTACCTGAACTAAAGAATAGTTCTTAAGAAATAAGAAAAATTCTATGTGTTAGAGTAACCCCTTCCTAAGACATTGATTGGTGAAGATATTGAAAAGTAGATACAAATTATTATGATAATAATCCAAAGTAATCACTATAAGTATGTAATCTCATTCTTGTGACCATGGAACCCAAGTTACAAAAGTAATATGAGTCTATGGATGCTTATAAAACTATAGACAACCTGAAAAGTCTCTATTAAGAACAAGCAAGGAATGAGAGTTATAAGGTCTTAAAGATTATATTTTATTGAAAATGCCAGAGGAACATAAATATCAACTCATGTGCTTGATATGATCAGGTAAATTAATGATTTAGAGTGACTGAGTTTACCTCTTAGTCTTAATCTGGTCATGGAATTCATTCTACAATCACAGTAAAAAAGTTTCTAATAGTTAATTGTGAACTATAACATGAATGAGTTCAAATGCTTTTTACCTGACATCCTTAATATGTTTAGGATACCTAAGAAGGACATGGGAGATCTTGGATCAAGTTTGATAATTATGGTGAAGAATATTAAAGTTAAAATATTTGGCAAAAAATATAATAAAGGAGGCCATGGAGAGTCCAAAATGCAAACCAAACAAAAGAAAAGGAAGGAGGGGTAGTGTTTTCCTTATGAAAAACCTATCCATTGGAGAAGGAAATTTCCAAAATACCTTAAGGGGTGTAAGAAACCTCATGGAGATTCCACCAGAGGTATTAATTTTATAGAACTAAATTCTTTTATTCTTAATGGTATATGATACCAATGTATGTTTTGAAATTTTTATAAATATACAGGATTTTAGAAGTTATGAAAGAGTTTATGATGTTATATTGAAGTTTACTTTCATGTAATGAAGTAAGGAGTTGTTACATTATGGAATTGGATGTAATAAGTACTTCAAGTTTGGACGTATTTGAATTAAAAGATGTGTGTTTTTGTCTCATAATTCTCTCTTGTAAGAGATGATTATAAATAATAGTTTTTTAAATTAATGAGATAAATGTTTTTTTACACATAGTTTATTATTCTTATAAATATATAACATATTTGAAAATGAGACAAAGATAAAAATATTTTTATTCGGGATAAAGTGTTTATTCTAAAATATGAAGGAATATGACTCCACCACCAATAATGGAATATTTGATACAATTTTTTAGTAAATATTACAAACACATATAATACCATATATGATATAGAAATTATAGTTTATTTATTATGTATTACCACTAAAATTAAATGAGTGTCATTTACAAACACAAAGGATTTTTCATTTCTTAACATGATATTCCTATAGGAATATAGTTTCTAAGAGTCTAGTTGGAGTATATTTGGACTTAGAAAAGTTTAAAGTTAACAAATAAAAGATTATTCTAGTCAAAGATCAAAGTTAATTTAACTTGATATCCTAAAAGAGTTTATGGTATAAGGGTAAATAAAATTTTTAAATAGTTACATTTAGTTATCATAATAAAGTTAATTTCGCTTAATATCCTAAAAGAGTTTAGGATATGTTAGTAAAGATACAATATAAAGAGTTAAATTAGTTACTAGGATATTTCAAGGACAAATTTTGATGTAAAGGGTTTCAAGATTGATGATGATGAACTTGGAAAGTGTTATAAGTAGATAACATAAGTTATTAACAATGTGGCATTAAATTATTTGAAGTGAGGAGTTTGAATATGTTTAAAGAGTTAATCATTTAGAATATGATTTATATGTCTCACTATTATTCAAACTATATTACTTAATAGATGTCACTCATTAAATATTTTAGTGGGAGGGTTTTATCAAATGGAAATATAATTATGTGTTGGTAATTACATAGAGATGTAATGAGTTTAACAAAACCTATGAAATTACAGAAAAAGGATGATCTGTTTGTCTTTCATATGTGATATGTTTTACAAGTTATTTTTTCTATTTTGTTAAAATATTATTAAATATTTTAATAATATAAAATTTATCATGTAATACTAATGGATTTCTTCACTTCATTATTCCTTCATATTAGATGCATATATGCATTTATTAATATGCATTTTGTAAAGTGTATTGATAATTTACCTCTAAAAGTACGACTTTGATTTATCTTTAACCAATGTTTATCACGGAGTATTATAGGTATTTATAAAAATTTAAGGTTATCATGAGTATGATTTTTGTATAAGGATATAGAATATTATCATGAGGCAAAAAATGGGTTTTGTGCACTAGATAACCCATGAAGTATACCACATGGAGTGTCATACATTATGTCATTGGTATATTAGGGGTAGATGGTTCATATTCAAAGTCCAGACTTCCTAAGGTCACTTAGATAACTAGCATAATATACCTTTATTATGAAATCCTTAAGTATTAGATAATCAATGGGTGGTTTAGTATGTTTCTAATCATTCCTTTGTTCAAGGGTCAGCCAAGATGTAATTTTTCCTCTTGTATGATGAGTATGATATCTATTTGACCCAAATCCTGTATCCAATAAAACCACTAAATGAAACTCCACCAAAACTTAACACATGGAACTAATAATTAGAATAAAAACTCATGTTATGATGTCTAGAGCTTGGAATACAAGCTCACCCATTCCATTACACCAAAATGAAAAACCTTTGGATAAGAGAACATACAAGATTATTAAAAGTAATGATTTAAAGAAAACTCAAAGGCATAAGAAAAATATATATTTATATGGATCATACTTGCATCCTAATACATGTTGGGGATAATAAATTATTTATATTTAAGATTAAAAAATTAAGGATGATTATAATTTTTAGTATACAAATCATTACTGATCTATCCCACTTATAGTTGTTCTCATCCAGTGCTTCTAGTTTCCACCACCTTTCTATATTTATGGGATGGATTCCACCTGAGTGTATTTTCACAAACAAATCTGATGCTTGGTAAAAGACTCCCACCATCTCAACCTACTATTCTAGTATACCATTCAAAATTATGAAGATATCACATGATGACTCTAACTCAAATTTCCCTTTTTACCGTATTTCAAACTTCAATCTATATCGTTTGATAGCCAAATTCACCATTAATTTTGGAAATCCTACTTCCAGATGTTTGGATCTATTTCTATCATGTATGAAATCATTATCATACACTAGGAACATATAACTTCCCCTTCCATTGGTCATAATTACTAGGAATAATATTATTCCACAACTAAAGCCCCAATAATTTCCCACTTTAGAATTATTTTTCTAGGCTTAAACACTAAGTACTCCACCAGTCTTCATCAAACCTTCATATATTCTTTGAATGTTGACTTTATCTTTTTTTAGTCTCTCAAAATGCTCTCTTAGTCAACCTAAACCTATTGAGGTGCAATAACACCTCATTAATTCACAATTCATAACCTTTATCAACACATTTTCTTGATTTTACGTTCCATCATTCTTACTTAAATCCAATACTCCATCCTCCAATAACTTCTAGATGAAGTGGTACTTCAGTTGAATGTTATTTGTTATAGAATTAAACATTGAGTTTTCATCCAATTGAATCACACACTGTGAAATAAAAAATAACACTCCAACTTCTTGGATTCTTCTAAGATTCTTGATAAACCTATCATAAACTATTATTTATATTTTCCTAGAGTTACACAGTGACTGACCAGGTTCATCTCTCTTGAGGATATTTTTAGCACAATAAATCACTATTCCTAAACCCTTATTAAATTTTTCTATTTTTTATATTTATGAAAATAAAGAAAATTTAGGGGTTATGAAAATGGATGAAAAAAATGATCATACCATTAAAAATAATAATAAAGTTAGTGAGAAAGGAGATACTCCCAATGGAATCATCTAGAGTGAATCTGATTTGTATCATGGATAGTCTCATACCTATATAATGAACACTCTATATCATATGCATGATCATATTCTTCTTCCTTGATTGTCAATATATAATATACCTATAAATTTTCAAGTATATTGAACATCCACCTCCTCCATGATCGGCATATTAGAGGGATCCTCAATAGAGAGCACCCTTTAACTCACCTTCCTAGTATGAAATCACACCCATTAATATATAGATCATCAATTCTCAATAATATAAATTTGTGATCTTGGAAGGGAGGGAAAATAGTGAAGAAGAAGAAGAAGCTACCCTTAAGAAAACTATAGTGGGGACACACTATCACCTTTACCCACTACCAATCATCCTTAGCATAACCCAAAAAAGATAATAAACATTAAACATGAATACATAGAGAATTGGGTTCAATAGTATATTCATCCCCTAAGAGATTATTGAGGTTGTTCACTCATCATAATGAGTGTTAGAGATCATAGTAAAGAAATAACAAGGATATAAAATGAGATAAAAGAGAGAAAGGAAGAAAAATTTATTAAAAATATACATAATGTGATTACAGGGAAATAAAATAAAAATAGAAAACCTAAAATACTTGAACGAAATAGAATTGTAGTGAACCAAAACGAAGAAACTCCATGAACTCCATTCAACAGTGGAAACATCCTATTATTTATTGGTAACTCTTCCTTCCTATTTATTTAAATCCTCCTAAGATCCTTTCTTCTTTGAATTTATAATTTTCCCATATTCCATTGAATCTATATTAATAATCACAGTCAAAACTTCCATGATATCAATATATTTACTTAATTTGTTTTTATTAGATTATAAAACATGTACTACAATTTATATTATTCATTAAAATTTTTATAGTGGCCTATTATTGGTTTGCATGAATCCTGACATGGCACCTCATTATGTGACATGGAACTCATCTTCTGCATAATAAAAAAATGTATTATGGTATGAAATCCTCAAATTTCATCATAAATAACAATATTATATTTTAATATTTCTTTATATGAATAAAATATCATATTTCATCATTATATTTATATTTCAATCTTCAGAATTCTTAATTATGGAAAATTTATCAAAATATTTTAAATTCTTGACCCCTATGTAATTGGTTGAATAAATTTACACAACAACAAATTACCATTACATAGTCAATAAATGACCCTTAAGTAGGTCCTTTTCTTATTATATATTCCTTATATAGAGCCATAAATACCCTTATATAGTTTTAGACTACCTTTACATGAGGGGTCAGCTGACCATTATGCAAGTAACTGGATTTCACAGTTTCCTTGATCTAGAGTCTGGATGAACCTTACATATCCTCTTATATTTCAACATTATACTAAATTATCATAGTTTACCTTCACATAACTTCTTATTTAGTGATGAAAAACTTTACATAGATGATCTAGTGATAAATATTCTTTTGTAAATCACCTTACGTGATCCTGTATGCACCAAATCCTATTATATAGTGAAATAGTTGTAAATCCCCTTATATGGATTGCCTTATATGATTATCTGTATGTTTAATCCCTTTAAATCAATCCCCATACATGGGTGGATGAACCTAATTTTGATTTTTTACTTAATCAATTTTTCTATAATTCTTCACAAACTTCTTTACAACTACTTCAAATGATCCCTTTAACCCGATAAGTCAAAAAACACAAAAAAATTTATGGATTTTCCAAATAATTAGAAAATTGAATAAAAATTGAATAATAAATAACTAATAAATTTTCATAATAAAACCCAAAATAATTCTATATAATAAATATGTGATAATTATCCTAAAAATAATAAATTGGTGCGATTTAAATCACTGAAATACAATGTGAAATATATGAAAATATTAGCTATGTAAATTCTACCACACTTAAACATTTAACTCCTAGGAAATAATCATATAATAATAGTAAATTTTGATTTATAAATATATTAATAACATCACATTTAAATTAAAATAACCAAATAAATATCATGCCTCCTACATGGATCTTAATTCTCTCTTTCCTCATTAATGATAAAATTCCATTCAATATCTTGTTAATTATCCTGTACATTTTGTGCTTTCCTTCCCAAAAAAATTATCTCTCTTTATTCAAGGATTTTGAAATGGATGATTTTTTTGTTATTAAGAGCATGTATTATATCCATATGCTTGATGCCTTCATATAATCTCTACTTTTTAGAGTCATAAAAATGTTAAAATCATGAGGACTTTACCTAGGTTGTTTTGTGTCTAATGGGTTGGTAGGTTTCAAATGTTAAAAAAAATTGAGGAAAAATGATGAGGGTTTGGATTCAAACAATGGTGAAATCCCAACCCAACTTTGAATTGAGTTTTTATCATCCTTTCATATTTCTATGATGGATTTTATTCCCACACACAATAATAAAAAATTATGAACACTTCTTATTTTCTACTCAAGAATATATGCACACATAAAAGAATATTCCTTTTCCACACTTGAGTTTAACCATATTGATGCAATTACTTCTAGAGAAGGTTGGAAAGTGATAAATGTATTGTGATGTGGCTACCTAACAATGTATTTTAGTGATACTAGGGGATTAATAAAAGGTTTAGATATAAGGGAAGGCTTGAAATAAAAGTTCAATATAAAAATGAACTTTAAAAATGATACCTCAATCATTTTTAACATAATTCATAGACTATAACATATTTTAATAAGAGAAAAATATAAATTTATAGATTTTAGAACATGCCTAAATTCCTTTAATAAAAATAGATATATAAAGAAGGTGTCAAAAAGGTTTATAAACCTCTTGGATCTAGGAAAACTTAAGCATTGGATAGTACTTGTACACCTGAGTTTCACATTTGATCAACCATTGTTAAATGAGAAGATTGAAAATGAGGAGAGAAATTCCATTTCAATAATCATTAAAAACCATATAAATTCAAATAAAGTTTTCTTATAAAAAATACCAAGACTGTATAAATTTTTTAAAGTATTATATAAAGATCAAAAGATCCTAAAAACAATCTAAAAATAAAAAACAGGAAACAAATCATATAAATTATAAACAATTTGGTACCGCTATCACACACTTAGAATATTACTACCCACTTTTTGAATAAAAATGATCTTTTTACATATAATTTAACTAATCAGTAAACAAATAAAGTATAAAATAAGTAATGCAACATGACTTATTGGAAGTGGTAGCTTGAGTTAATCTTCTAGCCGATGCTCACTGAAAATCTACAAGTAAAAACAGGGAAGAAAACATAAGAAATTTATTAAAAGGGAAATAATAAAAAACAAATATAAATGGAAATAAAAGGGTATAAATCTTTTTTTGGAACACCTAAGTGAGTATTAGGGTTTTATTTAACCTATAAAGGAAGTTCCCATGGTTTTCTAAAATCTGATGGTGGATGAGGTTTCTTGGAGATAAACCACCATGTAGTTTTCCTTATAGGGATTTCCATATTTCACTAATTGTGGATAATCCCATATATAGTGTACTTTAATTCTACCCCTTAATAATAATGTGAAACTTTCATGGTGGGGGTAAGAAAAATAATGGTTCATACTCCACTTTATCTGATATTTATACAACCTCTTCTTTAACATCCAGAGCTTGATCATGTTGTGATTCCTTAATGGATTTATCAAAGGGAAAGTAATAGAATAATTATATTTGAATAAAATTTAAATAAGGTTAATTAATATAAAAATAATCCCCCTTAAAGTAGATAAATTTTAATTCAATTTCTTTATGCAAATCCATTGAAAATTGTTCATTTACTCCCTATAAGAAATGTTAAATTGGTTCAGGGAGCTTAATGTACTCCTCATAAAATGCATCATCATCTTCCTTATCATCCTCTAAGGAAGCCCATGTTTTGGATAAATATAAAAAATTTAATTCTTGTTAGATAATACTCAATTCAATTTCAATAAAGGTAAATGAAAATGAGTTTAATAAAATATAATATACCTTAGTTGGATCGACATCAATATTCCCCTTAGTGGTAAGTGTCTCTTGGAGTTGGGTTGTCATGGAAAAAGGTAGGCAATCAATATACTCCAATATCTCTTAAAATTCCACCACTTCATTAGAATCTTCTTCCATCCATCCAATGTTATGAAATTTTATTTAAAATCACATAGCCTGAAAACATCACAGGGGTCTAAAATAATAAATCCCAAGAGCATCAGCTTTCAAAATATTAACACACTCTGGGGAAAGGGATCCAGTTGTATTAAAAATGATAATTGAGTTGTCTGAAGATCCCTTAAAGGCCAGGAATTCCACCACCATATTACCCTCACGCCATGTATGAGTAATAACAATGCTATTAGATAGTACGATCTTGCATATCTACACTAGATAGGTGATAGCCCAAGGTATTGAGATGGTCCCTTTCAAAGATCCTTAAAGGATAGATGAGACAGTTTTCACCCCTTCTAGCATAACATCATGGGAAAGACACACATCCAATACCTTAAGCATAGACAACGTTTTCGTAAGAAGATATTCACCACTACCAAAAGTAGCACTAAAAGTAAGGGTAATAGAACCATCCCAATTAAGAACAACTCCACCCCTCTCATAATATCGCTAATACATGACCCATCAATATTTAATTTAAAACCATTATATGGAGGATACCATTGAACCCAATTTCCTTGTAATAGTGGGATTTGACCCATGTACTCATTAATATTACCATGTAGGAGGCTTCACATAGAATACAAGGACCCCCAATGCTTGAGCGAAGGAGCCAGTTCAATTGCTAAGGTGCGAGCTTTAATCAGCACAACCATATGAGAGTAGAAAATCCCTTCATGCCGCCCCTTATTCTGAGTATTCCAGAGGGTCCAAAATCTAGCTTCCAGGAGGAGATATCTCACCTTGTGTTCATGGGGATTATTAGTAGAGTTGTGAAACCAATATTGAAGGAAGACATTGTTAGGATGTTGTGGTCCGAAAGGTCCACTGCATTCACGAAAAGCAAGGCCCACCATGGATTCCCAATCACTTTCAAAGAAAATATGATCTAGGGTCTCTTTGTGAGGAATATAATAATAACTACACTGAGATGGAAAAGAAAAACCTCTCCTTAAAACCATTTCATCTATAGGTAAGGCTTTATTATGCACCCTCCATAAAAAAAATCAATCTTAGCTGGGATTTCCTTGCTCCAAAGAGCGTCACCCCATGCATTGATATCGTATTCCCCATTCATGATGCGCCTATATTCCTTAATTGAGAAATACCCAAAATATGATCTTGTGAAAACCAATATATCATTCTCTAAACAGATGATGACACTATTGAAGATATCCTACTGTAGTTGATTAAGAGTCATAATGATAAATAGATGATAAGTACTTGCTTGGTAGAAATAAATATCCAGTATTGGAAATATTGGAAGAACCATAATATTTCCCACCCAGTTGTCATTCCAATAACTGATGGAACCCTGGATAATGACCCAACCCAAGTGAAGCTGGAGAGAAGGTAAATGTTGGCTGATCAAATTCCACAGATTGGAACTCCTTCTCACTGGTCCATTACAAACCATACCATATTTTTTGGAAATAAGTTTTTCCCACAACAACATACCTTCCATAAAGTCCCATGCTAATCTATCTTGGAGGCTACTCATAGATTCAACAACACTTCTAATACTAATGGATCCACCTTTAATTTAATGATCCATCCTATTCCATAAAGCCCAATGATGATTTCCTTCACCCTGTGCATCCCAAATGAAGGAGGTATGAAGTTTTTTAATTTTCCTTAGGAAATATTTAAGAGAAATAAGAGAGTACAAGGCATGCATAATAATTGAAGAAAGTATGTTGTTAACCAGGGTGATACGATAGCTAAAAAAGAGAAATCTATTCTTCTAGTTAAGAATATGAATGGTGATTTTATCAACAAGTGTATTGAAGTGTTGAATTATAACTCTACCTAGAGAAATAGGTACTCCCAGATATTCCATAGGAAATGATATTTTTTAGACTCATAGTTTATCAATAATTCTTTTTCCCCTGATTCTGAACATGATTTTGATAAATAAACACTACTCTTTGCTCGGTTGATGGATTATCCACTCCAATGGAAATATTTAGCAAGAGAACAGTAAAGATCATGAATATTTATGATATTTCTATTAAGTAAGATAAGTATATCATATTCAAAGGAAATATAAGAGGGTCCCTTGATGTTAGGCTTGCACCGAAAGGGTCTTAGACATCCCTCATCAATCTTCTTATTAAAATATTTGCTAAAAGAGTTTTGAGCCAATATAAAGATTTTGGGAGAGAGAAGATCTCCTTGACTTATCCCCCAAACTGATTTGAATAATCCATATCTTCTCCCCAAGAAGGTAATAGAAAAATAGGTGGAACTCATGCACCTGAAAAAAGGATCAATAAATTTATCCAAAAACTCCATAACTCGCATAACTTTAATTATGAAATACCACTCCATCCTATCATATGCCTTGTCTATATCCATCTTGATAGCAATGCTGGACCCATGGACCTTCTTATTAATATCACCTATCATTTCATGAGAAATGTCAATGGAAATGTGAGTAGATATTCCATGAATGAAACCCTTTTATTCTTCAGATATCCATTTCATTAAGTGTATGGATAATCACTTGTTGATAATCAAAGTAAGTAAATTATAAGGAAATTTTCACATGATAATTGGATGAAACTTCTTGAGAGAGGAAGGATTATTTACCTTCATAATGAGGATCGAATAAGTGGAATAATCCACTCTAGGCAGACTTCCACCATGGAAGAAATCTTGAATGATTTCCATAAGACCATTTTTAACAATGTCCCATGAATTAATGTAGAAAGACCCTGGGAAACCATCCGGACCCAGGTCACATCCATAATTCAGGAAGAAAAAATTCTCCCTCACCTCCCTCACATACCTCTCATCTAGTATTCCCTATAGAATACCATTTGAATCAGCAGATATGCAATTCTTTAAGTTTCCAAATAAATCTATGGGCCTTGTAAGATAACCATCCTACATGCAAGGATTAACACCAGCAAGTAAAGAGGAAAAATGAGATGTAGCCAAACCTCCTAAAACTTTTGGGTTGGAAGAAAATGAACCATACTCAAGCAATATGTTTGGAGCAATGTGTATTTTACGCTCTCATATGAATGCCTAGAAGAAGGCAGTATTATGATCTCCCTCTCTGATCCAAGTCATGAGTTCTTTCTTGTTCAAGAAGCACTTCAGAAAGATGAGATTTCATGCTAGGAAAATTACTAAAATTGTCATCATCCTAATGTGATTTAGTATTCTTGTCATCCTCTTCAATATCCACCTCGAGAACATTAATTTCCTAAAAATGAGTGGGTTTATTGGACTCCCAAATAATGAGGTCCCCTTTCAAGCATCAAAGATTTTTATGAAACCTGGACCAAGATCTTTCATTCATAAATTTACCCGATGAATACTGAACCACAACATGATATATAGGGTTAACTATCCACCACCTTAAATAGAATAAATGATTTTTCTATGTATAATTATCAGCTAGAATAATGCACAAAGGAGAATGATTAGATAAATCCCTGACAAGGTGCTCAACTTTTGCATTGGGAAAGGATGAAATGGTTTGACTATTCGCTAAAAAATGATCCAAACAACACCACCTATGATGATCCCCTTTTTTTATTACACCATGTGAAATTATCACCTGTGTACCCCATGTTGAGAAGACCATTATGGGCTACAAAGATTAAAAAATCTTTTATTTCCTTCCATGGATAAACCCCTACTACATTCTTATCATACAAATACATAATGAAATTTAAATTACCACCAGAAAGCCAAGGAATATCACCCATATCAAGATTGGATAGCTCCTACCAGATAAGTTCTCTCTCCCTCGCACTGCACTTCTCATAAAAAAAGGATATAAAAAAACTGGAATTATCCAATCTGACCTTTATAGAAAGATGTTGATTAGATATAACCACTTTCTCCACTATGATAGAATTGTTTTAGAAAATCCAAATGTGATGGTTATCAGGCTCCACATGAATGAAATTGTGGATACCAATCTTGGAGGTGAAATTATTAATAGTCTCAAACTATTGCTTTTTCTATAGAATAGCAAACAAAATAGTTTTATGATGATGAAGTTACGAAGAAATGAAATCAAGCTTAACTTGGGAACCTAAACCATGGAAATTAAAAATGAGAAAAGATATCATTGGAAGAGAACCTGTGGGTATTTGGCCCCCTATGACACATGCCTTATAACCTGGGAAGAAAAGAGCTCTTGCTCCTATTTTTCATGGATTTTGGTATAGTGTCTAACTCAGATCATCTATCTTAAGAAGATTTTGTATTCAATCACACACTAATCCTAGAAAATTATTATATTTTTGGATTTTTTATATTTATGAAAATAAAGAAAATATGTGGGTTGTAAAAATGGATGTAAAATATAAAATTAACATAAAATGAAAAAAATTAATAAAGTTATTAAAAAAATACTCTAAAGGGAATCATACTGGGTGAACCTTCATTATCTCATGTCTAGTATCATACCTACTTAATGAACACACTCCATTGTATGTGTAATCATCCTCTTATTCTCTTTTTGTGAATATATAGTGTACATAGAAATCACTAAGTATATTACACACCCACCTCCTCATTGGTTTTAAAGTTAACATGATCCTCAATCACAATAAACATCTAATCCACCATCCTGGTCTATAATCATACCCATTAAGCTCTAGATCACTAGGGATCTATTTTATTTCCTTATGATCATAAATGGAAAGGAAAATAAAGTAGAATAAAAAACTACACCTAAGAAAACTATATTAAGGACATGTTGTCACATTTACCCACTATTGATAATCCTCAACATAACCCAAAACATATAATAAATGTTAATGATGAATGCATAGAGGATTAGTTTCACCACTTTATTTATCCCCTGAGAGATTCCTTAGGTTAATAACTCACCATTATGAGTGTTTAAGATCATAATAAAGAAATAGTGAAGATATAAAATGATAGAGAAGAGATAAATGGAGAATAATTTATTAAATAATAAATAGAACATGATTATATGGAAATAAAATAAAAATAGAAAACAAAAGGTAATTGGTCAGAACATATTTATAGTGAACCCAAACAATCCAACTCCATAAACTCCCTTTAATTTTGGTATAATCCTCTTCATTATTGGAACATCCTCCTTACACTTGTGATTAATCCTCTTGAGATCCTTGTTTCTTTGAATTTGGAATATTTCCTTCATCCTTTGAATTTTCCTTGAGAATCATGGTCCATACTTCCAAAAAACCCAAAACTTTACTTAATTTGTTTGACTAGATTATCTACCATGCATTATGATTGATATTATTCATCAAAATCCACATGGATTACTATTATTGTTTTTCATGAATACTAATGTGGTGTCTCATCATACGATGTGGAACTTATCTACAATGTAGAAAAATTTATTATTACAGTGGGGAGTTCTCAAATGTTATTATAAACCACAATATTCTATTGTAATATTTGTTTCAATGAAGAAAAAAAAAACAAATTACATTATTAGATTTATATTTCATTCTTCAGAATTTAATTTTTTGGAAAATTTCTCAAAATCTTATAAAGTCTTAACCCTTATATAAATGGATAATGAACTTTACTGAACACAAAATTACCTTCAGGTAGTTGAAAAATGACCCTTATATTGGTCCATTTCTTATGATATAAAACCTTACACAGATTCAAAAATACCATTACATAGTTATAGATTACCCTTACATGAGGAGCTCATGCGATCTTTATGCAAGTCACTATATTTTAGAGATCCCTTGATGTAGAGTGAAAATGAACCTTATATACCCTATTATATTTTAGTATTACCCTTACACAACCCGGTTTATCATCACACAACTTCTTTTACAGTGGTAATGACCCCTACATAGATGATCTAATTATTGACCCCCTTACATGAACTGCCTTAAATGATTCTACATACACCGAATCTCCTTATGTGGTGGAATAGTTACAAATATCCTTACATGGATCAAATTATAATATTTTTTTTATGACCAATCCATTTAAATAAATCCCCATATGTGGTTGGATGACCCTTTCATGGATTTTGGACTTAATTGATTTTTCAGAATTTCTTCATAGACTTCTTCACTACTACTTCAAATCACCACTTCAACTTGATAAGTAAAAAAAATTACAAAATAAATGAATGGATTTTTCAAATAATTAAAAAATTGAATAAAAACAATTAATAATCAATAATAAGTCATTTTCGCAATAAAACCCAAATTACTACTATATATTAGATAGGTGATAATTACCCTAAAAATGATAAATTGGTGGGATTTAAATAACTAAAATAGAAATTTAAATATTTGAAAATATTAGATTTGTATATCCTCTAGAAACCATTTTATATAGATCAAATCCTTCCATTCTTCTATTAATGTGATGTACTTTTCTTCCATTTTCAAGAGTGAAACCACTGGTTGAAGTTTTGAAATCCAACTCACTGCCATTCCACTGAAAGTAAACAAGTATCTGGTAGTTATATTTTTTGTGTCTAAATATATACCAAAGTTTGAGTATGAAAAACCTTTCAAAGGTTTTTCTATTTTGAAGAAAAGTGTCATTATTTTGGAACCCTTTATATACTATATAATCCAATTAACATCCTCCCAATGTTATCTTTTGAGGTTTGACATAAACTTTACCACAACTCCCATTACATGATCAATGTTTAAAAGTGCATAAATCTTAGTGTACATCAATCTTCTAATGGATGATACATGTGGAATATTTTGTACGTACTTGACCTTAGTGTCCAATCTATAGGACGTTCACTAAAATTTACACGCATAGTATGAATGTATGCATACATATTATGCATGAGATATATTGATATATAATATATTAGATATTATATAAGTGAGTGTGTATTTAATATGTGCATATGATTCATGTATTATTTCATGCATGCGATGCATGAAATATATATATATCTGTGTGTGTGTGTGTTGTAATATATTTATTATGAATTAAATGATAATAATAATAAATATATATATGTGATATATATATACAATATATATATATATATATATATATTATTCATCTTGAATGGTTTTATCATTTACAATCCATTTATTAGAGGATTAAAGTCCTTGAATTAATTAATTGAAACCATTCAATGAATTATCCCAAATGATATAAACACATGCAATTCATTGGAGTATCCTCGAGCTTTATCTTTATAATAGGATAAAATTCTCTCCTATTTTACAGTACAACGTGATGCATATGAGACTCTATCTAATCTCTATCCCCCCTGAAACTCTTTTCATATCATTTGAGAAGGTACTAGAACCAATTCAGATTATGGGTATCCTCAGGAAGCATTCATGGATCCATTGGATGGTGTATTCCCCCCAAAGATAGGGTGGTTTCATTCACTATTTTAGTGATCTCCCTCAATCACACTCCATCGAAGGAAGAATATAGCTGTTGATGCTCTCATTTTTCTAGGTACTCGATTTTTCATTTTACTTATATATTATTATTCTTGAATATTGACTTCTTGTGGTTTTTGGTTTTCATCCACTACCTATGATTATAATATGTTTATATGAAACCCATTAGTGGCATCAGAGTGAGTTTCTTTAAATTTATAACGTGTTTGATTCACTGGTTTTTGAAGAGAAATGAAATAATAAGAGTACTCTAATGCAAAAGTGTTATGTAAATATAGTACATTTACATGATGGATGTGCATAAAGGAAATATATGTATTACCTTTATGTATAAGTGATCAATCAAGATACATAAAGGTATGATTTAAGTTACTTTTATACATGAATTTGAAAACCTCAGTTACCCATACACAAAGTGTCAACATAAGGGTAATGGGTGATACCCTTATTCAAAATAGGGGTGATACATAAGGGTATGCAAAAATGTGTTAAAAATTTATTTTTAACAAATTAAATGAATTTTATGGTTTTTAATTTTTTTTAAATCATGTTAAAAGGTATTTTTAGAAAATTTAATTTATATGTATTTTATAAATAAATTAACTAATTATAAATTGCATATAATTAATTAAATAAATTTTTATGAAATATTATTCCCAGATATTAAGGGTTAATATTTAAAAATACCTTTTGATATATTAAATGACATGATTTATGATATGAAAATAAATTGTTTATTTAGAAATCATAAGAGGTGATTTATAAAGTGTTTAAAAATTATAATATATATGATATTTAGATTATTTAAAATATTTATACAATAGATAATGAATTATAAAATATTTATAATTCAAGAAATATCATATAAATATTATTTAATATAAAATATCAAGGGTTTAATATTGAAATGAATATGAAATTTTCTATATTCTTACTAAATTATAAAATGTTTATAATTAGCATTTATTTATGAGTAGTTCGTAAATGTCTCTTGTTTTGGAAAATAAAAAAATTGTTTATTTATTTGTTAAATTTCATTTATATTCATGTTTAGTAAATTGTTTATGAAATATGAATATTGTGTATTCCCATTTATATGATAAATTACTTCTAGAATAGATCCTTTCATATCATATTAGGTTTGATATCATAAAATTTAGTTTTAAACTACCTTGACATTAGTTTATAATTGAAGTTATGACTTTGAGAATACTTATTGGGAATAGTTTGTGCATATTAGGTGTTAGAGTTCTCATAAATTAAATTCTCTCTTGATTAATGCATACCTAGGTAGAGGGACTCAAGGTCATACCACATACTTTCCTGGAGTCTTTCCTTGGATAGGAAAGTGAATAGGGTTGGCTATATATCACTCTAGGCTTACTCATATGGAGTTTTTCAATTTCATATAACTCTACATAAAGTGTTCATGTACCTTATATATATATATGAACCATTTGTATATGTATGAATATAATTGATTTCTTTTTTGGGTGATTAATATATACTTGTGGGTTGTGTAATGAGTTATATATTAATGTGGTGTGAACACATTAATTTGGTAGTTGGAATAGGGGTTCCAAAAACCAGGTCATCAGAAGCGTGCATACACAAAATGGAATAAAACATGAGAAGATAATGATTACATAATATGCAATAGTTATGAATTTAATATGAATATGATTTATATTAAATTGATGAGACAAAAAAACCCCTTAAATACGATGTGTGAGAATCCTTCCAAAATGAAACCTTTGAAGACATTTATCATTCAACTAGGTAGTTTATCCCTAATAGGGTGCCACTGATTTATCTTTTGTAAGGAAAACAAGTGATATATAACACTGGATTAACCTAGGGTAGTTTCTTCCCATGAAGGGTGCATTTGTATCATCTTTTTTAGTCTATTCTTGGTTCTTTTTTTGGGTTATACTTAGTTAAGAAACCCTTGAGAATGATACTAGAGGAATAGATATGATTTTATACATATGATGGATTTGGGTAAAGAGTTATCTGCTCAACTATCCAATAGTCAAAACTATTGTGATTGGGATAATTCCCTAACTATGTAACTAAGTAGTGAAATGAATGCCCAATTGAAATATTTACTTAGTAAAATATGGATCTTGGCTTACTAAATTGACATGAGGTCTAGGGTCATTAATTATAGTGGGTATACTTTCATTAAAATTCCTTGATGAAAAGATATAAGACGTGATATTCATCTGATATTTTTTTTGTAGATAATGGAATCATCCACCACTTTAATCTTGATATTTGTTTTGGATAAGGATAAGTTGAATGGAAGAAACTTTCTATATTGGTATAGAAACTTTAGAATCATTATTAAGTAGGAGTATAAATTCTATGTACCAAAGAAACCACTTCTAGATAAATAAACTAAAAAGGATGTTTCAAAAACAAATTTATATGTATACAATAAGAATCTAAAGGAATATGTAGAGTGTTCAAATCTTATTATTGTTACAATGAACACCTAGTTGAAAAAACATGAGTTTATAGATGCTTACAAAATTATAGAAAATTTAAATAGGCTCTATCAATAACAAGAAAGGCATGAAAGTTTTGAAGTTTCAAAATCCCTTATTTAAATTAAAATGGTGGAAGGAACTTTAGTCTCTACCCATGTACTCAATATGGTTGGGTAAGTTAATGATTTATAGAGTATGGGTTCAACCTCTTATATTGGATCTTACTATAGGATTAATTATATAATAATTTCCATAAAGCTTTTGATAGTTTGAAGTTAACTACAACATGAATGAATTCTATAAACCTTTACCTGATATCCATAACATATTAAGGACTACTGAGAAAGATATGAGAGGTTCTATCTCATGTACCATTATTATGGTATAGAAATAGAAAGGTAAAGGTTATGGAAATAAAGGTAATAAAATAGGCCTTGAAGGGTTCACACCACTAATTACTTAAAACAAGAAAATGAAAGGATAGTGATACCATCATGGCCAAAATTACCATTAGGGGAGAAATTGTCCCAAATACCTGAAAAGTCATAAGAAAATGAGTAGAGAATCTATACCAGGTATGAATATTATAAGCCCAAATGGCTCAAAGGCCTTCTTTTTTATTGATTTTTGAGAACCCCCCTTTCAAGGGATGATGGGGAACCCTTACAAGGCCCAGGCCTTAGAGATTACATGACTCGTAGGCCTTAGGAAATTATACAAACTATACTTGGAACTCCCCCTCCCAACTTCTTCATCGTGATATCAGCTCTCCACCTTCACATGACTGTTCGTCTAGGCTTACCATGCAAGAATAGGCTGGTCCTGATAGCAATGTCATACCCTCTCTTTCTAACAAATCCTCTTAGCTTCTGCTCTGGTGAATGTGTAAGAACTTGTGTTTTTTCGAACTGTCATTTTGAGCAGAAATTTGAATTTTTGCTGTTGGATGCTCGTGAGGGGTAAAATGGTCATTTTACCCTACCATCTAAACTTGGATAATTTTTCTGACAACTCTTTTGGTCCCAGAATAGGGATTTTACCCTAGGATAGGAGTTTTGTGGAAATCTGAGCTGTTCGAATTTTAGCATAATATTTAATATGTAATATAATTAAATTAAATATTAAATTATTTGCATAGGTTCATTTGTCAATAACTTCTAAACGGAGTGTCTTATTGAGATTATATCTATTTTTTTGATTCTAGAATGAGGATTTTAGCCTAGGGAAGGCATAAACTCATGTCGGGCGCTAGGGCCAGCCCGAACCCCTTTTTCTTCTTTTCCTTTTCTTTTCTTTTCTTCATTCTCTTCTTTCCTCATCCTCCTTGTGCATGTATCATACACCACCCCCTTGTCCATGACCTATGGGAGATATGGATATTGAGAAATAGGGAGATTTTGAAGCCAAGAGGGGTACCGATTCGAAGCTCTCGACGCGCTGAGTCGGCGTGCGGCAACCGTGAGCCGTGAAATCAACCGAAGCTTCGGCGGTTTCCGCCTAAAGGTAGATCCATTTATGTTTTCCCCATAGATACTCTTTAAAAAAAATTTAAGCCTTTAAGGCCTTATATTTCTTGATTTTGGCCTCTTTTGGACGGATCTGTTGTTTTGGGGGAGAAAACGGGCGTTTCGGGCGTTTTGATGGATTTCCCATCGGAAAACCCAGAATACATGGCGTGTGTTCCAGGGGTACACACTGTGTGTTCTTTCCATTTGGGGAAGACGAAGTTTTCTTAAGTACACACTGTGTACTTTACACACCGTGTAGTTGGTGGCTGTGTGACTGGTCGTGTGAATTAGAACACGGAATAGTGGTTTTTAAGGAGTACATGACGTGTACAGTAAAGTACACGCCGTGTAGTGGTACATGGGCATGTGTTTGGGTGAAAACACACACGAAGTAACTTTTTGTGAAAAGTACAAGCTGTGTATAGTAAATTACATGTTGTGTACTATTACACAGGTAGGCCCAATGTGTTCTGACCATGTACTTCCCCGTCTCAGTAATTTGGGGATATCTTGGGCCCTGGAAGTCAGATTTGGGCGTGTGAGTAGTCGATTCAGAGAATTTTCCATGTATATCAGAATGGTGGAATGATTTTTACATTTAGAGTTCATATAAATGATGTTTTGTGGGTTTCTATATAAATGGAGAGGTTCTCCCTCCACTTATCGAGTTCTTTTGTCACCTGAGAGTGAGACTTGGTGTGAATGATAGGTTGGGTGTTCGAACCAACCTGGTGGAGACTTTTTGAGATGAGATAAGCTATGAGATATCTCCTATGACTTATGATTTTGATCATGGTTCCTCTTGTGAGATTTACCTTCTGGCCTATGAGGTCGTGAGACTGGATACTTCCAAGGATCCACTAAGGGATGTCTTTACTTGTGTGTTGACCTAGGGAGTCCCTTGTAGGATCTCTCTCTTGTTCTTCCTTTGATAGGACCCATGTTATGGAATGCCTATGTTTTCCTTAATTTGAGGATTTTGTGTATGATTCCTCCCTTACTCTTCACTGAGGATCCTGTGTAGGATGCCTTCACTCGTGTTTACCTCGAGGATCCTAAGTATGATGCCTCCTCAGTGTTTGACTTGAGGGACCCAATGGGTACCCATTGTTTGACCGACCTTGAGTTGTCATGTAAGGTTCGGGTAGAGATGGTGATCAGGTGTCACCTAGAACCCATGCCAAACTGGTGATCCCTTTGGGCTTTGGATGTATTGTTGGGTTGGGCATTCGGGCCACCCTTACTCATTTGTTCATATCTAACTTGGTTTGCTGATGTTGTAGTGGTTACCAGAGGTGGTTCCTGGTTGGTGGCTATTGAGCTTGACGCGAGGTGTCTTTCTTGTTTTTTGGGATACCTTATATGCTCGTATGCTTGAGTAGAGATTATTTGGATATGAATAGGGTTGTTTTCTATTCTTTGGATGTGGTTGCCCATGCATGTTCTGTTTATGGCCGTTTGGTCCTGTTGAGCCGTTAGGCTTCCTTGATGTTTCCCATGCCTAGTACTATAGGATGGAGTGATTTTTTTATCTGACATGCTTGATATGCTGCAGACTATTTATCCAAGTAGTTCTTGAGGGTTACTTGGGCCATATTGCATTGTTATGCTCATTGACTTACACAGGTCCGCGAGAACCTCGTGTAGGAGACTATAAGGGGAATTAACCAAGTGAGCTTCCTCAGAGAGTCTTTGATCACTTTAGACTATACGAGGAATTCATCGAGTGAGATTCCTTAGAGAGTATTTGAACCGCTTGGGGCTATAAGGGGAATTGACCATGTGATCTTCCTCAGAGAGTCCTTGACCTTGAGGCTATAAGGGGAATTGACTGTGTGAGCTTCCTCAGAGAGTTTATGACTGACCTTAGGATATAAGGGGAATTAAATGTGTGAGATTCCTCATGGAGTCTTGAATAAATTTAGGCTATAAGAGGAATTGAACGAGTGAGCTTCCTCAGAGAGCCTTTGAACTATTTTAGACTATAAGGGGATTTGACCATGAGTGCTTCCTAAGAGAGTCTTTATCTGCATGTGACCAAAGGGGTTAGACTGTGAGAGTTTCCCAGGTGGTAGTATTCTATGTTGGACCCAGGGATTAGACTATAAGAGTTTACCAGGTGGTCATATTCTATGTTGGACCCAGGGGGTTAGACTGTGAGAGCTTCCCAGGTGGTCGTATACTATGTTGTACCCAGGGGTTAGACTGTGAGAGTTGCCCAGATGGTCGTATACTATGTTGGACCTAGGGGGTATTGACTGTGAGAGCTACCCAGAGGTCGTTCATAATTTATTTGATGCTATGTTAGACCCATAGGTTTCATATTATGAGAGATGCCCAGGTGGTCGTGTGTATTTTATTGATGTCTTGTTGAACAAAGGTGTAAGATTGTGAGAGCTTTCCTAGAGGGTTACTTGATTTTCATTAGCTTTCTAAGAGATATAATTCTAGCGTTGGAAGAAGTAGGTACATGTCAATGGGATTACATACCCATAGATCAACTTAATGATACGCGGATTGAGTGGCACGCCGCCCAACTCAATGACCTTGCACAGGATGTCCAGGAGATTGGGATTATGGTCCCAAGGATCGACTGCTGATGTTGTTCTTGTTATTTGAATCACTTAATCATGAATATTCATATTTATGTATATGTGTATAGGTATGAGACTATACATGTGTATGTATATAGATATGGACATCCATGGTGGAACATTACCAGTTGGCAGGGATTACATTCCCTAGGTTCGACTGTGGTTTCACGTTTGGTTTACTTCCTTTGTTGTGTTCCAGCTAGGCTGAGCACGTTGCTATTGCATACACTTAGCAGCACAGTTATAGGTTTCTTGTCGGGGTACCCTACTGAGATTATTTCTCACCCATGCACATGCACCTCGGTGTTTGTGTAGGGATTATGTATACTTTTCAGGTTGAGCATGAGTTGCATGGTGGATAGGGCTAAGGCCCAGTGTTGCATGATCGAGCGGAGCTGCTCGAGTGGTTCTACTGATCGGGCTGTTGCAGTTCGACAATGTCTGGAGATCAGGTACGTGAGTTGGCTCGGAGTTAGTAGCAGAGCCCTGTACTTTTACTTCTAGTTCCTTTTTGTACTTATATCTATATGGTCAGCCCAGTGGGTGACTAGTGTTGTATTGTATTGCATAGCTGTTTGGGATTTTATAGAATCTTACTATTTCATCTTGTTCTATTTCCGTTGTTTATTGCTTCCTCACTCTGTTTACTTTCCATTGTGTATGATACTTAGTTATTTATTGTGTTTTCTTACTCTGGTATGAGGGAATAGTCTCCCCACTATCACATCCTAGGCCCTTGATTCTAGTCGACAACCTCTGACATACGGGGAGGCACACTTGAGGCCTTGTGGTGAACCGACTCGAAGCACTGGTCTAGTGGCTTCTAGGCCGGGATGTTACAAAGTGGTATCAAAGCAGTTTTCTTTCCTGGTCTTTACTATTTGGGATATGGTTGATAGGATTATTAGGAATGTGTTAGAACCTATGATGGATATCGGGTTGGTGAGTCGAGAACACTTATTCCGGTAAAAAGTACTGGTTGTCAGGGTTTGGGATTGCTGTTCTGATTTTGCGATGTTACAGTTGTATATGATTTTCACCTTGAGCGATGCACATGTTGTGTGGTGTTTTGATTTAGTATGGTTCTATGGATCTTGACCATTGGTGAGATGCCAAGGATGGATTTTGACTATTGGATGGCAAAGGCAAGAGGCATCTCATGCATTGTACTGGGAATGTAGGATTCACATCATATAGGCCTGCTAGTGTGTATTTTTACTGACGACTCGGACCTTTTGGTCTACTTACACATACTTTTACTCTGATGGTAGGTTATATGGATCTACTTTGAGGTGTTTTTGTTGAGGTTGATGACTCAGTCCTCTTAAACAGGTGGTACAGTGACCCTAGTTGGTCTATGTGGAACATGATGCATTTTTGTTTAACCCCTCATTGGGTGTTGTTTCTCAGGTCTATGGTTATCTAGTCGAATCTATGAGTATGATGTCGATAGATCACAAGGTTTTTCTTGTGAACTGGACCTCCTTGTGGTATTTCTGCATACGGATACCCGATGAGTGTCAGTTTAGTTTCTCTTCTTCTTGGGTTGGGGACTCCAGGGAGTAGTTCCTTCTGAAGATGCTCAAAGAGGATCAGGGCCCTTATAGGTTGTGTTTTGGTTTTGACTTTCTTTGGTAGTTGTGATCTTTACCTTCTTCTGAGAGGTTTTGGATATTTTGGGATATTTGGTTAGACCTTGTGACCCATTTGTGAGGCTCTTTATGTAGGGCTAGGTGGAATTCCTAGAAACCCTTGGTTTTGACTCAAACTATTGTAGGTCGAAGTCTGTTCCATTCTAGGGAAACCTGTGTGAAATGGTTGACCTGTGCTTGAATCTTGGTCGGGTTTTGGTAGGATGTTAGTGTGGCTTGTAGGGTGCTAGAAATTCCTTCAGTGAAATCTTAGTGTACTCCTGTAAGAGACGATCAAGCACTATCTTGATTCATCTTGAGTATGATAAGAGATCTTCGACCCTATATCGAGCTCCTTCTTCTTTCTTAATGTTCATCCCTGTTGAGGATGGAACCTGTTCTGTTTGTGCTCTCGGAATGGTGTAAGGAAATCCATATGGTGGGGAGTGCACCATTGGACCTTTGAGAGTGGTTTTCCTTGTTTAGGTTAAACTTCGGTGTTTTCTAGGAGCTTTTGAGCTCAGAGTTTTCTTTTAAGATGAGGAAAAGGGTATTCCTATGGTGGGGAGTACTAGTTTGGTCATAGTTGAATATCTTTTGTGTAGAAGGTGGTTGTTAACATTATAGGGCTGGTCGTTAGATGGTCCAGATAGCTTGGTTGTGCAGATGATCGGGTTGGGAGCATGGATGCTGGTCCTTTCACTGGGCTTCTTGGGGATGAGAAGGTTTATGGTGGGGAGTTTGTAAGAACTCGTGTTTTTTCGGACTTTCGTTTTGAGCAGAAATTTGAATTTTTGATGTTGGATGCTTTTGATGGTTAAAATGGTCATTTTACCCTACCAACTGACCTTGGATAATTTTTCTGACAACTCCATTGGTCTCATAATAGGAAGTTTACCCTAGGATAGGAGTTTGGTGGAAATTTGAGTTGTTCTAATTTTAGCGGAATATTTAATATGTAATATTATTAAATTAAATATTAAATTATTAGTGTAGGTTCATTTGTAAATAACTTCTAAATAGAGCGTCGGATTGATATTCTGTCTCCGTGTGAATTAGAACATGGAATAGTGGTTTTTAAGGAGTACACGCCGTGTACAGTAAAGTACACGCCATGTAGTGGTACATGGGCATCTGTTCGGGTGAAAAAGCACACAGAGTAACTTTTTGTAAACAGTTTACACCATGTACAGTAAAGTACATGCCGTGTCCTATTACACAGGTAGGCCCAATGTGTTCTGGCCATGTTCTCTACCATGTACTTCCCCATCTTAGTAATTTGGGGATATCTTGGGCCCTAGAAGTCAGATTTGGGCGTGTGAGTAGTTGATTCTGAGCATTTTTTCTCATAGATCGCAATGGTGTAATACTTTTTTACATTTATAGGACATATAAATGATGTTTAGTGGGTTTCTATATAAATTTAGAGGTTCTCCCTCCACTTATCAAGTTCTTTTGTCACCTAAGAGTGAGACTTGGTGTGAATGATAGGTTGGGTGTTCAGACTAACCTAGTGAAGAATTTTTGAGATGATATAATCTATGAGATATCTCCTGTGACAAATGATTTTGATCATTGTTCCTCTTGTAAGATTTCCCTTCTAGCCTATGAGGCCATGAGACCGAATACTTCCAAGGATCCACTGAGGGATGCCTTTACTTGTGTGTTGACCTAGGGAGTCCCTTGTAGGATCTCTCTCTTGTTCTTCCTTTGATAGGACCCATGTTATGGAATGCCTATGTTTTCCTTTATTTGAGGATTTCGTGTATGATTCCTCCCTTACTCTTCACTAATGATCCCGTGTAGGATTCCTTCACTCGTGTTTACCTCGAGGATCCCAATTATGATGCATCCTCAGTGTTTGACTTGAGGGAACTAGTGGGTGCCCATTGTTTGACTGACCCTGAGTTGTTATGTAGGGTTTGGGTAGAGATGGTGATCGGGTGTCACCTAGAACCCGTTCCAAACTAGTGATCCCTTTGGGATTTGGATGTATTGTTGGGTTGGGAATTCGGGCCACCCTCACATGTTTGTTTATATCTGACTTGGTTTGCTGATGTTGTAGTGGTTACCAAAGGTGGTTCCTAGTTGGTGGATATTGAGCCTGATGTGAGGCATCTTTCTTATTTTTTGGGATTCCTTCTATGCTTGTATACTTGAGTAGAGATTATTTGGATATGAATAGGGTTGTTTTCTATTATTTGGATGTGGTTTCCCATGCATGTTCTATTTATGGCCGTTTGGTCCTGTTGAGCCATTAGGCTTCCTTGATGTTTCCCATGCCTAGTATTGTAGGATGGAGTGATTTGTTTTATCTGAAATGCTTGAGATGTTGTAGACTATTTAGCCAAGTAGTTCTTGAGTGTTACTTGGTCTGTATTGCATTTCTATGCTCGTTGACTTACACAGGGCCATGAGAACCTGGTGTAAGAGACTATAAGGGGAATTGACTGAGTGAGATTCCTCAGAGATTCTTTGACCACTTTAGACTATACGAGGAATTGACTGAGTGAGCTTCCTCAGAAAGTCTTTGAACCGCTTGGGGCTATAAGAGGAATCGACCTTGTGAGCTTACTCAGAGAGTCCTTGACCTTGGGGTTATAAGGGGAATTGACTATGTGAGCTTCCTCAGAGAGTCCTTGACTAACCTTAGACTATAAGGGGAATTGACTATGTGAGATTCCTCAGAGAGTCTTCAATTACTTTAGGCTATAAGGGGAATTGACTGAGAGATCTTCCTCAGAGAGCCTTTGAACTATTTTAGACTATAAGGGAATTTGACCGTGAGTACTTCCTCAGAGAGTCTTTGTCTGCATGTGACCAAAGGGGTTAGACTATGAGAGCTGCCCAAGTGTTCGTATTCTATGTTGGACCCAGGGGGTTAGACTTTGAGAGCTTCCCATGTGGTTTTATTTTATGTTGGACCCCCGGGGTTAGACTGTGAGAGCTTCCCAGGTGGTCGTATACTATGTTGGACCCAGGGGGTTAGACTGTGAGATCTGACTAGGTGGTCGTATACTATGTTGGACCTAGGTATGTGAGAGCTACCTGGAGGTCATTTATAATTTATTTGATTCTATGTTATACCCATTGGGTTCAGACTATGAGAGCTGCCTAGGTGTTCATGTGTTTTTGATTGATGGCTTGTTGAACAAAGGGGTTAGACTGTGAGAGCTTTCCTAGAGGGTTACTTGATTTTCATTAGCTTGCTCAAAGATATAATTCCAGCATTGGCCAAAGAAAGTACATGTCAATGGGATTATGGACCCAAAGATCGACTTAATGATACACAACTTGAGTGGCAGGACGTATAGCTCAATGCCCTTGCATAGGAGGTCCAAGAGATCGGGCTTATGGTCCCAAGGATCGACTGCTGATGTTGTTCTTGTTATTTGAATCACTTAATCATGAATATTCATATTTATGTATATGTGTATAGGTATGGGACTATACATGTGTATGTATATAGATATGGACATCTATGGTAGAACTTTCCTAGTTAACATGGATTACATTCCCTAGGTTTGACTGTGATTTCACATTTGGTTTACTTCCTTTGTTGTGTTCCACCTAGGCTAAACATGTTGCTGTTGCATACACTTAACAGCACAATTATAGGTTGCTTGTCTGGGTGCCCTACTGATATTATTTCTCACCCCTACACGTGAACCTCAGTGTACATGTAGACCTTATGTACGCTTTTCAGGTTGATCACGGGTTGCATGGTGGATAGGGCCGAGGCCCAGTGTTGCATGATCGAGCGGAGCTGCTCGATTGGTTCTACTGATTGCGCTGTTGTAGTTAGACAGTGTCTGGAGATCGGGTATGTGAGTTGGCTCAGAGTTAGTAACAGAGCCCTGTACTTTTACTTTTAGTTCCTTTTTGTACTTGTATCTGTATGTCGGCCTATTGGGTGACTAGTGTTGTATTGTATTGCATAGATGTTTGGGATTTTATAGCATCTTACTATTTCATCTTGTTCTATTTCATTTTTTTATTGCTTTCACACTCTGTTTACTTTCCACTATATATGATACATAGTTATTTCTTCTATTTTCTTACTCTGGTATGAGCGCATAGTCTCCCCACTATCACACCCTAGGCCCTTGCTGCTAGTCGGCAGCCTCTGGCGTATGGGGAGGCGCACTTGAGGCCTTGTGGTGAACCCGCTCAAAGCACTGGTTTAGTGGCTTCCGAGTCGGGACATTACAGAATGTGCCTGCTATGGTCCCCTTCTGGAGTCTGATTCTTGTAGAGTTTTTCTGATCATTAAGCACAATTTTAGGTGGCTGGAAGGCCTTGAGGTGGCCCGAAGGCCTTAATGTGGTTCAAAGGACTTTAGGTGGCCCGAAAACCTTACTGGCTCGAAGGCCTTGGGTGGCCAGAAGGTCGTAAAGGACCCGAGGGCCAAACTGGTGGCCTGAAAGCCCAAACGGATGAATAGTTCTAGTTTCTATAGTGCCGAACAGTGTCTGCTATAGTACCTACTACAACACCTGATACAGTACTACTACAGTTCCCCCAAAAATATGTCTCCGCCCAATTTTGAACTCAGGTCTCTTGGATGCACTTGCCGAGTTCTCACCAACTAGGCTGGGGCTCTTGTGCAGGTATGAATATTATAAAATTTGATTCTTTTATTCTGATGGGTATAAGATACCAATTGTATATTTTAAAAATATAGTAAATATATATGATTTCATAAGTTCAAGTGAATAATTTAGAGATGAAGCTTGATGTAACGAGACAAATAGTTTCTAAATGGTTGACTTCAAGATGGAGAGGAATTTCAAGGGTGTGAATTTTTTTCTCATTTAAATTTCTAAAATAATTGGTTATTTTAAATAAATGAGATTATTTTTTATGGTAATTTTATTCCTTTTATTTCTATATTTGGGAAAAGAAATTGATAGAATTGTTTTGTCTAAGATAAAACTTTACCCAGTTTATTAAAATATAATGAAGTTGTTCCTACCACCTATGAGTGAAATATTTTAATGTTTTCTTCTTTTAAAAAGGAAAAATGATCCATGAACATAGAATTCCATATGTGATATAGAAAAAATAGTTTATTTGTTAGATATTCCTACTAAATGGAAATATATGCTATTTATTAAAACACAAATTAGTTTGTGTTGTCTTAGAAATATATCTTAAATAGAATATTATGTTTAAGAGGCTATTAGGAGTATGTTTGGACTTATAGAAGATAAAATTTAACAAATAAAAGATTTCACCATTCTAATATTGAGTTATTTTTCACTAAATATACTAAAAAGTTAGGATATATGACACTAAAAAAAATATAAAAAAGTTATATTTTGTAACTATAATAAAGTGAAAATCACTATTCCCTAAAGGTTTATACCAACAAATTCACAAAGTGTATCACTTAATGTCCTAAAAGAGTTTAGGTCATGGTATTAATAGATATGAAAAGAGTTATATTAGTTACTGTAATAAAGTGGATATCACTTTATCCTAAAATATTTTAGGATATGCCAAAAAAGTGATAGTGTGTATAGCTACATTATTTAAAAAATATTTTAAGGAAAATGTTTGATGAAAATGGTTTTATGGATGATGATTATTTACTTAGAAAGAGTTAAAAGTATACAACAGAAGATAACATTATAACATTTTATGTTATTAAGTCAAGGAGTTTTGAAAATGAATTCAAAGAGTAGAACTTATAGAATATGATTCCTAAGTCTCACCATTATTAAAACTAGCTTGCTTATTAAATGTTACTCACTGAGAAATTAGTGGGAGTATTTTATTAGATGGCCACATAAGGAAGTGATAAGAATTACATATATAGATATAATGTAAAAAAACCATTTCTATAGAAAAAACATGAAAGTCATGTAAAATCTCTTAAGATATTGGTTATAATGGTTGTAAACATATCATGTATTTATAATAAATGAAATATCCATTTATAATTCATTCATGTGTGTTGAAACTTTGTAATTTCCCAGAATCAGATGCCACTAAAAGGTACTCTGAGCTCGGTGAGTCATAAGGCCTAAAACGCATCTCCCTAAATGCCAGAGGCTACTGACTAGTAGTGAGGGCCTTGGTTAGTCCATGGGGAGACTATGCACTCTTTGGAATAGTGCAGCACAATGGAATATCAATAACATATACCAATAGTGGAACTAGTAAACCGTACAAAAGAAGCCAAAAATGGAAGAATTATAGTATAAAAAATCTAGAAATCATTTTATAAACAAGATGATGATATATGTCACATGTTTCTAATAAAAAATTAAAAAAAGGAATACAAGGAAAATGTACAATCCATGTAACAAAAGTACAAAAAGGACAAATGAACCCCAACACCATCACAAGCCTCATCTTGGTCCCATTCTCTCCTTCTCCTAAGCAGCATATCAAGTACCTAAAGGAGGGTGCTAGCCCTTATCACTATCTGCAATCATATAATCTGTTCGAGACCAAAAAAATAACCCAAACAGGGTGTGAGACTAAATCCCAATAAGAAACCACACAAGGACTATGCCAATCAGTTAGTGAATATATATAGCTGGTAGTGTGCAATAAAAAACAATAAGCAAGGAAGAACTCAAAATTAACACCCTACATGCTCTGTTTTTCATTTCATATCAATTTAACATTTCAATTATATTGAAATTTATAACTCTCAAGATCCGGATCAAAACTAGAATCCCTCATATAACTGGTATCACAAAAAATGACTCAGAAGGTCATCTAAACAAGTACTAGTGAAGACCAAATCCAAGATTATTATTTAGATTGAAGATGCATCATAAGTCATTCTATTTATAATTAAATTCAGAACCTGAGCTCATCCTTGACATTCCTAAGTTGTAATTCAAGTATCATTTCATGTGAAATATCAACTAACACCCTACAAGCCCATCTGTGGAAAACCTCTCAGAAACTGAGTATCGCTTTAGGTGAGGTATAACATCCCATCCAATCGAGTCCATCGTCAGCGCTCCTTAATGTAAGCTCGAGAATCACCCTTGGAATAATATTTTAATTCCCTTTGAGTCTGTCCATGACATTATCATAACAATCCATGTATCCCTCAGCATATAAGTCTACCACTAATGAGTCAATCCATGACATCCCTCATTTTGATCCATGTATCACTCATGATAATATAATTTTAACCATTGAGTCCATCCATGGAATCCTATAGTGGATTCATGTGTCCCCCAAGGTATAAAGGTAAATAGTCACGTGAGTTCATCCATGGCATTCTAAATTGAATCCATGTATCACCCAAGGATATTTATCATTTAACCAATTCAATTCTATTTAAGCATTTAATTAGACATGCTAAGGTCAAAACCAAGAGTATCTAGTATCAAGATCACCTAAAAAGGTGTATCAAGCCTTGGCCATCCTCAAAGGGCTTGGAATTTCATTTTATCATGCAGACATATTTTGTATGACATGGTTTAAAGTATAATAAGATACTACGTGGCTTGGTTATCCTATAACTCACATGGTAAAAACAATAAATGGTGCAATTCATTCTTATTAAGGCAATTGAAAAATAAGGACAAACTCAATAACTTGCCTTCAAATACTCACATGGGCATTTTTATCATAACAATACTAATTATCATATCAATATATCACATGGATTAAATATCATATATCTCACATGGTAAAAAAATTAATTTGAACAATTCAATCCAATTGCATCGATTCATGTCATGGACACTACTTTACTCGCATGGGTAAGGAAACATGCTTTAAATAACAAACGAAACATGATTTAAACAATAAAGGAAACATGTTTCAAGGGGGAATTCACTCATCCAATACCCTTATTTTTTTAAATTAAAATCTATAAAAATTTAAATTTAATTCACAGGACAATTCATATTCTGATATCCCATGACATGGGGTAAAAGGCATGCCTCTTTGGCATCCAAGGCTAAAATTCATAAATGGTCATTCAAGGAAACTCACCCATGGGGTGGTTTTTATTCAAGGTATAAAACCTATAATATTCATAAATATTCCTATTCAATTACCTAAAATGGGATAGGAAATAATAGGGTTCAATTTCCATTAAGTTGCCCCCCAGAAAATGGGCGTGCGGTACGCCGACACATACAAACATTCTAGATTTCAATTAAAATCACATGAACACCTACCTTAGGCTTGTTATTGATAGCTCATCCAGTATCAAGCTCTAATTCATAATAGTTTGGAATAAATCTTAATAATGTAAAAATAATGAGAAATTAGGGCATATGAGCATAAATCCAAATAGCATAGTCAATATCCAGAAGAATCAAGAAAGGATAAAAAAGAATTAAGGCCTTACCATTACAGATCCCAAGAGATAAACCACATTCAAATTAGAAATCAGATGGAGAAGAAATATAATATCCAAGATTATTCGATATTGTGATTTTTTCCAAAGGGGAAGCTACTATCCATTTGAACAAAACCCAAAATAGGGTTAAAATAAGGTTTTTATTTTAAATTTAAAATATTAAAAACCCAACACAGTAGGGCTCACACGGTTTATTCACATGGTTTGTCAAACCATGTAAAAACCATTCTTGGTTTACTATAGTTATGGGGAAACCACATGGTTTACTAACCGTGCAGTAATTATATAAAAATCTTCTATCAAAGTATACTAAAAATAAAGATCTGACACATGATTTATCAAACCATGCAGCCTATTCTTTTCACCCAAAATTAGGGTTCCAGGCTCCGGAACAGATTCAGACACCCCTGAGACATTTATAACCCCAAATAGAATTCATATTAGGCCATATTTAAGTAATTAAACTAAGAAAAGGCAAAAAAAGAGATCTGTTCCTCAAAGAAGAACCAGGTTTTTACAAACTTTACTTTACATGATCAGTCGAATGATAAATATCCCCTAAAAGTGTAAAATTTGAGTTGTCCCTTACTTATGATCATCATGGGGTGTAATGGGTTATGATTATATATAAATGTTATATTGAATATATTCTTATATACATTATAAAGGGTTGTATATGAGTTATGAAGAATATATTCTTTAGGTAACAAGTATAGACTTATTACTTGGGCAGATTCATGAAAGTATATCTCATGGAATGTCATAAGGTCATAGATATACTTAGGGGTGTATGCTTATTATCAATAATTATTACTTGAGGTTGATGAGATACCTATAATGAGAACCTTTATACTTTGATACCCTACTTATGAAAAAAAAAACAAATAAACATAGCTAAATAGGGGGTTGTTGGGTATATTATTGATCATGTTATTGGTTGAAGTGAAACCAAGATGGGATTTATCAACTTATATGATAAGAAAATACATCTAACCCTTTATTGAATTAGAATGAGGAAATTCTTGTAAATTTTTAGTTATTTCACATATGATGTGTTCAACTACTTGGATAAGTTACATGTGATATACCTATCATATAGATGAATAATTTGTTATGTATTCATAAATATGGTCAGTATTTTTTATAGAATCAAGAAATGATGAGATTCTATTACTATATTGACATGTTCCATGTTTATTGGTCACTTGATGTCATGGAAAATGAGAATATATAAGATACATATGATGTATATGATACAAATTTTGGTGGACATGTTTGTATAGAGAAATGAGTATGTTTGATTGAGATCACACTAGACCCCTTAGTATCTTAAGTAGCACTGATGCTTCTCTAGAGGCCAATCTTTTCTTACACCTATTGTATTAGGATTTCATAGTTGTTATCAATGCTGCTAAGTCCCATAGGGTCACATAGTTGGTCCCTTGTATAAGGATAAAGTTTTAGAAAAAGTGTTTGTTCAAAATGAAGAGAGTTTTATAATAAACCATATCCAAAAGAGTTTGTATGGATTCACAAAGTGTTGTGAAGTTTTTTATAAAGTCCTTATGATATTTTAGTGAAAGTGGGAAATTGTTGGATCTGCACTAAAATGTACATGAATAATTTGCATGTACACATGAATATGGTGCATGCGATATATTTATATATAATATATTTGATATTATATATATGAGTGTACATTTAATATGTTCATATGATGCATGTATTATTTCATGCATGTGATGCATAAAATATAAATATAAATAAATGTATATATATATATGATATATATTAATTATTCATGCAATGCATAATAATGATAAATATATATTATTTATTATTATTTCTTATGAATTGTTTAATTGGTTAAAATCCATTTATGAGTGAATTAAAGTTTTTTACATTAATTCATTAAAATCGTTCAATGAATTATCCCAACTAGAATAGATGGATGAGATGAATTGGAGGATCCTCAAGCTTTGGCTATATATGATGATGAAATCATATTGTTATCTCAACTAGGTTAACTATCATGAGAGGGGTGGTGAATTAGGGTATGATAGATTAAAAAAATTTCCCCATCAGATCTTGTTTTTTTTGTAATTTTTTTTCTTATCTCCCTTTCCTGTAGTAATGTATGAACAAAAATGAGAACAGGGTAGAACAATTTTACTTTATTCACCCTCACCGGGCCACATATAAGGAGAATATAATGGAAATGTTTTGATGTAGCAAATACACTAAGGCTTACTTCTAAAATAAAGTTTGGGCTATATCACTTTTATGACCAGACTCACTGCCCTTAAAATGTTTAGAGAAGACTCACTATCCCTCTTATTTTACAACCAATAACAATTTTAAAGCTCACTGCTCTTTCAACTGAAGTGTGATCACAACTCCTATAGAAGAATATCATGTTATTCTGAATGACCTTAGATTTTTTTCACACACATATATAAGTGTTCCATGAAGTCTTGTTTTCACCCAGTAGATGAAATACAATTTTTTTTATACTTTTAGTTTATAGAAATTAATTTCAAGAACTGTTTTATTCCCTTCATGAACTTTCTTTCACCCTCTATAAACTGTCTTGTATCTTCTGCGAACTACCTTACAATGCATGACATGAGTTCTTAAAAGAAAACCTTTTCTTTGTGAGCCTTCTCAATTTCAAATATGTCTTATGCCTCACTAACCAATGATAATTCAGGGATTTAATTCACTCCATAGATGGACTTTGCTTCGCGGCTTCCTTTGCTTCATGGATTATGCTTTCAAATAATCCTCCCTCACAAACCTCTTTCTCCTTTGAATAATTCTCTCTCTTAAACCTCTTTCTTCTTCGTAAAATCACTCCCTCACTAACCACTTCCTTCTCAGAATTTTTCCCTTGCAAACCACTTCAAACTTCACCAAATTCTTCTATCGATGATCTTCTCTAACAAATTTTTCTTATTTTAATTATCAGATTGTGGGTCTTTATATAGGAAAATATATTTGAAAAACTCACTAATCCTAATTAACTAATACCATAATGTGGTACATCCTTCACTGTGAACTTTATATACAGCCTGCATAGTGAATTTAATCATTTTTGGTGACCCTTAACTCACCACCTTCCTCAATAAACAATAATCCCATTGAGGCAGACTAAAATCATTTCCTTCACCCGCAAACAAAAAGACTCTCATGAATTGATTTCACTTTGCATATCACATTTAATCCTTCATGGTTCGCATAGTGATTATCCACTAAATGAGGATAATATTCATTGGTAATATATATAATATTCATGTTCTTTATTATTCATAAACACCATTTTAGTGCATTTTACACTTTGAACATCATTTCACATTATGATTTTAATACCTTCTTAAATTGCACTATTATGTGGTACATTTTTTAACATCATTTAAAGTACCCAATGATTCATCTGATTTTAAGGAATATAATTATACATATTTTAATTTGATATTTTTTTAAATTTATCTACACTTAAATATGAACATGTTTTATTCAGGGATCAATGGAGAATTCATGGAGGATGATGGAGATATTTGGCAATGAAAGGAAGCAATTCTGGAGAAGGCAGATTGGACACCATCCCACTGATGAGACTGTGGGGCCCCAAATATAGGCCCAATTAACCCCAAATTTTGTTTTATTCTATAATAAATGTATAGGAACAAATCACTCTTCAGGATCCAATGCTAATTCAGCCTCCATGGTGTCCATTTAGGCGGACCAAGTTAGAGATAAAATTCTGGGCCAAATTCTGCGACCCAGAAAAACATCCCACTAATATGATCATATCTCGGAATAAACAACTTAAAATGGGCTATAATTTTACAGTAGGTTAGAAAAAATCTATAGATCCATTTTATTATTCTATGGCCCACTCTGATTCGGCCATCTAGAAGGACTTACAAGCATGTATATTTGGTGGAAGAAAGCTGGCTGCCACCTCGGGTCAAGGGTAGAAAAGTCTCCTCTCCCTTACTTTCCACCAACCTAGCCCTACCATACTCAAGTGGGATCCTTTGTAATATTGTAGGATCGACCAAAGACTCCCAAAATTACTATTTAAGGCAGTGGTGGTGAAGGAGTTTTTAATCTTTAGTGCTTGGTTCAATTGTAATGTTATGATGCGATTTTGTTGTCTCAAATTTGTCTTTCACTTGTAAGTTGTTCAATTCACTTTAGTTTCTTAATAAAAGTTCTTCTTCTCATATTATTCTATTGTTCTACATCTCACTTTGATACTGTTACCTCAAGGTGTGAATTAATTCACACCAAATATTGTGAAATCATTCACACAACGGTGGAGTGATCATTTTATTTTTGTTGTTTTCTTTACTTCTCCATGTCCTCCCTCATGAGTCTACTTTCCGCTTCCATTGAAACCATAGAATCAATAGAGGGATAAACCACTTATGGGTTGATACAAGGGAGTATAAAGGGGCTGGATTTGATGTTATTTATCACCCCATTAATGTATAATCACTTCTTAAATTGAGATTTTTATTTGATGATTTTTAAACTCCATCGTCCTTGTTGAATTTAAGGCCACACATTCATGTGCTAATACAAAAATTTACCTTAAAGTGTTCAAAACTTTGATCATTAAAGTGTATAGGTGATTAGTATTAAAGGGTGTAGGCATTAAACCAGTAAGTGATGATGTTGTTTTATCTTCTTAAATGAACCCATCTCAAATATAAGAAATTGAAATCTTTGAAAAGGAAATACGTCCAATCCACCCCGAGCGATAACCTAGGATCAACTCATTCTTTTAAATTGAATTCACTAAAATCTGTTAGATATCCTCTAAACTCATCTAAAATCAATCCAATTTCTCCACTTCATAGCCAAAAACAGTCCATAGAATGTACATGTCTATAGGTTTCTTCTTAGGTCTCTGAGGATTCGATAACCCAAACTATACTACAAGGACCATTTTACCTTCATCTCTTGGGTAAATTTGAGTGAGAATAAAATTTTGGCGCCGTTGCCGGGGACCCGATTAATTCATCTAAACACCCATTTTATTATCCCCCATTTCTTCTTTTCTCATCCAAATTCTCTTATCTTGTCCCTTTCTCGTTTTTTTTCTTTTGGCGCATGTCCGCCTACACCCGCGATCAATCGAACCGTCTAGTTAGGGTGGATAGTCCTGGGGTTGGGGAGTCAAGTACACCAAGGGAACTCTTTCAATTAGATCCTAATCTTCCTAACACCCCCGAGTCAAAAATTGATCCCATTTCAATGGAAGGTCTTTAAAGAAACCAACTCATAAACCCGGGTGGGAACCAAAATGGAAACCCAAATGAGGCAGCCCCAAACTTGGGGAATACGGTCGATCAAACCATGAATGACTACCTCACACCTACTTGGACCAATGACCCCTCATGAATTAGACACAATTCCCTAGGAGATTCCAACTACATATTCAAACCCCATGTCCTAAACCATCTTCCCACATTCCATGGAATGGAGTCCGAGATGCCCTACCTTCACATTAAGGAGTTCAATGACATTGTAGAAACCATGTGTACCCCACATCAACTAGAATCAGCTAAGATGAGGCTATTTCCTTTTTATTTAAATGATCGAGCTAAAAATTGGCTAAACAATTTGAGACCATCATCCATCAACTCTTGGTACCAACTACAAAGAGAATTCTACAAAAAATACTTTCCCACCGTAAAACAATTGCACTTAAAAAGAGTATCCAAAACTTTTTTGAAAAAGAGGGAGAGTCATTCTATGAAACATGGGAGAGGTTCAAAGACACTCTAAACATGGTTCCACACCATGATTTTTCTATTCTTGAACAAGTGAGAAATTTCTTTGAAGGTTTGGATCTGGGGAACAAACAATTCATTAACATGATGTGTAATGGAACCTTTAAAAACAAAGCCCCAAATGATGCTTTTGAGTATCTAGAAAGCCTTTCTGAAAAAAATCAAACATGGGGAACTTCACCTTATTCTGAAAATCCACAAAGAACTACTGGAATTCATACACTTAGAGAAGAGGAAAGCCTTAGGGCTAAACTCGCAGCACTCTCTTGGAAGGTTTAAGAGATAGACCTTAGGAAAGTCCATGAAATACAAATTGTTGACCCTGTTTGCACAATTTGTGACAAACATGACCATAAGACAGAAAACTGCCCAACCATTCCATCCATAAAGTATGTTCTTTTAGGAGGACCCCCAGTGGAAGTAAATGCCTTGAACTTTCAAAAGCCTCAATACCAAAAAAACTTCAATCCTAGGTAGAACGACCACCTAGGCTTCTGCTGGAAAGATAACCAACAACCTAGCCAACCACAGGGACAAAATCCTTACCCCAATCAGAACTACCAAACCCATAACTAGTTCCAAACCCAACCTATCCAATACCAACAGCCACTGGTCCATTTTCAACAAACCATCCCACCTCCAAAATATCCCCCTGGGATAAACCAACCTACTCAAGCACCCACCCAAACTGTTCCACAAATCCTACTAGAACAACTGGGAAAACAAATGGAGAGGATGAACTCAGAAGTCTCTTCCCTAAAACAAGAACTTCAAACCATCAAAACTGGAAAGGCACCCATGCCTACTCAGGCAGTTCCATCCTCAACTTCAAGGGGAGAGTCAAGTTGTGCTCAAATAACTCATGAATAACTAAAGGCTGTGATTATTTTAAGAAGTGGGAAATCAATTGAGAAACCTGAACAACTAATTCAGAACCCACCTGAAGATTTAAACTTGGATGAAAATTCAAATGAACCACAAGATCAAACTGAGGAAACTGATAACAATGTGAAAGAAACAACTCTTCAACAAACAACCCCACAACCTGCACCATTTCCTCAATGCATGAGGGGGAAACCCAAGCCTGAACTGAGTGAAACGTTGAGGGAAATCTTCTCACAAGTCAAGTTGAACATTCCCCTTCTCGATGCCATCCAAACCATACCTTCCTACTCAAAGTACCTTAAGGACTTGTGCACTTTTAAAAGAAAATTTTCACATAAAAACCAAGTCCTTTTGGCTGCTAATGTGAGTACCACCATTCAAGGGACCATTCCTCATAAGTTGAAAGACCCAGGTTCCCCTTACATCAATGTTGAACTATGAGAGAGCAAAGTTTTCAAGGCCTTGTGTGACTTAGGTGCTAGTGTCAATCTCATCCCATATGTTGTGTACTGCCAGTTAGGCCTAGAAGAGTTTCAACCCACATCTGTCACACTTCAGCTTGCTGATCGTAGCATTAGGGTTCCAAAGGGGATTTTGAAGGACATTCTGGTAAAGGTTGAAAACTTCATCTACCATGCTGATTTATTTGTCCTTGACAACCATCCAAACTTAGGAAATAAGGAACAAACCCCAATCATCCTTGGTCATCCTTTCCTTGAAACAATCAAATCTGTTATCCGAGTTTGAAATGGGAACATGACCATCACCTTTGGGAACATGAGTCTAGACTTGAACATCTATAATGCAAGCTCACAAATAGGGGATGACGAGGACATTCATGAAGTAAACATGATAGGAATCATTGATAATTAATCCATGGAACATCAAGGAATATTTGATGAATGTTTAAGTCAGGATGAGATTGATTTCCTTTGTTCACATGAAGGAAGTTTATCTCCTTGGCTTGAATCATTTTCAAATTGCTCTTATGATGAAGTCTTAGGTCCAACAATCAGTGAAACCTTTCAGGAAACCATTTTCATGGAGACCACTCCAACATCCTTCCCTAAATCTGATCAGGATAATATAGTAGCTAAAACTTTTACATGTGGGGAATCAATCCTATCTAAAACTTTAGGAAATAAAATTGATCTTGATCTAATGTCCCAATCTTCTGCTGAAATTCTGAACCAACCTGATCTTGAATTGAAGGAACTTCCTGCTGTACTAAAGTATTCCTTCCTAGGGGACAATCAAACACATCCTATTTTCATTTATTCTTCTCTTGAATCCAATCATGAGAGGATGCTTATAGATGTCCTTAGTAAGCATAAGAAATCCATTGGTTGGACCCTTTATGATATTCCTGGGATTAGCCCACTTATCAGGACTCATAGGATTATTCTGGAATTTGATTCAAAGCCATGTCGTCAACCTCAAAGACGACTCAATATTAATCTCATGGAGGTAGTGAGAAAATAACTTCTGAAATTGTTAAAAGCTGGTATCATATATCCTATAGCTGAGAGTGAATGGGTGACACCAATCCAAGTGGTTCCAAAAAAGGCTGGAATCACAGTGATAACCAATGAGGATAGAGAGATTCTTCCAACAAGGGTGAGTAGTGGATGGAGGGTCTGCATTGACTATAGGAAGCTAAACTCATTCACCAAGAAGGACCATTCCCCCTTACCATTCATTGACCAAGTGCTAGAGAGAGTGGTAGGTCATGCCTTCTACTGTTTCTTATATGGGTACTCAGGGTATAATAAAATTGAGGTCTCCCTAGAGGATCAAGGGAAGACTACATTCACATGTCCTTTCGGTACCTTTGCCTTCAAACGCATGCCCTTCGGGTTATGCAATGCCTCTGGAACCTTCCAGCGGTGCATGATGGGAATATTCTCAGACATTGTAGGAGATTTTCTAGAGGTCTTTATGGATGACTTCTCTATGTTTGGGGATACATTTGAGGGATGTCTGAGGAATGTAGAGAGAGTCTTATCAAGATGTGAATAAAATAATCTAGTCCTAAACTGAAAAAAATGCCATTTCATGGTTAAAGAGGGACTAGTTCTAGGCCATCTGGTCTCAGGTAGGGGGATTGAAGTTGATAAAGCCAAGGTTGACATAATTCTTCACCTTCTATCACCCAAAACTGTCAAGGAAGTAAGGTCTTTCTTAGGACATGCTGATTTCTTTAGAAGATTCATCAAGGACTTTAGTTCAATCTCCCGTCCACTTCGTGCTCTCCTAGTAAAGGATGCTCCATTTGTTTGGACAGAAAGCTGTGAGGGTTCATTCTCAACCCCCAAATACTCTCTCACCTTTCCCCCCATCATGAAATCTCCAAATTGGAACCTTCCTTTTGAACTTATGTGTGATGCCAGTGACTTTTCTGTAGGATCTGTGTTAGGAAAATGTTGTGATAAAACTCCTTATGTCATTGCTTATGCAAGCAAATACTTAAATGATGCCCAAATCAACTACACCACTATTGAAAAGGAGTTACTTGCTATTGTGTTTTCTTTAGAGAAGTTTAGGTACTAACTCTTAGGATACCCCATCATTGTGTTCACTGACCATTCTGCACTAAAATAACTCTCCCAAAAACAAGATGCTAAGGCTAGACTGATTAGGTGGGTCCTTCTCTTACAAGAATTTGACCTCACAATCAAGGATAAAAAGGGAGTTGAAAATGTTGTAGCTGATCACCTATCTAGGATGGAATTCAAAGACAACTCAAATCACCTTTCTGTGTCTGATTCATTTCCTGATGAACACCTATAATCTGTGAGTGACTGCCCTTGGTATGCCAACATAGCCAATTTCTTAGTTATAGGAGTCATTCCAAAATTCTTAGGGACTCAAGATTTAAGGAAATTCCTTTTTGATGTTAGACACTATGTGTTTGATGATCCATACCTCTATAAGTTCTGCCCTGACCAAGTCATTAAGAGGTGTGTCCCAGAATCTAAACAAGAGTCCATCCTTAAATTCTGTCATTGTAAGGCATGTGGAGGTCACTTTTCCTCTAATAAAACATCTGCTAAGATTCTTCAATGTGGTCTCTTCTGGCCCACCCTTTTAAGGGGCTCTTACACATTTTGTCAAAGTTGTCCTAGGTGTCAACAAGTAGGGTCCATCACAAAAAGGAATCAAATGCCACTCACTCCCATATTAGTGGTTGAAATATTTTACTGTTGGGGAATTGATTTCATGGGTCCCTTCCCAAACTTTAGGGGATACCTGTACATACTCTTAGCTGTTGATTATGTCTCAAAATGGGTTGAGGCCATTCCCACTAAGTCCAACGATCATCAAGTTGTGATTCAATTTCTAAAAGAGAACATATTTTCTCAATTTGAAATTCCTAGGGCTATAATCAGTGATCGAGGAACCCATTTCTGCAACCACCCATTCTCTTCACTCATGTATAAGTATGGTATTTCTCATAAAGTGTCCACTGCATACAATCCTCAAACCAATGGTCAAGCTGAGTTAGCGAATAGGGAGATTAAGCAAATTCTTGAAAAAACTATCAACCCCTCTAGGAAAGATTGGTCTGAGAAACTCTTAGAAGCTCTTTGGGCCTATCGAGCCGCATATAAAACCATTTTAGTAATGTCCCCATATAGGTTGGTTTATGGAAAATCATGCCATTTACTTGTTGAAATAGAGCATAAGGCCTTTTGGGCAATTAAGAAAATGGATTATGACCTCTCATTGGCCAGAACAAAAAGGAAATTAGATCTTAACGAATTGGAGGAACTAAGGATGGAGGCTTATGAAAATTCAAGGATTAATAAAGCTAGAGTTCAAGCCTACCAATATAGGAATATCAAGGTCAAACATTTTGAACCGGGAAAACTTGTGCTCTTGTATAGTTAAAAGCTTCATTTACACCTAGGAAAGTTAAGGTCTAGATGGTCAGGACCTTTCATAGTGCATCATGTGTACCCCCATGGGGTAGTAGAGATTCAAGATCCCACAAGTGGTTACATTTTCAAGGTCAATGGTCAAAGGTTAAAACCATTCATTGAATCATTCAATAAACAGGAAATAGAGGTTGAGCTAACTGAGCCAACCTATGAACCAGGAAAAAATTAATAGATTTAGGGTCCATGTCAGGATAACGACATTAAACAAAGCGCTGAATGGGAGGCAACCCATGGTTTTCAAGTTTCCAATAATTTCGTTGTTTTAATCAACTTTATATTTTAAATAGGGTTAATGAGACATTTTGATATTTCAAAATAAAAAAACTAAACTGTTGACCTATTCTTCTATAATAAGTATGGATGGGTACGAAATGGGAACACCATATTCATCTGTGTCACGTGGTGTGATCCTTGAGTAATACCTTACCCAGAAATTTAAAAAGAAGACAATGTATCATCTGTTTAATTTACTTTATTTTTATGTGTTTGTAGGTTAAAAAAATACAAAAAAATAAATAAAAATATAATAATAAAAAAAGTACACATCGTAGGTCGTGGGGAAAACCATATCACAACCGGTGAAGTTGTGGGGATTCGAACCCAGGACCGAAGGGAGACATGGGCGCGCACTTACCACTGACCTACGGCTTCTTGTGCTTCCTTATTCTATAATTTATATATATATACTTATATTTTAATTCCTTTATTATATAAATATATATATTTATATATATTGTTTTTTTGTTTTGTTTTTATTGTTTTTCCTTTTTCTACTAGGGAACTCTGCAAGTGACATGGATATCAAAGGATTGAAAGGAAGCAACAAGAATTTCAACTTCAACCACCAGGTGACTTCATTCCATGACCCTCATTTTCAATTTCCTTTTTGAACTTTCATTCTCTACCTCTACCCCCTTCTAAATTTTCTTTTCTTTAAACACTGGGGACAGTGTTATTTTAAGTTGGGGGGGGAGATAAAATAAAAAATGCTTTTGTGTTAAAAAAAATGATAAATGATTTGAAAAAAATTGTGAAAATGGAAGGAAAAATTCCTTTAACTTTGAACATGGTAATACACATTGCACACTTTGAAACTGAATATCAAATAATTTAGTATACCCTAATTCTGATTTTAATCCGTTTATAATTTCATGAGTATAGATTTTGGAAAGTGTGGCTGTCCAATGTGATATTTCATTGTTTATATTTTCATCCAAATAAAAAAAATATCACAATGCACGTCCTTTGGATAGTGGGGTATTAGTTTGAGTTCATGGGGTCCCCTAAATAAATAGTATAGGTTTGGTGATCATTTTAGTTTAATATGAGTATTCAAAAAAAAATTGTGCGTAGAGTAATGAAATGACCTAATGCGTGGCTTTCGGAACTTGGGGATCGTGACTCCATAGTTTTCTGGCCCAGAGTTAGTAATTTTATCTCTATTTTTGGTAATTTGAATTTGTTTTTGACTGAGTTAACTCAAGATGATGCCCGAGTATGTGGGCTTCACTTGGTACCCTAAGGACTTTGAGCTTGGGAGTCATCGGCAAAGTCTCACTACAGGGGTTGACTCTTTTGAATGCAACTTCAATTACCATGGAAAAATTGCAAAAACAAAAAAAACAAATTATACAAAAAAATGAATACTCATATTAATATTGAAATGTGATTCCACCTAGAGCTTCCCTAATTTCCCCCTTGAATAAAGATGAACCCCCATGTCTATTGAAATTCACAACACATCCATATACTTAATTGATATTGGATGAAATATGGAAATGAATTTGAACAAAGGAATGAGCTTGGGATTGGGATATACTTATGAAACTATCTTGTATTAAAATATTTTGATGGGTTTCATTATTGTTTGGTATACTGTTTTTTGGTGATCATTGTGTATTAAAATGTTTTTTGGAAAAGGGAATTCGAATTTCATATTGTTGAGATATATTTTGCTCGGGACTAGCAAAACTCAAGTTGGGGGGTGTGATTAGCCACTAAATGAGGCTAATATTCATTGGTAATATATATAATATTCATGTTATTTATTATTAATAAACACCATTTTAGTGCATTTTACACTTTGAACATCATTTCACATTATGATTGTAATACCTTCTTAAAATGCACTATTATGTGGTACATTTTTTAACATCATTTAAAGTACCCAATGATTCATCTGATTTTAAGGAATATAATTATACATATTTTAATTTGATATTTTTGGAAATTTATTTTCACTTAAATATGAACATGTTTGATTCAGGGATCAAAGGAGAATTCATGGAGGATGATGGAGATATTTGGCAATGAAAGGAAGCAATTATAGAGAAGACAGATTGGACACCAGCCCACTGATAAGAATGTGGGGCCCAAAATACAGGCCCAATTAACCCCAAATTTGGTGGGATGCTAGAAGACATGTATAGGAACAAATAAATCTTCATGATACAATGATAATTCGGCCTCCATGGTGTCTATTTAGGCAGCCCAAGTTAGAGATAAAATTCTGGGCCAGATTCTGCGGCCCCAAAAAACAGCCCACTAATATGATCATATCTCGGAATCCAAAACTCAAAATTGGCCCAAATTTTATAGGAGGTTAGAAGAAATCCGGGGATCCATTTTATTCCTCTATGGATCACTCTGATTTGGCCATCTATAAGGACTTACAAGTGCGTCTGTTCGATGGAAGCAAGCTGGCTGCCACCTCGGGTCAAGGGTGGAAAAGTCTCCTCTCCCTTACTTTCCACCACCCTAGGCCTACCATAATCACGTGGGATCCTTTGTACTGTTTGAGGCTCGACCGAAGTCTCCCAAAATTCCTATTTAAGGCAGTAGTGGTGAAGTATTTTTTAATCTTTGGTGCTTAGTTCAATTGTAATGTTATGCTGCGATTTTGTTGTCTCAAATTTGTCTTTCACTTGTAAGTTGTTCAATTCACTTTAGTTTCTTAATAAAATTTCTTCTTCTCCTCTTATTCTGTTGTTCTATATCTCACTTTGATACCGTTTCCTCAAGGTGTGAATTTATTCACACCAAATCTTGTGAAATCATTCACACAATGGTGGAGTGATCATTTTATTTTTGTTGTTTTCTTTACTTCTCCATGTCCTCCCTCATGAGACTACTTTTGGCTTCCATTGAAACCATAGAATCAATGGAGGGCTAACCCACTTATGGGTTGATCCAAGGGAGTAGCAAGGGGCTGGATTGGATGTTATTTATCAACCCATTAATGTATAATCACTTCTTAAATTGAGATTTTTATTTGATGATTTTTAAACTCCATCGTCCTTGTTGAATTTAAGGCCACACACTTCATGTGCTAATACGAACCTTTACCTTGAAGTGATCAAAACTTTTATCCTTAAAGTGTATAGGTGATTAGTATTAAAGGGTGTAGGCATTGAACCAGTACGTGATGATGTTGTTTTATCTTCTTAAATGAACCCATCTCAAATATAAGAAATTGAAATCTTTGGAAAGGAAATACGTCCAATCCACCCCGAGCGATAACCTAGGATCACCTCATTATTTTAAATTGAATTAACTTAAATCTGTTAGATATCCTCTAAACTCATCCAAAATCAATCCCAGTTGGCCACTTCATAGCTGAAAACAGTCCATAGAATGTACGTGTCTATAGGTTTCTTCTTAGGTCTCTGAGGATTCGATAACCCAAGCTAAACTACAAGGACCGTTTTACCCTCATCTCTTGGGTAAATTTGAGTGAGAATAACATAGTGTATAACCCTTTGTGGTGGGATTAATTCACCACCCTCATCCAAAAAACATCAACTTCCTTCACGGTTTCACATACCTCCTTTGTGGTTCACATATCACACCATTACTACTATGAGGTTCGTGAATTCCACATTTCACAGTCTGTGAACTATGTTTCATGAAATCCTTTAGATGATCTAAATTTTTCCAAAAAATCTATGTGTAAGACCTTCCTTTTCTATAAAAAAATCCCAATTTTGAGGGATAAAATTTTGGAAAACACTAAAAAACCGCACCCCCTTAAATGTATCCTCTTAAGAAATACCAACCATACTAAAACATGGTCATCTGACTTTGTAAAAAAAAATAGTCAACCCAAAAACATTAAGATGTTTTCTTATAGGATTTTTTTTTCTAACAATCCCCACCTTTTTATTTGTTGACAACTCTTTACTATTTGATACATCGTTAAAGCTTATTTTATCTTCTACCAAAATTATCTTCTTGAGATTTAGATAGAGTTAAAATATTTTTTAAACACACAATATAAGCCCACATGATCCATGATTACCATGAGAAACAAGAGTAACATGAAAATTTCATCAATAAATCACTTCATTGAAAAATCACTCAACTTATTTCATCACAAACCCCATTTTTCATGATATATAACCTTTGATTTTTCATCTTTAGCATCATCATAATTAAAAACATCCTTACTTGAAGGCCCCCTATTATATTTTCCCCTTTTCTTGATTAATACATCTCTCCCCCCTTATAGACATAATTTCTCCCCCTTTTTCAATGAACCAGAAGGACACTGTGTTGTGGCCTGCAACAGGGTAAAGAACACAGATCAACACATTATAGAAAAACACATAATACCTCTGGGATAGGGGGTCCTACATCCACACATTTTCAAGTGAAGGGAGTAGAATGAACTCCAAGATCCATTCAATGATGTTCAAAAGCTTTTTTGGGTAAGTCCTTTGTCATAATGTCCGCAACCTATAGTTCTATAGGCACATACTCCAACTTCACAAGACCTTACTCCACCTTCTCTTTGATTAAATGATACTTGATTTCAATATTATTTTCTATTGAGTGATGGAATGGATTTTTAATAAGATTTATAACACAATAATTATCACAATGGATTCCAATAAAAGACTTAACTTCAACTCCCATATCATCAAGCTACTACTTCATCCACAATAATTATGTGAACGCTTGAGTAACTACAATATATTCGGCTTTTGTGGTGCTTAACGAAATAAAATCTTGTTTCTTTATTAACCAAGAAATACAAAATCCAACAGGATATAATACACCACCTAATGTTGATTTTCTATCATCTGATGAATCATATTAATCTGTATCTGTATATCCCAATAACTCTTAATGAGATTTGTTATTATATAACAAACCAAAATATACCATGCCCTTGATATACCAAAGTATTATTTTCAATTATATTAAGTGTATTTTCTTTGGTATTTCTTTGATATATTACCTCTTGTAATGTGGAAAAAAATAATATCATGTCTTGTCACTATCAAGTACAATAGACTGCCAATGATTTGCCTATATTTTGTGACATTAACTGCATTGCCTTCATCATCCTGTGATAGTTTTATCTGGGTAGCCACCAGAGTCATCATCTACTTGGAATTATACATTCCAAATATTCTAAAAAACCTCCTTGGAATATTTATATTTATAAATGAATGTGACATTATTTCCTTATGTCACCTTTAAACCAAGAGAAAATGTTAGTTCCCCAATCATTGAAATTTAAAATTCATTTTTCATGAATTATAAAAACATTTTGCATTGTGCTTCATCTAATCCACAAAATATTATGTCATCAACATAAAACAACACCACCATCCTTCAATTACATTCATTTTTGACATATAGATTGTAATCAACTCCACCATGCTAAAAATCGAGCTTCTTCAAAAACTGATTTTGTCTTGAATACCATGCTCTTGGTGCTTTCTTTAACCCATATAGTGCCTTCTTTAGCTGAAAAACTCTATTATAATATTAATAAATGAGAAAACCATAAATATACTCAATATAAACTTCTTCTTATAGAAACCAATTCAGAAACCATGATTTTACATCCTTTTGGAAAACATTGAACTTTCTTTGTACTGTTATTTTCAAGAATAATATGATTTTATCTAGCATTAAAACATGTGAAAATGTTTCATTCACATCACTACCCTCTATCTGGGAGTGCCATTTTTACACTAATCATTCTTTTTTTGAATCATGGTTACATGTTCATTCATCTTGTTGCGAAAGACCAATTTAGTCCCAATAAAATTTTTATCTATTGGTCTCGAAACAATATCCTATGTCTGATTATTCTTAATTAGATCAATATTTTCATTCATATCTTGAACCTAGTTATCATCTAAATCTACTTCATCAAAAAATTTACGCTCTAACTGAGATAGAAATGATGCCTTCTTTAATGAATTCATTCTTCATGTTTGAATTGGGGCTTCCTAATCACAAATGATGTTCTGTCTATAAATTTCAGCTCAAATCTTCAGTTTTCATGAAAATATAGATTTGACTTACTTATACTAACTATTAGTATCTTCTTCTGAATCATCATTTTCCACTTCAACTCCCCCTAATGTGTTAACCACCTCATCACTTTCATCAAGTAAATGTTCACTATGTTGTTATAGATTCTGTTCATTCTATACTATAGTGAAATAATTTCTTTCTACTACCTTTCTAATCCTCTTGTTGAAACATTTATATGCTTTTATTTTTCCTGAATATCCATGAAAGATACCCTCATCTCCATGTGACTTGAATTTCTTTTTTTATCTTTATTTAGAATAAAACACTTACTTCTAGAGATTCAAAAGTATTTTAATGTTGGATTATTTTTGTGCCACATATCATACATAGTCTTTTATTCCTTTAGACTCAATAAAGACTTGTTATATATATAGACTGATGTCAAGAATGCTTCCTTCAAAAATTTATCTGGTATGTCCTTTTAAATAATCATTTTTGGCCATGTTTTTTATGATCCAATTTATCCTCTCAACCACTCTATTTTGTTGAGTAGTTATTACTGCTAAAAATTGATTCCTTATCCCGTTTTTTTCCAAGATAATATTACACTTAACTATTTGTAAATTTTTTACCATTATCATTATGAAATTTAAGAATATTTTGTCTAAGAATCCTTTCAGATTCCCTTCGATAATGTTTTATGCAAATAAACACATAAGAATTTTGGGAAATGAAAAATACCCATGACATCATATTGAAATAATTAATGAAAATAACATAATACCTCTTCCCATAAATGGATTTATTGGAACAAAGGATGTTATTTGTAGTAAATGGAGTATGGTTTGTGTGTTTTTTTTCAATACTCACATGGTTGATCAAGGAGTTTTCAAGAAAAGTGCTCTTATAGTATAGACTAACAATAATGCTGAAGGTGGCATCATTTTGATGTGTTTTCCAAATTTTTGGGATCAAAATATAGAGGAAGGTCCAAAATCATGAAGTGTTATTTTTTGTAATCAACTATTTATAAATATGATAAAATCATGGGTTTTGTAAATATAGGTTTAATTTTCATGAAGATGTAGAGCATCGCGAGTGGTGGAAATATTCTTTACAATTATGAGAATTGGAGCATCACAAGTGTGTGGTGATTTGATAGAAATCTTTGAAAAAACATCAAATCTCAATGAAGATTCATGAATAGAGGAGCATTGTGAAGATATTTTTGAATGATATAGAAAATTATCTAGAGGTGGTGGAGCATCGCAAATGGGAGAACCTATAAATATAAGGCTACCCCCACTTCATTTCATGGGAAATTATTTAGGGAAAATATGGAAATGCTTTGATTTCATGAAGCTAAGGGAGATCTACAAATCTGTATTTCTATGCGAGATTGATCATTATGAAAATAATAGTTTAGTTTTGATTGGTGCCAATGATTTTGATTAATGGGTGATTCACGATGATTGAGTATTCCGCATTGACTCAGTGAGAACTGTGAAGGTAGGGTGATTCATGAAGGTAGTGAGTTTCACGAAGGTGCTTCGCAAAAGGTAGTTTTGAATATCAGTTATTTAGTGAACAAGGATTTCAAAGTGAATAAACTTAGAACTATGGCGAAAGAAAAGTATCATGATAGTCAGGGACAAAGAATTTAATTCCAATATATTGAAGTGACCTTCAAGTTGATAAACTGAGAATGACTTCACCCAAGGTATTGAGATAGGAGGAATCAGTGGAAGTGTTCTGAGGGATGCATTATGATATCCCTAAAATATTATAATGGTAGTGTGCCTAACATAGAGTGACTATGTTTTAACTCTTTTATTCCATAACTAGTGAATATTAATGGATTTATGTGTGACTGACACACTTTTGGCTTATGCCCCTTGGACTAGCCCGTAGTGGTGAACCAAGTAAAATTGTTATGTGATCTCTTTGCTTGTGGTTGTTTTTTTTCTCACATTCACATCACATAGGTTTCATTGGTTCCTAGAAACATGGGAACAAGAGTTTTAACTTTTGAAGAAAAAGTGGACACCCTAATTCACCCCTCCCCTCTCAGGTTGTTCTGGGGTCCTTCAGGCTCTTGGTGAGATATGTTCACATATATCTGAATGCAAAAATTAAAGTACTCTGGTTGAATTATTCTCCTTTTACTTATACATCTTTCTGATAATCTACCCTTATTTAAAATCATCACACATATGAGTATGATCACGTGATATATTAGAAATATCTCAAGCTACATTACATTTTACTAGATCTATTAGTGATGGTTGGCATAGATAGAAAATTCATTTATACCACAACCTATTTTCTTTATCTCTGGATAAAAATAACATATATTATTCTCTACTTACAAGGTAGAAATTTCCCTTTGTTATTTTTCCTTATATAAAAACTAAACCATATCTTCATTTGATGATAAAATATTCTTAGTAAAGATTATAGAATGAACTGAGTCATATATTTGACTAATACTAACAAATTTGTGACTGATACCTTCAACAACTAAGGCATTAGCATGTCTCGTTTGTTTTCCCCCAAATTTGGATTTTCCAGAGCCAATAATATCCATGACTTCATCATTTATAAATTTGAAAACACCTTCTTTGTCATATTTTATTCCTATAACAAGATCCATATAACCTATCATATGTGATGTGAATCCAATAACTGGGATCCATACACCAGAATGATATGATGCTTTAAAGTAAATCTCTAAAATCACGGTATGCTTAGCTATTTTCTTTTTGATCCATGTTTTTGAATTTATACCCAGTATGGATTGGTAATATTGATATTTCTAGGAGTATGATAGACCAGCTTAATCTTGCATAATTTCAAATAAATTTTTTATTTTCAACTCATTTAATGGTACATTGAGATGTTTATTATGACCATATTCAGTCTTCTTTAGAACATTCCTCTACATTGTTGGTGAGAAATATCTTTCCATGTGTATAGATCCTCCACACCTAAAATAGTGACCATAAACTGATATCCTATAATATTTATCTCTATATGGATGTCTCTATTGTTCTTGTTCCCTTCGGTACCTCTTGGATACAGAAATTTTTTTTTGTGAGTGTCCCATCTTTCCACAACAATAACATCAAATGCATGGTGCATTATTGTGTGTCACTACTACACTCCTATTATTCCCTTGGGTTATCTGAATATTCCAATTGATATTCATACCCAAATCAATCTTCAATATTGGATCTAGTTCTTGTGGTCTGACTTAAACCATTACTACTTTCTACTTTCAATCAATCCCCATACTGACCTTATCATTTGAATTAGACTATTTCTTCTTTTCAAATAGACCTCTATGCTCCACATCTATCTTTTATGTAACCTAAATCATCTTATTCCCTAATTTCATACTGGGAGTAAATAGTTTTCTTGATCCTTAACTTTTCATTACAGGTTGACAAATTACTCTTCAAGTTCTTTAATACATTTTATTTGAACTTTCACTGTGTTATTTAAACCGTCGATCACATTTTTCAGCTCCTCAAATTATATCTTTTACTCACCAACCATTTCTGAGTTATCTGGAATTAAAGAATTTACTTTCTCAATTTATTCATTCATATCAAAATTATCTTCTTCCTACTATTTCATATAATGTTTGGCATCATGAACCAATTTGTTTTCTTTCTTCATTTTGGAACTCCAAAGAGGCTTCTAATGCATCCTATATATCAACACTTCATTCAACATATTCTTCATCATTGTCACTTTCTTCCTTTTTTTGGGAGATACCTATAATTACCACTATTGACTTATCTATATGATCTTTATAGTTTTCCATCTCTTCAACCTCATATCCCTCTAAACTATCATTTTCTTGTGAAATAAGATTCGTCATTTTGAAGAAATTTCTATTCAAATGTTTCTTACCTTTCACATAGGTGGAATAATTCTTCATGGAAATTTCAACTTCATCCTCATAATCTTCTTGAAACATCTTGGGGAACCTTGCTGCAAGATGTCAAACCTTTCCACATTAAAATAATGAAAGTGGCAGTTTCCTTATGAACTTTATTTTTCCTCTTTGAATATTTTAGGAAATGAATGACATCACCTCATCAATCTCTTCTTCTTCCTGACTATATTCAATGGTGATCTTCTTCATGGCCTTGAATTTCACTTATTTGGATTTCCATTTTTCCACAAACTCATTATCATCATTTATCATCTCGTATTCATCAAGAATACTATGAAATCTATCCAATGTCATCTCCTTTGTATCTTTAATTTCTAATATAGAAACTTTTAGATTGAATTGAGGTGGAATTATTATGAAGATATGATTTGAAATATTTACATCATTAATAATTTCTTTGAGACCATGCATGTCTTCCACAGTAACATTTAACCAATCAAAGAATTAATCTATAGACTTGTTTGGGTGAATTATCATATCCTCATACTTTTTTCATAGAACCTTCAACTTTGTTTCTCCAACTTTTGATTCAAACTCATATATATTTATAAACTTATCCCACAAATCACATGATAACTTACACAACATCAACTTTATATATATTTAATTGGATAGGGATCCCCCTAAATCATTGATTCTCTTGGAGTCAACATCCAATTCCCTTTGACCAGATTATGATAAAGCCCCATTGTCAATGTTGGCCAAAATATAATGCATCACTACTATAGAAACATCCACTACTAAAGATCGAAAGTAGTGTTGCATTCGATTCTTCCATAATGGTAAATTATTTCCATCCCAGATCGAAATACCTTTACAATTGACAACCTCTATTGAAGCCTCTTATATAAAAAACATTGAAATTATCCTTTATCTCTAATACTAATTTTTAGCTCAACTAGGTTAAATAATTTAAGAATAGGGTGAATCAGGGTATGAAAAATTAAAACAATTGCCTCGTCAGATTTTGTTTCATTATTAAACAAAATGATTTTTCTATCCCTTACCCTTATCAATGTATGAATAAAAATGAAATCATGAATGAGACACAACAATTTTACTTGGTTCATCCTCATTGGGCTATATCCAAGGAACATAAAATGGTAATGTGCCAATGTACCAAATCCATGAAGGCTCACTACAAAAATAAGGTTTAGGATAGATCACTTCTATTCCTAAGCTCACTGCCCTTACAATTTTCACAATAGACTCATTTTCTCTCCTGTTATATAACCAATCACAATTTGAATGCTCACTGCTCTATCAAATGAAGTGTTCTCACTGCTCCCCAAGAAGAATCTCTTATTATTTTGAATCACCTCATAATTTTTTCACACATATATGAGTGTTCCATGAAGTAATTTTTTCAACTGGTGTATGAAATCCACTTTTATGTGTACTGTTATATTGGATAAATTACTTTCGAAAATTGTTTTATTACCTTCGCAAACATCCTTACACCCTTCATGAACTACCTTGAAAATTCTATGAACCACCTTGAACTGTGTGGTGTGATTTCTTCATGTAAAGCCTTTTATTTGTAGAACACATCTACTTTTCAGATGGCTAATTCCTTACAAAAAACCGATTCTTCATAGACTACCTTCACTCTGCAGATGGATTGTGCTTCATGATCTTCTTTCTCTTTATTCATTATGATTTCAGAGAATTCTCCCTCAGTAATCTATTTCTTCTTCATAGAATTATCCGTCATGAACCTCTTTCTTCTTTTTGGAATCACTCCCTCACGAACCACTTCCTTCATAGAATTTTTCCCTCAAGAACCAATTCAGACTTCGCTAAATTCTTCCAGTAATGATCTTCTATAATGAATTTCACTCATTTTAATGATCTGATTAGGGGAAGTTATATAAGAAAATAGATTCGTAAAACCCACTAATCCTAATTACCTAAAACTCTGATGTGGTATAACCTTCACCATAAACTTTCTATGAAGTCCACATAGTGAATTTAATCATTCATGATAGCCCTTAACTCACTACCTTCCTATGAAAACAACGAGCCCATTATGGCGGACTAAAATCACTGCCTTCACCCACAAATGATGATTTTCTTACAAAACGATTTCACTTTTCAGTTTTCATAGTATACTTTGAAGTTCACATTGTGAAGAACACATTTTTGTGGGCTTAATTCACCACCCTCATCTGAAAAACACCAACAACCTTTTTGGTTCCACATACCTCCTTGGTAATCCACATAGAGAACCTATGCTACCATGCAGTCTGAAAACTACATGATTCGTGGTCCATGAACCATGGATTACGAGCTCCTTTAGATGATCTATGATTTTTCAAAAATGGTATAAAAAAATAATTTCTTTTCCATAAAAAAATCCCTATTTTGAGACCCAAAAATTTAGAAAACACTAGAAAAATACACCACCTTAAAAGCATCTGATTCGATAATATCATACATACTGAGAAACGATCATCAGGATTTGTTAACAAAAACTATCAACCCAAAATACTAAGATAGTGCCTTGTAGGATTTTTCCCAACACATATCATATTGTATAGTGTGGTGTGGTACAAATGAGCCTTTCCCTAAACTATATTCCTTATAAAACTATGTTTATCTCATTTGAGAATGAACTAACACCCATTCAGATTATGGGTATCCTAAAAAATAATTCATGGATCTATTGTACAGTTTCTCCCTATAGGATATAGGGTTATTTCATTCACCATTTTTAGTGATCTCCCTTAATCACACTCCATCAAAGGAAGAATATAACTACTTCTACCCACATTTTTCCAAGTAATCCGTTTTTTGTTTTACTTATACTTTATTATTCTTGAATATAGAACTCATTTGGTTTTTTCCTTATTCTATATATAATCATAATATGTTATTACTAAACCCATCACATTCATAGTGAATTTTCTTTACTAAGCTTGAAGTTTCTGTCTAGGGGTGTGGTCACTGGTTTTATCTCGCTCATCACTAAGCACTCCACTACCTTCTAGAAAAATATTATTGGATTGGTTATAATGTATTTGAACTTAGGTCACTTATAATTTGTATCCCCAAAATTCATTTCACCAGAATGAGGTCCTTCACCTCAAAAACTCTATAAAAATTTGTTTTTAACTCACTGATTATTTCCTTTACCAAACCCAAAATCTTCATATCATTGACATAAAGAATAAAGATGATGAAATTACCATCATCGAACACCTTCCAATAATAATAATGACTATAATTACTTTAGGTGAACTTATACTCCATCATATAGTCATTTAAATCCTAATTCCAATTCCTTGGTTCCATATTCAAACTATAAAGGTCATGTTTGAGTCTATACACAAGTCCTTAGTTATGTTTATCTTTAACAACAGCTGGTTATTCCATGTAAATATACTCATATAAATCCCCATTAAAGAATGTTGTCTTCACATATAATTTTTAAATATGAAGTACTTCAGATAAAACCATACTTAACACTTTTTTCGTAGTCATTTTCTTAACTACTGGAGAAAGAATCTCTAATAAATCCACTCATTTTGTTTGTTGAAAACCTTTCAAAAAAAAATTTGTCCTTGTATCTCTATATTCAATCCACCTATTCCTTTAATCGATATATCTCTCCGTTAGAAAACCTATGGTTGATTATCTCTTTTAATAATCTATCTATATAAAGTCTAAGGTATTTTAAAATGGAAATTTGAGTCAGATCTTGGACAAAATGTGTGAATTTATACCATTTCAATGTGTTGGGTATGTTAGTGTAGTTTTGGGAACGTTTCATGGGATTTGGAATTGGATCTAGGTTTAAATTTTTTTGATTTTATTTTTTTAGTTTAGAATAATGATGGAGGTGAGTTTTGGTGTAAATTTCTATAAATTATAATTCTGGATGAATTTGGGATGAATTCTAGGAATTATAAAAAAATGGGGTTTTAGTTGCAGGGCATGACTGGTTTGATTCATAATCTAAACTGAGTTTGGGGGAGTTGTAATAGGTTTCTAGAATTTTGGAAAACTTCCATATGTAAGAGTCAATTTATGATGCATAAGAGTCATTATACATAAAGTTTCCGTTGTTTCAAAAATTTGGTTAAGTTTGATGCATAAGAGTAACCCTATGAAGGGTTAGGAATAAAGGGATAAGTCTTAGAAAATACCCTATATGAATGTTACTCTTATGTATGGGTACCCCATACATAAGAGTAACCTCCTCTTGTGTGGAAATTCTTATGTGTGGGAAGCCACTATAATACGTAAGATTAAAATTTTAAGATGTAATAGTAACTCAGATGATACAAAAGTGTCTTTTTGGAGTTACCTTGAGTATGTAAGAGTAAATTTATGGTAAATAGGATATGTAAGGGTAATTTTGTAGAGATATTTAAGAGTCACCTATGTTGGGTGGAATTTTACTAGGTGTTGGGTGTTCCCTATGACACATAAAATTCATTTCTTAATACATAAATTTCATTTGGTATGTGAAGTTTAGAAAAGTGATAAAGTATTGGGGGACCCTATGATATGTAAATTCCATTTCTTTGATACATAAGAGTCAATTTTTGATATAGTGTGATACACAATGGGTCATTAAGGGGTGATATGTATGGGTCTTCTAAGTCTCTATGTAAGGGCTAGTGACTTTTTCAAAATTTCCACATGATGAGTTTTTTATATATTTTTTATAAAGTAATTAAAATGAATTAATTAGTTTGGAATTTGATTGTAAAAGGGGAATTTAGGTTTCTTTAACCAAAATACATAGGATATTCCCTAATTTTTTTCCTCATTTTTCTCTTCATCTCTTAATTATTTCTTCACCAATTCTTATCATTTCTTCAAGACATCTATTACAGGGAGTATCCATGGGTAAGGATAGCTACCCTAGGTTTTTATTTCTATTTTATACCACTATATCCACGAGTGTTTCTTAATAACTCCAGGTTGGTGGTTCCTAGATATTTATTGTTTTATGTGTGTGTTTATACATTAAGTGATAAATAGGCTGGGGTAGGGTGGTGTGACTAACTAGGAATGGAACCACTTATAGTTTTTAATGTTTTTAAGAGATAGTTTTGGATGGTTACATGTAAAAAATGATGGATTTCTATTATTATAGTTTATTTTTGTGGTTTTAGCATTTTATGGCTATAATAATGTATATTGTAAAGTGTTGACACATGAGATGCATTGGCTGACGTAGTTATTTGAAAATGTGGTGGGTATAACCCATATGACTATTGGTGATGTTGATAACTTATAATGGTTGGGAATATAAGTTATATGGCATGATGCAGATGATGTTGATCATTTTTGTGAGTGGTGATGAAGGTTCACCGGTATGATGTGAATGGTGTTGAACATTTGTGTGGGTGAAAATAATGTTTTTCCAAGGTGTGGTCATAATATGTTTGTGATGAAACTCACAATAGGGGGATAAGACCATTAGGGCCATGTTCATATAGGTTAGGGGATAATAAGTGATTTCTAGCATTGGTTTCTTAGTGGTATCCTCTCTAGTTGAGTGGTATAGGGTGGATGATGATGTGGTTCATTGATATAGAGAAGGAAACACCATAGTCAGTCAAGGTTGGTGGTGTGTGAGACCTCCAAATGGGAGAAAGTTGCTCATCATATATGTGGGATATATTGGGGCTGATGATATGTAATTTTAAAAGGATGAGTGTGGTTATGCCTTAGGTTTTGTTGGGATATTGAGATGATGATCAATAAGGGTTCATATTCCCTTGGGATTTGATATGTGAGTTGAGGATGCATTTCTAGATTGTGTTGGTTAACATAGAATGGTTGTAAGTTATGGATTGACATGTAAAACCAAGTGATATGAATTTGGTGGTAAGGATAAGGGAATTTATAGTATGATAGACTATGGATTTATCATTGCACCCCTTCACTGGTCAAGGAAGGTAAAGGCTCACTCGAGGATGGTTGAACATGCGTGGAAAATAACGTGTGGTGTGTTTTTTGTTGATGTTTATTTTATTTTACATACACTGATACATATTAATATTAGCTAGAGACACCATGGGTGATGGCCTACTAATTTCATATTCACACCCTCCATGGGTCCTTTGGAATGTGTATAGAATTTATGTCTCATGGTATAGGTAAATGTACTTGATTTTCATTAAGATCCTAGTGGAGATAGATGTGCAAATGTTTCATAATTTAGATGATATGATTTTTTAGATGGGCCAAATGGTTCCTCTGTGTCAGGCTGGTTATTTTTTGGGTTACTTTGTGTATGTGCATCTAAAATTGGCCTATATAAAATCCTATTGAAACTTTTATTACTAGAATGAAATTTAATATGTTTAATATTCTTATTGTATGTATTTTTTGTCTTATGATTACATATTGTTTAAAAAGTATTAAAAATTTTCTATGTTATATTTATTATTATTTTCAGAGTTTATAGTGGCATCTAAACATCTTCAAATTGACATAAATTTTGAAGGGGATGAATTAGGCACCGATAGATGAGTGGAACATAGTAGATTTAATTATATTGATCCAGATAGTGTTGTTAGGAGAGATCAGTGGTGGATATATAGGTATCAATAAGTGGAGTCATGATGAGTCCCAACAAGGTGGAAAGAGTATATATTCAGTGATTCCACCATAGAGTCAGTCATTTTTGAGGTATTTACAGTGTGGGAAGATGAATCATGTTTAATCCTAGTGTGATCATATGCCAAAGGAGTCTAGTTATGTGACTAGATTGTAAATCTGGAGTGGTTTTATTAGATTACCTCACAACCTGCTGAGGTTCATAGATTGGGTCAGACCCATGAATCTAAGGTAGGACCAAGAGTGGTACTAGGATCTAGTAGTTGGGATATGAACACTTGTGTAGGCCAAGGTAGTTGATGGGATATCCAACAATGGGAACATTGGATGATAGTGAACATGACTCCACAGGGAGGACAAGTATCAAATGGCCAGGATTTGGGTCAGCTGCATGTGATTGAGATGATGTATTTAGAGCAGGCATGGGATCCATTAACATTTATACGTATACTTTTAATGTGGCGTTTTTTGGTTTTTTTATGATATATAATTTCATGATGTGAAAATGTGATAAATGGAAAGACTAGGTTCTACCTGTGGTGTGGGAATTATATATAATGATTGATAAGTTTTAGATTCATAAACATTGGGTAAAAGTGGGAATCATGTATGATAAATGGTGGAAGTGTGAATCATTTAAGATATGATATTAAACTGATCTTCATAATGATGTATGATCATGATAGTTGATGACTTGTGTCCTTGTGTTGAAAACTGATGCATCCTGAATTCAGGATGGTGAATGGGTATGACACCATCGTCGTATTGGGTAGTATGGTTGGGATATAACTAGGTAAGTGATTAATATATTGTGGATTTCCCACAAAAGTTATCAATCAATTTAAATTAGGTAACTAGATTTACTTGGAGAGAAAGGAATGCTTTTAACATGATCTTAGTGCTTTAGGAATCTATTGAGTGGGATACTCATTTTTTGGTATGTGTTGGTTAGTGTGTTTACTGATATATATTTAGTATGGTCTATCATATATTGGGGTAGGTTTTAAATATCAAATATTATAATTTTTTTTTTAATTTTATAAGATATTGGAATGATTGCTTTAATTTATACCCTCAAACGGTGTTGAGGGTATCAGTATAGACTGGAGAATGAGTCTCAACTGTTAGACCAAACTTGGGGTTGAGATTTTTTGATTTATTTTTTTGTTTAAAATACTTATTGTGGTAGATTTTTGTGTGAATTTATATAAATATTATTTCTATATGAATTTGGGATGAATTTTGGGAATTTTGAAAAAATTGGGTTTTTAGTCGTCATGTACGACTGTGGTGAGTTGCAAGCTATGACTGACATGGGGGAGTTGTAAGGATTTTATGGAATTTTTGAAAAATATTATATGTAAGATTCATTTTATGATGTTGAAGAGTCATCATGTGTAAAGGTACTTATATTTTGAAAATTTTGTTAAGTATGATGCTTAATAGTAACCCTATAAAGGGTTGGGGATAAATGGATAAGTCTTAGAAAACACCCTATGTTGAAGTTACTCTTACATATGGGAACATCATATTTAAGAGTAACCTCATCATGTGCAGAAATGGATAGGTGTGGGAAGACACTATAATGTATAAGAGTAACTTTTTAATATGTAATAGTAACTCATATAACATGTAAGAGTAATTCTAGAGTTACCCTGAGTACGTAAGAGTAACTTTTTGTTAAAGGGGATACATAAGTTTAACTTTGTGGTGATGAATAAGAGTCACTTATGTTGGGTGGAATTTGACTAGTTGTGGGTGTTTCATATAATACATAAGAGTAATTTCTTAATATGCAAGAGTCTTTGATATGTGAAGGTTAAAAAATGTTAAAGTATTGGAAGAACTTATGATACCTAAGGGTCATTTCCCTGATACATAAGGTTCATTTTATGAAAAAATGTAACACATACAAGTTATCAATGGAAAATATGTAAGGTATTTGGGGTCCTTGTATAAGGATCATGATTTTTTTTAAAAATTCAATACAATGAGTTTTTACTATTTCCCCCAAAATAATTAATATGAATTAATTAGATTGGAATTTGTTTATAAAAGTGAAATCAGGGATTCTTCGACAGAATATAGAGGATACAACCTAAATTTCTCTTTTATTCTTATCTTAATATCCAAGTTATTTATTTACTGATTCTTTTCGGTTCTTTGATTTTTTTTGTAGTAGGGAGTATCCCCAAGTAAGTCTATCTTCCCTAGGGTTTTTATTTCTCTTTTATCTCTCACAATATTTATGTTTTCTATTTATTATTCCCTAAATTGGGTTTTTCTTCTTCATATTCTCAGATTTCCTCTGATTAAAGATGGATCTATTAGTGTTTATTTTCAATTATATCCTTGCTAACTCTAGGTAGTTGGTTCCTAGATATTTATAATGTTACACATGTGTCTATGAATTGTGTTATTAGTGATGTTTTTAAGGGACACTTGAGGGTAATATCATTTTAAAAATTAAGCATTTGTCTTAGTATGGTTTGGTTGTGTGGTTATAGGGTAGGATGGGTATGATTTCATGTGTTGTAAATGGATGAATCATGATATGTTTTGATTGTTATGGTTTTTTGGAAATGTGATGGTTGTAACCCATATCACTATGGGTGATTTTGATCACTTAGAATGGGTAGTGATGTCAGTTCTCTGATATAATGTAGATGGTATTGAGCATTTTTTTATTTGGAATAGAGGTTCTATGATATGATGTGGATGGTTTTGACCATTATCGTAGGTAGTGATGAAGGTTTTCCAATGTGTGGCCATAGGTTTTTAGTGATGTCATTCACCATGGGGGGATGAGGCTATTGGGGTTGTATGAATATAGTTAAATACCTAAGTGGTGGTGTTGAATACTAGTTTCTTAGTGGAATCCTTTATATTTGATAGGAATAGTGTGAATGATGGCTATGTTTATTGATACAGAGGAGGATACACCATAGTTATCCATAGTGGTTGGTTTTTGGGATTGTTAGTTGAGAGTAGGATGGTTGTCGTATATGTGGGATATGTTGAGGTATATGAGATGGGCTTGGGAAATAATGTGTGTTTCCATGCCTTGGGTTTCATCAAGATATTGATCTGATGATTGGTAAAGGGTTCAAATGCACATGGTACTTGAAATTTGAGTTGTCGAGGTGTTGTTGTGGTGTCATGGTTGACTCAAAATGGTTGCAAGTTATGGGTTTTAATGTGATTCCAAGTGATACTAAATTGGTGGGACGACCAAGGGAAATTCCAATATGAAAAACTAAAGATGTATCATTCCAATCTAGCACTGAACAAGGTAAGCAGAGGCTCATTGATGGATGGTTAAACAAGAGGGGAGTAGGATGTGTGGTGTTTTTTATTGTTATTTATTATGGTTTTAATTCATTGGAATATATATGGATATTAGCTAGGGGAACCATTGGTCGGGGTCTACTTAGTTCATACTCACACCCTATATAGGACCTCTGATATTAATGAAAACTTTATACCTCATGGTATAGGTAAAGTAAGGGGATCATCATTGGGATCCTGGTGGAGATGGATTTGTAGATGATGCATGGGTTGGATGATATGGTCTTGCAGATGGTCCAGGTGGTTCCTCATTATTAGGATAATGATTTATTTTGGTTATCTTATGTATATACATGTGTGATTAACCCACAAGTGATCATATCAAATCTTGTATATATAAGATGAAATTTTATATGTTAAAACGATTTGGATTTTGGTTTCCGTTTATTTAATGTTTCTTCCATTATTGTTGTGTTGTATTTATTATTATCTTTAGAGCGTATAGTGTTCCCACTATCAAATCATAGAACTTGACCTCTAGTTGGAAAACTTTGGAATATAGGGAGGTATTCCTAAGGTCTAGTGGTGTTCTGATCTGGTTACTATAGAGTGATATGGGTTACGAGGTTATACTATAATTCCTTTTTCCTTAGTATCCAAAGATACTAGAATATTTTGAAGGTTTATAAGGTCCTACCCAAATAATTTGGGTGATTTATTATAACCTATAGATACACCTTAAAGGGATAATCATTTTAGTTATTCTTTGGTGATATTAATAAAATACTGAACAAATGAAACAATAGTAGCGTATTGCAGTGTAAGGTACATATTCTTCATTTCCAGTTTCATATGATTATAATTTAAATTTCATGGTGATCCTGGGTTTTATTGTTTCTAAATTATTTCACCTCTCTGATTAATCATTAATCATTCCTTATAAAACCTTAAATAACTCCTTGTAACTCACATCTCATCATTATGATTTATTTTTTTAACATTTTAAAAAAGTTTAGGAAATTCAAACTTTATTATATTATAATCACATGATAATAAAATTACCATGATAGCTTCAAGTAGTTGTTTCCAACGCTTTCACCAGGGCGCGCACATCCATCTGTTTGAGGACGATGAGGATGCGCTGCCTATTGCCCCGCATTCCCTCTTTCCAAAGGCACATGACATCTGTCACTTATTTAGGGAGGTTTTCTCCTTGATTGAAACAGGATGATGGGATGTCGGTTCCTCCTTCCGTCGATTCCTCCTTGGAACTCTTCACCTAGTATGGGTATCCATTATAAATCAAGACATTGTTCGTGAAACTCTTCCTAGTGCCATATCTTCATGGATGTTGGTTAATTATGTAACGACCCGAATCTGGAGCCCCTCCACAGGTGCCCCATACCTGGTTCGCCACATGACCTCAAGCGTATTTCCCCAAATGCCAGAGGCTGCCGACTAGAAGTGAGGGCCTTGGTAAGTTATTGGGAAAACTATGCCCTCATTCGGTAAGGTATACAAGGTAAGGATAACAACAGAAAATAGCGGAAGCAGTAAACAATACACAACAACTGAAACCAAATAGCGTAAGAATAAATATATAGCAATGATGACAATGATGCAGCAGGTACAAGTATCTAAGGAAAACAGAAAACCAAACAACATGATGAAATACAAGTTAAACAAAGTACTAAAATAACATCAACTCTTACAGCATCTCAAGCCTAAGCTTGGTCCCTTGCTCCCCATCTCCAAGAAATCAAGTACCGGAAGTCGAAGGGCACTTTCCCTTATTTATACCTGCAACAACGAAGTCTGCTTGGGCCCAAAAGCATGGCCCAAAAAGGGTGTGAGATACAATCCCAGTAGGCAATCACCCAAAGATTTGTGCCTAACAGTCAATGAATATAAGGAAAGTAAAAGTGAAGAAAGTAGTAAACAGAAAGCACACCACAGCTACAATCCACAGTTCTAGTATATAAGGTACACAAGTAAACAACCAAAAACAAGTAGAAAATAGGTAACCCTCTAGGTAGCTCTCACAACCTAACCCCTATGGTTCAACCTACAAGTACTAGCAACCCTCTAGGAGGCACACACAGTCTCACCCCTCTGGTTCAGCTAAGAGTAGACTTTCTGAGGAAGAACTCACCATCAATTCCCCCTATAGTCTCGTATCATACTAAAGTCTCTCTAGGGAAGCACTCAACGTCTAATTCCCCCTGTGGACCGCGTCGAGGAACTACAGACTCTCTAAGGAAGCACTCATCGTCAATTCCCCCTGTGGTCTCGCATCGTATTAAAATACACTCTGGAGAAGCCCTTACGTCCATTGTCCCTATGGTCTACTACACTAGGTTATCATGGTCCTGTGTGAAAATAAACATGCTCAGCACGCATGTATCATCCATGTAAACCTAAAAACTACTTGGCTATCATTCTAAGGCTCAACAGCATAACAAAGCAACAGTTACACTATCCTACAACTAGGCATGACAACTTGAAAACACCAAACAAGAAAAACAAGCATGGAAACATCCAGAGTACAAAAAAAACTACTCTATTCACAAAGGTAAACTTCTACTATAGCAATTAAGAAAGAAGACAATCAATCAAGGGAAAACAGGGAAAACACATAATTCTCGTTCAAGGGAAATTGGCATAATTGCACAAAATAATCAAAGACTATCTACAGAAAGGCACAAACTTCCTACCTCGATCCTAGGAGATTGATATATGTGAATTGAGACGATGGATTATCCTTAGAACATCATAGATCTGAGAAAACATCCAAAACATATAAACCATGATAACTTGAGAAAGATGAAGAATTGGAAAACAAGGCTCAAGGAGAAGGAAGAACTCACCGCTGCGATTCCAATGCAATCGACCGTGCTCGAATCGGAGAACGGACGGAGAGGCGGGGGATCATCGAAGATTCGTGGATCATCAGCGCTCTCGGACGAACGGGACCTAGAAGAAGATGTTTATGTGCGTCCGATGCGACCCCGGTCCGTTTAGTGAAAAAAAAAGAAAGTACACGGTGTGAAATTTTAGAGTACACAACGTGTACTTTTAGAGTACACGACGTGTACTAGGTCTTTCTGTACTCCGCCAAAATCAGCCTCCACGTCACCCCTACACACCATGTTTGTGACCCAGACATGGCCAATACACGACTTCAAGCAAGAAAAGAGTACAGGACGTGTACTTAGAAAGTACACGGCTTGTAGTTCAAAAATTTCCAGAAACTTTATTTTTCTCAAAAACTCCAGAAAAAGGAAAGGCATACCTGAAACGAAGATCCGGGTTCTTACAAAATTCCTTCCTTAAAGAAATTTGTCCCTGAATTTCCCTAGCGAGGCGTAGAAGAAGAAACCCTGAAAACCTCCGGCCACTGTGATCGTACATCGACCTCCCTCTCCCAGGTCTCGTCCTGTACTCGCCTATACTGCCATAGAACCCGTACAAGAGGAACAGAACGCCCACAGAGAACCATCGTACTGTGATCGACAATCCGGATGGGATGCTCCTCAAATGATGTATCCGCTTCGAGCTCAACCTCCTCGGGCTAAAAGAAATGAGATGGGTCTGAAAAGTAACATCAGAGCTGAGAGATGTGGAAGACGTCATGCTTGGACCGGTACCTCTAGGGTAGCTGTAATCGATAGGCGACCGACCCAACTCTCTCCAAAACCTCAAACGGCCTGACGTACCACGGTGAAGGATTACCCTGCCTCCGAATCCTCTTGTGTCCCAACCTCGGTGCGACACGTAGGAAAACCTGATCCCTGACCTCGAACTCCAGAGGTCGTCTTCGCTGATCAACATAAGACTTCTACCAAGACTGTGCTGTAGCCATCCTCTTATGAATCAACTCTATCTATTCTGAGGTCTCCTGAACAAGATGAGGTCCCAAAAAATCTACCTCTCCTACCTCCATCCAACATAAGGGTGATCGGCATGTCCTATCATAAAAAGCCTCGTAAGGTGCCATCTGAATAGTCTCCTGAAAAAAATTTTTGTAGGCGAACTCCACCAGAGGTATATGCTTCTCCCAAGAACTGCCAAAGTCAAGAATGCAAGATCGGAGCATATCCTCAAGCACCTGGATCGTACGATCGGACTGTCCATCTGTCTAGGGATGGTATGCTGTACTCAAAAGTACCTATGTACCCAAGGCCTTCTGAAGTCCCTGCCAGAAACGAGACGTAAAATGCGCATCCCTGTCTGAAACAATAGAGTGTGGAACTCCATGCAGACGAACGATCCCTATGATATACAGTCATCCCAGATCATCAACACTGAAGGTCTCCTTGATCGGAAATAAATGTGCAACCATCATAAGCCTGTCGACGACAACCCAAATAGAATCACTTCCCAAGGTGACCTTGGTAACCTGGTCACAAAGTCCATCGCAACATCATTCCACTTCCATTCCGGAATGGGTAACTGCTGCAAAATCCTCGCTAGTTGCTGATGCTCTGCTTTCACCTGCTGATAGGTAGAAAATCTCCTGAAAAAACCAGCAACATCCTTCTTCATACCTGGACACCAGTACTAGCGATGAAGATCCTGATACATCTTGATGATGCTAGGATGAACTTCCCAAAATAAGGAATGAAAATCTCACATCAGCTCCTCACGTATGTCTGCGGGCACCCATACGCGTCCCTAGAAACGCAAGATCTCATCCTCTCCCATTTTCCATCCAGGAAGAGGGTCCTCTCCTGACACACACTCCCTTAGGACTAATCCTTCAGAGTCTGATAGTTGCCTCATCTGTACCCGATCAAGTAGGGTAGAGGCAACAGCTACAGAAGATAGGAAGGTCTGTCCCTGTCTGTCGTGCACCATCAGATGCATCTCAGAGTATAGAGCCATAAGCTGCCACTCACTACTGGCCTCCTGAACTGCCTGAATTTGAGTTCTCATGCTCAACGCATCTGCCACTGCGTTGCCCTTTCCCGACGTATAGGCAAGCTCAAAATCAAAAGACTGAAGATACTCGACCCACCTACGCTGCCTCAGATTCAGATAACGCTGAATGAAGATGTACTTGAGACTCTTATGGTTGGTGAAAACCACAAAGTGATCTCTTAGAAGGTAATGTCTCCAACAATGTAAGGCATGAACAACAGCTGCCAACTCCAGATCATGCGTAGGTTAGTTCCTCTCATGTGGCCTCAACTGCTGAGACCCATACACAATGACTCCATTTCCCTGAATAAGCACAACTCCTAGTCCGATACCTGAAACATCATAATAGACAGTGTATCTCTTGCCTGGCTCTGGAAATACTAGTATCGGTGCTAATGTCATCTTTCCCTTCAGATCCTAAAAGGCTGTCTCACAAGAATCTGACCATAAGAACTTCGCCCCCTTCTTGGTTAGTCTTGTCAAAGGTGCTGCTAGGCGTGAGAAGTCCTGAATGAAGCTTCTGTAGTATCCATCCAGCCCTAGGAAACTCCGTACCTCAAAAATGTTATTCGGCTGCTCCCAGGAGACTACAAATCTCACTTTCTATGGGTCCACAGATACTCCTACCTCTAAGATGACGTGACCCAAGAAGTGAATCTGATCCATCCAAAAGTGTCACTTCGAGAGTTTAGCATAAAGTTGATACTCTCTCATTGTACTTAGAATGATCTCATGATGTGTGTCATGGTCGTGTTGAGAGTGAGAGTACACCAAGATATCATCCATGAATACCACGACGAAGGAGTCCAAGTAAGGATGGAACACTCAGTTCATCAGTACCATGAAAACTACTGGCACATTCGTGAGACCGAACGGCATGACCGTATACTCGTAGAGACCATACCTACTCCGGAAGGCTGTCAGAGGTATATCTGATGGTATAATTCACAACTGATGATAACCAGACCTCAAGTCAATCTTTGAGAACACCCAGGCTCCTCGAAGTTGATCAAAGAGGTCATCGATCCTAGGCAAGGGATATCGGTTCTTAACCGTTAACTGGTTCATCTTCCGATAATCCACACAAAGCCGAAGGGTACCATCTTCCTTCTTCGCAAACAGGACAGGAAAACCCCAAGGATAAGTACTGGGTTGGATGAAACCCTTTTCCCGCAACTCCTCCAACTGCTTCTTGAGCTCCTGCAACTCAGGTGTAGCCATCCTATAAGGAAGAATGGACATCGGTGCTGCTCCTGGTACGAGCTCAATAGAAAATTCTACCTCACGCTCTGGAGGAAAACCTGAAAAGTCCTCTGAAAAGACATCCCTGAAATGATCCACCACTGGAGGAAAGTCCAACTGTGAAGTCCCCTGATCATCCAGATAAAGACTGGAAATATGGGATGTCACCCTTCCTAGCCCATGATGCTTGAGTCCTGCTCAACTTTCCTGAACATCCCATTCGCTGATATGAAGAAAATATTCACCCTCTGGTGAAACGAAACTCACCCTGCGGCGATAACAGTCGATGATTTTCTGGAAGGGAACCAACTAGTCTATCCTGAGAATGACATCATAGCCTGTCATCTCTAGGATGTAGAGATCCCATAAGAAACGATACCTTTCAACCTCGATAGGGCACTCTCTACACTGACGTACACTAGATGTCCTCGTCCCCAAAGGTGTGTCTAGTGTCAATGAGTTGGCAGAAGAAAAGACACAGAGCCCAAGGCTCTCTGCAACAGCAACAGAGATAAAACTATGCGTAACACCCGTATTGAAAAGAGTTGAAGATAAAACTGAGGCTACTAAAATCGTACCTTGAACTATATGAGGGACAGGATCCTGCTCCTGATAGGTCTGCTCCACGGCGAAAGTCTGGCCTGCCATGCGGCCCTGTGACCCTGCCTGACCACTCTGATCTGATCCTCCTTGCTGGCGCTGAAGGAATGGTGATTGACTGCCACTGCCCTGACCTCCACCTCGGCCTAAATGGCTGGAAGAACTCCAGTTCCTTGACCGGTGAGAAACTGGTGGTGCTGCTCCTGAATGAGGAGTCATGGAAGAACCTCGGTCACCAGCTGCTGGTGAGAAAACCTGTCAGAAATGCTGAAGGTGACCCATCTTGCCACAAGATCGGCACTCCATGGGGTCCCTCTGGCATTGCGGCCTCGTGTGCCCTGACCGACCACAATGGTAGCATATCACCTGGATGCCTGATGATGCATCTCGCTTCCTTGGATCATCATGTGTAGACTCCCTATGATGTTTATTGATGTCATCTAGAGGAAAACTAGATCTGGAAGGAGAACCTCCCTAGCCCACAGCTCCGAAGTCTCTCAGATTGCACTCCGCAATCAGTGCCTGGTTGACGATGGAAGTGATGGAAGTCAACTGTAAGATGTTCACCTGTGAATGGATCTCCTGCTTGAGACCATGCTCAAACTTCCTTGCTAAGAACACCCCACTACCATCCTGGAGGGGTGTGAAACGCTAATACTCCATGACAGAAAGAGTACCCTGCTCTAAGATCATGAACTCCCAGGCTCGGTCGGCCCTCAGGGTCTCCAGGTAGAAGTAGTCATAAAAGTCGCACTGAAACTCCTCCCAAGACATAACCTGTTTATGGCCCGCCTGTGAGATCACATCCCACCACCACTTGGAGGAGTCTCAGAGCATGTAGGTAGCGAGCTTGACCCGCCTCTCTAGAGGCGTCTCTAGATGCTCGAAGATAGTCAGCATGGCTTCTAGCCATGACTCTGCAGCCTAAGGTCCTCCTCCCCCCAAGAAAGTAGGAGGATGCTGCTGCTGGAAAACCCACGTCAAGTCTGCCATAGTCATGGAAGGAGGCGGTGCTCCCTGGAAGGTCTGCATAATTCTCATGAAACCTTCCCTAAATTGCGCATCAGTGCTTGCAACGGGTATGATAGCCGGTGCCAAGGCTGGCCCGACCGGAGGATCAGCAGGAAGTCCCTGATCAGCCATATCTGGCATCTAATCACTACCTGATGACAGACGTACAACTGGAGGATGTATCCGAGGCATAAATCTGAAAGGTCAAAATCACACATTAGATTAGAGAAACAAGGACAGAAAACACAAGAGTACAAAACAGAAATAGGGGAAGGAAAACACACAAGTTTATAAAACACAACTACACGAAATGTATAAAAACTACACGGCGTGTCTTCTTAAGCCACTGACATGGGCGTGTACCCCTGCCCAATAGGTCATGTAACACCTCAAACTACACGGCGTGTTGAACCAACACACGGTGTGTACTTGAAAACTATTCCCCTGCCTGAGTCTCTTTACAAGTCTAACCCACACAGTCCAACTTAACCTGAGACTACACGGCGTGTACTGAACAAACACGACATGTACTAGACAAGGCTTCGGCGGCCCGTGTTGTTAAATACACGGACTTATACATGGTTGGACCTTACACGGCGTGTTCCGAATAAACATGACATGTATAGGTGAAGGTGACACTGTCCCGTGTTGTTCGTGACATGGCCGAGTACCCGAACAAGACTACCCGGCGTGTTCCTAAAATAACACGACGTGTCTAAGAGAAGGTAACACTGACCCATGTTGTTCGTGACACGGCCGGGTACCTGGATAGGACTACACGGTGTGTTACTTTATAACACGACATGTTCTACTTGAGCTTCCCTGACCCGTGTTGTTAGTGACACGACCGAGTACACGGCTTTGAACTACACAGCGTGTACCAAATATACACGGCGTGTTCCAGAAGTTATTTCTATGACAGCGTGTCCCTGATCACACGGTCAGTGACACGGTCTAAAAACTACACGACGTGTAGTCAAAAGTACATGCCGTGTATTCTAGGTTTTTCTGGGTAGTAGCTCAGAAACTGCACAGAAGCCTAGAAAACATAGAAAGCAAGTCAAGGAGGTTCCAAATTCCGATTCATGAGGGCCCATACTCACCACGAATCAAAACTTGGCGTTCATTCAAGCAAGGTAGAATACAAACAATCTTCTAACAAGGGAGCAGAGATTCTATCAAGCATCTATCACAACAACATTCATAATCTACACAGGGTCTATCACAATAGCATACAATCACTAATTCACCCTAGATGACATGGCAAGAATGCATGACATGTGATTTTTAACAAGTTCCTATATGATGCATGAGATGGAATACCCTCATCTCATTGGGTTTCGATAGAAATAGAACCACAATCGTCAAGGAAATAACAACATAAAGCATGTGAATCACTCTAGGTGAAATCATATCAACCATAAATCTCAAAACCCGAAAACTGAAATAATCGAGGTAGTATGGTATTTCCTTGTACACGGGTTAGCTACTCCCGAGCACAGCTTAACACCAAGTACCAAATCCATCCTACCCCTGGCTAAAGTCTCTAAACAGTAAATCAAGAAAAAAGAACCCCTCTGATATCACTTTGTAACTACCCGAATCCGGAGCCCCTCCACTGGTGCCCCGTACCCGGTTTTCACATGACCTCAAGCGCATTTCCGCAAATGCCAGAGGCTACCGACTAGCAGCGAGGGCCTTGGTATGTTATTGGGAAAACTATGCCCTCATTCGGTAAGGTATACAAGGTAAAGATAACAACAGTAAATAGCGGAAGCAGTAAACAATACACAACAACTAAAACCAAACAGAGGAAGAATAAATATATAACAATGATGACAATGATGCAGTAGGTACAAGTATCTAAGGAAAATAGCAAACCCAACAACGTTCTGAAATACAAGTGAAACAAAGTACTAAAATAACAACAACTCCTGCAGCATCGCAAGCCTAAGCTTGGTCCCTTGCTCCCCAGCTCCAAGTAATCAAGTACCAGAAGTCGAAGGGCACTTGAACTTATCTATACCTACAACAATGAAGTCTGCTTGGGCCTAAAAGCATGGCCCAAACAGGGTGTGAGATACAATCTCAGTAGGAAATCACCCAAAGATTTTTTCCTAACAGTCAATGAATACAAGACAAGTAAAAGTACAGGAAGAAGTAAATAGAAAGCACACCGCAGCTACTATCCACAGTTCTAACATATAAGGTACACAAGTAAACAACCTACAATAAGTATAAAACAGGTAACCCTCGGGGTAGCTCTCACATCCTAACCCCTATAGTTCAACCTACAAGTACTACCAACCCTCTAGGAGGCACACATAGTATAACCCATTTGGTTTAGCTAAGAGTAGAATTTCTGAGGAAGCACTCACCGTCAATTCCCCCTATAGTCTCGTGTCGTATTAAAGACTCTCTGGGGAAGAACTCAACGTCTCATTCCCCCTGTGGCCCGCATCGAGGAACTACAGACTCTCTGAGGAAGCACTCATCGTCAATTCCCCCTGTGGTCTCGCATCATATTAAAAGACACTCTGGAGAATCCCTTACGTCCATTCTCCCTATGGTCTACTACACTAGGTTCTCACGGTCCTGTGTGAAAATAAATATGCTCAGCATGCGTGTGTCGTCCAAGTAAACCTCAAAACTACTTGGCTATCATTCTAAGGCTCAACATCATAACAAAGCAACAGTTCCACTATCCTACAACTAGGCATGGAAACTGGAAAACACCAAACAAGAAAAACAACCATGGAAATATCCAGAGTACAGCAAAAACTACTCTATTCACAAAGGTAAACCTCTACTATAGAAATCAAGCAAGAAGGAAATCAATCAGAGGAAAACAGGGAAAAAGCATAATTCTCATTCAAGGGAAATTGGTGTAATTGCACAAAATACTCAAAGACTATCTACAGAAAGGCACAAACCACCTACCTCGATCCTAGGAGATCAATATAAGTGAATAGTGACGACAGATTCTCCTTAGAACATCGTAGATCTAAGAAAATGTCCAAAACACATAAACCACGATAACTTGAGAAAGAGGAGGAATTGGAAAACAAGGCTCAAGTAGAAGGAAGAACTCACTGCTGTGATTCCAACTCAATCGACCATGCTCGAATCAGAGAACGAACGGAGAGGAGGGGGCTGATCGAAGATTCACAGATCCTCGATGCTCTCAGATGAACAAGACCTAGAAGAAGACGTTTCTTTGTGTCAGGCACGACCCTGGTCTATTTAGTGAAAAAAAAGAAAGTACACAACATGTACTTTTAGAGTACACGGTGTGTACTTGGTCTTTCTGTACTTCGCCAAAATCGGACTACATGTCATCCCTACACACTGTGTGTGTGGCCCGAACACAACCAGTACATGGCTTCGAGTGGGAAAAGAGTACACGGTGTGTACTCAGAATGTACATGGCGTGTACTTCAAAAATTTCTAGAAACTTTGTTTTTCTCAAAAACTCCAGAAAAAGGAAAGGCGTACCTGAAACGAAGATCCAGGTTCTTACAAATTACACTGCTTCTGTCAAGACATTCCAAGGGTTTCAGTCAGGGCAGCAACCTTTGGTCAGGGGAATAGTCATGTTGGACATCACTGGTGTGTCTGGACGATGGAACACTAGCGCGTCTGGTTTTCTTTCCCTTATTATAGGGCTTCTCGAGGGTGTAGAATCTTGAGGCATCCCATGTCGAATGCAGGGAATTATATTCCATAGACATGTATATGAGGTTTTCCTCATCTTCCCATTCTTAACTTAGGGTATGTCGTAGGTTTAACGTCTAGAAGAGATGGATCAGACTGATCAGAACATTGACTAGAGTGGATCAGATGGGTGAAACCCCTAGAGGGAACACTGATGTTGGGGATAAAAAGTGGTTAGTTACCCGATTACAGCTAGGAGTAGTGAAGATGTGAATTGGCATGATCTCACCGGGATGTGGCGGCCTGGGTAAGAATCAAGATGGATAATGGATGATTAAGTTAAGTGGATAGAGAATGAGATGGAGTTGACTCAAGGGTGATGATGATGTTGGGATTGAGCCTTGAAGAGACCTCCTATGTATCCCCGTGGCAGAGAATCAAAGTATACATAGTTTAGGATGGGGTATAGGATTGGGGCGTGCGTAGAGGACACCGAACCGATGAAATACTAGGGCTTATGCGTGGTTAGTAGCCTAAGGATGGTCTGACGCCACTGGGATGGACTAGAGATATGGGTCCCAACGGAAGGTATGACAACGACTTACCACTGGGTTTGGGTTGAAAATGACTTAACAATGAATGGGGATCACAATGGTTTACCACTGCGTGAGGTTCAGAACGGATTACCGCTAGATGGGGGTGACAATAGCTTTCCACTGAATGAGATTGACAATGGATTACTACTGAATGGGGATCAAAATAGCTTACCGCTACGTGAGGTTCACAATGGCTTACCGCTAGATGGTGGTGACAATGGCTTACCACTGAACAGGATTGAGAATGGCTTACCACTTTATGGGGATCACAATGAATTACCGCTAAATGGGGATCACAATAGCTTACCACTGCATGGGGATCACAATGACTTACTGCTGAATAGGGGATAATTTAGTGTTATGTGGGACAAAAGGGGTGCACATTTTGAGGTCATGTAGGATGGTGGTGAACCAACGTGAAGTAGTCGGGACAGATGGATGGTGGGATTGAACCTTAGGGAGGCTTCCTACGTACCTTTCCTTGGCACGGATCAAATTCCACGTAGTTTGGGATGGGGTAGTGAGCCGACATGAAGATGGTCGGGACCAATAGATAGTGGGCTTGAACCTCAAGGAGGCTTCCTACGTACCATACCTTGGAAAGGATCAAAATCCACATAGTTCGGGATGATGTGGTGAGCCGACATGAAGATGGTCGGGACAAATGGATGGTGGGATTGAACCTCAAGGAGGATTCCTACGTACCTTTCCTAGGAAGGATCAAAGCCCACGTAGTTTGGGATTGGTTGGTGAACCGACACGAAGATGGCCGAGACCAATGCGTGTTGGGCTTGAACCTCAGGGAGGCTTCCTATGTACCTTGACTTGGCAAGGATCAAAGTCCACGTAGTTCCAGAATGGTGGGAACCGACGTTAAGGGGGTTGGAACTAATGGTTGTTGGTCTTGAACCTCAGAGAGGCTTCCTACGTACCTTGCCTTGGCAAGGATCAAAGTCCACATAGTTCATGATGGTGTGGGGCTTATACGCGAAGGAGGCCCGTAGAGGTTTCCATGGTCGATGCTTACTCTAAGACCACGTGAGTCATGGTCGGTGTGAGAAATAAGAGGAAGCAAAGACCTAATGATAAAATCGTGAAAGATGCATCCATGGGAAGTGAAGTGGGGCTGACACATAGTTAGCGGGCCAAAATGAAAACAGGGGCTTACACATGGTCCGCAACCCAAAGAGGAAACATGGGTTACGCGTGGTTAGCAGCCCAGGGAGATGGAGATTGGGACTTACTCCAGGTTGGAGGTCTAATGGCGACAAATCCCAAAGGGAGAGGGATTTGGCACTGAAGAAAGGAGGGCTCCGGTGCCCATCCCCCCTCTCTGGTCTTCGGCCAGGAAGAAGATACAAGGAGCAGGGATACTTCCTCCTGCAGGAAAAGCTAGGGGATTACCCCAAGGTGGTTGCCATTTACCCATGGACAAACATCGCTCCAGAAAAGAGGATCTCATTCCGTGTGAGGAAGATCTCACTCTCGTGGAGACCAGTGGGCATATAGAATGTCTGAGATGGGGTACCCCGCGTATGATGCATGGGACATGGTCACAGTTTAACGTCATGTGATGAGGATGGTGGTGCTTGGTAGTTTAACATCCTACAGCTCAGATGAGGTGGGTTCACTCCACACCCCTAGGACTTACATAACTGATACCTAACCTCCCTTAGGTAAGGTAAGTCATCATCAATACCGTGATGATGGGGTGTTATGGAGTGATCCATTGAGGGGTCCACATTAGTATGGCTATGCGAAGAAACAATAGCCTTTAGCATGCCTATACGAAGAAGAATGAGGAAAATAAACACAACAGGAAGTACCACCCAAGGGATCTTGAAATTACTTCATGAAAACCTAGAGGGTCACACAAGAAAAGAAGTTTCAGAGGAAAGGGGATCATAGGTAGAAGCCTCATGAAGCTCTGGTGCTCCATGTAGTGGAGGGGCTTCGTGAAGGGGTATTGTAACAACCTGAGATTTTATAAGATACATTCTTTTTAATTTCATTCATATCTTCTATTGTACGACACACCAAGATTATCTTGTGCTATACGCAACACCGTATTAGCGTGTAGTATACGCAACACTTTTCTTGGCTCTTGTTACACACAATTTTCAAGATCGTTTGATAGAGGTTATTCTATGCAACATTAAGTGTGTGTATATATATATATTCAATGTATAAATAAAATATGGTTGGATTATATTATACGCAACAACAAAGGAGTCATTCACTACATGCAACCCTGACTTGGCTTGCATTACACGCAATCACGACCTTCCTCGATAGCGTGTGTTGTACGCAATACCGGGTTTTACTAAACAATGATATATTATTATAATATTATTATGAACTAGACGTTATGAATAATATTAACTAAATTTTGAATTTTATAACATTATTATTCATCTTACACATTTTCTAGAACATGGTATAAGAACAAAATCAATTTTTCGGGTAAAATAAGTATTTTTCAAAAAATGCAGTTTTGCCGCCTTTTGATGGCACACCCACTTTAAATCTAGTTTTTGACATGTTTATAAGTTCAATTTGACAAAATAAAATTCTTCTTTGGAATCAAGAAATAAAAATTTACTTTGGATAAATTTTTCATATTATTCTGGTAACTTTCACATTTTAATGAATAGTAAAAACACACTATATTTTAATTAAAAACAACTTTTTTCATCGTAATATCTTATGTGGTTAAATTATAATATTGAATAATTTTAAAGTATAAATAGAATATATTTTTACCATTTAATTTAATGTATGTCATTAGCATTGATTTTACATTGAATTCATAGGTTAAATCAATTCAATCTTTTGCAATGTTTTAAACAAAAACCCGTTTTCATTCGACAACGGGATTAATTTTAATTTAATTTATACAACTTCTATGTATTGAATTTGAAAAAATGGATTCCATATTTGGAATCAGTGGGTCCAAATTATGTTAATAGGCTACTTTTTATTTTTGGGAATTATGAATAGTAACTACGGTAAATTTTATTTGCCATAGTTAAAGGTAAATCAGGTAATTAAGGGTAAATATAATACTATAAAATTACCCTAACACATGCCAAAATTCTATTTGATGGCTAAAAGTAAACCCATATCAACTAAGGGTCGGATTAGATTCATTTTATGGACTTTTGACCATGAAAATAATTTAAACCAAAGAAAGTGACAACATGTCACTCTCTTAAATCTTATAAGTATAATAATTTTAACTTAGTGATAAACATCATAAAACTTCGAACATGAATAGTATCCAGAAAGCTAACAAAATTATATACATCATGAGAATTTATTTAGAATTTTTTTGGGATTAAATAATTATCATTAATTGTGACACAATAGTGATGCAGAAATTATTTATCTAGTGAAAAATCAAGAATATAGTTTTTATTAAACTAATAGTGACCATAAAAGGCACCAAAACCCTGACCAAAACTTATTGGTCATGTAAATGTAAACTATAATATTCCAATGGTCGAATATTTGACCATTTGGAGTCTTATACAAGCAATTATGACACTTATATTATTTTATTTTAAATGATGCCAAAGTTGTGACCTTCATAATTTAATAAATATAACAATTTAAATATTGTGATTTTAAGACGATAAATTCGAGTAAAAGTATTATTGGGAAAGTTAATATATTTATCTTCATCATAGGATTTTATTTTAAATTTTTATGCAACAAATAAGTATATTAAATAATTATACATAAATGTTGTAGTAATTATTTTATTAAGAGATAAACCAAATAAATGGTTTTAAAAATAATAAAATAAATATTATATGAACTATTTAATGTGATCCACTAATTTTATAGATACATATGAACTTTTATTAATCTATTAAAGCTTTTATTTCGAACATATCTTCTGTATATATTTTATTTAAATTCAAATAAATGAATAGTGTCAAAATTGACACTATTGGTATTTTATAAAAATAACATATTATAAAATTGTTTAAAAATCACAAAAATATTTAAAAATTATAAATTTAAATTTATATGGTCTATAATGTTATAAAATAATCAATTATGGAAAATTCACAACAAATAAGTAATTATTTGTTATAATTTAAAATTTAGAATTTTATTACCACAAATAAACTTAAATAGATTAAATAAGGATAAATCAAAATGATAAGGTTTAAAATAAGATCCAAACATGTCTAAATTCGATTGGGTGATGATATTACAACCCTATCTCATATAATCTTAGAATATGAGTCATTTTTGGAAGTTTTTAAGTGGGGTTAGATTTATTATAAATTAATATTTTTAAGAATTCCAAAGTTGCCCCTCTCCTCCCTTATAAAAGGGAACCTCCTCCCTCTCCTCCTCACACCAATTTGAGCATTCATGATCGGCCAACCCCTGCCAAAATCTCTTCTATACTTCCCTAGTATCATCCTAGAGGTCCTGGTCTTCTTCAAAGACCATCCTTAGTTCTTTAAGTGGAGGTTAAGAAAAGGCGCGTAAAAAGAGGTAATATCCATTACCGATCTTTTTCAATTTATTTCTTCTTCAACTTCTTCTTGTTTAGTTGTTTCATGATAAAGTAATAACATCAGTATTTATTATATACTGATATGTTATTATAAATATGAAACAACTCTAATTAACCTTCTATCCATCCTATGGAAAAAGGAAATCACCGCGCGTGCGTACGTACGGAATACCGTCTCCACGCCGTCGTGTAATCTATTTTCCGCCACTACCTTAATTGGATGGGTATGATGATGTAATTAGTAACTATATATGATTATTATAAAGTGATATTGATACTGAAATAGTATACAAACACTTAAACACAATTTCACGATCATGAGAACGATATCATCGCTCGTGCGTACGTACGGACTACCGTCTCCAGGACGCGATGAGATTCATTCTCCACATTAACCATTCCTGAATGATTATAAAGTATATATAATGAATAATAATGAAATATATGACATGTTAAATCTACTGGATTTATGTATATATATATATGTATGTCATCTACTTACTCCCATTCAAGACAATAAGGAAAGGAAAACAACGTTCATGCGTACGTACGGACTACCGTCTCCATGAATGGTGTGTTTCATTTCATTTATCTATCTATTATATATATATATACTGAATATATATGATATATAAATCATGTTTTATATTCTGGAAGTAAATAAATCATGATATAAGTAATAATAATGTCAAGAACAACAAGTCCAAACACCTACGATAAATGAAACGATTTTACCCAAAATGCTTCTTTAACATGGAATTTACAAAAGAACGGGTTATATAAAGTCATAAGTGAACCATATATGATATCATAACAATGAATATGATTTTGTAATAAGTTAATGACATTATTTAAATCATTATACAGGAGGTTCAGACACTTACGAATCAAATCGGACTTAAGGTAAGGGATAAATTTTCAATCTCATTTTTATCCGAGATTGCTTATACGTAAGTATTTACTGGGGTTACGTTTGTCATCCATGACCATGTTTTCTAAAAATGCTTTCATAAAATGTTTACCATTATTCCATGGATGTTTAAAGTCATTTTTACCCTTTATTAACTTTTTACCACATTGTATGAATGGAATCTTTCCTTTGGTTACCATATAAGGTACTTTTTGACTTTTCCGACAAAAGTACAAGGAGAATGTTATTTTTAACTTATACGGCGTGAAAGGATTTTTACAGTTTCATAACACCTCATTTTCAAGAAGCTTCCTCCACAAGATTTCATGATTATTTTCAAAAAAAAAACCCTTATCTTTTAAAATTGCATGGAATTTTGTGAAAAGAAAATGATTTTAAAGAAGAAAGGATATTTTCCTCAAGAATTCATTTCAAGTGTTTTTTCAAAACTATTTTCCATCTAAGATGACATTATTTGATATGTATATTTCAAGTAAAATGTCTATATGATTTAAATGGTTTCAATTTTCTTATGATGAAATGATATCAATTGTTTATGGATTATGATGGCATGATGTTTAAGAATCCCATTTTATTACATGGGTTATGCAATGATGTATGATTTATGATTTTGTGGCACACATAATAATGGTATCATTATGAGATGGGTGGGACCTATATCTCCCTCCAATGCATTGGGTAAAGATTTTATATCTCATGAGATAGACATGGCTGGAACGGTAGGTTATACCGGTTCAGTGAAACAGGACCGAAACGAGGGTGACTCGGTTCCGAAAGGGACTTTGTCCACTAAGATAGTCTTGGCAAAGAGTCTTGACTTACAGGAAATGATTCTCTATGATTATGTGTGTATTCCACAAAGTTTCATGTCTTATGTTATGATTATTGGGATTTCATTTCACTACTATGACTTATCCCATGTTATGAAATTATTCTCTCTTTTGCAGGTTAAGATTTCCAAAATGTTATGTTCTTATGAATATGATGTGATTGATATTTCTTTTGTTTACCCTTACTGAGAATTTGAGATCACCCTTTTATGTTTTCTTTTCCCCAGGATATAAAGAAAGGTTTTAGGTATAAAAAAAAGGAAGATCTTCATGGGAGATTTTGAAGATCTTTCACCACGATTAGAAGATTATATTCCGAGTTTCCAAAGACGCTAAACTATTACGATCCTTGTGTGTGTGTTTTTGTTACGTACTTAGTATTCCACAAAAGTAATGTAACGTCCATGTACGTCAGGCTTCGGGTCTCTACAGTTGGTATCAGAGGAAAAGTTTAGTCAACCTTTGGAAACTAGGATGCGAAAACATTAGTGAGATCCCTAGAGATATTTCTAAGGTATGTCTAGGGATGTCCCTAAGGATAAGTATACGTATAAGATATAGTCCTAGAACTATGGTAACGATATTAGATTAGACCAAAGATGTTAGATATTGAATTTAATCCCCTGTTATTATGATTTTTGCCTCTCACACTATTCTTTTTGGGTTTTAGGAAATGGCTGGAAAAAAGATGATTCACGATAATGGAGGATATGATGGACAATGGAATGATATTCTTCATGAGCAACCAAATGAAATGGGATTTGGAAGTCCAAACATCATTATTATGCTGAATCAGCAATCTCATAATATGATCAATAAAGTAAAATTTGGTAAGTTTCCTGACTCGGCTAATAAGAGAAAGATGGAGTTTCATGATGATCATAGAGGAAAGAAAGTTCAATTTCCCCTATGTAAATCATGTGGTAAGAGGCATCAAGGAGAATGTTTCAAAGGAACTGGAAGATACTTTGGGTGTGGAAAAGAAGGACACAAAGCCAGTAAGTGCAAAGTAAAAGGTTCAGTTAACACCAGGGATGAGGATAATGGTATTGCTACGACATCAACAATGGTTAAATGTTTTAAATGTGGAATGTACGGGCATTATGCAAACCAATGACCTAAGGGAAAGTCTCATGAAGAGAACCAGTATGGTTGTATGGGTAGTATTTATGTGGATGATGATGAAGAGAATACAAATGATACGTGAGATGAAAGAATTGTTGAAGCTCGGTCAATGGTTTAAGAATGTAGTGGAATGATTACATGTTTATCATGTGTAATGTTGTATAAGTAATCTCATGGTACAATGGAATAAATATACATCTAAGGATTGTTAAACTGTTGTCTTTCCTTGAGTTTTGAATGTGTATGATTAATGGTACCAGTATCCATGAAAGGTTATTCAGATATTTTTAGAATGTAGATGATATGCGCATAATGAAGGGATAAGGAGAAAATTAAATGTTTGATAGTATTCATGAGCTCATGACTAATATAAGGAGAAGGTTATATCATGGTTTGAGTATATATAATTTTGAGGATTTTGGTATGTGGAAAGTGTTAACTTTTAACTGCATTCATGTTTTCACTAAGGTTCAATGGATATTCATTCTTCAAGAGAATACAAGATTAAGGTATTCACATGTTTGTAATTTGACCAACAAGATATATCTTATGATATATGAGGGATAAATGATGGAATTCACGTGATCATTTTCTTTATACTATGAGCTTGGACCGAAGTATTTTAAATAAGCCTGAAGATTGGAATGGATTATGTTGGACATAAGTTAGTATTATTTAAGGATAAAACTTTTTTTGATATTGTTGATGGGATGTTATAGTAATATAGCTTTAGAAAAAGGACAACCTACAGGACGGGCGAAAGCCCATCGCGTCGGACAAGGCTGTGGGAATCGAACCCACAACCGAAGTGTGACTGGCCTTTATCGCCTACCACTGGCCTACAGGAAGTCCCTGGTTAGTAAAAACTAGTTTTATTTTATTATACTATATGATATATGAAGTATAAGTTCATTTTTGGAATCGTATACGATTAACTTCACTATAGATGGTCTTATGTATTTTGTAACCTTTTGTTTGAGACAGATGGAATGACCCATCATTCTATCACATGATCTGCTAACACATCACGAATGACAAATTCAACTTCATTTCTTTAAGAGATGAAGTAGAAATTTTCCAAAGAATGACAAACGGTGAGACTATACCAAAATCACGAAAGTATTTCTTCTAATTCCAATTTCATCAACTTTAGGGAAATGATCGTGAAAAACCAAAAATGTTGTCCTACTGCCCTTATATCTGATGAATCAGATGGTACCTTAGATAATCACAAATCTATGGCTTTGTGATTGTTGGCTTTTTCATAGCCATGTTCTCTACCACTCTCCATCAGAACATGATGGTTAGATTTCTCTTCCATATCCATATTTTCACCTATGTGGAAACCCATTGATTAGTTTATTTGGGTAACCGTTACGTTTCATACTTTTGTTTTTAAATATTGGTTTTGGTAGTCCTTTTTACGATGTGGGTTTCTATTAAACAAACTTTCGAATAGTAAACCATTTATAACCCCGACGAATTTCGAGGGCGAAATTCATTTTAAGGGGGGTAGAATGTAACAACCCGAGATTTTATAAGATACATTATTTTTAATTTCATTCATATCTTCTATTGTACGACACACCAAGATTATCTTATGCTATACGCAACACCGTATTAGCTTGCAGTATACGCAACACTTTTCTTGGCTCTTGTTACACACAATTTTCAAGTTTGTTTGATAGAAGTTATTCTACGCAACATTGAGTGTGTATATATATATATATATATTCAATGTATAAATAAAATATGGTTGGATTATATTATACGCAACAACAAAGGAGTCATTCACTACACGTAACCCTGACTTGGCTTGCATTATACGCAATCACGACCTTCCTCGATAGCGTGTGTTGTACGCAATACCGGGTTTTACTAAACAACGATATATTATTATAATATAATTATGAACTAGCCGTTATGAATAATATTAACTAAATTTTGAATTTTATAACATTATTATTCATCTTACACATTTTCTAGAACATGGTATAAGAACAAAATCAATTTTTTGGGTAAAATAAGTATTTTTCAAAAAATGCAGTTTTGCCGCCTTTTGATGGCACACCCACTTTAAATCTAGTTTTTGACATGTTTATAAGTTCAATTTGACAAAATAAAATTCTTCTTTGGAATCAAGAAATAAAAATTTACTTTGGATAAATTTTTCATATTATTCTGGTAACTTTCACATTTTAATGAATAGTAAACACACGCTATATTTTAATTAAAAACAACTTTTTTCATCGTAATATATTATGTGGTTAAATTATAATATTGAATGGTTTTAAAGTATAAATATAATATATTTTTACCATTTAATATAATTTATGTCATTAGCATTGATTTTACATTGAATTCATAGGTTAAATCAATTCAATCTTTTGCAATGTTTTAAACAAAAACCCATTTTCATTCGACAACGGGATTAATTTTAATTTAATTTCTACAACTTCTGTGTATTGAATTTGAAAAAATGGATTCCATATTTGGAATCAGTGGGTCCAAATTATGTTAAGAGGCTACTTTTTATTTTTGGGAATTATGAATAGTAACTACGGTAAATTTTATTTACCATAGTTAAAGGTAAATCGGGTAATTAAGGGTAAATATAATATTATAAAATTACCCTAACACATGCCAAAATTCTATTTGATGGCTAAAAGTAAACCCATATCAACTAAGGGTCGGATTAGATTCATTTTATGGACTTTTGACCATGAAAATAATTTAAACCAAAGAAAGTGACAACATGTCACTCTCTTAAATCTTATAAGTATAATAATTTTAACTTAGTGATAAACATCATAAAACTTCGAACATGAATAGTCTCCAGAAATATAACAAAATTATATATATCATTAGAATTTATTTAGAATTTTTTGGGATTAAATAATTATCATTAATTGTGACACAATAGTGATGCATAAATTATTTATCTAGTGAAAAATCAAGAATATTGTTTTTATTAAACTAATAGTGACCATAAAAGGCACAAAACCCTAACCAAAACTTATTGGTCATGTAAATGTAAACTATAATCATCCAATGGTAGAATATTTGACCATTTGGAGTCTTATACAAGCAATTATGACACTTATATTATTTTATTTTAAATGATACCAAAGTTGTCACCTTCATAATTTAATAAATATAACAATTTAAATATTGTGATTTTAAGATGATAAATTCGAGTAAAAGTATTATTGTGAAAGGTAATATATTTATCTTCATCTTAGGATTTTATTTTAAATTTTTATGCAACAAATAAGTATATTAAATAATTATACATAAATGTTGTAGTAATTATTTTATTAAGAGATAAACCAAATAAATGGTTTTAAAAATAATAAAATAAATATTATATGAACTATTTAATGTGATACAGTAATTTTATAGATACATATGACCTTTTATTAATCTATTAAAGCTTTTAGTTTGAACATATATTCTGTATATATTTTATTTAAATTCAAATAAATGAATAGTGTCAAAATTAACACTATTGTTATTTTCTAAAAATAACATATTATAAAATTGTTTAAAAATCACAAAAATATTTAAAAATTATAAATTTAAATTTATATGGTCTATAATGTTATAAAGTAAACAATTATGGAAAATTCACAACAAATAAGTAATTATTTGTTATAATTTAAAATTTAGAATTTTATTACCACAAATAAACTTAAATAGATTAAATAAGGATAAATCAAAATGATAAGGTTTAAAATAAGATCCAAACATGTCTAAATTTGATTTAGTGATGATATTACAACCATAGATCATCTAATATTCTAATATGAGTCATTTTTTGAAGTTTTTAAGTGGGGTTAGATTTATTATAAATTAATATTTTTAAGAATTCCAAAGGTGCCCCTCTCCTCCTTTATAAAAGGGCACCTCCTCCCTCTCCTCCTCACACCAATTTGAGCATTCAAGCTCGGCCAAACCCTGCCAAAACCTCTTCTCCACTTCCCTAGTATCATCCTATAGGTCCTGGTCTTCTTCAAAGACCATCCTTAGTTCTTTAAGTGGAGGTTAAGAAAAGGCGCGTCAAAAAGAGGTAACATCCATTACCGATCTTTTTCAATTTATTTCTTCTTCAACTTATTCTTATTTAGTTGTTTCATAATAAAGTAATAATATCAGTATTTATTATATACTGATATGTTATTATAAATATTAAACAACTCTAATTAACCTTCTATCCATCCTACGGAAAAAGGAAATCACCGCGCGTGCGTACGTACGGAATACCGTCTCCACGCCGTGGTGTAATCTATTTTCCGCCACTACCTTAATTGGATGGGTATGATGGTGTAATGAGTAACTATATATGATTATTATAAAGTTATATTGATACTGAAATAGAATACAAACACTTCAACACAGGTTCACGATCATGAGAACAATATCATCGCTCCTGCGTACGTACGGACTACCGTCTCCACGACGCGATGAGATTCATTCTCCACATTAACCATTCATGAATGATTATAAAGTATATATAATGAATAATAATGAAATATATGACATGTTAAATCTACTGGATTTATGTATATATATATATGTATGTCATCTAGTTACTTCCATTCAAGACAATAAGGAAAGGAAAACAACGTTCATGCGTACGTACGAACTACCGTCTCCATGAACGGTGTGTTTCATTTCATTTATCTATCTATTATATATATATATATATATATACTGAATATATATGATATATAAATCATGTTTTATATTCTGGAAGTAAATAAATCATGATATAAGTAATAATAATTTCAAGAACAACAAGTCCAAACACCTACGATAAATGAAACGATTTTACCCAAAACGCTTCTTTAACATGGAATTTACAAAAGAACGGGTAATATAAAGTCATAAGTGAACCATATATGATATCATAACAATGAATATGATTCTTTACTAAGTTAATGACATTATGTAAATCATTATAAAGGAGGTTCGGACACTTACGAATCAAAACGGACTTAAGGTAAGGGATAAATTTTCAATCTCATTTTTATCCGAGATTGATTATAAGTAAGTATTTACTGGGGTTACGTTTGTCATCAATGACCATGTTTTCTAAAAATGCTTTCATAAAATTTTTACCATTCTTCGATGGATGTTTAATGTCATTTTTACCCTTTATTAACTTTTTACCACATTGTATGAATGGAATCTTTCCTTTGGTTACTATATAAGGTAATTTTTGACTTTTTCGACAAAAGTACGAGGAGAATGTTATTTTTAACTTATACGGCGTGAAAGGATTTTTACGGTTTCATAACGCCTCATTTTCAAGAAGCTTCCTCCACAATATTTCATGATTATTTTCAAAAAAAAACCCTTATCTTTTAAAATTGCATGGAATTTTGTGAAAAGAAAATGATTTTAAAGAAGAAAGGATATTTTCCTCAAGAATTCATTTCAAGTGTTTTTTCAAAACTATTTTCCATCTAAGATGACATTATTTGATATGTATGTTTCAAGTAAAATGTCTATATGATTTAAATGGTTTCAATTTTCTTATGATGAAATGATATCAATTGTTTATGGATTATGATGGAATGATGTTTAAGAATCCCATTTTATTACATGGGTTATGCAATGATGTATGATTTATGATTTTGTGGCACACATAAGAATGGTATCATTATGAGATGGGTGGGATCTATATCTCCCTCCAATGCATTGGGTAAAGATTTTATATCTCCTGAGATAGACATGGCTGGAATGGTAGGTTATACCAGTTCAGTGAAACAGGACTGAAACGAGGGTGACTCGGTTCAGAAAGGGACTTTGTCCACTAAGATAGTCTTGGAAAAGAGTCTTAACTAACATGAAATGATTCTATATGATTATGTGTGTATGCCACAAAGTTTCATGTTTTAAGTTATGATTATTGGGATTTCATTTCACTACTATGACTTATCCCATGTTATGAAATTATTCTCTCTTTTGCAGGTTAATATTTCCAAAATGTTATGTTCTTATGAATATGATGTGATTGATATTTATTTTGTTTACCCTTACTGAGCATTTGAGCTCACCCTTTTATGTTTTCTTTTCCCCAGGATATAAAGAAAGGTTTTAGGTATAAAAAAATGAAGATCTTCATGGGAGATGTTGAAGATCTTTCACCACGATTAGAAGATTATATTCCGAGTTTCCAATGACACTAAACTATTACGATCCTTGTGTGTGTGTTTTTGTTATGTACTAAGTATTCCGCAAAAGTAATGTAATGTCCATGTACGTCAGGCTTCGGGTCTCTACAGGTATGCTTTGCGAAGTGAAGTGGCCTACCCTAGGAATAATGCATAAGTTCATATGGAAGGTGATTCGTGAAGTGAAAAGGAATTCACAGAGCAGTGATTCACAATGAATGGGTGCCTTGTGATGCGTAACATTGAGAAGCATTGTGATTTTTGAAGCACAGTGACCCTGCCTTAGCATGTTGGTCACATGTTCATAGAGGGTATTTTGTAAAGCATAAGTGCTCCATGAAGACCTGAGTCCCCTTGGGGATCCCCTTTCTTCACAGAGTGCCATGGGCTCTATAAAGGGAATCCTTATTTGAAGAGGGGATGAATTCAAGCCAAGGAATAGGCACTTCGCAATGCTAAAGTACCTTGAAGAGCTCATGGTTCGTAGAGCAGAAATTATTTCACGATTTGAGAGCTAAGAAGGTGAAAGGTTGGAGGATCTATCCTTTGGGATCAAGGGGAACCTGGTATTTATAGGCAAGAGGCGTTGCGAAGAAAATCTTGCTGGGTGGGAAGACACATGCCATTTCGTTGTAACCGTGAATCCTCCCACCTCCTTGCTCTGCGGTGGCTTCACAAACGTCAAACTAGTTTGCGGAGCCTCCCGCCTCCTTGCTCCGTAGTGGGTTGGTAAAAGTCAAATGGGTTCATGGAGCGTCCTGCATCCTTTGTCGATGGCGGGTACGAAAACGTCAAATGGGTTCGCAGAGCCTCCTGCCTCCTTGCTCCATGGTGGCTTCGCGAAGGGGGAGATTTGTGCTGGTCATGATACTTCGGGGCTCCATGGGCAAGCTTCGAGAGGCACCCCAAGGGCCTTGCGTTTGATTCTCCTCTTCCCAAATTTTGGTGTCAACAAATGCCCCCCTCAAACTGGGAGTTGAGGAGAAAGTGAGGGTCAAGTCTGAGGGTCAATCACCAAAATTCCTTGGTCAATCGCGAAGCTGACTTGTGAAAGATGCTCGTGAAGCAGAGGGGCAACGTACGGGATGAGCATGCCATGAAGATAGCCTCGTTCGGACGTGCCGCAAAGCACCGGGGGTCCTCACCTATAAATAGGGGAGGCTAACCCCTCTTTTTTCCTTTATCATCTCCGTGTTTTGGCATTTAACGCTCTTGATTCGAAAACCTCCACGTACTCCACGAATCAGGCCTTCTAATTCACAGCGCACAACAAGTCTTTGACTTCACAAAGGTGTGCTCTATGGATTGCATCTAAATTCCAAGGCAGGGCTCCACAAATGGTCTTTGTGAACGACCTCTGTAAATGAGATTTGTGAGCCAAAACCCAAAAATGCCAAAACCTCAAAAAAAATTGAATGGATAACCAAGAGGCTACCAGGGGGTCCCTGAAGATGCTGCCCAAAGGGAGGAGATAACAGATAGCTCAGGTATAGGGGATTTTGTGCAGAGCCATTCTGACCATAATTCATAGGTGGAGCTGCTGTCCGAAATCCAAAACAACTTTCTGCTATGTAAGAGGCTGCCTCTATGTGGATTTGGACTACGGGATGACGTCTTCATCCCTGAATCAAGTAGGGATGAGCCAACTTACTGGTTCAGGAGCATGCCGTGCCAGCACTAGTGGTTCAGTGCAGCTGACGACCATTCCTGGGAGGACTTCACACCTATCAATGCTGACTGTATGTACAATCACTTGAACAATGTTGACGGGAAGGAATTATAGTTAGAGACATCTCCCCCGCTATATCATAATATCTTGAAGGCGACCTTGAGGAACTTGGAAACGGGGTGGTCCGATGAGTGAGATCTGTGCCAGGGCAGAAACTTCACAGACGAATGGGTCTGGGCTTACTGGGTAGGTGCCTCATGCAAGGAATTCGAGGAAGAGCTGAGAAGAGTGGGCTCATATGAGGCATCTTGGGCCTCCCAAATCCATATCTATCAGCTGAAGCAAATGATGCCGGAGTTTCTGAGCAGATGGTCATAGAGGACCAATACCTTTCATTTGCACCATGGAGAGGTTGGCATCAGTTTATGGGATCTTCATCAGATATTGGGGGTCCCAATACTGGGGGCGATGTATGATGAGTTCCTCCCCATTATGGGTGTGTGGGAGGATTTGGAGAAATTGTCACTGCTAGCGATGGTGTTGATGAGCCTAGTGTCAGGAGAGGAAAAGAAATCGGTAAAGGACATCCACTTCAAATAGTGGTTCAAACAGTTCTTGATCTTCCAGGAAAATAGGAAGTTCCCTATGAGGCCTTGGAATTTCCCGAAGGGGGATCAATGAGGCAAGGATCACTCGTACTAGCGGCTTTTGGAGGATAGCTAGTGGAAGATGTGGGGATTCAACATCATTACCGAGCAGCAACCGGTAGTCAGGCTGGCTGCATTCATTGCGGTGCTCATCTGCGGTTGGATCCTGCCGGTGAGAGACATGAACATGGGTGTGTGACCGAGCACGTTTATCATGTTGTATATGCTAGCGACAAGAGGACGAGTCAACCTCGAAATCCTGATGCTCTCCAAGCTATACAAGATCTTATGGCATATCAGCAAGGGGAAGAAACCACAGAGAATATGTGGGCCATTACACCTCCTGTATGGGTGGATAGCGGCGCATGTCAGGGGGGTATATGAATATCCGAACCCCATCTCCTCTCCAGTATTAAAATTCCGCCCGTCCATTATGAATGTCGTAGGGAGCTTTCCAGCCAAGCTGACCGTGCAGGCGGTACTGAACCAGTTCTGGAAGGTAGAGGAGTTCAAATTTTACCCATTCCCATTACTAATGAGTGTATTCACCGATAATTTATAGGGAATGAAAGATCATAGGTCCTACCTCCTAGAATTTCAAGGTGGAGTCCTGGTGGCATGGGTGGACCGTGAGCCCCTATGTGAGTTGTACACTCTGCACCGATTCGCCAGGAAATTTCGGTGCATGCAGCGACTGACCCCACATGTCTATTTAGAGGTGAGCTATGAGGACCACCTGTGCGTGATGAGATAGATGTGCCTCCTGTTCACACAGGAAGATGGGAAAATGCACAATGAGCTACCTCTGCCCATAGCTGTCTTTGGACTGGTGAAGGAGGACACCTAAAGTTGGGAGTTGGCCTACCCTAGAGAGATGCTGAAGCAGCCAAATGTTAGGGAAGTGATGGTGTGCCTCTCCAACCTTAAGGCCGAGGCCGAAAGGCAGAAAGGACATCCCATGGTGGCAGGGCTGTCATGGCAGCGATTCTCGCACCAGTTGAGAGGGAGGTAGCAGCAGCAGATCCAGCAGTGGCAGCGGACCCGACAGTCCCAAAAGGGAAGTGTTATCTAGCGGGGAGGCCACTAAGAGGATTCCATAGAATATCCACCCAGGCTTTGGGGAAGCGGCTACTCCATATAGACATGCTGGAGAATGATGTCTTCATGGAGGCCTGGGACATCTAGGATGTCAACAGTAAATTCCTCAACCTGTTTGAGATGTGGAAACACCTGAACCATAATAGAATGGATTTTCTACGAATTATCCCCGTCAGGAATGAATTTTTAGTATCCCAGGTGGAGGCGGAGCAATACCTGGCTGAGTTGGAGGACTTCGTGCACTCCCGGGGTGCCCCGCATCCAATGAAAATTCGGGTGAAGGTGTTGTTGGATCGAACGGCTCCTCCGCAGTTGTCATCTGCAGAATTGAGGGAGCAATGCCCTTTTCCGGAAGAATTGGATGAGTCCTATGGGGGGGAGAAGGCTGGTAGAGTTATCCCATTGGAGGAGGGTGAAGTTGTTGATTCAGACCCATAACTTGAAGAGTTTGTAGAGGATCTCGAGGTAAAACCTTGATTCCCTTACCTAGGATATACTTCCAAGATACTTTGGACCCCTCACTAATATTTAAACTATACAGGAGGGAATCATATGAAAAAACCCACTCTCACCCCTCAATAGATGTAGATGTGGGGCCTTTAGGATCTACGACTGTGGCTATGGAAATTATCATGTCCAGTGGGGCCAGGACACCCGAGGTGGTCCTTTCGGAGTTTTTAGACTTCCCAACAATATAAGGAGGGCCACACCTTGGGGTCCCGATAGTAAAAACCTTGGAATGAGACCAATAATTCTATCTCTGTAATTCTCCTTTACAAAATTCACGACTTCCACCCATTGACCAGACTAACTGACATTCATTCCCTTTTTTGGTACGCACAGTTATTCAAATGGTGTGGGCTACCTTGGTAAGGTTGGTTGGTACTTCCGATGAAACATTTTTTAGGGGAATTCCAGTGGTCGTGAAGGTGAATATCAAGACTGAACAGTCTAGGGTGCTCCCAATCACTAGTGGGATCATTATTAGGGATGAGCCTGAGATTATTGAGGTGGGATCCGAAGATGAAGATCGATCAGACAACACGGGTCTTTCCATACCCGATCAAACACCAGATGTGGACCCTATTGAAAAGTTCTTGGGAGTGTTCCCCATGTATGAGCCTAACAACCCCGCATAATGGGATGAGATGGTCTCTGATGAAGAGAATAAAAATATAATCCATCGCCGGTCATGGAAGCTGATCAAGCACTTTATCGATGACTCCCATCAAGCTCAATGGATAGACCAGATGGAGAGACTTTGTTCGCGACTATGTAAACTGTGCACTGGGGGAGTGGATACCCAGCATCCCCACATGCTTGTCTGAGATCTCATGGTGGAGAAGATCCGAGAATATGACCGTGGACTTGGTGTGGGTTGGCAGGGGAGAAAATAGGTGAACATCAAGAGGCTCCAGGAGTCTGAAAACAAGATTCAACGGCTGCACATCCGAGTAGATGGACATTCTACTTTCCTCAATGCACAGTTAGAGATTACATTGTGGATGAAGGCCCAACTGACAGAGGCTGAATAGAGCATGAGGTAGGCCTCCAAGGAGATGGCCGTTATTCGAACCAATGAGGAGCAGACCCAGATCACAGCTAATGAACTATGCCCCATTAATGCCGAGGAGGAATGAGAATTGAGTAGGTGGCAGTGAATCTTGGACGCCACAAGCCAAAGTGTGGCGAAGCTACAATGCTCTTTTGACAGGGTCAACCCATCCATGGGAGGGGTCAATCCTCAAGTATTGTGATGCATGTAACTTTTGAACGTGACTTCATGTTTTAATTTTCCATGCTAGATGCATGCAGAAGTTCTGTTATTCGTTTTTGGTCTATTGAATTTCCATTACATTCAAGGAACATTCAACGATCAATCCCTAAGCTTTTGTGGGTCGGGCCGGATGCGAGAAACAAGGGATGACCCCCTTGACATTCCATCTGAATATAAGAGTTCAAACCAAGCTCCGGGAATCCAAGGTTTTAACAACCAATACGGATTTTCGGGAAGAAAGGGAGAGGCCCAGCTCGAGGATGAGGACCTCAGATCAATCGACGCACTATCTTCCCAATGTGCTCTAGTGCACGAGTGGGGTAATGCCGGGGGCATTTGAAATCAACCCAAACATAAGAGAGTAGAAATTGTGAATCATGATACCCCAGATCGGAACACTGTGGGGGTGGCATGAAAATGAAGGATAACCATTGACCACGTTTGAAACACAGTATCCTTATTGTGTTAGCCTGAAATGGAGATAACAAATGAGGGATGACCATTGACCATATTCAAAACACGGGACCTAACTCAAAATTCTACCCATTAGTCTTTCAGAACGTTGGCCCAGGAAAGTAGGCGATCCATAGGCCGAGCATCCATATAGTTATGGGGTTCTTTTAGATGTGAAAGATGATGAAGGTCTGAATAAAGGGCATACAAAGCATGGAGTTTGGAGTGATGGGTTGTTTGAATGGATTCCAACACTCACCATGGTGGAAACACATTAGGTGGGAATATCTGTTTGATTGGGTATCAAACATACTTTTGAGCAGGACCGCTTTGGCAAGGACCTGGAATGATTTTTAGTTTTATGTCATACCAATAAGGATGATAGACACATAGTTTAAATGTATTACGGTGAGAATGATGCACATAGTTTAAAGGTCATACTGCCTGGACTAGGATCGAGACCGAGGGGCCAGAAGGGTCATTGACCCAGGGGCCGGGCCGAAGGCGAAATGCCTAGGTGTCACTATGTATCCCATAAGGATGAGAATCAAGCCAAACATAGTTCTGAGAGTGAATTTTAACGTCATGTGGGATGATGAAAGGCATGTGTGTCATGGCTGCGCCAGTACACGTCCTACCAGAACTACTAAGCCCACGTGAGTCGAGCTTGATGTGGGAAACAAGGAGTAGTGATGGGACTTTCCTAGAATAGGAAGGCACATGTTAGGGATAATGGGATGCTAGGTGAATGACGTCCCAATAATGCCGACATTCCTACTTGATTCACCTAGATGCAGGAAGGGGTAAAGCCAAGTATGTTGGAATTCCACTTGAACATAAGGAAGTGGAAATATGTGAATCATGATGCTTGAGATCTGGACTACAATGATGGTGGCGTGATGATAGGGGATAATTGTTGACCATGTTTGAAACACAGTATCTATTTCACATTAGCTTGGAATGGGGGTAGGAAAATGTGGGTCGATTGCTGACCATGTTTGAAACATCAGACCTGTCACAAATGTTGTCTAAGGGCCTCAGGGATGTTGGCCCAAGACAGTATGTAAGCTAATGTGGCATGAGACTAGGTTTTAAAGGGGCCCCTTTAGACATGGAAGAGGCTAGGGATCTAAATAAAGGGCTCACGAAGCTCGTACATGGAACGGAGGAACGTCCCTATAAAAATTCCACACTTTAGGATCTTTTTCATGACACATCTGACTACGAAAAAAAGATCTATCTGATAGAGGGAGTAAGGTCCCTTTCAAAGGAAAAGGGTCCTAGGGTTGAACTCTTCCAGCTTAAGGTCATAGGATGGACCATTAAGAGGGGAGCTGGTTTGATGGGCTGTGCGTAGGGTGGAAAAGTATCCAAACCTGATGCATAGTTCCCATAGGGAGATCTTAGTTTAGGGTTATAGAACTCGGACCAGGTTGGAAAAAGACGCGGTAGGCACATGATGCATCCATTGAAAAATCTAACGTGAATGAGAACCCAAGAGTTACTCGCCACACCACATGGTCCCAAAAGAGTTTAGGCCGAGAGGCTGGAGAGAGGGGACATGATTTTAGATTCTTGGGGATGGACCCGGAGACAATATGTCTGGGCGTTTCTACGTATCCCATGAGGATGGGAATCTATCCGTACGTAGTTCTGGGAGATGTTGTGCATTTTAACGTCTTGTGACAAGGATGTGGAGTGGTCTTAGTTTATGGTCATAGAGCGGACCATGATGGAACTGAAGAAGGGAGACATGTGGTGAAGTAATTACTAAACCTGATGTGAGTGAGGACAGTAGGAGTTTGTATCACCACAATGTGCTCCCCGGTAAACTTCTAGGTCAGGGGACCAAAAGTGAAAGTTAGGCTGGGCCTGAGGCAAAGTGCCCAAGCATTCCTACATACCCTATGAGGATGGGAATCAAGACATAAGTAGTTCTAAAGGTGGCATGGTAAGATACCAGTTCCAGAGATAATAAATTCATGTGGGTCTGGCCCTCGCACCAAAAGAAGTGAAATTTGATAGATCTTGTTTGTCCTTTAGGATGAATGTGTGTTTTTTTGAAGCAATGGACCTAGGATATAAAGTCCAGGAATCTACACAAGAATCAAGACATATGAAAGCATTGAAAAATGGTATGGTGTGTGACCAATACCAAACATGATGTCCCCTAGAGTGAGGAAACCATGATGCAGTGCCATTTTTCATCATGCGGCTAGGATGATAATGTCACAGTTTAGGGTCATGTGATGGGACCAACCATGCACTTTAACATCATGCAGTATAGACGTAATAGTTTAAAGTCATGTGGGACTAGGCAGCATAGTTTAAAGTCATATGGCTCAGACATATACAGGAGAGATGAGGTTCAAGAGGGAATGTGCACGTCATGATAAAGCATACCTAATATGAATGAGGATGAGGTCTACATCACACCGCGCAAGATTCTAAGAAAGAAACCATGGGACGAGGGGCCAGAAATGGTTAGAGAATATGGGGAAGGAGATACTAGCTATCGTTGATCTGGACCCAAAGACAAGATGTTCGGGAATTCCTACGCATCCCATGAGAATTGGAATCAAGCTAGATGTATTTCTAGAATATGACCTATAAAGAGATCTTAGTTTAAGGTCTTAGAGCCAGGACCACAAGAAGAAACACTCTTCCAAGTGAGCATAGACCTTGATTCAGTCCCTAATCCCACATGAGTCAAACTCAGTGTGGGAAACAAGGGTGAAAGATGTCTTCGCAACACATGGGATACACAAAAAGGGGAAGTCGGTGTGGAGCCCCGAACGACGCCTCATCATAGCTTTTTTCTCCTAACGTGCGAATGCGCGCTGAGGGATAGTACCAAGAGTGTCGAAATTCCACTTGAACATGATAGGGTGGAAAATGATGTGAATCATATAAATGAAATTTAAGGCTTGATGGGGTTGGCATAACGGTGGAGGATAACTGTTGACCGTATTCAAAACACAGAATCCCTATCATGTGACCTAAAATGGGAACAACAAATGAGTGTCAACTACTGAACCTATTAGAAATGTGGGACTTGTATCAATTTGTTGTTCAAAACCCTCAAGGACGTTGACCCGTAATGGTAGGAGAGCCCTTGGGCCGATCATCCATGCCATTTGGGGGTCCTTCAGATGTGAAATATAATGAAATCCCAAATGAAGGGGAACAAAAAGCCTGAAAAATGGATGAAAGCATATCCAGGTAGAATCCGACACTCAAGGTTCTAAACCAGAGTACTCTTGAGCACATTGGGAGGTAATATGGTGAAATAATCATAATCCTGACATGAGTGGGGCCAAATAAGCCTATACGACACCATGTGGGATCCTCCAAGTGAACTATACCCAGGGGGGATAGTTAAAGAGGACACTTGGGGATGGACTCAAGATGAAGCGTTCGAGCATTACTATGTATCCCATGAGCATGAGAATCAAGACATACGTAGTTCTTGCAGTTTAAAATCTTGAAGGATGACACACAGTTTAACATCTTACAGGATGAAATATAGTTTAATGTCATGTGGGGCAACATACAGTTTAACGTCATGTGAAATGACATACAGTTTAATGTCATGTAGGACATTTCACAATTTAAGGTCATGTAGGACCAAAAAATTTAAGTTCATATAGGACTGGATAGTTTAATGTCATTTAGGACCTGTCTTGCTCAGGAAAAGTATTGCTTGAGGAACATGGCATTGGTTGGAGGAGTTATACGCTCACCATCCATGGTAACCAGGGAGTATGCGCCATTGAAGTAAACCTTGTGAATGATGTAAGGTATTTCCCATTTGGACTCCAACTTGAGTGGTTTCATACTAGGTATCATTGGTGTCCTAAGGGCTAGTACAAAGTCTCATTTCAAGAAGGAGTGGAGGAAAACTTTCTTGTTGAAAGCTCTAGCTATCTTGTTCTGATGCCTTTCCAAATTGTGCAGGGCACAGAACCTATTCTCGTTGAGTGATTCCAACTCAGCCAGAAGGATTTAAGATACTTTATCTAGATCTTGCTGATCATAGATAGTTGTGAGAAATGAGGGAAATTGAATCTCGATGGGTAGGACGGCCTCCATTCCGTACACCAGGGAATACGAGGTCACTTGGGTGGAATTACGAGTCATCATCCAATGTGCCCAGAGAGTGTTGGGGAGATTGTCTGACTAACTCTTCTCATTCTGACCAACCATTTTTTTCATAATTTTAGAGAGGGTTTTGTTGAACACCTCGATCTACCCATTTCCTTGTGCATGATAATGGGATGTATGGTTAGAATGGATATTGTAATTAGCGTACAATTTCTTCAGATCAGCTACCCGAAAGTTCGTTCTGTTATCGGTGATGACATCGTGAGGGACTACAAATCAGTAGATGATGTTAGAGATCACAATGTCAATGATGGAACGGGCCTTGACCTCCTTGAGCGGAACTGACTCTGACCACTTGGATAAGAAATCCGTAGTGGTTAGGATGAACCTGCACTGGAGAGTAGTGGATATGGTCCCATGACATCGAGTCCCCATACCACAAATGGACAAGAGTACTTAGTAGTGTGGAGAGGATCTGGCGACTCATGCACAATGTTGGCATGAATTTGGAATGCATGGAACCTTTTGGATAACTCCATGCATTCATGGATCATGGAGGGCAAAAAATATCCCAGTCTCTGGATCTGGTGAGATAGTTTTGTCCCGATCTGATGATACCCATAGGAACCGACATGAACCTCCTACATGACTTGGGAAATATTGAATCCTTGAATGCAATGGAGGAGAACCCCATAAAACCCATTCTTGTAGAGGATCTGATCATGACCAACACCATCCTAAAGGGTAAACTGTAATGCGTGACATCAGATTTGCTCACGCTCATCCCGATCTGCTGGAAGATTACCGTTTTGGAGGTACTTGAAAAAGGAGGTTCTCTGGTCATGAGTCACTTTAATCACTACATCTGAGGGATGTGGGGGTCCTGATGTGGAGACGCTGATGGTAAGGTGGCTTACCAGTGGAATTTCACCATCATCTAGAGTGACAGGGGAAATGACTCTCCGATGTGCCATGTGGATAATCAGATAATCCTATTCGGGCTCTACAAGTGATGTAGCTAGGCTAGCTAGGGAATTAGCCTAACCGTTATGAGATCGAGGGACATGTGTAACTTCTGGCCAAGATGAGAACTGGGCCATTAGCTAGAGAGTGTCTTCCAACAATAGTACGGGCCCTGAATTTCTGATGACATAGTCACCATTGATCTGATTTATGACTAGTTCAGAGTCCCCTTTCACATGAAAATGGGGAATGTCAATCTCGAGGGCCATCTTGAGGCCATTAATGAGATCCCAATACTCTGCCTCATTGTTGGTGTAACCTTTTGACAACAGGAATGAATATGGTAGAATGGGTTGTGCTGGGGTAATGAAGACAATAACTAGGCCTACTTTGTTGAGCCTGAGGTCATTGAGCCTTCTGCCAGTGGGGCTCTAGGAAGCACCATCAAAGTGAATTTTCCAACACGGCATGGCTTGGTCAATCGAGAGAATCGCTTCATCAGGTAAATCAAGATCCCGGGACTGGTCCGCAGAAGCTAGATGGGTGGAAAGGAATTCTACCAATTATTTCCCCTTAATATCCTTCTGAGGGACAAACCTTATGTCGAACTACTAAAGGATTACCACCCACCAAGCTAGACGTCCTATCAACATTGGGAAGTCTTGGATGTACTTCAGTGGATCAACTCGGGATACAAGCTGTACCTCATGATGATGGAGGTAATGCCACAATTTCTGTACTGCGAATACCAGCATAAGGCAACTCTTCCTTATAGGGGAGTATCCAGTCTCCGTATCAAGGAGCATGTGACTAAGATAGTAGAGAATATTCTATATCCACTCGTTGTTCTTCTGGGAGAGAAGGGCCTCGAGAGACCGTTCCAGGGCGGTCACGTAAAGGACCAGTGGATTTCCGGAGACATGCAGCATTAAGACTGGAGGCTAGAGAAGGTACTGATTGATTTCATCAAAATTAGTCTAACATTCTTCGTCCCACTCATAGTTAGTGACTTTCTTCATGAGCCGAGAAAAGGGATTACACTTTCCATCTAGATTCATGATGAATCGGAATATGTAGGACAAGTGGCCTTGGAAACCTCTAAGCTCTCAGATATTTCTTGGGAGAGACATCTGGCTGATGGAATTCATCATTTTTGGGTCGATCTTGATCCCCCTATACCAAACAATGAAGCTGAGAAACTTTCCAAAGGTGACTCCAAAGGTTTACTTTAATGGATTCATCTTTAGGTGGTGGGAACAAGGGAATCAGAACACTTTCCCACGGTCTTTGAGATGATCCTGATGCCAATGATATTTGACTACCAGATCAGCCATGTAACATTTCACCAACGTTCTGAGGATAAGATTAAATATGCAATACATAGCTCGCTGATAGGTGGCACCTGCATTATTTAAACCAAATTACATGACTTGGTAACAGAAAGTACCTTGTGGTGCCCTGAAGGCTGTAGACTCATCATCATCGGTATCCATTCAGATATGGTTATACCTGGAATAACCATCTATGAAAGATAGGTCTTGGAACATAGCTGTAGCATCAATCAACAATTCCATCACAGGAAGGGGAAAATCATCCTTCGAACACTGACGGTTGAGATTTGGGAAGTTGATGAAGACTCTGATCTGTCTATTCTTCTTCTTGACTGGCACCATATTGGATTGAAATTTGGGGTACTGGACCTCCTTAATGAAATTTTCTCTGATAAGATTATCAAATTTTGCCTCTACCATAGTACCATGAGAAGGTTTCATCTTTCTAGGAGGCTGCTTGAACCTGTGATGATTTTACGGGAGACCGAGGCGGTGGACGACTACTGGAGGATCTAGTCCTGGAATCTCGTCATAACTCTAGGTGAATACATCACAATGTTGTTTAAGGAAGTATATGTACTGTTGTTGCTCCTCGAGGGGCATGTAGGCCCTGATCAGTGTGGGTTTTGGGTCCGCCTCGCTACCAAGGTTCACCTACACCAATTCATTGACCGTGGCAGAGACGCCCTCTTCAAAGGTGGGGGGAGAATTCTCTAAATCCTCTTCTTCACTTATGGAGGAAGGATCATCAGTGGTAGGAGTATCCTTTGAGTCGACAGCTCCCACTGGGATGCTGGTACTCGCCTGAGCGGTAGTGGGAACCGCATCAGGGAACTCCTATGATGTTGAAACCATAGCGATGGAGCCTGTTGATCCGATCCCATATGGTCTACGAACCTAGGAGCCACACTTGATGACATCAGAGCAATAATGGCGAATCAACTTGATCTGATTAATTTCAGCCCAGCAAAACAAGAAAGTATGACATATTTCCATTGCCATGGGGTAGACATCCTGATACCTTATGGGAGTAGGAGGCTCCGTGATCTTGTGAGCCTGATTTTTTTAGGAGTATGAGGTGATCTTCCGACATCACTTAGACTTGGGAATGTGTTCCCCCATCATTACAGAAACAACGAAGCATTGTCCCATGTCTGGGGTTGTATCCTCCAACTGGTGGATTGGAAAGATGTAGGCATCATCTAGATTTGTCCACAGGTCAGTCGTAGTCGTGGCATGCTCAAACTCATTTGCCTAAATCTACTTGTATTTACTCTTATAGTAGTCGATATCCATATAGCAAGATTCACAAGAGGAAAAGGGGGATGTGTCACCTTTAAGCATTCCTACTTTACCATTAAGGGAGTATTTTAGGCATTGGTGATATGATGAAGGAACCACCACATGCAGGTGGAGCCATGGACTGCCCATCAACGCATTGTAGGCAGTTTCCTGGGAGACAACCGTAAACTCAGTACTGGCAACTAGGCCACCAAACTATGTCTTCAAGTGGATCTTGTCGACGGGTGCCTATTACGTCTTGTCATAACATTGAATTCTTAGGTCATAAGGACTCAGATGATCATCAGACAACCCCATTTTTTGCAGTGTTCAAGTCGGGATTAGGTTGATCTCGGAGCCTGTGTCGACAAGACAACAGTGAACCTCCATGCCATTAAACTAGCTAGTGATGTACAGTGGGATAATGTTCCCCTGTATGGGAGAGCCTTCATCTTCTACAGAGAATGATATGATGGCTTGACATTTAGTATTATCGACTACCTCAACATGAAAGGATTCCGCAACTGCTACCTCTATCTCAAACTAGAGGGGGATTCTTAAAGACTCGGAGAGGGCCTCACACATATCCTATGATAGGCAAAGGGCCTCAAGGATAGAGATACTGGATAGAATGCTATAAAGATTCTTGAGAACATCATACTTCCATGCCAGGTGTAAACTTCTACTTACAAGAGGTCTCTCTATGATAGGAGATATGGTGAGCCCAACCGACTGGGCCAGTGAAGGGCTGGTTCTAGGAATATCCTACTGCTCACTAGTCAAAGCCCGCAAAGTGACTGCTAGATAAGGACCCGATGAATGAGACTGGTCCATAGAAAATCATGGCTGGTCACGATGTGGTCGAGGTGGCTCTGCCTGATCCAATGACACAAACATTGGTGAAGGCGGACCTGATGACACCAGATGAGAAGGATGTGCATGTTGAGATCTGTGCTAGGCCTACTGTCTAGTTTTGGTATCATGAACAACCTGTATGGAGATACAAACCAAGGCACTCTGATGACCCATTTTGATATGGCCCCGCCGATGCTGTAAATGACTGGGGATGTTGGGACGATCTGCCTGGCACTCCTCACTATCAGGAATTATGTAGGGTTTTAACAGCTCTATGGTATTAACCGAGGCATACCTTTGACTGTCACTTGAAGAGTCATCCACTAGTGGATGGATTCTAGGAGGAATATCCATCTTCAAGGGAATGAAGTCACCGAGAGTACGTGATGATGACGACATTGGTGGGGGGCATTTTTTTCCCTTGCACTGCCGGTGTTTTCTCTTCTAATAAGGGGAATGCTGAGACGACGATGAAGAAGTTGTAGATGCAATTTTTGAAGGCTCTGGATGATTTAGGCATGCACGTATAACACCATGGGAATGAGTGACTATTTTATGATCCATCAAGTTATCATACTTCTAGGACCTATGGTTAGAAACCATATTCCACTCACCTCCACTATCACTACTTCTGTGTGGCCTCACGAAGATGCATGCCACCTGTGCCAGATCCGGGCCTAATCGGACTATGTTGTTATCCACCTGGTCTTGAAGCCGGTCTTTAAACACATATCACTATTTGAGGGTGTGCCCCAGGATCCGATGATAGGGGCAGTAATTAGGGCGATTAGTGAGCTTTTCCTCTTCTGGTCTCCTACATTCAGGAAAACGTACAATCCCCTGCTCCAAGACACTTCATAAATAATCAGATACTTGAGACTTGTTGAAAGAGTAGGCCTGGTTCCTCCTTTCCGGGAAGGGGGCCCTGGGAGCTAAACCATAATGAGGGGCTGGAGAAGCCTGTTGAGGAGGTGGAGCCTAGTTATATCTCTTGGACGGTGGCGGCGCATTGTACGGGGGAACCTGCCGATTCTTAGGTAGGCGCTGCTCAGCCGGAGGCTACACCTGAGGTGGAGGGCCCCTGCGGGACTGTGGAGGTGGCTCCACTGGTAATAACTCTAGTTTCATGGGGGCCTCTATTTGGGCCATTGCGGCGGGATCATCCCTGGTGTACCTTCTTGTGGGGATTTAAGGTGGCAATGGACGTGCCTGATTAACCTACTGTAAGCCTTCCTCTAGGCGTTGGGCCTTATCATAGAAGTCTCAGAATCCCCTGGGGTAGTTCTGTGTGATCAAAGAGGGGACCCGTTCTATCTTGACATTCCCTACGCACATATTTAGTAGTTTCTCCTGAGTCAGTGGCATGCCAAGAGAGTATGTGAGACCTTTACAGCAAGCGAAAAAATATGCAACACGCTCATTAGGCCTCTGCTTGCACTTGAAGAGGTCCACGATACTCGTCTTCCACGTGGTCGAACTGAACTGGTAGAGAAATTTCCTACAGAGGTCTTCCCATCCAGCTATTGATTTGATGGGGAGCTGGTTGTACCAGATGAAAATCGACCCCTCCAATGCCTGTACGAAGCATCGGAGTTTGGCGGCCTCCTCCTGCGCTGGAGTACCCAACATGGGCCTACACCTTGAGATAAAGTGGGCCAAGTGTTGTGGTGGGTCCCCTATACCATTTAAGGGGGGAAAAGTGGGATTTCCAAAACCCATAGGTGCTCGCATATCATCCACCCACACCGAATATGTCTTACCATCAGGAGGGATTGCCACCTATCACGTCTCCAACGACTCGAGGTGGGAAATTAGTGCCTCCATTGGATCATTTGGGTGGGGGTTCCTATCTTAACGGGGATCCCTGACCACCAACATGTTGGTAGGTTCCTCAACATGATAAGAAGGCCCAATGACTCGTAGAGCGGCTGGTGGAATGGCCTATGGAGTAGCTGGGGGAACCTGAGCTGGGTCCCAAGGATTGTCATGCCGTTTAGGAGGATTTGGAAACACATACCGCACCCTCTTGCCGTAAGTTCTAGCCTCAACCCTATCTTCATGGGGAGGATAGTCAGGGTCACCTGGAGGCAATTCATTGAGGGGAAGTTGTGCCTTCCTCTGCTGCCCTGGCCTAGGATCACCGTAGTTTGGCTGTCGCTCCGCAGCACCTTCAGTAAAAAGGTCGTTGACTATATTCTTGTGTTCGGTGTGTTGCTGACGCAACATAGATTTTTTGGGGTCATCTTCCGCCTTATTCACTGATCCAAACAGGTCAAAGGGTTTGATATCTCTGGGGTTCTTCTTACCCTTGTTGGTATTTTGGCTGAGGTCCAACGCCTCAGTGGGCACTGAAAGACCTAGTAGATTCTTCTGTTGATGGGTAATCCTTCCCAATGGATCTAAGAGGTGTGAAACTCCCTTACGGGGTAGGTCATATCCAAGAAGATCTAGATCATTCTCACCCCCTGGTAGGTCATCCATGTTAACTGCGACCATGCCTAGAGGAATATCATCTATGTCACCCGACAAATCGGGCCGGAGTCAGATGGAACTAAAATGGAGGGACGTGTACTGCCCCCAACCACAGATTTTCATATGGGGATAATCCTTCTTGATTATCATGTGGAGCACTTTAAAGCTATGAACTCATCATTGTTGGAGGTTCCTATGGACACTTGGTGACTCAGGGCTTTGGGCCATGGGTAGTGCGGCCAAATAAACCAAACTACATTGTTGGATGATGTCTTTGAAGTGCGACTGAATCTTGGGGTATGCCACTCATCGATCACGAAGATGAAAATGAGTCGCCCAGAGGGTTTGGAAAAAACACTCGACCTCTTCCTGGGTGAGCGATTCCGGCGCACTGAAATTCAGTTCTACAACTGACCAAAACATCTCAAGGAAATGGTCCACTATGAGAATATCCCACAAGCTCCTTGGTCTAGATTTGGGGTTTGGAACTTCATTGCCCCAATCGTCAACCAGAGGTCGCTGGAAAACTAGTAGCGGTACTGAGGCAGACCACTAGGACGGTGGGATGGCCGGTAGAGAATATGGCGAGCAAGCTGAAAAACCGCCACATCTCGAGATATCCTCCTAAGAGTATAAAGACTTAGCCACTACATCACGGTAATACGGTCTGACGACCGTAGTTTTGGGCATAGAGGCTATGGCTAATGGTGATGGACCATGTTGCTGATCATCCGCCATTGGTCCCCATAATATCTCTCTGTGATCTCTAGTCGAGGTAGAGAGTGCTTATGGTGATGATGGTGGCGATTGTACGACCGAAACCTATGGAGTTGCCAAATTTTCATCCTCCTAGATGTAACTTTGGAGGGAGGTAGGAATCCTATGGACCTCACATTCTAGAAGTATGAGGTTGATGCCCCTTGTTCCTGCCCTAGCCCTTGACACAGAGGATCTAAAAGAGGGTTCCATCACTGAGTCATATTCCGCCTTAGAGTTTGAGAAGCAGACTGGTTTGATCTCGGTCGGAATCTTCTTGGAATTATTTTTATGGCGGTGATAACCTGCCCTCCTTCCCCAGGATGGTTCTTCGGAACGGGGTAGATTTTCGGCAGAGGAGGGCCTTCATCCGTACTGGTTCTGAGGTGGAGAGGATTTCCGCCTGAGTGAGCTAGGGTGAGAGAAGAACCTAGACAAATATCAAAGGGAACACAGGGAGGACCATCGTACCTAGTGACTGATGTGTGGAGGGATTCTCTGTGGGATGTTCTGGAGCGGATAGGACCTCCGTTGAAGATGATAGAAGAATGTTTAGGACCTCCATGCTTGTTTCCCCTGGCAGCATTAGCATGAGGAGGGTCCTCGTATTGGTTAAGCTGAACATGGGTAGGACCTCTGTACTAGGTGCGGGTGAAGTGAAGATGACCTTCACTCCATTGATTGTTGAGGCGAGGAGGACCTTTTCCAGCTGGTGCAAGGACATGGGGATGGCTCCCATGCTGGAGATTGACTGAATGTGTAACGTCCCCACATCGGAGGCCTACGACAGGAGGAACAACTCCATACTCAATGTAATGAGTGTGGGATAAGCTTCCGTACTGAGTTTCACCGTCGTGGGGAGGACCCTCATTCAGATTGAAGGTGGCATGGGGCGAACCTCCATGTAGATCTTGGAAGTGGGGATGACCCACGTTCTTAATGGTGGTGGTATGGGGAGGACCACCGTACTGGGTGTCATTGTTGCGGGTCAGTCCGCAACGACCACTACTTGCGCCGGTGACCAAGAGAGTCGACCTAGCCTGCCTATGGGGTAGTTGGGGCCTTGATCTAGGTTAGGTATATAAGTTCCACTACTCAAAATACACAGGTGGATGATGATATACATTGGCGGTGGTGCAAGACACAATAGTTTTTGACGTTGATGCTCCTTAGTGGGCGTCCTCCTCGGCCTGTGCCCGACGCTGGCATCGGGTCAGCCGAACTGGGGCCAGTGGTGTAAGAGCATGGATTACCTACTCTTCTGTCCATGTGACTGGGTGGTGGCACTAGAGCAGCCTAGTCGGAGTCCTTCTTGGGATCCCAGTTGGGCTAGCCCAGACATCCCCAACCTCATCGGCATAGAGGAGGGAGTCATTGAAACATTCCAGGTAGAGGATCCAGAAACGGTTGTACGTCGGAGGGGGGAGAAGTTTCTCCCTGCACGGCCCTTGAGGGTAGTAGTGGAAATGAGGAGCATATGCCTCTAAATCCTGGAGGTCCATATCCCAAGTCGAGATAATCCCCTCCTCCTCATATCAGCATACGAGGTTGTTTATGACCCTTCGTTGAAAGAATTCATAAGGGTAGATAGGGTGTGGGTGCCCAACAACTATGGTTTTGGAGGTCGTCATAGAAGCTATGGAGCCATGAGGGGTTGCCGCATTGACATTTCCTCTGCCCCTGCATCGATGGGTGGGTGGTGATCAGATTCCTGATGTAGTATCTTGGTTCCTGAAAAGTAGGGAGATTAAACCACTGGCACTGCAAAAAGGAAATCGATGTCCAGTTCCCCAGTGTCACTCCGTCTTCCATGACTGGTAAGAAGGATCCACACTGACAATGTCATAAATCGAGATGCCCAACATTTTGACTGCCCTGACTTCTGGTGAGTTTCACGCCAGGCCTGCTATTTTCTTAGTGGGACCCAGTGCCAGATAACTGGATCCAATGACATGCTAATCCACTGATGTATCGAATGCTAATAATATCCACATTTGGGAGAATAACTTCACATCAGGTTCACCATTTCTATTTTCGATGCTTTCACTGGGGCGCACACATCTGTCTATTTGAGGACGATGAGGACACGCTGGCTATTTCCCTGCATTCCCTCTTTCCAAAGGTGGGCGACATTTATCTCTTATTCAGGGATGTTTACTCATTGATTGAAATGGGATGATGGGATGTCAGTTCCTCCTTCCATGGATTCCTCCTCAGAACTCGTCACCTAGTCTGGGTCTCCCTTATAAATTAAGATGTCGTTCATGAAACTCTTCCCAATGACATATCTTCATGAACGCCGGTTAATTACACCACTTATGTCGGGACATTCTAAGGGGTTCAGTTAGGTCGGAAACCTTCAGTTGGGGGAATAGTCATGTTGGACATTACTGGCGTGTTTGGACACTGGAACACTAGCGCATCTGGGTTTCTTTCATTTATTATATGGCTTCTTGAGGGCATGGAATCCCGAGGCATCCCACATCAAATGCGGGGAATTATATTCTGTAGGCATGTCTCCGAGGTTTTCCTTATCTTTCCATGTTTAACACATGGTATGCCATAAGTTTAACGTCTAGCGGAGATGGATCAGATTGATCAGAACACTGACTAGAGTGGATTAGATGGGTGAAGACCCTGGAGGGAACAATGATGTCAGGGCTAACATGTGGTTAGTTACCCAGTTACTGCTAGGATTAGTGAAGAGGTGAATTGGCATGATCTCACTGGGATGTGGTGGCCCAGGTAAAAATCAATATGGATAATGGATGGTTAAGTGAAGTGGATGGAAAATGAGATGCAGTCGACTCGAGGGCGACAGTGATGTTGGTCTTGAGCCTTGAAGAGACCTCATACATATCCCCGTGGTAGGGAATCAAATTCTACGTAGTTCAAGATGGGGTATAGGATTGGGGTGTGTGAAAAATATAGTGACTCAATGATATACTGAGTCTTATGCATGGTTAACAGCCTGAGGTTGGTATGACGCCATTGGGACGGAACATAGATATGTTTCACAATTTAAGGGAGGACAACAGATTACCGCTGGGCTTGGTTTGACAATGGCTTACTGTTGAATGGGGATCACAATGGTTACCGCTGCGTGAGGTTCACAACAGCTTACCGCTAGATGGGGGTGACAACGGATTACCGCTAAATGGTATTGAAAATGGATTACCACTGAATAGGGACCACAACAGCTTACCAATGCGTGAGTTTCACAACGACTTACCACTAGATGGGGGTGAAAATGGATTACCACTGAATGGGATTGACAAAGAATTGCCGCTGAATAGGGATCACAACGTCTTACCGCTGAATGGGGATCACAATGTCTTACCGTTGTATGGGGATCAAAATGGCTTACCGCGGAATAGGGGACAGTTTTGTGTCATGTGGGACAAAAGGGTCACACAGTTTGACATCGTGCAGGATAGGGGTGAACCGACATGAAGTGGTCGAGACTGATCGATGGTCGGATTGAACCTCAAGGAGGCTTCCTACGTACCTTTCCATGTCAAGGATCAATGTCCACATAGTTTAGGATGGGGTAGTGAGCCGACATGAAGATGGTCGGGACTAATGGATGGTGGGATTGAACCTCATGGAGGCTTCCTACATACCTTGCCTTGGAAAGGATCAAAGTCCACGTAGTTCGGGATGGTGTGGTGAGCCGACGTGAATATGGTTGAGACCAATGGATGGTGGTCTTGAACCTCATGGAGGATTCCTACATACCTTGCCTTATTAAGGATCAAATTCCACGTAGTTCGGGATGGGATGTCAAACCGATGTGAAGTGTTCAGGACCAATGGGTGTTGGGATTTAACCTCAGGGAGGCTTCCTACATACCTTGCCTTGGTAGGGATCAATGTCCACGTAGTTCTAGAATGGTGGGAATTGATGTGAAGGGGGTCAGAACCAATGGTTGTTGGGATTGAACCTCAGGGAGGCTTCCTACGTTTCTTGTGTTGGCAAGGATCAAAGTCCATGTAGTTCAGGGTGGTGTAAGCCTTACACGCTAAGGAGGTCCGTAGAGGATGCCATGGTCGATGCTTACTCTAACCCCACGTGAGTCATGATCAGTGTGAAAAACAAGAGGCAATAAAGACATGACAATCACATCGCGAAAGGTGCATTCGTGGGAAGTGGAGTGGGGATGACACGTAGTAAGCGGCCCAAAATGGAAACAGGGGATTACACGTGGTCTGAATCCCAAAGAGAAAATAGGGGCTTCCACTTGGTTATCAGCCCATAGAGATTGAGATTGGGACTTAATCCAGGGTGGAGGCCCGATGGTGAAAATGCCCAAAGGGAGAGGGATTTGGAACCAAAGAAAGGAGGGATCCGGTGCCCATCCCCCCTCTCTAGTCTTCGGTCAGGAAGAAGATAGGAAGAGCATGGATGTTGCCTCCTGTAAGAAAATCTAGGGGCTTACACCAAGGTGGTTTCCCTTTCCCTACAGACAGACGCCGCTCCAACAAAGAGGATCTAATTCTATGTGAGGAAGATCTCACTCCCGTGGTGACCAGTGGGCATAGAGAATGTCTAAGATGGGGCACCCCGTGTATGATGCATAGGGCAGAGTCACAGTTTAACATCATGTGCTGAGTACGATGGTGCTTGGCAGTTTAACGTCCTGCAGCTTGGACGAGGTGGGTTCACTCCGCACCCCTAGGACTTACCTAACTGATACCCACCCACCCTTGAGGAAGGGAATGCATCAGAAATTCCATGGTGAGGGGGTGTTATGGAGTGATCCATTGAGGGGTCCACATTAGCATGGCTATGTGAAGAAGCAATAACCATTAGCATGCCTATGTGAAGAAGCATGAGGCGAAGAAACGCAACATGAAGTAAAACCCAAGGGATCTTGAAATTACTTTGTGCAAACCTGGAGGGTCTCATGTGAAAAGGAGTTGTGGAGCAAAGGGGTTCATAGGTAGAAGCCTTATGAAGCTCTAGTGCTCCATGTAGTAGAGGGGCTTCGCGAAGGGGTATGCTTCGCGAAGTGAAGTGTCCTAGCCTAGGCGTAGGGCATAGGTGCATATGGAAGGGGCTTCACGAAGAGGAAAGGCATTCGTAGAGTAGTGCTTCATGAAGCAAGGGTGCCCTGCGAAGCATATCATTGTGAAGCAATGTGCTTCATGAAGCACAGTGACCCTACCTTAGCATGTGGGTCACATGTGTATGGAGGGTATTTTGCGAAGTATAAGTGCTCCGTAAAGACCCGAGTCCCCTTGGGGATCCCCTTCCTTCGCAGAGGCCCATGGGATATATGAAGGACATCCCTCTATGAAGAGGGGTTGGATTAAAGCCAAGGAAGAGGCACTTCATGATGCTAAAGTACCTTGAAGAGTTCATGGTTCGCAAAGCAGAAATTGCTTTGTGATTTGAGAGCTAAGAAGGCGAAAGGTCGGAGGATCTGTCCTTTGGGATCGAGGGGAGATTGTTATTTATAGGCAATAGGTGCCACGAAGCAGATCTTTCTAGGTGGGAAGACACGTGGCATTTCTTTGTAACCACAAAGACTCCCGTTTCCTCGCTCTGCAGTGGCTTCCCAAACGTCAAACAGGTTCCCGGAGCCTCCTGCCTCTTTGCTCCATGGTGGGTTCGCAAACGTCAAATGGGTTCACGGAGCCTCCCGCCTCCTTGCTCTATGGCGTGTTCATAAATTTTAAATGGGTACACGGAGCCTCCTTCCACCTTGCTCTATGGTGACTTTGTGAAGGGGGAGCTTTGCGCTGGTCGCGGTGCTGTAGGTCTCCGTGGGCAAGCTTCGTGAGGCACCCTAAGGACCTCACGTTTTCTTCTCCTCTTCAAAAATTTTGGCGCCAATAGTAATATAAGAAGTTTGATCCATGTGATATCACATATAAAGTAAAACCACTATGAAAAACACTATGGTGTGATGAAATTCACCATGACACAGAGTATCCTAGAATAGACCATGATGTGGTCTAAACAACCAAACCATGGTATATATTTTAATGTATATTTCCATAAATTTAATCTTTCACAAAATGAAAATATGAGAAATATATCTCCATTCATTCTTGTGAGACATAGTCAATGAAGTTTGTTGGTTAATCATCATTGTACCTTACAATAAATTTTTGTTATGAAAATAGTCATAGATTCCTATAAAAAACATTGAGAAGGATAAATAAACCAGGTATTATAATCTGAAACATATGTAGAAAAAATAATAATATTTAAAATAGTTTATTCTTCATGAGGAAAAAAATACATCCCTCACAATATTCTTATTCCATCTACTCCTTGTTAAAATCAAATCAGCAACCATTAAAACAATATCAACCCCATAAGTGAAACCACTTTAATTGCATTATGTATTGAAAGACCCCAATCCTTCTAAACATAAATATTATGATCAGAACCCACCCTTCATCTAAACCCATATTGAAGGACCCTATGTGCCTCTAGCACACCATTACAAATATATGATGGTCTTTTTTTAGTAGTAATTTCCAAGAAACTATCATTATGGATATATTTACCTTCAATACTTTCACCTAAAGAGAATTAAAACTTTATACAATATATCATTATTATCTTACAATCATAACCATTTTAAAACCATTAAGGTATTTAAATCTCAAAAAAATTTCTATTTAATATTACATAACACATCTCATTTAATCGAAAATATTATTTTCTTTAGTAGAGAGGGATAGAGAGAATTAATATCAAAAATATTTATACCATATTGAATGCAAGAAATATAGTAAACTAGAAACCAATATTATACCATGATTAGAAACCATTTTTAAAGAGTAATTTCAATAATATTTATACAAAATACCCCTTCCATCCTTGATAAGACTCAAGTATACATGGTTTCATCACCCATGATCCAATATATTTATTTAACTCAGATAAGCTCCATGTGGAATGTTTATTTCTTAATTACCCAATTTGTTTACGTAATAGATATTGGGAATCCAAGACAATTCTCTTGAGTGTGAATTTGTGACAAATGGCCATTATTTATTATCATCGTATATGGTTCAATCTTCCTCTCCCTTGTAGACATGACATGGAACCTCTGAGAGGTCTAAATTGAGTGGAAACATCATCCTAACAATGTAGTCTGCGCTACCTTCATGGGAGTGTGTTGAGTTGAGAATGTAGACTTAATCTTGGTCTTAAAACTATATTTAGTGGGTGGATGGAACATGCATAGTAATGTAAGGAAACATTTTTGGCTTCATTAGATATTTATATTATGATGTTGGTAAATGGGTTCTATGTTGGATCCATCCATTTTTTCCATAAATAGAGTTCCATAACACTGGTTGCATTACGTGGATATCCTAGTGTGTAATAACTCATGAGACAACACTAATGTGGTAACATAGTGATATTTGGAGGCTGAGACTTTGTTAGTGGCTAGTCGATACTGTGTTAGAGAATCTTAAACTATTTTGAAGTTCCATGTTGTCCTGGCTAGTTCACATGACATTTGTTGGATGGTGTCATATCCTAAGGATCGAACATGGGGTAATGTTGGCACACTAATGCCTTGTATATTTCTCCCATGAGACTACATTGGAGATATGATTCATTATCAAGATCCAATTTAGGTTTCATTGGGTTATTAACTCATCCACAACCCCTATCTTAAGACAACATTGACCTATAGATGCAGCCTACAATGATCAACATTTCCTTTAATAATGCATCTGATTATTGATCTATTCATTTATTATCTCAACCTTTTTTACATACCTTTCATCAAAACACACGATTCATAGTATATCCATAACTATAAATCCAAAAATATAAATTTAATCACCAAATTAATTATTTTAGGACCCTAAATTATCCAAATATATGGAAATTTGATATTTACCGAGATATTGTGGAAAAAATGGGGATATTTTCATTTACTTATAGTATAAAAAATGAAATTTCATATATGATCATTCCCCTGCACCTATATTTTTTATGTACTATAAAAAATGTAAATCACAACTATTTATGATGATTTTACATCGGGATGCTGGTCAAATTCATAGAATGATCATGATCTTGGTCCCATATTCCTACTTTCCAAAGACAGGTGACCTTTCACCATTGGGGTGATAATGATGGAACCTTTGATTTAAATGGGAGGATAGGAGGCTGAATCATCTCACTAATGATATTGTTTTACTAGTTTGGGAAAACCTAAAAGATTTAATACTTGACCATGAATCCAAATCATGATACCATACTTTTAGAAATCAGGTAATTACATAATTTTCTACCTTCAAAGGGTAAGACCTTATGATTGGATAGGAAGAGTGTGCTAGGAATCTTGGATTCCACTTTATCTTCCACATTTTGGTCTATGAGGTACTTTTATGCTCTTCACATATGGGAGGTGATGGTTCTATAAGTTTAAATCCATGTATGATGGTTGTTGTATCTTCCCCGCATTAGGTCATGAGGGAATACAAGGCTTGTTACATAGGGGATATTATGCTCATCAATCATAGAGAAAAGGGTTACTAATGCTCATCACATTAGTCATCTGATGCTTGTAACATAGGGAATATTATACTCATTTCATAAGAAAGGAATGAGTTTTTGATGCTCATCACATTAGTCATCCTATTCTCATCACATAGAGAATATTATGATTATCACATAAGGAAGGAAAGGAAATACTATGTTTTTTACATAGGGTGGTTTATTTCTTATGATCGTCTCAAAATAAGGTTTTTTTTCTGATGCTCATATCATTATGAGGAAAGTGATCATGATTTAGAGTCCAGTGGGGACACTCTATAACGTTCAATGTTTTTTAGGAAGGTGATCATGGCTGGAAGATACCACCTCTCAAGGGGAAGATAAAATAATAATGGTGTAAGGATTTAACCTTAAAGTGGTGTGCTACATATCCTATTGTAACAGTAATAGAAACCCAACAAGTTAGAGTTTCACAGTTTAAGGTCATATATCATGATTATTCCATGAAACTTAACATCCTATGGTAAGGATGCTTGTGTTGGTGAAATAGGTGGTGATAAGGTATTGAGTGGGGGATTATGTATTGGGATACTTTGATACTATTTTGGAGCAACATGGATATGTGTGGGGATTATGTACTTGCTACTCAGATCATAGTTGACGTAATAAACCCATAAATTAAAGTTCATAATAAAGTTTTTTATATGGAGTTTTCACACATGAATCCAGATTGGGTGGATGTGGGTCCCATGATCCATCAATTCTCATGGAATATTTTTTCATGAAGGAGGAATGCAATTGGTTTCTATAACACACTCTCGATAAAGGTTATGGTTTCCAAAGACCTTGACTTCTGTGAGGCATTATGACTTCATGAAAAGTGTTTTATTTATAGAGAGGAAGTTATGAGAAATAGTCTCAAGCATTTTCTAATACATTCAGAGGTATATTTGAGGTAATTATCTTAAATCTTATCACCTTTAAAAGTATATGGAAATACCTTGGATTATATTGTGTGAGGTGTGGAATTTGATTTACATGAGATGATATTCTTTGAATTCATTAAAAGTTTCAAAAAACCTCAAATTGGTGAGTTGATGGGTATTTATAGGGGTTTGGCTCATAGAAGTGGGAAGTTCATGGAAGGGTTTCATGACCACACAACTCTAGCTTGTGTGACATCACAACATACTAACTCACAAAACTTGACTTGCATGAGAATCTGTATTTATGATCCAAAATCACTTCTTTTATCCATCATTCCTCCTTGATCCTTCTTGAATGTGTTTTTGAGCATTAAAAAAATTCTTTTGGCCACTCTTCCCCAATCAATATTGGATGAATTTTTGTGTGTTGATAAATTCCCTCCCTTGGAATTGGATTCAAAAGAGTGAGGATAAAGTTATGAGGAATATAACTATATATTGAGACCTTCCACTCTATGATCTATGAATTTTGGTCAAGGAGTGAATGGAGGCACAAAATTTTGACTCCCCCAGGCTCACATCTTCATCCCATACTGTGGAGTCTCCATGAGAAATTTAGTAGGATATTTCTTGGCAAGAGGATTAGGATCTATAAATATAGGTTCTTACTCAGATGAGGGTGGAGGTAGTCAACCACACAAAGAATTAGGTGGTGATGGATAAAGTTTATCTAGATTGTGTGAAATTCTGATTGGTGGTGTGAAACTCTCAACATGATGAGCTCCAAGTGGATGTGACTCAGTTGTGTCTGTAGATGGATATTTTAATAGAGGAGCTTACTAGGCTACAAAAAGCTTCTAATTCCTCATGATAGGGGTTGTATGAGCTTTATTAGGTAATTTCTTCAGCAACATCACATTCCGTATTTTACTAAAGGAGATGCTAAAACCTAGGGATGCCTCTTTTCATCTTTGCAAATTAATATAAATACTACTTGTCTTGAACTATTGGTTTTGAAATCTTTTTAAACTTGATTGAGTTAATAAAAAAGTCAATCCAAACTTATAAGACCATGTGAGTCATGCTTAGGGTGATAATAAAGATATAATATAAGATCTTTCATGTTACATGAACAGGGGTGGATGGGATGAGGTTAGAATATCACATTAACTACTATAAAATAACCCACAAAATTTTGGAGGAAATAGATTGGATGTGATTCCAAAAGCTCAATTCACCCTACCAATTTATATATGTGGATTGGGGTGAAACACCAAGGGTGTTGAAATTGTACTTGAGTAAAGGGAAGTAGGAAAGAAGGTAAATTATGACTCTGGGTGTCTGAATTAGAGATGAGGGGGAAGATGGGATGAGGGTAATCATAGGGAAACTACCTGAAAGGTGTGTTCCAAGGTTGTACTATCAAGAATAAGGGAAAATAAATTGAGGATAGTCATGAAGAAACTATTTGAAGAGAAGGATCCATCATGTTATCATTGTATATGTTTCCCCCATGATGTGTTCCCTGGACAAGAGGTGGACCAAGACCAGGGAACTAGGCCATCAATGTAGATCGATAGTAGTTCATTTGAAAATGAATGGTTGATAGGGATTCAAATTTGGGGGATACAAAGTGTGTATATGAAAGAGATATATTGTCAAGAAGTGCCTCAGTACTTTTGGGTTTCACCATCATGTATTGAAAATATTGATGAGATATATTGAAACAAATATAAGGAATGTAGGATAGAATGAGTTCATCCAAATATAGATTCTAACCCTTTGATAAATATAAGAAATGAGGATTGATCATTATCTGAGGATGGGATCAATACAATTCCTAGGTATGTATAGTTTAGGGTCATATAACTTGGACTGTATGGGGCTAGAGTTTAAGGCTCTACAAATTAGACCATATGGGTGGTTCTTAGTTTATGGTCATAGAACTCAGACCTTATGGGTGCTGAAGTTTAAGGTTATGAAACTTTTACGATATGGGTTCTAAATTTTAAGGTTATAAAACTTAAACCATAAGGTTCTATTACTAGTTTAATGTTATGAAATTTGGACCATAGGGATGTTATATTTTAAAGTCAAATAGCTTAGAACACATGGGATTAAGGAAATCTATATAACAATAAGGGTAAGGTAAACCTGGTGTGGATTGGGGACCAATTATAATATAGATAGCCTTAGGGATGGATGTACGTAGTTTAAGGATGTGATGCTTGGACCATTGTGTTTGGAGTTTAAGGTCACATAACTTTGACCGCTGCCTTGGATAATAACACCATCTTAGTGCCAGGTAGAAAAAGGTAACCCAGTGAAGGGGGAGCTAAACACCAAGATAAGGCAAGGGTGATAAAATATTTTCATCTAGATTTGGGATATGTGATCTGGACGTCACTATATATCATATGTAGTTGATATTTAATTTAATATCCCAAATTTTAAACCTAAAAACTACTAGATAACAACAATATATATATTGAATCCTCAAGGAAAGAAATTAAGAGTGTAGTCCAAGAAAGAAAATAAAAAACTAAACAAAAATGTATATGCATTCAAACAATAGTGATGAATATTTTTTAGAAACAAAATATGAAAGGAAATAGATGATGATTTGGAATGATGATGTGAAAACATAATAATAATAATATATGAGTAGGATATGAACAAGAATGAAATGTGAGGTATATTTTTCTTGTTCAGTTGATATATTTCCTTATTTGTAAAATTATAATCAAAATCAATAATCAAAACTTTTAGTCAAAATATCAGTCAAGTAGAATGACCAACAATCATATTATTTTTCAGTTCTTCATGTACAAAACTCATTCAATTGTTAAAATCATGAAGTTGGTTTCAATTTTAAAAAAATAGAATAAAAAAATATTAAAAATATGAACTAAAAAAATCTAATTTACCCACTCAATTTTAATCCATAATTTTTTTTATAATTTAATAGAAAAAGATTTACAGAACAAGAACTTCAAAAATGAAGGAAGAAGAAAAATATGAGGAGTCTTCCATTAATCTTTATCTTTATAATGAGACATGTAACGCTTGCTAATTACACTCTGGATCCACTCCAGAATTATCTAATAGATGTGTCCCATCCAATGTTAGAGTTCTAATATCGTCTTTTGTCTTCACTGAGTCATTTCTATGATCACATGATGTGTACTCAACAACAACACTGACACCATTGTAATCAGGAAAGATAAAGCCTCCATCAGCATCAAAAACTTCAGGATTAGTTGTCTTCAATGAAAGTTACTCATATTCTAAGCAGTTTGGTGCCGAGATTTTCAAACGGTGGCTTGATCATGCTTCATATTCATCAATATTACCCAAATGATTCTATTCATATTTTTTTAACAAACTTGGGTTCGTCCACTGATGAAAAGAATATTCCTCAAAAAGCTTTGAAAAAACATTACTCAACCTCAATAAATCTTAGATTTGATGGATCTATTTTGATTTAGTTCCTTCTTTAATGTCTGGTTCATCAACATTCTTGATCTGGCTGGTTCAATCGACTCCCATCTTCAAGATTGAGTAAAGATAAGGTTGCTTCAAGCTCAACCATTCTCAAGGAAGTCTCAATTTTAGTAACATCAAATGTTCCAAAAAAAATTATTATATCAATTTAAATCCATAAACATGAAATATTTCATCATAAAATATAATAAAAAAAATTCAAGGATCATTTTATTAGTTTATCACCAAATACACCTGATATCAATGAAATATTCAAAGAGTCATAACTATAGCACAAGATCCTCAATTCAAATTAATTAACTCATATAAGCACTAAAAATAATCAAAATATCACAAAAAACATGTGGAGAGAATATATAAATATAGATCCACATCAAATTCCCCCACACTTAAATATTGCTGATCCTCAAGAAATTACTTAGATAATTTCAGTGGAAAATAATAAATTTTAAGAATGAAAAACTTAAATATAATGATGAATTAGTGTTCAAATAAAATTTCCCATATGGACTCTATCAAGTTAAAAATGCAATTTCCCTCTTAAAATTTAAATGGTTTCATCGTAAAATCAATTTCCAGTTTTACAAAATTGATAGAAATTTATTTTTTTTGATAGGAATTAAACACAATTCAATTTGCATACAACTCGAACTTCCAAACTTCACTTTACCTCTAAATGAACCGAATCACATAATTAGAAGGCATAAAAATTAGACACGCTATTTGGCTGAGAAAACTTAATAATTACAAGGTACCATAAATAACTCACCCTAAAACATAAAGAATTACTAAATGGAGAAATGAAGGAATATAATATCAACTTTGATTAGGATTTTCATTGCATATCCCATTTGGATGTAGGTATTATGAGTTTAACTCAAACCAAAAAGTTCAAAGCTAATGATAGTTATATAAAATTCATCCAAAATTTTATTGACAAAAAAATATTTCAAGAGAGAAATAAAAATGGTGCACTCAATTAAATCCATGGAGTAATAAAGATTAACCTCCTCAAAGTGGAATTACAATATTTAAATTCAAGGATTTTTTTAACCCACTAAAAATGAAGGGAAAAGCTTGAAAAATAACCAATTTTGAAAACTTTAAAGGGTTTTTGTCATACAAAAAATTGAGTATATATTATAACAATAAATAACCCCTCCCACACAAATAAAACCCATCATTGTTTTTTAATTTTGAATCTCAAAGTGAAAGAAAAATTTGAACACAATTAAAGTTAAAAATAATATTCAATTTAGATTACAAAGAATGCTAAAGGGGTGTAATAAAATTTACATAACATACCACCACAATTTTATAATTATTTATTAATGTTTAATTTGAAATGTACATGCATTTTTTCTTATCTAGATAGAAAATAAATTTTCAATTAAGATCAAGATATAACATGTTGGACTTTGGATCCTAAAAACATCATCATTGTGAAAATAAATTAAAAATTACACAGGTTGTTCAAATAGTTTAGGGTGTTAAAATTGGATTTCAATGTAGGTTTATAAAAATTTTAAATTATAAATAATTAATTCAGAACTAAAACCCATTAATTGGACTGATTCCAATGCCCTTGGCATTATACTTCTTGTGCACTAGCACATAGGTTAAGGCCTCAATCCACCAGTGGGTTGGGATTCCCTCATGGACAGACATGAGGAAGACATCACGGGAAACATCCTTGCATACGCCCCATCCACGATTTCTGCTCTATAGCGGCATCAGGACAACATCCTTGCGTAAGCCCCATTCACCATTGTCATTCCACAACGGCACACATGCAACATCCTTGCGTAAGCCCCATCCACGATTTCCGCTCCATAGCGACACTCGGGAAGCTTCCTTGCATAAGCCCCATCCAAGATTGTCGCTCCATAGCGGCACCCGGGCAACTTCCTTGCGTAATCCCCATCCACGATTGCCGCTCCATGGAAGCACCTGGGCAGCTTCCTTGCGTAAGCCCCATTCACCAGTGCCGCTCCATAGCGGCACCCAGGAAGCTCCCTTACGTAATCCCCATTCACCATTTCCGTTCCACAGTGGCACACAGGCAACATCCTTGCATAAGCCCCATCCACAATTTCCGCTCCATAGCGGCACCCGGGCAACTTCCATGCATAAGCTCCATCCACGATTGTCGCTCTATAGTGGCACCCGGGAAGCTTCCTTGCGTAAGCCCCATCCATGATTTTCGCTCCATGGCGGCACCTGGGCAGCTTCCTTGCGTAAGCCCCATTCACTAGTGCTGCTCCACAGCGGCACCCGAGCAGCTTCCTTGAGTAATCCCCATCCACCTTTGCCGCTTCACAGCGGCACTCGAGTAGCTTCCTTGCATAAGCCCCATCCACTGTTGCTGCTCCATAGAGGCACCTGGGCAGCTTCCTCGCATAAGCCCCACCCACCATTGCCCCTCCATAGTGGAACCCAGACAGCCTCCTCGCGTATTACCCATCCACCATTGCCGCTCCCTAGCGGCACACGGGCCTCCATCCTGGAGTAAGTCCCAGCACCTTGGGCCACCTCAGAGCATAAGCCCCACTCCACTCTACATCCCATGGATGCACCTTTCTCAACGTGATTTTCAGGTCTCTGCTAACTCTTTCTTCTCACACCGAGCACGACACACATGGGCTTAGAGTAAGCACCGACCCTGACACCAACACCCCATCCCGCATGACGTTAAACTGTATCCCCCATCCCGCATGATGTTAAACTATATTCTCCATATCTTGAACTACGTGGAATTTGATCCATGTAAAGGCATGGTACGTAGGAAGTCTCACAAGGTTCAAGCCCAACATCCATCGGACCAAGGTCCTCATTCATGTTGGTTCACCAACACACACCCATCCCGAACTACGAGGACTTTGATCCATGTCAAGGCATGGTACGTAGGAAGCCTCCACGAGGTTCAAGCCTACCACCCATTGGACCCCCGGTCAATCATCACATCGGTTAACTGACATAAACCATCTTGAACTACGGGGACTTTGATCCATGTCAAGGCATGGTATATTGGAAGCCTCCCTGAGGTTAAATCCCACCACCCATTAGTCGCTCCGACCCCCTTCACGTTGGTTCACCAACACATTGGGCAGCCTAGAGTGTAAGCCCCACACCATTCTGAACTATGTGGTCTTTGATGCATGTCAAGGCATGGTACGTAGGAAGCCTCCCTGAGGTTCAAGCCCACCACCCGTTGGTTACTCCGACCCCATTCATGTTGGTTCACCAACACATTGGGCATCCTAGAGTGTAATCCCCACACCATTATGAACTACATGGTCTTTGATCAATGTCAAGGCATGGTACGTAGGAAGCCTCCCCGAGGTTCAAGACCATCATCCACCTAGACCAAGGTCTACATTCACGTCGGTTCACCAACTCCGCCCCATATCCTGAACTACATGGACTTTGATCCATGTCAAGGCAAGGTACGTAGGAAGCCTCGCGAGGTTCAAGCCCATCACCCATCAGACCAAGGTCCTTATTCACATCGGTTCTCCGACACACACCATCCTGAACTACATGGTCTTTGATCCATGTCAAGGCATGGTATGTATGAAGCCTCATGAGGTGAAAGCCCGCCACCCATCGAACCAAGGTCCTTATTCACGTCGGTTTGCCGACACCCATGCCATCCTGAACTACGTGGTCTTTGATCCATGTCAAGGCATGGTACGCAGGAAGCCTCATGAGGTTCAAGCCCAAAATCCATCAGACCAAGGTCCTCATTCACATCGGTTCACCGTCACACCCCAATCTGAACTACGTGGTCTTTGATCCATGTCAAGGCATGATACATAGGAGGCCTCACGAGGTTCAAACCAACACCCATCGGACCCTCGATCCATCTTCACATCGGTTCTCCGACACACCCATCCTAAACTACGGAGACTTTGATCCATGTCAAGGCATGGTACGTAGGAAGCCTCCATGAGGTTCAATCCCACCACTCGGTCGTTCCGCCCCACTTCAAGGTAATTCAACCCCATCATGCATGACGTTAAAATGTAGACCTCCATTCAACGGTAAGTCGTTGTCAACTTCATTCAGCGGTAAGCCATTATCTGATAAACTACACAGACTTTAATTCCCTGCCATGGGGATACGTAGGAAGCCTCAATGAGGCTCAATACCATCACTCATGTCTCATCCTGATCTCTCCCTCGAGCCTATGTGTCTTGGGAAGGTCATGCCCCAACCCGGAGGTTCCACTTCCTCTGGGTCCCATCCATGCATCCATTCTCACGGGCTGCCTCCTCAGGTGTCCCATCATCCCACCAAACTATGCGGACTTTGATTCCCTGCCATAGGGATACGTAGGAAGTCTCTTATAGGCTCAAGCCCATCACTACCGTCACCTCCACGACAGTCCCATTTCATTCCACCTCCACTCCATGCAATTCTCCATCATCTATTGTGATTCTTACCTGGGCCGCCACATCCAAGTGGGATCATGCCATTCACCCCCATCACTACTCCTAGCAGTACTCAGGTAGCTAACCATGCGTAATCCCCAGTATGTCTCCAGGTCATTCTCCTCTGTGTACACCCCAATTCATCTCCCCTTCGAACTACGTGGGTTTTGATCCATGTCCTCTACACAGGGTACGTAGGAAAGCTCCATGAGGTTCAATCATAGACAATGGTAAACCGTGGTGTCCCCCATCCCGGGGTGCACTTTCCCTAATCCACCCTCAATGGTGTTCAGATCATCCATTACGGTGTGACATATCCCCTCCATGGGGCACACCACCTCAGATCCATCCTCATTGGGAATTCTAATCCATCCATCTTCCAGGTGTTCCCTCCTTGGGATGTACCAATCTGATCTGTCTCTATGGGATGTTCTGATCACCCTCAATCCATCTCTACAAGACATTAAACTCGCGACCTACCTCGTGATAAACATGAGATGCCTGAGGAAAACCTTATATGACACGCCTTTGGCGTAAACGTCTTCACAAGATGATAAACATGCGTCATACCCTTTATTAAGCATGGTAAGCTGAGGAAAACCTCAGAGACATGCCTATGGAATATGATTACCCGCATTCGAAGTGGGATGCCTCAGGTTATGCACCCTTGAGATGTCCTCTTATGAGGAAGAATATAGGTTCTCTTATGTTCATGCACCTAGAGATGCCCCGACATGCCTGATGCTGCCGTCTACTCCGACCGAAGGTTTCTACCATGTCAAGACCCCATGGAAGGTCCTGATAGAAGTAGTGTAATTAACCGGCGTCCATGAAGATATGACACTGGGAATGATATTCACAAACCACGACTTAAATATATGAGGGATACCCGGACTAGGTGACGGGTTCCGAGGAGGAATCCACGGAAGGAAGAACCGACATCCCATCATCCCGTGTCAATCAAGGAGAAAACGTCCCTGAATAAGGAACAGATGTCGCTCGCCTTTGTAACGCAGGAATACGGGGCAACAACTACGCATCCTCACAGACGGATGCACGTTCCCCAGTGAAAGCGTCAGAAACAATCCATATATGTTTCCTTCTTTTAGCGTACACACCTTCACAAAAGTTGAGTGCTCGATGACCCTTTACCCACTCAAACCTAGTTAAATCATGTCCAAATATTCCACACAACTAGCATTGTCAACCCCACATCCAGTCTCTTTACTTTAAGCATGACCAAGATGGTTTCATAGCCTCTTTATCTTAATAATTTTCACCCTATGGATATTTATCCTTATTATTGGAAACCTAACATTGGGATCCCCATTTTCCACTTCACCATGGAAATTTTTATGCCATGGGCCATCTAGAGGCACCTATGTAGTAGAAAAATAAACCATGAATGTGGAATCACCAGGGGAGACTATCCACCTTTCTTGGAATGGATGCCTAGTTCTATATACACCTCTCCTACCTAAAAATTGTCTCCCTAGGTGTAATTCCATCCTAAGTCTAAGTGTTAAGACTTTAAAATTAATATCCTAACATCCTAGTCATATGACATTAAACCAAATGACAATGTCCTTAGAGAATTATGTAAAAATGTGTCCCAACCCTATGTGATAAACACATGATGCCCTATGTATAACTAGTATGGAATAATGCCTCTACACCTCCATGGGATGAAACCCCAAAACTAGGGAATCTCATGTGTATAAGCTCCAAGCCTCCATGGGATGAAACCCCAAAATAGAAGGGAAGTTATACATGTAATCCCCACACCTTTCCTTATTATCACACTCTATGTGACATGAGAATCCTTACTGCATGATGTAAAACTGCATAGATTGATACCATCACACAACCTTAAACTATGGAATCAAACTACATGGGTTTTGATCTCTATCTCCTAATAGGGTATATAGGATTCCTCCATGAGGTTCAATCCCTAAATTATAACACATCATAGAAACCTCCATGAGGTTCAATTTTGACCCATCAACATCACTATTAAATATGCATGTATTACCCTTGGAAGAATGGAAATATGATGTGTGATCATCTCCCCCTTGAGACACACTCAAATTTGACTTACCTATCCCCAAAAGATGTTAAACCTATAACCTAACTTTCCCTAAAAGACGTTAAACCTATTACCTACTTGTCCCCATAAGATGTTAAACCTTTTACCTACCTATCCCCACAAGATGTTAAACATATGACCCAATTTTCCTCACAAAATGTTAAACCTATGGCCAAATTTTCCTCACAAGATATTAAACTCGTGACCTACATATCCCCACAATATTTTAAACCTGTGACCTACCTCACCAAGAATATAAGAACCCCCTACCCCAAGAAACATACATGGTATTCTCAAGGTATCAAGCCTTGGATACCTTATGTTCATAATATAATTTTCCCTACAGTGGATGTGAGATGCCTCAGGTTCTCCACATAAGATTCCTCACATATGATATTCCCTCAACTTTGAATAAGGAAGAATTTTACAAATGTCCAACATGTCCAAGATTCCCAATCATAATCAACTCCAAACTGAGGGTAGTTGTACTATCACAGCAGAAGCAATGTAATTAACCAGTTTCCACCAAGAGATGTCACTAGGAACAAGATTCATGAAAATTTAGTAGATCCATGAGAGAGATCCAGACTAGGAGATGATATCCTATGTGGAATACATGGAAGGAAGAGACAACGACCCATCATCCTATTTTGATCAAGGATCTGACATCACCAACCATGGTGGTAGAGGCCATCCGACTTTGGAAAGTGGGAATTAGAGGCAAGAATAATGTATTTCCACCTTGATGCATGGCCTTGTCAGAAAGTGTTATAAAATAAAATGGTGAACTATATGTGAAACTCTTTCCCCACAGTTGGGGGAAAATGGTGAACATTTAGAGTCATCAGTTTTAAGAAATCTTGGCATGGATCCTTTTTTCTTCCCTAAGAGAGAACATGAAGTGTTTAGAATGTTGGAAATTTCCATCACCAAACATGTACTGAATGTTGTTTTTATATGTCCTATAGGACTCAAGTTGTGGTAAATAATCAATGAACTTCCACCACTAATAGGTGTAGGGTTAGAAGAATATATGTCACGACAATCCTCCATGACTACACTTATGCCGTAGTGGCTACCATTCCCATGGATCCTAGGAAACCTATCCCTATATCCCCCTCTAAGCTCATCTAGTGAAGGGTTATAAATTCCCTTGTTCATTGATATGAATTATAATAAGTCATCCCAACTAGGGATATGGCCTTCTAGGACTTTGAAGATGCAAATATGTACCATCATCACTACCCCTAAGGGCCACACAAGGGGAAATCTCCCGCAATAACTACATCTAATCGTTTTAAGAGCCTTTACATGGAAATATTTGGAAGATCCTTCCCCTATGCTGAGGAGGTAAGAGACACATTGGCTGCACCTAATGAAACCACAACTCAAGGGCCACCTAGGAGGACCCACACTACTCAACGCTACTAATAATTTTGAGAGGCCCCATGGGATGAAAAATAGGTTGATCATGTTCTTGATCATTCCTCCCTAGTCCAAAACACCTAGTAATATAACTGGGGGAAGGTCTCTAACCTTTCCTACTATGAGGATTATGTGACAACTCTATTGGTCATTCCACCACTAACATATCTCCAACCCTCATGACCAACTTGTGGGGGAACTTTCTCACTAGATTGGGATCAAGACACCAACCAAATACTAGGAAATTTGGATCAAATATCCCCACTTTAGAAGCTATTATCACCCATCATGGGATACCCTATGATGAAGAACTTTTACGGGGAGGTCCTTCCCACAATTCCATCATCTGAAATGGAGGTCCTCCCTTGGATGAAGCTTTCCCTTTCTCTAATGATCCATCCCAAGGTTGGAGAGCAGAAAACTGACATAGAGGTTATACCCGCGACATCGACCTCAACATGCATGGAAAAATCTCCCATGACCCTCATGGGATCACGCTTGGGGAACTCTTTCTTGGACATAGGTAGGGTAAGGGGAAACACCACATCACAATCAACCTCTCAAATTTTGAGATAATGAATGACTCAGAGGAAGTGCCTCTACCCCTACCACAAGTTCTTAGAGAAAAATATTGTTAGTTAAAATTGACCATCCATGAGATAGAGATCCACAAGGTTCCAAGATCCCTCCATAAATACCTGAATGTTTAAGAGGTCTTGGATTTATTTTCAAGGATTCTCTATACAACCGTTCTTGCCACCATCAGCTTCCCTCCTCTCCGCTTCCAACTTTTATGTTTGAAATATGTACAAGTCTAGATTGGAACCCTCTGATTAAGGAAATAAATCTACAGATCCAAAATTATAATATAATATTTAACCTTTTTAATCATCCATAGGCCAAAAAACCCAATCCTCTATGTATATAGTCAAGAAACTAGCCCCACCACCAGAAGACATTTCATCATCCTAGGGGAAATTGGCCCGCATGATGCCTCCTTTTTCTAAGTGTCAGTAGTAGAATAAATCCTCATCATTTCCTACCAAAATTTTAAATCCTTCACCAATTGAATCCTAGGGTGATTAAAAATAGGACACTTCAAAAATTGGGTATAAGGAGGAAAGATTGTGGGAGATTTTGGCCAATAACCAACTACCAATTTTGTTTTATCTACTTATAAACCAGTAGTTCACCGTCCTAGAGTCCCTAACTGAGGACCACATGGAATTTATCCTCAAAAATATCTTGGAAACATTCAAATACCTCCAAGATTACTAGATAACCTATATTAGGAGTGGGAATAACCTTGAGGCAGTTCATTAGCAATGATGGATGGTTGAGATTGTAACACTCCAAATAGCTCAATGTTATGATTCATATGGGTACTATCTGACATTATAATAAAACAACATAAATATCCTCATAATGATTCAGTTAATAATGTAGTAATTGTATCCCCACATGAAAATTAGAGTCCTGGGATGATATTCTAGCCTCTAATTCATCCCCCTTTCACAACGATAGCAAAACCATCAAGATAAACTTCCTATCAATGGTGGAGGCTCATTAGACCTAACCATTGTAAATTTTATCAAAATAAAACCTATAAATGATAATAGAAATTGATTTGGAGACACAGGGAATGAGTAAGATCCACCCCAAGGTGGAACAAAATGTCAGATAGACCTTCCAGTGGGTGCCCACACCCACCAAAAGTGATAGACATTTGGTCTCATAAATCCTACTGAGGACTTGTTTCTACCTTCCCATCAAAATATTGATATGGGAAAGGGGATTTATAAACCCATAATCACATTCTAGAATACTCTAGAAATGTAGGAATATGCTAGAATTGTCTCTTTACACTATGATCTTGAGGGATACAAGAGGATTATAGAAAAAATTATCACCGATCAGCATCCAAAACAAGGCAATGCCCAAGGGGCCCCCATCCCCCTACCGACCGAGTTGCCGATTCTCCTCCACCAGAATCCTAGGCTTTAAGGAGGAATCTTTACATATCCAGTTAGGGTAGAGTTAGGTGGAAATAATAAAAGAACAAGGTAAAATTCAAATATCCCACTTGAATGATGTGATTTCTAGCCTCCATACGATGATCGCTTCACCTCACAAGCTAGCATGACGATAAATTCACTAGTGACTAGCAAACCTCACCAAGATTATGTAACAATAGATCTCACATCATTGCTTGAGTATTTATAGAAATATCAGGCTGTGATACCATGAAAAAGAAACCCATACCTAGCATGGGTGGACCAGATGCACCCACCTCTATAATTTGGAAATCTGAACTTTATCTCATTTAATGGGACTGGCGATCCATTGTAACATTTGGATCACTTTTCCTCATGGTGTGGCTAGATGTTAGGAAACCCCGAGCAATATTAAGAAGACAAACTTTTTTTCTTTTTCCAAACGTTGGAGGGACCCACTTTTATATAGTACTTTCAGCTTCCATAGGCTCCATAACTGGTTGGGAAGACCTCCACAAATATTTTCTCTACTATTTCAGTCCCACCATGCTCAAAACTAGAACTGTTAACCTCTTTAAATTAAATAAGTGGCATGATGAGAGAATTTATTATTTCATTACATAGTGTAAATGACTCATTTAGTCCATTGATATGTGGCTTTACCTAGAGAATTTATTGATAATGTGCGTGAAGAATTTCTATGATGAGATGGTTCCCACTCACATATCCCTGAGGTATCCTGGTGGATTTTGAGAGTTCACAAAAAATTCTTAGTTCTTAGAAGAATACTTATAGTGAAACAAGCTATGGAAACACCCATTGACTCTCCTGGATCCATCACATAATCCTGTTAAGGTAGAGGTGGTTGCCACCATATAGTATCAGGCCCTAGAGCCTATATGCCTTTAAGAACCTTTGTATGATAGACCTCTCCAAGAACAGTCTCACCATGAGAACGTTTACCAGGACCCCCTTTAGAACTAGGACCCTAGGGTTCCTTTTATAGGGAAGAAGACTAAGGTACAATCCTTCTCGGATTTCAGGGTCCTAAGTAATTCATTTTTTCCCTAAAGAAGAACATTTTAAAGGAGCCTTAATGTTGCATGCCTCAAGAGGCTAACCTAAAAGAACTATATAACAACTAGAGATACCATAGGTTCCTTGAAAGCACCATAAAATAGTGTTTCATCATTAAATATTAGACTCTGGACTAAGTATACCATGTACTAGTCACGTTAGGTTAGGTTTCATCATAGGTAAAACTTGTTTTTTCCAATCTTGATAGTGATGATGAGGATAAGGATAAGTGAAAGCAGGTGTCCAGACAAGGTACATAGAAGTACAATGGCTGACTAACCCATAATATATTCCCTTGTTCCCATTTAATTATCCTTGCTTTCTTGAGTAAACAAACACCTCTTATGGTTTCCTCACCTGATCGGTCCACTTCATCAACAATACAACCTACTAAGTCTTAAGGTAATAGGAATCAACAACACTGAGGTATCTAGAGCCCCCTACCAACATCAAAGTCAGTTTTCATGCTTGAAGACTTCTTCCCCCTAATATAGGGGAGCACCAGGAATCCAAATAGTTCTAGAATATTCCATCGATGAATAACATAAATATTTCTTGGTCATTACAGTTAGAATAATCGATTGCTGCATAGGATACGATGGTAAAGAGCATCCCACATACCCTTAGGTACCTCTATTTTTCATCACCGAGGGAGGGGTAAGCATCAAGATATAAAATATAGTTCTTATGTCAATGACCTAGAAAGAATAGTGCATTATTTTGAGAATAGACAACAGGCCTTGCATAGGTAACAACAATTGCAACCCTCATAGGCTGCATCATCTGGTACACCCCCTCAACTAAATATATTAGTTGATCATACAGCTCAACCATAGTGTCCTAGAGCCTAGTCACTACCGATCATGTATCGACCTCATCCATCTAGTGATTAATCTAAGCTATATGTCCAACAGTGGGACATAACAAGCATTAGTCAGGCTCTAACACTTTAGAAAACTACGCCTACAACACTCCTATCCAAAGAGAGGCTTCCAGTGAGTATAAATATACCCCTTATGAAAATATGATGTTCTAAAATATCTTTCTACTATACTAGTGATACTATCTATTCTTGATTCACTCCACCTGTCGAAGAAGATACATGTGGATATCATCAAGTACCTAAAAATCACTCTCTAATTCAATAATAAGGTATCCACCACTCAATCCTATCAAGTAGATGAGGTCAAGTAGGAAGAGTTCCAAACCATCATTTCCTTCTTGAATGAGGTTGAGGGTTTAGTCATCCAGGGAAACATACATTTGTTCTATGTCATTAACCAGTTTAATGGAATGAAAATCCATTGCTACCTAGAAGACATGAGTTATGATATTAACCTCATATTGAACCACATGCTCCAAAAATTAGGTATCATGGAAATAGAACTAACTCCCTCCAACCTGAAAAATTTAGGGGTATGATAAGTGCAAGAAGAATCCATGTGGAAAAATCCCTCAAGAGAACCAGTTCAACGACCTAGTAGCAAGAACCAAAATCAAAGTTTTTTCGTAGGAGACTACCTAAAATTTTCTATAGGTAAGGCCCTATATTCACTTGTACATAGTGGTTCCCTCTTTATATCATTATTTCCTCAAGTAATCCCTAAATGGTCAAGTACGGGTGCTACCTAGTGATTATACTCCCTTCAACTCTTGTGAAGCATGATACCAAGATTTATACTATTATAAGAGGGAGGGAAAGCTTGTTCAGACCAATAAGGTAAAATGAATCAATGCCTCCAATGATATGACATCCAATTTAGTAGATCCTTGTATTTCAAAGATATATTCATCCTACTGGTACACCGATTAGAGCCAATGATCTTGAACTTTGAGAACCATTCATCATCCATGGAAAAAAGGAATACTTGTAGATAACATCATATTCATACACTAAACAAACAATATAAAGGATAGAAAATCCTACTCCCATCGCATACCGGTAGGTACTCCCCTTAGACACTAAGAAATGATAGTTTCGTATGTTCCAAATGGTAGGCATGACTCAATGGAAGTTCACTTTTAATCATTATTTTAGCATTAGAGATGGACCCCACCATTGGAAACTACATGGACTTAGATTACCAACTTTCATTTCCACAATCCCAATAGAGTAGGAGCTCATCAAGGGTCTTACCTCTACTAGAGTAGAAATTATTATCACTCAACAATCCCCATTTTTAGAGATTTATCCCCATTCTATTGAAATTCTGACTTCAGATGATGTAGAGGACTTGGAAGATCCCCCTCCCACTTTTGAGGAAGGACTCTCCACCACCATTGATGACTTAACTCATGTTAATATCATCATAAATAAAGACTCAAGGATGATTATTATTATTTCAATTAGGACCCCATAATAATAGAAGAAATATATGGTTTTATTAAAGAAACACTATGATGTATTTTCCTAGAGCTATAAGGAAATGATAGGCCTCGATCCCTAGGTGGATGTTTACCACATCAGAATCCTAGGGGATCACCGTAGATATAGAAAATCTATAAGGAAGACACACCCTTCCTATGGTTCCATGGCCGAGGAATAATTTAAAAATATAATCAAACATAGCTTCATCAAGGAACTCCAATAACCAAATGGTTTCCAATATTATCTCAATTAGGAAGAAAAATGGGTTGATCAGAGTCTATATCGACTTTTGGGACCTCAATCACCATTTTAAAAAGAATGAATTACCCCTTTCAATGATAGATATGATGATTGAAACCACTGTTGGATTACAAGACTTGTCCTTTAGGTATGGGTATTTTAGGTAAAATTAGATCAGGATGGCATCTGAAGAAGAGTATGTCACCATCTTTAGGGCACCTCAGGGTACCTTTTTCTACTGAGTGATTACATTTGTTTTAAAGAAAATTAGAGATACCTACTAGTTTACCATGCACTATATCTTCAAGCCTCTCCTTGGTACAGTGGTGGAGTTTTATGTGGATTATATGGTTGTAAAATCCCACCAACATCAAGACCATATTCAAGATCTTGACAAAGTTTTCTACTACCTCCACTATTATCACCTGAAAATGAACCCCTTGGTGTGTGAATTATATTTCACCTATGAAAAGTTTCTAAGATTTTTTTAGATATATATGTATCAAGATCAACCCAAATATGATCATATCCATCATCTAGATTCCTCTTCCATGCATTCTCCAGGAAATGCGATGTCTCTAGGGACATTTGGACTATATCAAGTGATTCATCACTAACCTAGCTAGAAAATACAAACCCTTATCTATGATCATTAATAAAGGAACCCTATACCAATGGATTAAGAGTTCTAGACCTAATTTGGAGACATGAAGTAGTATTTTCTTCATCCTATGGTCTTGATGCCACCCATTCTCAGAAAGCCTATGGTCCTTTATGTGACCGCCCTAGACTAGTTTCTCGGTGTTCTATTAGCTCAAAATAATAAAGAGGGTAGAAGAAAAGCCTATATTAAATCAAACTCACATTTCTAGATACTAATACTAGGTATTATTTCATTTAGAAAAGATACCTAATCTTAGTATTCACAGTTTAGAAATTACAACATTACCTACAACACAACAAAATATAGTTGGTGTACCATGTTGACCTAATGAAGTACACACTAAATCTCCCCATGCTAATAAAGTGATTAGAATGATGGAAAGTGATCCTACAATAGTTTTATATCACGTTTATCCCCCAGAAGGATGTCAATGGTAAAATATTTGTTTATTTCTTGGATTCCCACCTGAATCCTAAATAATAACCCTTGGATGTTGATTTCTTGGATGAGGCAATCTTCTCTATGTATCAGGTTTCACCGTGTTGGCAGATTCATTTTTATGGTGCCTCCTATATCCTGACTGGGATAAGGCTCAACAAATCCAAGATCAATAGGGTGGCCCTTGGGATTGTCTTCATCACTATCAAATAGGCTATATTGTTTTAATCATTCTTTTTATCAGAAGGCTATACCAACCATCAGGCTAAGTAACAGGCCCTTATCATCAAATTTGAGTTGGAACTTAAAAGTGAGGTCCCCTAGTTGCATATAAAGGGAGACTCAAAACTAGTCATCAAACAAATAAATGGTGACTACATTATCAAAAATAAAGAACTCATTATGCTACTCAAGAGGACTCATGAGATGATGGATCAATTATCATTCCAGCTAAAGATGAATCATTTACCCCAGTCTTAGAATGACTATGCTGATTCCCTGGAAGATCTAGCTTCTTCTCTTATAGAGCCCAACCAATTTGATTTGGTAATTCATGTGGCTCATCATAATGTCATTTCCCCCTTCACACCTAGAAAAGGGAACCAATAGGTAAATCATATATCTTGTAGAAATTTTGTATTAGGTCCTTCAAATGCTCTAGTAGTTGAAGAATAACCTGATTGGATGTCTCCCTTTTTTGAGTATCTTCTATATGGGACCCTCCAACTAGGCTGAGCTGAGAAAGAGAAAACACATTGAAATGTGGTGAAATATACCCTCAAGGATAGCTCTAACCTTGAAAAGACCATCTATATGCATGTTTTTGATATAATACTTTTCTATTTCATCCAAGAGGATGAGATTTTTCAGGTCCTTTAAGAAGTCCATTCAGGGTCATATAGGTCCCATCAAGCGGGATTGAAGATTTCTCACCATATCCAAACGCTAGGTTACTCTTATCCTACTATGTTCCATGACTGTATCAAATTTATCAAGAGTTTTCATGAATTCTAGATTCATGACAACTTCATGAATCAACCACTAGAGATTCTCTATTCCACCAATTATTCCTAGCCCTTTTTCATATGGGTACTTGATGTTGTAGGTACCTACCCACCAGTAACCGTTCGACAATATATGCACATTTTGACTGCCACCAAATTCTTCTCAAAGTGTGAATAAGCCACACCACTTAGAGAATTCAATAAATGGTTAGTGATTGACTTTTTAAAGGACCACATCATCCATAAATTTGTGATTCCTCACACCATTCTCACAGATAATGAAATCAAATTTCTATCCCCCAAGATAAATAACCTATACACCAAATAAATCATTCAGCACAACCATATTTCTCAATATCACACACAAGAAAATGGGAAGATAAATTCAGTAAATAAAACCCTATCTAATATCCTACAGAAGATAGTAGGTTATAACTAGAATAGTTATCCATATAATCTCTCCAATTCCCTCTAGGCGTATCAGATGAAAACTCGAAATTCCAATTAGGATACCCCATACTCCTTGGTGTATATAATGAAGGTGGTTTTTACCTATATAGGTTCATCTAATATTTCTCTAGAAATCTCTTTATGACCATCATATGTTAACAAGAGAGATGAGGTCCATTTTAATGAGTTGGAATCCCTTAAAGAAAGTAGGCTTCATGCATTGTATAACCTATAAAGGCATAAAAATCGAATGGAATGGGACTTAAATAAAAGAAATCCTTCATTCCATCCTTCAAGGTGACATGATGTTGGATCTAAGGAAACCAATGATACCTAGGAAGAAGCCTCCAAAACTAGAACCTATATGGGAAGGAACTTACATTATTCATAAGGTCCATTCTAATAGTGTATACTCATTAATCACCATGGGAGGGTATCATATCACACCTTACAATACTACTAGGTTCCTCAAGTGATATTGTTCATGAAAAAACACCAATAGTTTGAGTTTTATGACTTTAAACTACAAATCCAACATCCTAGTCACACAAAATTAAACTATACAAAAAACGTGCTCAAAACATGGAATTAAACTAAATCCTTTCCCTATGTGGTAAACATGAGATAAATCATATGGTAAAAGTGGAATAATCCATGTTATAACTATGCATGTCTTGATTTCCAATCCTAGGGGATATGTAGTGCACCTAAACCCTCTATATTTGATCTCAACCTTAAATTTACCCTCTATGTGATAATCATAGGATTCCCCCTATGAAAAACACAAGATAAGTTGTGTGTTAAGCACAAGATACCCCGTGAAATGATCTCAAGAGAAAACCAACAATTTTCCAAAAAACCCCTTCTAATTTGAAATCCTTGGCCATACTCCACTATCCTATTAGTATTCCAATATCCCTGAATGATATGACATGAGGAGGAAATGGAAATCTCTTATGGAAGATCCCTGAATATGGCCTTATTAACCCCAGGCACCCCTATGGGGTGTACATGCCACTCGTATTCCTCAAACCACTAGTCGTTTAGTAAAACCCCCCATATATATCCCTCCCAATCTCATTAAAAATCTTAGAGCGTGTAAACACTTATCACATTCCCTAGGTGTATCAGCAGGTTAATATTCCCTCATGTCCCTATGTGAGGAAGATAAGATAGTAATCTTGGTCCATAAGCCCCATGCCCAATGTCCTTGATACATGATGTTAAACTGTATCCTTACCTTGTATTGTAAATGTGGGATAACACATATGAAAAGTATGAGATGAACCATCCTTACCATATGACATTAAACTATGTGTCCAATATCCTCACCGCAATATGTTAAACTGTATGATTCACATCTTTATTTCACATTATAAAATTTCATAATACCTTTAGCCTCCATCTTATAGGGCTCCCCCTTTTTTGTGTTAGTTACCTACCATGCCACAAGGAATAACTATGTAACTATTGATTCCCAATTTATTTCATGGGATATATAGACACACCCAGATCCTATATCTCGAGTCTAGCCTATACATTAACCTACCTTAACACTTCTATTCTTAATAACTGGTTCAACTCTTACTCATTGATTCACCCCTAGGTGTGCTCAAATTCATGGTGATGTAAAACCAATATTTTATAACTTATTCTAAATAATTTCACTAAATCATATTCATACTTAAAGACTCCATATATTTATATCCTTATAATCCTCTAAACCCAGATGGGATCCCCTAACAGAATAAGTGCATGACCAATTTAGGTCACCTACCCTCTTAGGGTCAATGACCCTAAGGTTTGTTCGCAAAAAATATATTCTCTCATGTTTAAAACTCATTCAATGGTCGAATTTATCTTTTTTCACCCCATTCATGATTGGTGTGGTGGTGGAACCTATGTTTCAAACATGTTTAATAGTCTACCTCATCTATTGATCACCAACTCTTGTGATTTAAATCTTGGGAAGTCTCAATTTACCTCATTTTCACCTTCCCTTGTTCTAGTGGATGTTTAAAACCCCTGGTTTTACCCTCTATGAATTCATGCATATTGATTAAGTATATTGGTGTTTCAAAGCCTCTCAACCCAGAACATTTCATTAACCTTGTGGGATTCACCCATGTGACTAGGAAGACTTCTTACTATTTCTTATTTCCCGCACCGATCATGGATCACATGGGATTAGGAACCTTGGTAGGCGTTCCATCACATGGTCAAAGATACAAGATTTATGGTCTATTAATTATGACCTTAAACTGTATACAACTCAACCTAGGGGAGTTCATGTGGTGAAGGACCCCCACAAGACCCTTTTAATGTCGAATTTTCACTCTCTTTCACACAATAAAAACTAACCTATAATGGTTCAATATGGTCCGATATCTATGACCTTAAACCAGAAGTCTTGTTATGAGTTCCATGAACTTAAAATAGGAAACTTAATCCTGGATATATGACCTTAAAAGACACACCCCTCAGTCAAATTTATATTAACTTATGTAACACCCCAAGCTTCCACGGTACGTTTCCCTTCGAATAATGCAATAGCGTGTGTTGTACGCAACCTTGAGCTCTAACACACACCACAACTAATTAAACTAGCCGTTGTGAATAGTAATACCTACTTTTTGAAATTTTATAAATTTTATTTATCAAAATGGACTTCATTTTTGGATTCTGAATATCGAAATTAGCCTATGTTGAATTTTTGGTATTTTTCTGAGAACTTCTAATTTTTTATGAATAGTGAAAAATACTTAAAAACAAATTTTTAAATAAAAATAATTTATAGTGATAAATTATACTATTTAGTGGTTTTAAAGTATAATTAGAATATATTTTTACCATTTTATCCAATGGTGTTCATTAGAATTAATTTAACATTGAAATTGGACATAAACAATTGCCAATCTTTTGATATAAATTGTTTCTTAGAAACACGCTATTTTTTTGTAACAGCGGGAATTAATTATAAAATTAATTAATGAAAATTATATGTTTGGAATTTTGTAAAATAGACATCATTTTTGAATTCGGAATATCAATTATAGCTTAGGGTGAAATTTTGGCATTGTTCTGAAAAACATCAATTTTTGATGAATAGTGAAACCACTAAGTGGTAGTTAAATAACTGATTTTTAGTTTAAATGAAATATTACCACTTCTGTGTTTTGATTTTCAAAAATCCGACATACATGGTTTTCATTAAGAAGTAAAATGTGGTTCAATGAGATTAAAATATTTTTTTGGTGAATAGTAACTTTTAAGTTCTTAATCGCGATTAGAGGTAATTAGTGTAGTTTAAGGTACAAATAATGTTTTAATAATATGAGATGAGCATGACACTTGTCCTACTCCTATTGGATGAGTCATGGCCGACCAAGAAAACCCATGGGTCAACTTGGGGACCCCATGGAGCCACTTTATTTGGAAAATGACATTAATATATATTTATTTAATGTTAAAATTAAATTGACACAAACATGAGTTGTTTTACTAAAATAGTTTTTAAATGGGGTTACACAAGTCCAAATTTTGACTATAAATATTCATTAGAAAGCTAAAAAGTTTTCCTACATCATAGTATTTTTTTATAATTTTTGGACATTAAATAAATTAAATTATTTATGACATCATTATGATGCAGCGATGACCTCATTATTTAACGATTTAAATAAAATGAGAAGATAATGAAAAATCCAAGGCTTACACTTGTCCAAAGCCTATTGGATGAGGAGATTTCGAACCCTTATCACCTTATCCACGAATTATATAAGTGTGGGACCTTTAGAATCCGAAAATCATTGTATAATAATGTAACATTTCAATCTTTCCAAAAGAGCCCCTCCTCTCCTCTTATAAAAGGCCCCCACCTCTACCACCTTATTCACACTTTCAAGACCTTTGGTTCGGCCAAACTCTACCCAAATACTCTCCCAACTTCTCTCCCTTCATCCTAGAAGCTTTACTTTAGTCAGAAAGCCATCCTAAGGAGTCCTTTTGATCAAATCAAAAGCAGAACCCGAAGAAGAGGTAACATTTTCATCACCCTCTTTCATGTTTCTTTCTTCTTCCACTCCCTCTTTGTTTATTATTTAAATTCTAAAATTATAACTCCAGTATCTTCTATATACTGTGATGTTATTATAAATATGGAACAACCATATTCAGTATTCTACCCATCATTTGAATGACATGTCACCATACGTGCGTACGTACGGCTTACCGTCTCCATGTCGTGGTGTAATTGTTATTCAATATATTATTATTTAGATGGGTATAATAATGATATGTAATTCATGTAAATAATAAATATAACATGATAATGATTCTGTATATATACTATCCAATTATATATTATTTTAATATCAAAATAATGATATTGTCGCTCGTGCGTACGTACGGACTACCGTCTCCACGAACGCGATGAGATTCATTCTCCGTCGTATCCATTCAAGTATAATTATCATTTGATGATTTAAAAATAATGTTTAAGGACATGATATCATTCTGGATATGAATAAGATACAACCTATCCATGAAAAACATGACTTACATAACAAAACATATAAGAAAACGAGTAAGTTAACACCCGAAACAACGATAAATCTAAGATATTGTTAACAAAGAAATGTTAAAAGATCATATATGATATCATATGAATGTATATGATTCTTGTATAATTTAATAACAATTATTTCACCATTATACAAGAGGTTAACCTACCCCAACCAAGGAAAAGTATAAGGTAAGGGTACTTCACAACCTCTTCATTATCCAAGGTTGTTTATACATAATTATCTACTGGGACCTCGTTATCATCCACATCCATGTTTCTTCAAAATGTATTTCAAAACATTTTTATTATTTAAAAGAATATGGGTTAAAGTCATTTATACCCTTTTTGACTTTTTATAAGAGGAATCTTTCCGTTATTTTCAAAACAAGGTCCTTTTTAACCTTTTCGACAGAATTGAGGTAAGAATGTTTTTTTTAACTTATATGGCGGGTACGGTTATTTTCCGCCGTTATAAAATCTTCAAAGCTTTCCTTACAAGCTTATAAGAATATTTTCAAGAAAATTTTTTGTTTTATATGGCTCTTAAATGATTTCAAAAATAGAAAGAGATATTTCTCTAAAAAGTGTTTTGATTTCATCTATGTCAACATCCTTTGATAGATTTTACGCTTATTTGAAGTTGATTTATTATAATACAAAAATTCTATATTGTATTGAAGGTTTTGTGATATGTTTGACTGTGGATGTGCTATTTTATACCATACATAGTTTATGGTTAAATTATTGACATTTCGTATGCTAGTTTTAATACGAATGTTTATGTTATGTTTAAACCTTTTCATATGGGAATGCATTTGACTTAATATGTGACGGGTGGAGCCCGCTATAGATCCTCAATGCATCGGTAGGTCTCATGAGAAAAACTAGTGTCTTGGCACAAGGCCTTGACAAAATCTTATTTGTAGTCTTGGCACGAGGCCTTGGCTATGTGGTTATGATAGTCTGACATTATGCATTCCAACATTATGAAAGTGGTTAGTGATTTGGCATGTGATTATTCGATTAGTAGAATATCCATGTGAATGAGTAAATGGCATTATTTCATTTTACTTTTGCCATATTATGTTGATGTTCAAGTTTAAAAGGATTTTGTTTTAGTTATACATTGCCTTAAATGTTTATTCTTATTTATGAAAGTTTCCGCTATATTGTTATCCTTACTGGGCATTTGAGGTCACCCCTTTTCTATGTTTTACTTTTCCCAGGAAGTGAAGAAGTAAATTATGAATGACCTGCAGGGATATTATGAGGGGATAATAGTGTGGACTGTGAAGACATTATGTTGTTGTAGAAGTTTTTCATTTTATGATGTAATGTAAAACTTATGAATATATCTGGTGTTTCCAAGGCTACTAAACCAATCAGTCTTTCGAGATTTGATCTTTCTTGTGATCATGCCAATGTTACGAAGTAACGCACCGGCTCCGGGTAGCTGGGGTCGGGGCGCTACAGTTGGTATCAAAGGTAGTTTAGTACTAACCTTGGAAGCTAGATTTAGAAAAACTCTGATTAGAGCACGTAGACCTAAGATGAACTTTGAGGATTAGTATAGAAGAACTTCCTGAAAATTTTGGTATTGTAGAGATTTTGTGAGTTTCCAAGCAATACATCCCTGTCTGGATACGAGCAGGTAGAGGCGGCTCTGGCACAGATGTACCTAGGGGTAAAACCCGAAAACACCGCTTTGAGCTAGACTCGAACGGGAACTGGTGCATGACAACGGGCCTTGCTGCACTCTTGGTTATGACACTCCCGGGTGATATGCTTAGGATAATTCCCATTTTCTTTACAAACCACTATGAAGGGTTACGAGTATATACTTCCTCAAATAAAACATTTTTATAATTATGGATTATATCCATAATTAGTTCAATTTATGTTAAGTGTTTTACAAGTATGGAATTATGTATTTTGATTCATAAACTAATCCAGTTTATGCCATTATTTAGAAATGGAGCCTAGTGGAAGGAATGGAAACCGTATCAATGCACGCACTCCGTGTAGGGATTTCCCTCCTGCTCAAGATAATTATTGTGGATCTGGAGATACAACTGGTGCTGATCAGCTTCTCACCGTACTGGGACAACTCACGCAGGTTATGAATAACAACCTTACTCGTATGGAGCACCCTGATCCGCAACGTGGAGGATCAATGCTAGACCGTTTCATGAGGCAACAACCACCAACCTTCAATGGGAGTACAAATCCCTTAGTAGACGAGCAATGGATAAATTCCCTAGAGAAAATATTTCAGGCTTTGGGGAGCAGTGAAAGGGAAAAAGTTATCATGGCAGTTTACCGCCTCACTGGAGATGCCAATCAATGGTGGTCACTAATTCAAAACACAAAGGAATATGATGAATTAACAAACATGGAATAGCAGGAGTTCAAAGAGATGTTCTTAGAAAAATACTTTCCTCGAGACCATCGAGCGGATATGGAAAGGCAATTTCTGAGTTTGAGGCAGAAGGAGGATGAGAATGTCGCAAAGTATGAGGCTAACTTTACAAGGTTAGCAAGGTATGCTGCAGATTACATACGTAACCCAAGAAGTAAGACTGATCGTTTCTTTGATGGGTTGAAACCATTTCTCCGTCGAGCTTTAGTATCACAAACCTTCTCTTCATACGAAGGTATTGTCTCGTGCGCTATCAAGACGGAAAAGGAATTCTCTAAGTCTTATGACTTTAAAGCAAAGCAAGAGAAGAAGAGACCTGCTGATCAATCTGGGAATGGAAATAAAGGGAAGAAGGGAAAGGTTGAATATCCATCTTGTGGTAAATGCGGGAAGAAACATCCTGGTACTTGCTTGAAGGTAATGGGAGTCTGTTACAAGTGTGGTGAAAAAGGCCACCAAGATCATGATTGCAAGGGGAAGAAGGAAGCTACCAACGTTCGGTGCTACAATTGCAGGGAGATGGGGCATTATGCAAATGAATGTCCTAAGCGTTAGGAGAACTTACCTCAGAAAAGGCCAAGGGATCAGGTCCAGGCTTATGCTATCACTACTGCTGAGGTAGAGGCTCCGAAAGACGTGGTGGCAGGTAATTTAATGGTTTCCTCAAGTTTAGCAAATGCATTATTTGATTCTGGATCATCGCATTGTTTCATATCTTCCCAGTTTGCTAAGAAAATTAGAAATTTCCAATTTGATTTAACAAGGGAGTTGTCGGTCAAAACCCCTAAGGGAAGTATTGTTGCAACAAAGTTTTGTCGATTAGTTCCCATTAGAGCACCTAAATGTTCTTTACCTGCTGATCTCATCGTCATACCCATGATTGAATTTGATATAATCCTCGGTATGGATTGGCTTTTGGACCATGATGCAAAAATTTATTGTAAGAGGAAAGAGGTTACGATTCTTGATGATGATGATAAGGAACACCTTATCTTTAGAGCCGAATCGTCGCCACATAATTCTTATCTAGATCCACCCCCAGTAGCTCAACTAAATTCAATTATTGGGGAGGAAGAGAAGGAAATTACTGAGGGTGAGGAAAGGAATATTCAAATAGAGGATGTACCTATTGTGAGAGAATATGTTGATGTGTTTCCGGAAGATTTACCTGGACATCCTCCAGAACGAGAAGTTGAGTTTTCCATTGATTTAATTCCTGGATCAAGGCCCATATCGAAGACCCCTTATAGAATGGCCACTATGGAATTAGTTGAACTAAAGAAACAACTAGAGGAATTGAGTAATAAGGGATTTATTCTCCCTAGTGTTTCTCCTTGGGGAGCCCCTGTTCTTTTTGTTAAGAAGAAAGATGGATCTATGAGGTTGTGCATTGACTATAGGGAGATCAATGCTATAACAATAAAGAATAAGTATCCCCTACCTCGCATTGATGATTTGTTTGACCAACTGCATGGAGCTCAATAATTTTCAAAGATTGAACTTCGGTCTGGATACCATCAATTGTGTGTGAAGAAGGAAGACGTTCCAAAGATAGCATTTCGAACAAGGTACGGGCATTACGAGTTTACAGTAATGCCTTTTGGATTGACTAATGCACCCTCTGTTTTCATGGATCTAATGAATAGAGTTTTCAAGGAATATCTTGATGACTTTGTAGTGGTATTTATTGATGATATCTTGGTATACTCCAAAAGCCACGAAGATCATGAAAATCACTTACGCATTATCCTGAAGACTCTTAGAAGACATGAATTATATGGGAAATTTAGCAAGTGTGAATTCTGGATTCAGGAGATTTCTTTTCTTGGCCATATTGTCTCTAAGGATGGAATTTCTGTTGATCCTTTTAAAACCAAGGCAATCCAAGAATGGCCAGCACCGACAAGTGTAACTGAGGTACACAGTTTTATTGGTTTAGCAGGTTATTATCGATGTTTCGTCCAGAATTTTGCCAGATTGGCTAACCCATTGACAAAGCTCACACGTAAAGGGATTAAATTTGTCTGGACAAAAGAGTGTGAAGAATGTTTTGAAGAACTGAAGAGAAGATTAGTCAATGCCCCTGTATTGACTCTACCATCGGGGAATGATGGGTTTGTTATTTATAGTGATGCATCGAAGAAAGGACTTGGTTGTGTCCTTATGCAGAATGATAAGGTTATTGCCTATGCATCACGACAGCTAAAAATTCATGAGCAAAACTATCCTACTCATGATCTTGAGTTAGCAGCTGTGATCTTTGCTTTAAAGATATGGAGACATTACCTCTATGATGAAAAATGTGAGATTTATACTGATCACAAGAGTTTGAAGTATATTTTCTCACAAAAAGAACTCAACATGAGGCAAAGGCGATGGCTTGAACTACTCAAGGATTATGATTGCACGATACATTACCACCCAGGGAAGGCAAACAAGGTGGCAGATGCTTTGAGTAGAAAAGACCATGGAGTTTTGAATGTGATGAGAATTGAAAGGGATCCAATTTTCATGGATCTAGTGAAGATGGACATGGGAATAACTAGGGAAGGTGAAACATCAATTCTTTTTCAAATGGTTGCCAAACCATCATTACTAGAAAGGATTAAGAGTTCTCAGACCAATGATGAAGAATTTCAGAAGAAGATTAAAGATGTGAATGATAGAAGATTGAGGGACTTTGTGTATAAGGATGGAATTTTGAAATTCGGGAAGAGACTTTGTGTTCCCGATATACCTGATCTAAAAAGGGAATTGCTGGATGATTCTCATAGTTCCAATTTCTCTATACACCCTGGGAGCACCAAAATGTATAGAGATTTGAAAGAACATTTTTGGTGGGACAATATAAAGAGGGAGATTGCTGATTTTGTGTCGAGGTGTATGGTTTGTCAACAAGTGAAAGCTGGAAGACAACATCCTGGTGGAGTATTGCAACCTCTTCCCATACCTGAGTGGAAATGGGATAATATTACGATGGACTTTGTCATGGGACTACCAAAGACTCCTAGAAGGAATGATGCAATATGGGTCATTGTTGATCGTCTTACTAAGTCAGCACATTTTCTGGCTATACGGGAGGATCTACCACTTGAACGTCTAGCAAGATTATATATTAATGAAGTTGTAAGACTTCATGGAGTACCCCTATCGATTGTTTCTGATCGTGATCCTCGTTTTACTTCAAGATTCTGGAAAAGTCTTCAAAAGGCCTTGGATACTGAACTTTGTTTGAGCACTGCCTATCACCCTCAAACAGATGGACAATCAGAACGGACTATTCAAACCTTAGAAGACATGTTGAGATCATGATCTCTTGACTTTCAGGGTATGTGGGATCAATATTTACCACTGGTAGAATTTTCCTATAACAATAGCTTCCATTCAAGCATTCATATGGCACCTTATGAAGCGTTATACAGAAAGAGATGTCGTACACCAACCTATTGGGATGACGTTGGTGAAAGAAAACTTGTGGGACCAGAACTGGTGGAAGAAACAATGGAAAAGGTGAAGATAATCCAAAACCACATCAAATCAGCTCAAAGTAGGAAGAAGAGCTATGCCGATAACAGAAGAAAGGTTTTGGAATTTCAGGTGGGAAATCATGTTTTCCTAAAAGTATCTCCATGGAAGGGAGTTATACGTTTTGGTAAGAAGGGTATGTTGAGTCCCAGGTACATCGGACCTTTCGAAATTCTAGATCGTATTGGGACTGTAGCTTATCGTTTGGCGATGCCGCCAAATCTCTCCAAAGTCCACGATGTTTTCCACATATCACTATTGAGAAAATACATGCCCGACCCAACACATGTACTTACCTATGAGAAATTAGAACTAGAACCCGATCTATCTTATTGCGAAGAGCCCATCAGAATTCTTGATGTGAGGGAGCAGGTGCTGAGAAACCGGACGACTCGTCTGGTAAAGGTTTTGTAGAATGAAAGGATAATACCTTTAATATCATAAATGGTCCAACCTATTGATTTTTATGTTCTTATTCAAAAAAATTAACAAATTTTCCTCTTGTATTTTATCTAATTCATCATAGATAATAACATTTAGTGATGATTTCTATCCTATAAATAAATATTTTGGGTTTTCTTAGAGTTGTTTTAGCTCCAAAGTAGGTTCCTGGTCACTAGAAGGAAAACTATTGGTCTTGGGAGATCCAAGGTATTCAATATATTTCTTAAAATGAGTTTGGAAACTAGACATGTTTTTAATTTTAGAACTAGTTTTTCATTTTTCTTCACTACTATCCAAAGGGTACAACCCACTCCACTCACATGTGTTTCCAGTCCAGTTTTCATAAAATTTATCAAAGAAAAACCATCATATTGTTATAAAAACACTTTCTCCACATTATAAAATTGTTCAACATTGTTTGTAGAAGGGTAATAAGCCTTAAGTTCTCTAAAAAATTCTTTAAGTTCAAATATTTAAAATTCATCTTCATCACCACACTTTATAGTTGAAACATAGTTTCTATTTATCACTAGGAAACTATTATGATTCTCTTCCTAAATAATCTCATCATGATAAGAAAAAAATTAAAATTCTAATTGAATTTATTCATCCAAAGGTTGTTTCTAAAACTTTTTTAAGTGATCAAATATATACTCATCTTCTAAAAACTTCACTCTTGAGTAGTTCTAACCAAATGTTAGTTCCTTAAAATTTTTAAAAACATTAAATTCTACTTATTTCTCACTAAAATTAAAAATAAAATGACCATTAGACACATTAATAATAGTTCCTCCAGTGGATAATAAATTCCTTACAAAAATTATGAGAACCTCTTGGTCGCATATCATTTCAAACACAAGAAATTCAGATGGCGGAAACAACTTTCTGACTCCAACTAGAAAATCATCAACTATACCTATAGATTTATGAATGAATGGCTGGTTAAATATAGAATAATAGTTGTGAGTTAAAACTCACCCAATCCAAACTATCGAAATAATGAGAAAGGGAGTAGGTTAATACTATCACCAAGAAGACACAAAGAATTTAGGTGGTCACTATTCTATAAGCTGAATGGGATTTAAAATCTTCCAGGATATTTATGTTTTAGAGGGAATATGTTTTGAAGAATATCACTGCACTCTTCAATGAGTCTATAAATAGAAAATTCTTCCAATGTTTTATTATTTATAACAATTTTCTTGAGATATTTTATATATGTTGGAATATGAATTAAATATTGGATGAATGGAATATTGACATTAATATTATTGAGAAGGATAAGGAACTGGAGTAGTTTTGTTGTATTATTTTTGAGTTTCGATATTTTAGGAAAAGGGATGGATGGGAAAAAAAATACTAAGATCCAAAGGTATTTCCCCTATATATTCTAAAATACTTTCTTTCCCTTTATTATTTTTCATTTTATAATTTTTTTCTTCATTTTTTTAGTGGAACAAATTGATTTACATGAGTTTCATCTGTGTTGTCGACATTTATAGATTCAATGTTGCCCGAATTTTGATGTCCATATTCTTCCATATTTTCATTTGGATTTTCCTAGGATCATATCTGAATTAATGTTGAGTTTTTAAACCAATTATAGTAACCAAAATAATGAAACTACCCTTTGGGTTTATTTTAGTTGTGATTTGAAGTTTTCCTTTATTTATTGATGTTAAATTCCTATCCAATTGGCCCATTTTCAATTCAACATTATGAATTTTAGAATTAGTTTCAAAATTTTTTTGAATCATGTTGAATCTTCTGTGATTCATACTTAGCCTATTGTCAGTCAAAAATTCATAATATATTGTCCATCATAGAAAGCATATGTCCCTAAAAATTATCCTAGGAATTGGATGACTCAACACTTTGTTGATTTTTAAATTTCTGTTTAGGATAATTTTGGTATCTAGTGGTAGAAGGATGCTGTCTAAACATTAATTTCTATTTCTAGAAGACATTGTCCTGGTTACTATAGCCAAATGAGAATGCAAATCTATACCTAAACTAGAATTATCTCCTTTTCTTTTCACTCTTATTATTATATAATTATTATATTTTAAATTAAGAGCTAAATTTTTGTAAATTTTCCCCATCTATTAATCTATTTTATTATTTTAAAACCAACTCATTGATCTAGTAAATTCAGACCCAAAGAGGACAATCCTTTATAGAAAATATCTATGAGGAAATGAGAAGAGTACTACTACTGATGAAACTACCTAATAAAGTCCCTAAATATATACCAAACCTCATGAAAGGATTATTAACCATATTGATAATAACTTATGATCCAATTTATTATTTATTATTTTAATATAATTGGGTAAAATTTCATGACAAATAAGTTATAAACTTGTTCCCATTTTTCAAACATGTTTTCATCTAGTAAAAAAACTAGTTTTTGGAATTAAAATTAAGAAAAAAGATCAAAAACCTCATCCTAAGATCATCCTTAGTGAGTCTAGATAGTGTAAACTACTTCACTATGTTATAGAAATCTCTAATAAAAGAAAAAGAGTCTTCATTGATCATTACATTAAATGTAGTATGTAGTGAAACGTGAGACTGTTTCAAATCATAGTTATGCGATATAAGTGTCAATCTAATTGATGAAGTATTTCTTGACACATGAAGAAGTTGGAACTTTCTCATCATAGGCTATTTATTTTCCTAAATAACATCTAGTGAAAATTTTTATTCATTGACTTTATCAACTCTCTCTCTCTCCCTCAAATTTTCCATATCTTGTTTGTTTTCTTTTATCATAGAGATTAATTTTTTTCAATTTCATGTTATATCAACTCTAAATCTTTAAAATAGTATATTTTGTGCATGAAATTAATGATAAATAGAAATTTAAATCATTACAAAAAAAATTAAAAATTTTAAAACAATTTTTTTATTGTTTATTTTAATTTTTAGGATTTTTTTTATTTTTTTGTGTTTTTTTAGAATTGAAGATTTTTTTTCTAGATACTTGAATAATTCCCTGAAATGAAACAAACAATTTGATAGATATGTTATTTAATATTCCAAAATATAAACCTAAAAAATACTAGATAATAGAAATCTAGGTATCAAATCCTCATGGAATACAATTGAGAGTGAAATACAAGAAAGAAAATAAAAAAATAAAAAAAAACATGTGCATGAAAACAATAGTGATGAATATTTTTCAGAAATAAAAGATAAAAGGAAGGAGATGATGATTTGAAAAGATAATTCACAAATAGAATAATGAATATAGTTGGGTTTGACATAAAAAAGAATGAAATGTGAGGGATATTTTGAATTTTTGGTTAATTTATTTCCTTATTTATAAAATTATAATCAAAATCAATGATCAAAACATGTAGTCAAAATATCAGTTGAGTAGAATGACCAAAAATTGGTTCATTTTTCAAATTTTTAGTAAAAAACTCATTTAATTGTTAAAATCAAGGATTTGATTTCAGTTTGAAAAATATCACACAAAAAAAGATTAAAAATATGTACTAAAATAATCAAATTTCTCCACTCAAAGTTTATCTAGAAAATATTTTACGATTTAATAGAAAAAATAGTTACAAAATAAGAACTTCAAAAATGAAGGAAGAAGAAGGATAAAAATTGTCTTACGTTAATCTTCTACTATGGAATGACCCCCTACACTACCTAATACTCCTTCTCTAGTTCCAACATGGCTCCATTATATAAGTCTAAAGTTGATTTCTTTGTCTAAATGAATTCATTCCCCCTTTTACCAAAAAGAAAACTTATTTTGTTTTACTCAGAATACACTGAATTATTTTTCTATGTTTATGTGTCGGTTTTCGTTGGTAGTATTTTTTCCACTATGGCATTTTTCTAGTTCCCTGATACATTAATAAATACCTCTAATAAACAAATCAATCTATACAATCAATTAATTATTCTATATGACACTAAGAATTTTCCCACATGATGAAATCATTTTGGGACCTCCACATTCCACTTCAATTTAAATTTTTAAGTCCCCATCCAAATCCACTTGTAAATATCCAACAACAATAGTAATGATATCCCAATACAACAAGTTAGTAAACATTTCATCAATTTAGAAACTACACCACTAGGAAATTAAAGGTCTCACCTGGAGTTAGATTCCTGAACTCATCATTAGTCTTCACTGAGGCATTCCTCCAAGCACATGGTGGGCACTCAACAACAACGCCAATACCACCAAAATTAGGAAAAATGATGCCTCTATCAGCACAAAAAACATCAAAATCAGTTTTATTTGACACAAGGTCATCAGATTCAAAGTAAATTGGTGCTGATATTTTCAAACTACGGCTCAACCATGTGTCATTTTCATTGGTCTTCCCAAAATTATTTGATTCATATTTTTTTCAAAAAACTCAAGATCATCCAAAATAGAAGGAATATTCCTAAAAATTCTTCTAATGAAAATAAACCAACCTAAAAAAATATCAACTTCAATGACTCTAGTTTGATTCAGTTCCCTCTTCAATTCTCAGTTCATCATCAGCCTCAATCATATTGGTTTGATTTACTCCCATCTTCAAGCTCGAATAAAGACAAGGTTACCCCAGTCGCAACCATTCTCCGGGAAGTCTTGCATCATCAACCCTATTCATAACTTATTTTTCATCCTCTACTGTTTTATATTTAGTGAGATTCACTTAGTTAAGTATTCATCCATGGATTTGGTAGTGAAACAGAATTAAATTTTTTAGATTTAACAAACTAGATGTTAGGTGAAACTCAACTTTATTCACTTAAGGCTTCATCAGATGAAACACCTCAGCTTAAATTGAATTAAATCTTCTTAGATTCTCAATATTTGGCTTGAATTGGGTTCAAATATTGAAATAGGTCAACTTTAAATCTTATTGTCCTTTATCATATATAATATTTTTATTATTCAAGATTTTTTTAGGATTAGTTAAAAGAGATATCTCAATTTTGAAATAAAATTACATAAGATAAATAATTTTACATAATTATTCTCTTATACGGGCTAGTTAAAATATCTTAAAAGATCCAATATTAAAGGAAACCACTTCTCTTTTGTGAATTCCTTTAAAAAAATATTATGGAGAATAAGATTCAATTATAAAAATTTATTTTACAGGGAAGATAAAAAATCATCTTATGAGAAATGGACCTCATACAAAAAAGCTTCTTTAGTCTACTCCCAAAATTTATTTTACACAACACTTCCAAAATTTTATCTTATATAGACAAATTTAAATAAATACACAAGATATAAAAATAGAATAAAAATGTAAATTAATTTAAAATAAAAATATTCTAAAAAACACAATGTTTGAAGTGGTTGATTTAATGTATATCTAGATAAAATAGTCCAAAAAGATCAAAATAATTCTAACAAAGAAATTTAAAATCATGACATGAAATTTAAGAACTTAAAATCCATCAAAGATCTTTGAGAAAAATATTTCATGTAAAATTTATTTTCTTGATAGAATTTAATTTCAAAAACATCAAGTGTTCCAAATAAAATATTATATCAATTTAAATATTTAAAAAAATATTTATCCTAACATATAATAAAATAAATACAAGGATCATTTTAATAGTTTAGTAATAAATACACCCGATATCAATGAAATATTCAAAGAATCAAAACTTCAAAACAAGATAAAAATTTCACCTTAATTTATTAATTTAATCATATAAAATCATCAAAATGTCACAGAAATCATGTGGAAAGAATATATAAATATAGATCCATATCAATATGCATTGAGAATCAATATACACATAGTTTTTGATTGAGAATTCTATATTGATCTCTCTCACACACATGAGACAGATGGATGGGGGCACCATCTAAGTGTTGCAAAATGGGAGGCGAGGAGTGGTTCAACATGATTAAAATAATTTTCCAAAACTCATGGAAGGAATGAGATTAGAGTTTATGTTTTTTTTTGAGAAATGAGTTCCAAATATCACTACGTATCTCATGGTAATGTGAATCAAGGAACACATATTTCTAGTAGGTGGCGTGATAGGTGATCGAAACTAAAAGAAATGTGTTGTAGGAGTCCAAAACCACTAATATAGGGGTTTTTTATCAGGAAAAGACCAAAGAATCACACAATTTAAATTCATGTGATAGGTATGACACTGTGCACTTTAACATTATATAGTGAGTATGTTGGTCATGTAGTTTAACATCATATGGTGATGGTGATAACCATGTGGTTTAACATCTTTCAATAAAGATGATGATCAGGTAGTTTAACATCATATGGTTAGGATGATAACCATGAAGTTTAAATTTATATGGAAACAATGATGATCAAATAGTTTAATATCATACTGTGGGGATGATATAACACATAGTTTATAGTCATGCAGTGAGGACTAGATGGGGTTTATGTAGTTTAATATCATACTTCTTGGACAATGGAACTCAATGATTATAATCATGATACATATCAATTTTGATAACATAATAATAATATAAAATCTCTAAGCCCAAATGATTCATGATCAGAATAAGAAACAATAGGTAATAGAAGAATGTTTGTATTATATGAGTGGACAATAGGGATAGATGGGTGGGGGATATAATATCATGTTGACCACTAAAAATAATCTTTTTAAGACAAATTAACCAATTGAGTGTGATTTCACAATAACAATTAGCCCTATCATCATGTGATGATGCATGGGGAGACAATACCTAAAGTGTTAAAACTCCAATTGAACATAAGAGAGTAGATTATAGATAAATTGTGTCATTAATAGTTTGAATAAAGGTGTAAGGTGATAGAAATGGTGAGAATTACCTCCATAATACTATCTAAATAGTGGTTTCCATCACTACCATACCATCAAAAATGAGGGTGAAAATAGAGGATAGACATTGAGAAACTATTCAAAGATAGAGACCCATCATGTTATTGATAATAAAGTTTCATCTAGGATATGTTCCTTGGATAGAATATGGGATGAGATTGGGGAGTTATTATATAAACATGTATTGGGGGGGAGTTTGTTCAAAAATTAAAAGATTTATGGTGATTCAAACTAAAAATACACAAAGTTTGGTGAAGAAGGTAATGGAGAAGCTCAAGAAGATTTTGAGCACTCTGGAGTTATGCCATCATGCATTAGGCATATTGATGAGGCATACTAGTATAGGTGGAGTGCATGAGGGTTGATGGAATATCCTTCCAAATGAAAATTACAACCTTATGAGAGGTTCATTAATTCCCTAAGGGGACAAGTATAATCCATGATGATATATAGTTTAGGGTCATATATCTTAGATCAAGGTATCTTGAAACTTAAAGTCATGTGATGGGTATTGTTCCATGTAGTTTAACACCATGTGGGAAGGAATTTTACTATACAAATTAACAAAATATGAAAAGGATGTTGATCACATAGTTTAACATCATAAACTGAGGATGATATTCTATGAATTTTAAATCCATGTAGTTGGGACCTAAATTCTTTATAGTTTTATGTTATATAGCGAGGATTATGGTGATAACTTAGCCTATTCAGGGTACTTATTGAGAAATCTTGCATTGATGGGATGTGTAATTCACTCCCCATTAATGATGATCAGAAAAATATGCACCATTAGAGTAGACCTTGTTAATGGACATGGGTCCTTTCCATTTAGGATTCAACTTTGGTATTTTTCTTTCAGGTTTCATTGTATTTATCATTTCTATCACCAAGTCACCATATAAGAAGAAGTGAAGGTGGGCCTTATTCTTGAATTCTCATGCCACTAAATTCTGGAGGTGTTAGAGACTATGTAGTGCCTGTAGCTAATTATTATCAAGGGATTCCATCTCTGCTAGCTAGAATTGTGGCTACTCATCCCACATTAACTGGTTATAGATAGTTTTCTAAAGAAATTATATCTTAAATTTAATGGAAAAAACCACGTCTTTTACATACAATAAGAAGTAAGGGGTCACCTGAGTGGAAATTTGGGCAGTTTTCCAATATTAACACAACTCATTAGAGAGCTTGCACAAATAGATATTATTTTTATAATCCAATATATATTTTAGAATATTAGACAAGACTTTTTTGAATGTCTGAATTTATCCATTTTCCTTTGTATAGTATCATGAAGTATGGTTAGACATTATATTGTACTTTTAATATACCTTCTTCCTCACAAAATCTTGGATGTTGGTGTCATTGTCCATGAGAGTGTTGTGAGCGATCCTAAAATTATGAATTTTGTGATTTTTTGAATATTCAATCCCAAAAATTTTCTTAACCACCTCTATGTGGATTAATTAATCCCATTTTGAAAAGAAATCATTGGAAGTGAAATAAACTTAAACTTCCACATCATCACTAACGGGCAGGGACCAATGATATCAATTCCATACACAACGAAGGGCTAAGAGTACTTGGTGGTGTGGAGTAGATCTAGATGTTGATGTATAAAGTTGTCATAAAATTATCATGCATGTCACTTCTTAGTGAATTCTTTACAGTCAGAAACCATGGAAATTTAAAAGTAGCCCAACCTCTAAATCTGGTGGGAGAGCCTCAATCCCATCTAATGATATAAACACATCCAAACATACACCTCTTTAAATACCTAATGTATTTATTTTACCTTGATACAATGGAGAATGATTCTTTAAAAATTGTGAATATAAAGGACTTTCACTGAGTTGGGGCCATCATAGAGGATAAAATTTACTACCCTCCTTTGGATTTTTTCCAATTAATCCTGGATTTCTAACAACATCTCATATTGGAGATGCTCAATGAGCTGATTTATCCAATCAGAATATTATTCCATATTGGGGGTATTTGAGGGTTTCTACTAAGAAAAAAAAATATTAAGTTGATTCAATTTTTTTTTTCTTATGAATGAAAATTAAATATTTTATTTAGGAATAAATCACTTTTAAGGGTTGATTAACCATGTTATCTTGGTTTGGATCAGCGTGGGATGTGACCAAGTTTTCCAGAGCATTTAACTTATCATTCTAGAGCTCTGAGACATGAGACACCTTTCGCTCAAAGGTGAATTTGGATATAAACTCATGGTTTTTCTAGAATAATGGGACGAGCTCATAATTTTTGATAGATTAGTCGCCATTAATTTTCTCAATTCTTAGATTTGAGTCACCCTTCATGTGACACCAAGGAACCTGAATCTCAAGGGACAATTTGAGGCTGGTAAAAGGGGTTTGATAACCAACATCATTATTAGTGAACCCCTCTAAAATGAGGAATGCGTACCATATGTGGGACTTTTTAGGAGTGACCTAGATAACTCCAAGTATGGACCTATTAAACTCAAGGTTGTTCATATTCTTCCTAATTGGTCTTCAAGAGGCTCTTTTGAAGTGTATCTACCAGTATAGAACTACTTCATCAACAAAGAGAGTGGCATCATCCAAAAACTCAATATATAAGGGAAAATGCTCTTGGAATGGGTGCATGGTATGTAAATATTTCAATAATTTCCCCTTAATATACTTTTAAAGGACAAATTTTATGTTTAATATTGGTGGATCACTTCTCATTGGGACAATCACCCAATTATCATGGTATTATTGAGGATGCACTTTAATGGGTCAATGTAGGAGATCAATTGGAACTCATAGTGCTATATATAACAATAAAACTTATGGAAGGTAGAGACCAGTGAAAAAAATTTATTTTTTATAGAGGAATACCTAACCTCAATATTTATCATCATCGAACTGAGGTATTAAAAACTGTTCTCTTTACCCTCACTATTCTTCAGGTATAAGAGGGAATTGATATATTAATCTAAGACTATCACATAGAGGATCAATATTTTCACTTGGATAGGTATAATGAGAATTGGGGGGGGGGGGTGCAATAAATACCTCTTGACATCAATAAATGCATTATAACATTCTTTATCTCCCTAGTAGGTGGTGCCTTTCTTCATCTGTTTCTAAAAAAGACTTAAAATTTTCTTTTAGATTAGATAAAAATCACTTAATATAATATAAATATACTTATAAGCCTCTCAATTATTACTAATTACATGGAGTTGTAATCTCAAAATGTACCTACTATTCTTTGGGTCAATCTCTATGCCTTTATATCGAATAACATAACCAAAAAATTTCTTAGAGGTAACCCAAAATTCACACTTCAAGGGTTTCATCTTTATATTTTGGGATAATATCATTCCAAAAAATCTCTCAAGTTCATTGATATGATCATTTCATTGGTAATATTTTACTACCAAATTATTAAAACAATACTCCACCATCTTTCCCAAAATGGTCTTGAATATGTGATGCGTATCCCATTGGTAGGTTTCTCTGATATTCTTTAAGAAAAAGAGATTACCTCAGAAAAAATATGTTTTATGGGGTTTAATAAATGCATTATCCTCTTCATACCAAGTTTCCATCAATATTTTATTGTATTTGGAGTATCAATCCATGAAGGAGTGTTCCTAGAACCTGGTGATTGTATCAATTAGTAACTCTATAATCCAGATAGAGAATTCATTCTTTGAGTAGTGGTAGTTAAAGACCTGGAAGTAAATATGTAATTTGATTTTTCTATTCTTATTCTCATACAAGACACTATTGGATAGCCACATGGGGCACTGTACATCCCTAAATAAGTTGGATTTGATCCAATTATCAACTTTATCTCCGACCATGACACTATGGTAAGGGTTCATTTTTCAATGATTTGATGTAATATTATGAGGTTATTAATACATACTCTCCAGAAATTTTTATAGAATCAAAAAAAGACATGAAACTGTCAATAATGATGAATGATCGACTATATAATACCACTTCTTTAGGGTATAAAGTTGCTTGTAGCTCCCAGGATACACTAAGTGGAAACTATGGAGGTGGTGAACATCATCTATAGCTTTTGAAAGAGGTACAACACATGGTTTTTAGAGTGAATCAATGGGATGTATAAGTGAGAGTCCACATGTGTCTGGTACATGACCATAATTTGGTTAGTGTCTAGTATCTACCATAGGTTCTCAACACTCTCCTCATATTGTTTGGAAGGGCATTATTAATCACTGTGACTTTGGGAATCTGTATGAGGTTTGTAGGAAGAAAAAGTAAGGAGTTGTGAGGGTCTATTTTTTTATATCTTATAATGGGAGATACATAATTTTAGAAATCATACCATGGATTTGAAATGTGTTATGTTGTACTGACTCAAATTTCAGAAACATTTTCTTATAGGATGTAGACATTGTATCCTCATCTCATGGGAACTTTTTAGGTGCCTATGGCTATACTAGATGTTGTTCCTCATCTGAAAATATTGTAATAGATATTGATGTTTCCCCTAATTTTAGTGTAGAAATTGAGGGAAATGATTCTGAAAGAACTGGGGATGGATTCATGGAAAATCCTTGAATGGATGATGGGATATCCTCCACATATAAGTACTTGTGAAGGTTATTAAGTATAATGTTCTCCTTGGTCTCCAGAATGGACATCCTTGTACACTAAACGATCACCCTTATGGGTTGTGGTGGTGGAGGCCAAACATCTCCTCAAAATCCTCCATCTTTTAGGGTTCTAAAAGATATTGGAAAATCCTCTATTAATATCGCTATTAGACCTATGAAATTGGAACATAAGTTCTCTAATCATGATATTCTCAGTATCCTAGAAAGCATTTCCATGGGAGTTATTGGTGGTGTTTTGGGGAGGAAATAAATGAAGGTTTGTAGTTTATTCACCTAGGGAGGACCTCTATGGTGATATACTTCTTCATCACGAGGAGGAACTTCATGATGGATTCTAGCGGTGTAAGTGATTATGAGAGTTTTTCGATTATTTTTGGTGGGTAGATGGGGTCTTGAAACTAGTATGTGTAACAACCTATAATTTTATTAATGAAATTTCCCTTATTATTATATAAATGTGTCATATTTGGTAATGTAATATTATTTAAATCAAATTCACTACATGATTTAACCATAAAAAGTTTATTATATTGACTTGAACATTAAATTTAATGAATAAATACAACCATAATAATTAAAAGTGTTACAATGGTAAAAAATATAGAAAGTAAGATAACTATATTATGAAAATTTTGTTATGCTTAATCCCCTAGAATAATCACACTCATGAAAAAAACTGTATAATTGAAATATAATATTATTAATTAAATATTCAATTTGAAAATGAAAATATATATAACCTTTAGTGAAAATAAAAGTGAACGAAGAATGAATGAAATATAAAGTACTTATAGAAGGCTGGAAACTTATATTACTATTAAAAATATGACCGTTGGAATAATTATATGATTAATATGAATAATAACTTAACCATTGGAATAGTAACCTCACCTATGTAATTGTAAAATAATATTTGGATATCCTATAAAATGAATATATAGAAAATTTATATCATGTTACAAATAAATAAATGTTTTAAAAATGATAAAATAAGTGTTTAAATTTTTATAAAACATATATGTTTTACCTACATTTTGATGATAAATATAAAAATTTAAAATAAAGTTTATTTTCATAAAATGGGTTTATAAAATAATATTAATCTTCATTATAGTGATAACATAATATTAGGACACCATAAGTAATTTTTTAATGGTCCATAAAGTTGATCATATTATAAAAATTTGTATTTTTCAAATAAATTATTATTTTATTTAAAAATGAATTTTCTCATAATTAGAAAATTATTTTCATAAAATGGATTTAATTTTTTAATTTAAAAATTTAATAATTGTTAGGCTTAATTTTTGGTACTTTTCTAAAACTGTTGAATTTTTGTGAATAGTGAAATATAATAAAATATGGTATTTAACATTATAAGTTAAATACATTAATTAATTAGGTATGAATGATGCAAGAAGCCCTTATCTCAAACTCACATGCACTAATTAATATATATATAATTAAAATAATCAACCCTATTGGTAGTATTTAGAAATAATAATAAACTAATCAATATTTTATTAAAAAACACTCTTCTCCTACCATTATAAATACCACCCTAACTACTTATTCTCCTCACACCTTATAAGCCTTGAATATTTAAAAAATGTATAACCAATTTTATTTATAACCATCTACCCCACTTCCTTATAGTTTTTTTCTCACCAAAAGGTAAAACCAAGGTTCCTTAATGTGTATTTCAAGAAACAACATTCAAAGAGGTAATATTATCAATCTATCTATTTTAAATTTCTTTATTCTTATAGAACCTCCTTAATTACCACATACAACAAGAAATAATTAGTTTATTATAATAAATATAATTTTATTTTATTTTGTTAATGGAATATCCATTATCTAACATCTTCTTCATTTCATTCTAAAATGAAATCATTGTTCACATTATGACCGGTTCACCGACTCCACGAACGACATACTTTATTTTTCACCACCACCTTCATAGATGGTATTAATACCATTATTATGGTTAAAAATTATCTAAATAAGTATATTTTATTTTGTCTCATATTATATAATGGATTAATATTGATAAATTTAAAGGAAACCCTACAAGTTCATCATGGTCGGAAAACCCACCTAAATGAACTAATAATATAATAATAACACCAATAATCTACAAATAATTCTTCTTTTTGAATAATATTTGATAATAATAACCTTTTTAAAAGTATGGAAACACATTAAACCCATACTATTATACTTATAGAGTTTTGTAACCATTTTATAAAGAACATCCATAATAATCCATAAGTGATGCGACCTTGGAACCATGAAATGAATGACCTTAGGATAATGAATATATACTTGGTATCTCAATTAAATGACTCTAAACTAACATAAAATCTTAATAAAAAACCAAATATATTTTAATAAAGCTATAACTAATTTTTTAATAAATCTAACATGATTATTCAGGATGTTTAGTGGAAGTACAGAATGAATCCAAACCCGAGTTAAGGGAATTCTTTGAACCACCTTTTTTCTTCTTCAAGTTTTGACCTTTTATCACTACCTAAATTTATATATATATTTAATTTTATATAATTATTATAAATTATATATATTTTTATATTACATATATACCTATCTTATTCTCCATTTCTTTTTTGGGGTTCTACATTCCTCAGGTTCATTTCTCAATACCTTCATTAAAGTCAAACTTGATTAAGTGGAATATTTTAATCCCTTAATACATTCATGTAACACTCTATTAAAGTATTCTACCCATTAAATATTCTATAAAAAAACAATTATTTTAGTTTTAACCATTAACACTATTTTCAAATAAAATTACATATTCTTACTATATTTAAAATTCACTTATCGATTCTTTAAAACACCATTTTAAAGGTCAGTCTCTATACTCAGTTATCTACTCATTCTCATGAAATTTTCTCTAAATGAACTCCATATTTGATACCTTTTATTATTTATGAAAATATGTACACTAAAACTATTTAATTCTCTATACTCTTTTGGATCCTTATTATACATCCTTTGATTATGATTTGAGGAAAGATTATATAACCCATTTCTTTCTATAGGCATTTCTTATTCTTAGACCTTATGTTTGATTTCCTTATATAAAAATATATACATGCACATGTTATTATGGGTTCACCTATATAGTGATAAAATTGATTGGGTAATGTTTATATCTCATGAGATGATATGTATGGGATTAGGGGTAATCCAAATACATAATGGGACTCTGTCCACCATGTCTTGTTGTCTTGGAAGTGACCCTTGACTTATGATTTTCTCATGTTTTATATGAGTGAATCATTTTTATGATGTAATTATCTTATGCTTCCAAATTCCTTATTTCATACTTATATTTGATTATTCATGATCCTTACCTTTTATGATATCATGTTATTCTATTTTAATCATATGCTATGATTCATTATCATGATCATTCCTTTACTAGGATTTTATCACACCCTTTTATTTATGAATTCCCTAGGTTATCCTATACAATATTAGAAGTTCATAGAGATATATGATCACATTATAAATATTAGATTTTTTTTGTATTTTGGGTTCATTTCTATGTTTTATATACCTAATCTTCCAAAGACACTAGGCCTCTCGATCCTTGGGTGGTGTTTACCAGATATTTATATTAAAAAACATGTAATAATATTTTCAAGAGGCTTGAGTTTCTATAGTTGGTATTGGATAAAGGTATAGTTATGTTTTAGGACTACTAAAAAATACATTAGTAAAAATCCTAGGGATAATTCTAAGTATTGAAAAATATTTTGAAATGTTGGTAAAGTATAGAGTGAGTGGTTTCAAAAAAATGAAATCTCAATGAGGATACTATAACTAGATGTGGAACTAACACATATATATCTAAGGATGATAACCATGAAAGGACTCGTTGATGGTTATATTTACCTATATCAAGTTCATGATAAAGAGACAATGTTTCACACTTGGTTCGACACTCTTGGAGGATATGTTTTGATAAATTCACAAACTCTTTATGAACCAACATGGAAGAATTTAATATATTGTTAGGTTAGAAAAAATTATAGTAAAATTACCATGGATGAACTATATTGAAAACTAAAGATTCATAAGTTAGGATATACATGTAATTTATGAGTTATTCCTTCAAAGTTTATGGTCTCAATTTTATAGTCTTATTAGTTAAGTATTATTATCCATAATTTTTATTTATTTTAGTTAATTGATGGAAATAAGAGGACTCATGCCAGAAACCAATGTTATAATAAATGTGATGATTTCCCTAATGAGATGCCTAACATGATGGGAGTGAGGTATGCTAACTTTATGATAGTACCAAATCAGGTGACTCAAGTTATGAATAATAAATTGAATTATATGGAATTCCCTTCTTCTCATTAGAAAGATAATGTTGTGATTATGTAATTTATGAAAAAAACTCCTTATAACTTTAATAGATCTTATGATAAAATCATCATAGAATAATGTATTAATTTCATTGAAAATATATATTCTATCCTCTAATGTTATGAATAAAATAAATTAATGATATCCTTTAATCTTCTTGAGGGAGATTCCAATTAGTAGAAGATAATGATTAGGAACACAAAGCCCAAGGAGGAAATCAAATCCATGGAATGTGAAGGATTATATAAAATATTTTTCAATAAACATTTTCCTTAAAATCATCATCTTAAAGTGGGTAGTGAGTTCCTTGTACTGAAGTAAAATAAAGATGAGTCTATTGGGGCTTGTGAGGAAAACTTTACAAGGATTTCACAATACACCTCCTTAATTATAATTTATGCCAAAAGTAAGGTAGACATTAGGTTAGGATATAACCAATTAATGGTGAAAAAGGAATATATTATAGATAATTCCTTTCAAATAAGGTATGGACACTATAATTTTATAGTGACTCCCTTCAGACTCACTAATTCTTCAATAATATTCATGGACTTAATGAATAGAGTCTTTAGTGATTACGTAAAAAAATTTGTGGAAGTATTTATAGATTATATTATGATATTATATAAAATTTAAGAGGTTCATGTGGATCATTTTAGTATCATGATAAAAACATTCAGATAGGAGAAACTCTATGAAACGTATAATAAATGTTAGTTTTGGATGGATGAAGTATCATTCATGGGGAATATTATCACCAACAAAGGGATATCTTTAGATCCCTATAAGTCAAAGGAAATTGAGAAGTTGATCATACCAACATCTGTAATGGAGATACGTAGTTTCATTGTACTAGATGGGTACTATCGATGATTTGTGAAGAACTTATCACAATTTTCAAACCCATTGAACATGTTAACTTGGAAGGGAGTGAAGTTTTCCTAGACCAATGAATATAGATATAGATTCAAGGAATTAAAAATGAGGAATATCACATTATCTATATGGTAATTAGGGTGAAATATATATGGATTATAATATAATTGAGTATATATTCACATAAAAGTAGATTAATATGAACCGATGAATATGGTTAGAGATAATTAAGGATTATGACTTCACAATCTATTACTATTACAGGAAAGAAAATAAAGTAGCAGGTACTCTAAGTCAAAAGGTTCATAAAACCTTATCATTGATGATAATTAATAAGGATCCAACATTATTATACTTGAAAGGATATGCATATAAGTTTTGAAGGAATGAACAACATCCTATCAAGCTCAAATGATTTCTCAACCATCTATTCTAGAAAAGATAAATAATGATTGAAGGGATGATGCAGAAATATAGAAGAATGTATAAGCTATAAGAAAATGGAAATACTTGGAGTTAAAAATTGATAAAAAAGGAGTTGTAAGATTCAGGTCCTGACTATGTTATAATAAAATCCTAAGATAAAGAAGGATTTATTGAATGATACACATAACTTGACATTCTCCAACCACCCAGTGAGTATAAATATGTATCAAGATCTCTGATATCACTATTGGAAATACATTATAAAGAATGTGATCATAGAATATTCTTCAAAGTTCTTGGTATGTCAACAAGTGAAGCTAGATAAAAAAATCTAAGGGAATGATGCAACAATTACCCATAACTTCATGGAAATGAGAAAACATCATCATGGACTTTGTCATAGATATTCTGAAGACATCTAAAAAAATAATTCCATATGGGTTATAGTGGATCATCCTAGAAATACATCTCACTTAATTGAAATTCTAGAGAACATCCTAGTCAATCAAATTGAATGTATATACATTAGGGGAGGGGTGAGGTTGTACGAAACACCACTATCAATTGTATTTGATCAAGATCCAAGGTTTACCACAATGTTTTGGAAAAGTATCTAGTATTCTCTAAACACTGAGTTGAACTTCAGTATGTCCTATCACCACAAAATTGACATAAAATATGGAAATAATATCTAGACACTTAAGGATATGTTGAGAGAATACTTGATGTACTTCAAAGAAGAATGGGATCAATATCTTCCTCTGGTTGAGTTCTCATATAATATTAACTTCCACTCAAGAATCCGCATATCTTTATCTGAATCCATTTGTGGGAAGAGATTTATAACACAAATGTGTTGGGATGGAGTTGGTGAACACTAACTTATAGGACCTTAAATGGTCACAAAATTGTTGAAAAGGTCAAGAACATTTAGAAAAATATCATGATAGCTCAAAGTTTACTAAATAGTTATACTTATAACCATTAGAGAGACCTAGAGTTTGAGGATAGAGATAAAGTGTTCCTTCATATATCACTATAGAAGGGAGTCATGATATTTGGGAAGAATCAAAATATAAATCATAGATAAATAAACCCATGAAAAATGGGTCAGCGACCCACAAAAATTGTGGATATTGGGTGGATGTAGGGTGGGGTGGGCCTAAAAATTTTCACTATTAAGAGCACGGGACAATGCAGGCTGAGACTGCATGGGTCTGGGCCAAGGAAAATTGAGCCCATGTAGGTACAGGCTTATCCAAAAGCCATATTTTTTTAAAAAATATTTTTCTTACAATTATGCTTCTTTGATATATTATTTTTTTGCTAAAAAATTATGATTATACTATTGTATATGATTTTTCACTGTAATGGCCATACTAATTTATCATCCATTCACATGTTAATTTTTAAATACGTCTATATTTATTATTTTAAAATTATATTATTATTTTTATTATATTATAATTATTAACAATATTCACATGTCGTGTCATCCCACCTCTTGAAAAATGGAATCCATCTCCCTATCATTCAGTTTCAATTATAAAATAGTTATTATAATTGTAATATATTTTTTATGTTGATTTATTATTGATTTGTTGAGTCAATAAGGTTCTCCTTATGAATTTTTCATTCCTTCTTGTTTTAAAAATCACAAACACGTTATACTTAAGCAAATTGATATTTTACTTCCATAAGGAAAATCTTCTTCTTTAATGAAATTTACCCTAACCTAGATTTTCTTATACATATCAATATTTTTCTTAAGTACAAAAACCAAATTCATACCCAAAACCCCGGAATCATATAATGTCAAGAATTGGAGCATTCTATTTTTAGGATCCAAATTCTGGATGTGAACTATGATGAAGTTCCACTCCGAATTCTGGATGTGAACTGTAATGAAGTTCCACTCTGAATTCTGGATGTGAAATATAATGAAGTTCCACTCTGAATTTTAGATATGAACTTTTACTATTTAGACTCCGAACTTTCATGAGTTCGACTCCGAACTCTTATGAAGTTCGACTCTGAACTTACATGAGTTCGACTCTGAACTCTTATGAAGTTCGATTCTGAACTTTTACTAGTTAGACTCTGAACTTTTACTAGTTCGACTCCGAACTCTTATGAAGTTTGACTCCGAACTTTCATGAGTTCAACTCTGAAATCTTATAAAGTTCAACTCCAAAATTTTACTAGTTCGACTTCAAACTCTGTAAGTTCAGATTTTGAACTCTGGTGAAACCCGACTCTGAATTTCCTTAGAAATTCAGACTCCGGACTTCTACATATTTTAGGTTCCAAATTCCTATAGAATAGAATCCGAATATTTTTTATTATAGACTCCAAATTCCATTTTGTTTTGACTCCAAACTTTTATTTACTTACAATCTGAATTCTATTTTTTGCTTATGCTTACACTTGTTTCATTGTAAAACGATGTCATGCTTTTAGTTACACATGTTTTGTTATAAAATGATGTCATCCTTTCTATTTCTAATTAACCTTTGGTTTAGTGACACGTGTACAGGTCCCTCCAAAATTCAAGGAAAATATGACTGTTGGAGGAGGGAGCCAACCGTTCCAACCAAGCCTATAAATAGGAGATCATTTGAAAGAGCACAATAATGAGTTGATCACTCTAGAGACCACACGCTGTTAAGGTGATTTCTAGAGAGAGAATCTTTTCATGCATTGTTCATACTGAACTGCTCATTCAGATTGCTTCATGTGACTCAAAATGTTGGTGATTACATTCAAGGGATTTCGGGGATAGGAAGACAGAGGTGCCAACTACCTTGAAGTTCGAGGGATTCCTTGCTGAGGAAGACAGAGGTACCAACTACCTTGAAGTTGAGGGATTGTGGGGATAGCAAGACAGAGACTCTGATCTTCGTATCGAGGGCTTACCTTGGTGTGGGTAAGAGATACTTGCTTGAAAGTATAAATCAAGGGACCTTTATCCAAGGTTTTTGGATTCCCTTCTCTTTGGGTTAAAATATTTATATCTTGTTACTTGTAGTTTTACTACTTGTTTTTCCGCTATATTTCGTATCGTAAGTAAAGTATAATCTTCTTATATTTCCTTACACTTGTACTCTGATTAGTTTAGATTCTATACGCTTTAAGGTAGAATCTCATATTGTAAACTTTGGTTAAGATTAAATTTCTGGATCCATATTTCTAGAACCACTTTTTCAGAATCACTTTTCAGATTTAAGCAAGTGCATAGAACTAGAAGTTTGTAACTTCATATTATATACCAATACTATAATTGGTGTTTGAGATGTTGTGAATTTACTTAGTTTAACTTTGTTAAACTTAGATCTTTCCTTGTTTAAGGAAATTTTTTAAAGTATACAATTCACCCCCCTCTTGTATATTGAGCATCTACATCATTATTTCGATCCTATAATTGGTATCAGAGGAGGTTAACTCAAACCAAAAGGGTTTGGTACAATATGAAGTAATCTAACGATTAGTTTCAAAAGGAAACTTTTGGATTCATACTTTTCAGATTCATATTTTTCGTAATCATAGTTCAGATTCACTTTTTTGATTATAGATACAATTTTTCTTGCCAATAATTTTTTTCTCTCGTTTACAGACTTATACATCTAATAAGTTTGTGTTCTAAAGTTTTTCTTAGAGATGGTAGGTTTAAATGTTGGATCTATTAACAACCTTAATCCTACAAGACCACCCATTTTTTATGGTAATGACTATGAATATTGGAGAGATCGAATGAAGACTTTTGTTATCAATACTGGAGTAGATAATTTTGTTATGCTTAATGGAGGTTATAAAATTTTTGATAAGGAAGTGAGTGCTTTCACAAACCAAGAGAAGCATGATTATCAATTAAACTATAAGGTATGAAATACTCTACTATTTTCAATGACTAGGAACATATAATTCAAATTTTCTCATGTGAAATAGCTAACTGTATATGGAAGAAACTTGTGGTTACACATTTTGGTACATCTAAAGTGATTGAGACAAGAAGAGCTATGCTGAGAGCAGAGTATCATGGTTTCAACTTTCCATATGGAGAACCCATTTGAAAAGTTCAACAGAGGTTTATGACAATCGTAAACATTCTAAAATCTATGGGAGAGAAAGGTCTGGATGATGAAGCTCTTATAGATAAGATTATTGATATTATCCCCAATGAGTGGGAATCAAAGAGAACAACTATTGATGAGAAAAGGAAGGTTGCTCAAATTTCCTTAGATGAACTATTTGGAACTCTTCTTCAACATGAAACATGAATGAAGAGGGTTGCTGACAACATCAAAAAGAAGAATGGAAATGGTACTGTTTCTTTTACCACAACTTCAAATCACATGAAAGCTAATACTCGTGAGAGAGTAACTAGGTCCAAGTCTAATAAGGTGGTTATTCAATCAGAATCTAGTGAGAGTAAAGTCTCAGAGAATGAGTTAGAAAATCTTGCTCGAAGGATGAACGAGATAGCTGGCCAAAGAAATTTCCAATCCAAGTATAAGAAAAAGGAAAGGAAATATAGGAAAGATGGAGAAGTTACTTGTTATGAATGCAAGAGAGCTGGACATATTAGATAAGATTACCCTTTTCTCAAAAATAAATAAAGTAAAGAGAGGAATTATGAAAGGTACATAAAGAAGTATTATAAATCCAAAGCTAAGAAAGTTCCGAAAGAAAATGAAACCTGGAGTTCCAGTGGTGGTGACTCTTCAGATGAATCTTCTGATTATGAATCTTTAGGACAGAAGAATCTTGGTCTTATAGCCAGATTACCTATTAAAAATCATTTCTTCATGGATAAGGTACACAATGATGAATCATTGACCAATGTTACTTAAAATTCTAATGATAGTAAGTATTATAACTCTTCAGATGAAGAATCCTCTTCTGATGAAGAAAACACTTCACCTACCTATGAAGAAGTTTCTAGGTTTGCTGAACTTCTTGAGATTGAGAATTCCAAACTCAATAAAAAACTTGATAAGGAAAACTCTAGGAATACTATTCTTACAAAATAAATATCAGATCTTTATAAAGATCTTGATAGAAAAAATGCTGATTTTATTAGTATTTCAAAAAATCTTGAGGAAGTAAATTCTGAAAAGGATAAACTTTCTAAAGAGCTAGAAAAAGTAATTTCTTAGAAAAGTGTTTTCGAGCATATCTCTAGTTCTAAATCTAACAATTTTGAAGATAAAAACTTGGTTATAAAACTCATGTCCAAAATTTATTCCTTAAATAAGTGTTTATCAAACTTTACTCATGGTAAAGAAAATTTTGATAAAATGTATTCACAAATATGACCTTTAAGAAACAAATCCGGATTTGGTTATACCCATGAAAAACCAAATTTTAGTAACAACTACTTTGTTCCACAAAGTGACCCATTCTGTACCAAATGTCAATGTGGTGGTCACTGAGCAAATAATTGATCTTTAAATAAAACCCAATCTCTAGGTTATCATAAAGCTTATTTTTCTAAGAAGATGTGGGTGCCTAAAATTTTGTTATCTGGAAATCTCGGATCCAAACAAGTTTGGATTCCAAAATTCTAACTATTTTATTGTTTTCAGGAAGATAAAAGAAGTACCAACAACAATACATGGTACATGGATAGTGGATGTTCCTGGCACATGACTGGTAACAAAAGCTATTTTGAAAATATTATCAAGACGAAAGGAGTAAAGGTAACTTTCGGAGATAATGCTCATGGAGAAATTGTTGGTATAGGTAATATTGTTATTCTGGGTAAAACTTTGATTTCAAAAGTTTTATTTGTTAAGGTTCTTAAGAACAACCTCATTAGCATAATTTAGTTATGTGATGAAGGATACCTTGTGAATTTTAGGAATAATATGTGCTTAGTACCCAATTACAAGGAAGAGTTTATTCTTTCTGCCAATTGGCAAGAGAATGTTTACACTTTGGACTTATAAGACCTTAGGAGTCACGACCTACCTTGCCTTAGCACAATGGAAGATCATTCTTGGTTATGGCAAAGAATACTAGGTCACTATAAACTTAGAAACTTATGTAAACTTTCTAAGAAGAAACTAGTTAAGGATCTACTGAATCTTAGATTCGATTATTCTAAAGTTTGTGATCCTTGTCAATATGGAAAGCAACATAAATCTAGTTTTAAATCAATTGGTGAAGTTTCAACAACTGATGCATTACAGTTAGTGTACATGGATCTTTTTGGTCCAACACAAATTGGAAGAATTTGAGTAAAATAATATGTGTTTGTTCTAGTTGATGATTACACTAGATTTACATGGGTCTATTTTCTAGCAAAGAAGTCTGAAGCTTTTTCTTATTTCAAAAGTTTTAGAGCCCAAGTTAAAAATGAGAAAAACCTTCCACTGAAAACTATTCATAGTGATCATGGAGGAGAATTTCAAAATTCTGATTTTGAAACTTTTTGTATTAGAAAAGGCATTACTCGCAACTTTTCAGCACCTAGAACTCCTCAACAAAATGGTGTAGTTGAAAGAAGAAATAGAATTCTTCAAGAGATAACTAGAACCATGTTGAGTGAATATTCTATAGCTATACATTTCTGGGATGAAGCTGTAAGTACTGCTTGTTATACTATAAATCGAGTTTTGATTAGACTGTTTCTTAATAAAACTTCTTATGAGTTATGGAATGGTAGAAAACCTAGACTTTCCTACTTCAAGATTTTTGGTTTCAAGGTATTAAACCTGAATACTAAAGATAATCTACACAAATTTGAAACAAAATCTGATGAAGGAATTTTCTTAGGCTACTCCATAACTTCTAAGTCTTATAGAGTTTTCAATAAAAACACTTGTACTGTTGAAGAAACAGTGCATGTAAAATTTGATGAATTTGATCCTTTTGTTTTTAAACCATCCCAACCTACATCCTCAGATGTGTTTTCAAAAACTGATTATCAACCTTTGATAGAAGATCCTTCTGATAAGGAAAATTTTCAAGAAGATACTTCTAAAACATTTACCCTTGAATACTTTCTAACCTATGTTGATGAACATGTTTTACAAAACCGAAACCAGGTATTCCTTAAGAATCATCCCATTGATAATATCATTGGTTATGTAAATCAACCTGTAAGGACCAGAAGTTCCTTGTGAAATGAAGTAGAAAATCTAGCATTTCTTTCCTAATTGGAACCAAAAATCACTGATGAAGCTTTAGGTGATGATGATTGGATCAAAGCCATGCAAGATGAACTAAATAAATTTTAAAGGAATAAAGTCTGGACCTTGGTTGAAAGACCTAAGGAAACTTCTGTTATAGGAGTAAAGTGGGTCTTCAGACATAAGTGTGATGAAAATGGAGTCATTGTTAGAAATAAAGCTAGACTAGTTGCTAAAGGCTATAATCAGCAAGAGGGAATAGACTATGAAGAAACCTATTCTCCAGTAGCTAGACTTGAATCTATTCATATCTTACTTGCCTTTACAATATTCTTTAATTTTAAACTTTTTTAAATGGATCTAAAATGTGCTTTCCTTAATGTTTATGTTCAAGAGGAAGTTTTTGTTGAACAACCTCCTAGTTTTTAAGACAAAAAACATCCTGATCATGTTTTTAGACTTACCAAAGCTTTGTATGGCCTTAAACAAGCCCCACGAGCCTGGTATGATAGACTTATAGGATTTTTGATTCAAAATAACTATGTTAAGGGAAATTAAGATCCAACCATCTTTATAAATAAAGATAAGAAAAATGTTTTGATTGTTCAAATTTATGTTGATGACATTATATTTGGTTCAACTCAGCAAACTCTAACTGACTCCTTTGCAAGTCTAATGAAATCTGAGTTTGAAATGAGTATGATGGGTGAGTTAACATTTTTCCCTAGTTTTCAAATTTCTCAAAGACCAGAAGGAACCTATATATCTCAACATAAGTATTTTAATGATATTCTTAAAAAGTATGGATATGAAAACACTAAGAGTATAAGTACTCCCATTAGTACCTCAAACTCTTTAGATCTTGATGAAGCTGGGAAACCAGTAGATCAAACATCTTTTAGAGGTATGATAGGAAGCCTACTATACATGACAACTAGTCAACCAGACTTGATGTTTTCAGTATGCTTATGTGTGAGATATCAATCCAATCCTAAGGAATCTCACTTAAAGGCAGTAAAAAGAATTTTTCGCTACTTAAAGGGAACCATGGATCTAGGATTATTTTATACTTCTAGAAATGATTTTGTTTTAAAAATATTTTCAAATGATGACTTTAGTGGATGTAGAATGGATAGAAAGAGTACATCCGGAACTTGTCATTTCTTAGGAGATTCATTAGTTTCTTGGTCATGCAAGAAGAAACACTCAGTAGCACTCTCCATTGCTGAAGCAGAATATGTAGCAGCTAGAAGTTGTTGTGCTCAAGTGTTATGGATGCAACACACACTCATGGATTATGGCTTGAGTTTTACTAAGACTTAAATTTTGTGTGATAACACAAGTGCCATTTCCCTTAGTAAAAACCCTGCACATCACTCACGTGCAAAGAACATAGATATTAGGCATCGCTTTCTTAGGGATCACACACTTAAAGGAGATATAATTATTCAGTTTATCGGAACACAAGATCAACTTGCTGATATTTTCACAAAATCATTACCCTCCGATAGATTTGAATAAATTAAATAGAATTTAGGAATGATAACCATAAGGTAATCATTATTCATTAACTTCTTGTTGAATAATTATCCTTACAGTAATAAACTCTTTTTTCATAGGGGGAGTACATTTACATGTTAGCTTAATCAAATATTTTTTTCGTTGACAATTTTCTTTTCAAACTTATGTAACTAGAATTTTTCTTAACAGATTTTTGAGAAATTCTTGGAATGGAAATTCTCAAAATAGAAATTTTTTGAACTGAAATTCTCAGAATGAAAACTTTCAGAATGGAAATTTTCAGAACTGAAATTTTCATAATGAAAATTTCTGGAACCAAAGTTTTTCATAATAAACTTTCCGTAATGAGAATTTTCATAATGGATTTTTCGTAATGAATTTTACGTAATGATTTTTTTTGTAATGAGGATTTTTCAAAATGATGATTTTTTGTAATGAGGATTTTTCATAATGAGGATTTTTCGTAATAAGGATTTTTCGTAATGAGGATTTTTCATAATGAGTTTTCTATAATGAGGATTTTTCATAATGAGTTTTTTTAAGAATAATATTACCAATTATGAACAATCTTTCAAGCCAATCCGAAAGGTATGATTTCCTTACTTAAATTTTTATAATCATATTTTTCTTGCTGGTATTTTCCTGAGTTTTTAAATTATTTGGATTCTAGTTTTCCTTAAATCCGAATGTTTTTCTTAAAACCACAAAAGATCAGAGTCAAGTTTTCCTTGCGGGAATGTTCTCAACCGTCAGATCAGATCAAAAAGTTTTTCAACCATTAGATGGGTTTTCAAAGACCAAAGGTCACCTCCATCGCCTATATAAAGGGGACCCTAAGAGTTTTCCCACATCAGTTTTTCAAGCTCTCAAAATCTCAAAGCCCTGCATCTCTTCTTAAGGATCATTCTGAACTTTCTGAAGCCATTCCGAATCTTCCAGAACTCTCCACTCCGAATGTCTGTTGAAGCTACATCTCAAGATATGTCAACTATAAAGCCAATCTCAATGTGGATAGTCTTCAGAGAAAGGTTAGTGCATCCAGATTTTTACAAGTTTGATTCTATTATAACCAAGAAAATTATATTGATTGGCTGGGAAGATGTTTTCTTGTATAAGTCAGAGAAACAGGATCCAGTTTATACAGACTTACTTGTCGAGTTCTACGAGTCTGTTTCCTTCCAGTAGGAAGATGGCAGAGTTTTATTTTCCTGTAAGTCTTTTAGTAAGACATACAAGTTATCCTACACCAAGGTTGCAAGCTTGGTGGGTTTACCTTACGAAGGGGAAGCTGAATTTTTCTCACATAAGCTTTCGGATGATCAAGGAAGTTTCAATAAGGTGAAGGCTTTGAAATGTCTTGGACTCAAAGATACCAAGACTTCCAAGATTGCTAATCTCACTCTGAATAATCAGATTCTACAGTTGTGAGTCCAAATCTTTCTCATACCAAGAAGGGGTGACAAGGATAATTTGAAGAAGAGTGATATCTATGTCCTAGATTTCCTGGTAAATATAAGAAATATAAATTTGATGAGGCATGCCTTGATTACGATTAAGAATATAAAAGAAGGGAACTTGAGAGCACAAATCATTATGTATCCTGATTTAATATCAAAGCTGATAGTTCGGTGATTAGAGTCTTTCAAAGTTGCATGCAAGTCAAAAGTTCGGAATTGTAAGCTTATGCTGGTTAGTGATGATATATTGAAGAGGATGAAGATGGGTTTTTTCTATGAATCCGGAGAATTCTATCCTTTATCTGTGGAAGAGGCTGAGGCTGCTCAGAAAGATTCAAAAACTCTGGAACCATCTAAAAAGGAAAGGAAGAAGAGAAAGCTTAAGGAAGTGGATGCTGAAGACAAAACTCTCAAAGCCAAGAAAACCCAGTCTGCTCCCCCCAAGCCAAATAAGTAGAAAACATATATAGATGAAGTGGAAGCCAAGTGGAGGGAAGACAAGGAGAAGAGGAATGAAGGGGATCCACAGTTCGGATTGGACCCTGCAGAGGCTAAGGCCTTAAAAGAGAGAGCTGCAGATGAATTAGAAAATATGGCAAAAGAAAAGAAGTTGAAAAAGAAGTTGTCTAAAGCTAAAGTGGTGCAATATCTGTTAAGAGATACTGAAATATCTTCTGAGAAAATTCCTATTCCAGAAACCTTTGATGTCCAACCATCTTTACCAGAGACTCCAGTTAAGAACTATGTCACTTCATAAAAGTCTCAGGGTAAAGATTTAGTTGATGAAGTAGAAGAAGAAGAAGAAGAAGAAGAAGAAGAAGGAAGTGATGATCTGGATAAATTGATCAAACAAGTAGAAGAGTATCAAGATAAGGAAGAATCTACAAAGTTAGTTACTCTAGGAAAGGGAGTTGAGAAAGATAGTAAGGATGATGATAAGAAATAGAAATAAGAAGAAAATGTTTTGTGTAATGAGGAAGAATCCAATGAGAATAATTTTCAAGAGGAATAAGTAGAAAATGAGAAACAAGATGAAGATAAGATTATTCAAGTTTCTGAATCCGAGGAAGAATATCCTAATGAGGAACCAATTCCAAAATTTGATAAAGGGAAGAAAGTTCTCATAGATACACCAACAAAATATATTTTCAGGAAGAAGGAGGTTGGTGGTTCTTCTAAAAGGAAATTGGTGCTAGTTGAAGAAGAACAATCTCCAAGAAAATTATCTGATTCGAAGTCATCAGCTCATGGTCATGATTTTGTGGTTGAATCTCTGAAGAAGCTGGTGGACACCATTCCAATTTTTCTAACTATAGATTCTAGATGCCAGATGCTGCAACAGAGTATGAATTATAAATCAGATTCCTTATCCATGGTCATGGATAAATGTATAAAGATTGAGGCCAAACACAAAAGTTTTCTTATCAATTATGATGTACATAGAAAATCTTGGAGCAAAATAACTCTGTGGTCTAAGAAAGTTGAAGAATACTTGGCTGTGTATGATAATTTTTAGAATGGGGTGAAATATGCCTTTGGCACCGAGGATAACAAGATCAAGAATCTTCAGGAAGATCTGATCATTGAGAAAAGCACTCAGAATCAACAGGTTAGAGACCTGAATGGGAATCTTAACTCAGTAGCTCAGAACTGTAAAGGAGAAAGAGATTTCTGGATTGAGTTTAAGGAGAAGCTGGAAAAGCAAGATGAATTAATAAATATGCAGAAATAGGCCATGGAGGCTCATACATAATCCTTGAAAGCCCAAGAAGAAAAGATAAAAACCTTGGAGAGGCAAGTTGAGGAAGAAAAAAGAGACTTGAAGAAGCTCAAAACCTTGTTGAAAAAGTTGATCCCAAAGGAAAAGGAAGACAAATAAAAACACTCCGATCTTTTCTTGTATTTGTCTTTCTTTGTAAAATTTTCTCAACTCTAATGAAAATTTGGTTGGTTGTATCTTGTTATATACTAATGTTTCAGGTATCATATTTTCTTTTCCATTCCCTTCAATTATTTTTGAAAATCACAAAGGGGGAGAAGGAAAAAGAACTACTCCTAAGGGGGTGAAGGAAAAAGAACCACTAAAAAGAAGAGAAGGAAAAATTTAAAACGAAGAAGAAAAATTTCTAAGTGAAGATATCCTTTAAGTAAGGGGGAGTTTCTCACTACGAAGTTTTTCATTCCTATGATAATGAAAACTCCACTCCAGAATTTCAGAATACAATCCTTAGAGTTTCAATGCCTAAGGGGGAGTTAGTTGTATTCAATTTCATCCATGAACAAAGGGAGATAAGTTTTAATTTCAAATTCTAATGAAAATTTTCAAAGTCCTTATATTCTTTTTCATAAGGATGTTCGTGCTTTCCAAAAAGGGGGAGATTTTTGAGTCAATAAGGTTCTCCTTATGACTTTTTCATCCCTTCTTGTTTTGAAAATCACAAACACCTTATACTTAACCAAATCGCCATTTTACTTCCATAAGGAAAATCTTCTTCTTTAATGAAATTTACCCTAACCTAGATTTTCTTATACATATCAATATTTTTCTTAAGTAAAAAAACTGGATTCATACCCAAAACCCCGGAATCATATAATGTCAATAATTGGAGCATTCTGTTTTTAGGATCTGAATTCTGGATATGAACTATAATGAAGTTCCACTCTGAATTATGGATGTGAACTGTAATGAAGTTCCACTCCAAATTCTGGATGTGAACTCTAATGAAGTTACACTCCGAATTTTGGATATGAACTTTTACTAGTTTGACTCAGAACTCTTATGAAGTTCGACTCCGAACTTTCAGGAGTTCAACTCCGAACTCTTATAAAGTTCGACTCCTAACTTTCATGAGTTCGACTCCGAACTCTTATGAAGTTCGATTCTGAACTGTTACTAGTTCGACTCCAAACTTTTACTAGTTCGACTCCGAACTCTTATGAAGTTCGACTCTGAACTTTCATGAGTTCGACTCCAAACTCTTATTAAGTTCGACTCCGAACATTTACTAGTTCAACTTCAAACTCTGTAAGTTTAGATTCTGAACTCTGGTGAAAACAGACTCAGAATTTCCTTAGAAATTCAGACTCCAGACTTCAACAGATTTCAGGTTCCGAATTCCTATAAAACAGATTCCGAATATTACTTATTATAGACTCCAAATTCCATTTTGGTTAGACTCCGAACTTTTATTTACTTACATTCTGAATTCTAGTTTTGCTTATGCTTACACTTGTTTCATTGTAAAATGATTTCGTGCTTTCTGTTACACATGTTTTGTTATAAAACAATGTCATCCTTTCTGTTTCTAATTAACTGATGTTTTAGTGACACGTGTACAGGTCCCTCCGAAATTCAAGGAAAATATGACCGTTGGAGGAGGGAGCCAACCGTTTCAACCAAGCCTATAAATAGAAGCTCATTTTAAAGAGCACAATAACGAGTTGATCACTCTAAAGACCACATGCTGTTAAGGTGATTTCTAGAGAGAGAAGTTTTTCATGCTTTGTGCATACTGAACCGCTCATTCAGATTTCTTTGTGCGACTCCGAATGTTGCTGATTACATTCAAGGGCTTCTGGGGATAGGAAGACAAAGGTGCCGACTACCTTCAAGTTCGAGGGCTTCCTTGCTGAGGAAGACAGAGGTACCAACTACCTTGAAGTTGAGGGATTACAGGGATAGCAAGACAGAGACTCCGATCTTCGTATCGAGGGCTTACCCTGGTGTGGGTAGGACAGAATTGCTTGAAAGTATAAATCAAGGGACCTTTATCCACGTTTTTTGGATACCCTTCTCTTTGGGTTAAAAGATTAAATCTTGTTACTTATAGTTTTACTACTTGTTTGCCGCTGTATTTCATACTGTAAGGAAAGTATAATCATCTTATATTTACTTACACTTGTACTCTGATTAGTTTAGATTCTATACGATTTAAGGTATAATCTCATATTGTAAACTTTGGTTAAGATTAAATTTCCGGATCTATATTTCCGGAACCACTTTTTCAGAATCACTTTCCAGATTTAAGCAAGTGCATAGAACTAGAAGTTTGTAACATCATATTATATACCAATACTATAATTGGTGTTTGAGGTGTTATGAATTTACTTAGTTTAAATTTGTTAAACTTAGATCTTTCCTTGTTTAAAGAAATTTTTTAAAGTATATAATTCAACCCCCTCTTGTATATTGAGCATCTACATCATTATTTCAATCCTACATGGTTTTTATTTTATTTTATTTTATTTTATTATTAAAAAATAGGAAAGGACCTCATGGTAACCATAATAAACTCCTCTAAATTAGGTTCTCCCTAGAGAGTTTTGTTTATTCATATGTACAACCATTCACATCACTATGCCACTAATATCATCATTTATATCCCCTATCCAATCAATCACCTATATTGTATCACAATAGTTCATCACTACATTGGTGTTGCCACATGCCACCATCAACCCAACAAATAACTCTCCACCACAACTCTTAAAATTCTTGTTATATCCAATCGAAACTTCTCCCCATAACAACCTCTGGGAATGATAAAAAATACAATATTTAATTGATTACATATGATATTTTTTTAAATGTGGGAAATCCCAAAGTCTTATGAAAGGCGTGGAGAGATTAATTAATTTGTTTATATTTTATGCATGATTTTTTGGATAAAATCACATTGGCTTAAAACCATATGGACTTTCCCTTCCCCAACCATTTCACATCACTAGATTTATCAGGACCTTTGATATTATTGATCCCATTGGTGATGTGGAATTTTGACTAGTACTCCCACCAACCCTATCTCAAGTACATGATGTGTTACATATATCCCTATTGAGGAAGTACATACCAAATCCTTGGCATGTAATAAATTTTTTATGGTATTATTAGATAATGATCTATCTTATGAGGAGAAAACTGTGATGATCTTGGACCATAGAGACAAAGTTCTACACAATAAGAATACTCACCTAGTTAAAGTTATATGGTGGAACCATAAGTATGAGGAGGAAACATGGTAATTAGATGACGAAATCAAACAAAAGTACCATCATCTATTTTCATCTTAGTGGGTGAAATGAAAATTTGAGGGATAAATTTCATAAGGGGGGAAAATGTAATGACCCCAAATTTTATCAATGGAATTTATCTTATGATTATATAAACACATCAAATTTAACAAAGTGGTATTATATAAAGTACACACATTACATGATACAACCAAAAAAAATTATTTTATTAACTTGAGAATTAAATTTAAATAATAAATATATTTATAAGAATTGAAAGTGTTACAATGGGACAACAAATTGAAAATAAGATAACTATAATATGAACATTTTGATTTGCTCAATCCCCTAGAATGATAGCACTCATGAACAAAACTTTAGAAATGAAAAATACTATTAGTAATGAAATATTAATTTTTAAAATGAAAATATATATAACCATAATAGAAAATATAAGTGAACGAAGAATTAATGAAATATGAGGTATTTATAGAAGGTTGGAAACACATTTAATCATTATAAGTATGATATTTTGAATAATAATTTGACCATTGAGAATAGTAACATTACCATTATAATAGAAAACTCACCTATTTAATTGTAAAATAATAATTATTTAACTTATAAAATGAGAAAATAGAAAATTTATAACATGATACAAATAAATAAATGTTTTAAAAATAATAAAATAAGTGTTTGGATTTTTGTAAAACATATATGTTTTATTTACATTTTTATGATAAATATAAAAAATTTAAAAGAAATTTTATTTTAATAAAATTGATTTATAACAAAATATTAAGTTTCATTATAATTATAATTTAATTTTAGGATACCATAAGTAAAATTTTCAATGGGTTAGAAAGTTGATCATATTATAAAAACACTTATTTTTAAAATAAACTATGATTATATTTAAAAATTTAATTTCTCATATTTATAAAATTATTTTTATGAAATAGATTTCATTTTTGTAATCTACGCATCAAATAATTGTTAGGGTGAATTTTTTTACATGTTTATAAAACAATTTATTTTTTAGTAAATAGTGAAATATGAAAAAATATAGTATTTAACATTATAAGTTAAATACATTAATTAGTGAGTAATAAATGATGTAAGAAACTAATAGCTCAAAATAAAATGAACTAATTACTATATATATTCACAAGAATCAACACTATTGGTGGTTTTAAAAATAAATAATAAACTAATCAATATTATATTAAAAAACAATCCACTCCTCCCCTTATAAATACTGATCCTCACAACCCATTCCCCTCACAACTTATAAGAATTTAAAATTTCCAAATTTAAAACCAATTATATACCCAAAACTCTACCACATGTCCTCATAGTTCTAGTCTCACCAAAAGGAATAACCAATGTGCCTTATGGTGTATTTCAGGAGACGATATTCAAAGAGGTAATATTCTCAATCAATCTATTTTAAATTCAATTCTTCATCTAACTCATAATTACTTTCCCTATCCAGAATAAAATAATGAATTTATTATAATAAATACACTATAATTTTATCATTTTAATTTAATATCCATTATCCAACCTATTCTCATTTAATTATAAAATGAAAACATTGTTCACTTTATGGTCGATTCACCACCTCTAAGAACAACATACTTCATCTTTCACCAATTCTTTCATATATAGTATTAAAACAATTATTGTGGTTAAAAATTATCTAAATAAGTATATTTTAACTTATTTCATATTGTTTAATGGATTAATATCCATAAATTTAAAGGAAACCCTACATGTTCATCATGGTTGAAAAACCTTCCTAAATGAACTAAGTGTATAAAAATAACACCTGTACTCTATGAATCATTCTTGTTTTTGAATAATATTTGATAGTAAGAATTTTTTTAAATTCTTTAAAAAAATTAAATACATAACCTTATACTTATTTAGTTCTATAACCATTTTATAAAGAACTTTTATAATCATCCACAAGTGATGTGACCTTGGAACCATGGAACGAAAGACCATATAACAGGGAATACAAACTTAATATATCAATTAGATGTATCTAAACTAATTTAAAACCTTAATAAAAAATTAAAAATAGTCTAATAAGTTTCTCAATAATTTTTTTAATAAATATTATTTTATTATTCAATAATTTAAGTTGATATGAAAAATGAATTTGGACCTAGGGTAAGGGAACTCTCTAAACCACCCTGTTATTTTCAGGTTATGTATTTTTCTCTCTACCTCACTTTCCATACATATTTAATATTATGGAATGATTATAAATTATTTACATATTTATATTACATATATACCTATCTTATTATACCTTTATTTTTTGGGGTTATACATTTCTTACATTAATTTCTCAATACCTTCTTTAAAAGTAATCCCTATTAAGGGGAACATTTATATCCCTTAATCCTTTCATGTTACACTCATTAATTTTATTTTAATCATTCTTGATTCTATAAAATAAGGACTATTTTGATTTAAATTTTTTTCAATTAAAATTTCTTATTATTTACTTCTTTAAAAATATTTTACCGATTCCTTAAAACACCATTTAAAGGTTCCTCTCTATACCCAATTCTCTACCATTTCTGATAAAATTTTCTTAAAATAAACTAAAAATTTGAGAGAATTAATAAATTATACATATAAGTAAACTCAAAATACTTATTTCATTCTTATCTTTTTGATACTCATGAGATACCCTTTGATTATTATTTAAGGAAATATTACATAACCCATTTTTTTCCATGGGTATTTCTTATGCTTATGAGATATGTTTTATTTCCTTATGTGGAACACATATATATGTACATGTAATTATGATTTCACCAAAATATATCTTCAATGCATTGGGTAATGTTTACATAGTGACCCTATATTTTCTTACATGACTATTACATCAATTTAAAGATAAAAAATATAAAAACGTTATAAAACTAAGATCCAAAGGACTAGTATCACAGGGAAATTAGATCCATACAAAACTTGTACATAATAAAACAAAAATATTAATTTAGTTTATTCTCATATAGATTCTTATTGTACCTTATTTTCTCCTTGGTTTAAGCAATCACCTGAGGATATACATCAATGAAATGGGTGAGCTAAAATACTAGTAAGAGGATAGAGAAAGACATGAATCAATATAAAATAGGTGAGAATAATCATAATTATCATAACTTGATCATTGGTTCATCATCATAATCATGATAAGAATAATTAGATAAAGGCATGGAACATGGTAATGCATAAAAATGAAATATCATGTCTTAGTGGTCAAATACCACACATAGTTGTAATAAAAGCTAAAATCTTGTTCATAAATAAGATATGTGTATAATCATAAAATATTAATCATTGTGAAAAAATATAAAATCATGTTCATGAATATTGCATATTATCTCATTATATACATCATATTACCCAAGGAATCAGACCACTATATAATTCCAGGCACACCTATGACATCATAACCTTCACGTAATCATGCTTGGCACATAAAACATATATCAATCATGGAAATAAAATAACCCATGGAAAGTAATGAGTTTAATTTCATAAATAATAAATTAATTAATATGATTTGGGATTCCCAAAAGAGAAAAACATATTTGGTATAAGAATCACCACACATGAGTGAAGAAGAAACAATCTCAAGAGGAGTAAAGATGTGTTTTGGAAAGAAAAGTTGTTTTGGAAAATATTTTCATTTTTCATAAAACCAGATTAGAAACATGTATAACATGGAAAGGAAAAATTAAGAACAAAGAAATTATATTTTATTTATAATAAAAGAACATCCACACTAAAATTTGTCATGAAAGAGGAATAACCCAAAGAAAGAAAATTAGGTTCAAGAATCCCCTTACCTTATGTTCAGATACTTTATTCACTTTAATATTCTAGATAATAAAATTAGATTCATTAATAATTAAATAAATAACATATTTTAAATGTCTTTGATTTATTAAAATTTTATTAAGTTCTTTTAGGGAAATTTTTATGAGTTATAGTGTTTAATCTGATTATTTGGGAGTGTTCATTTTCTTTGTTTTCATGATCGGTTTACTTGTATATATGTACAGAAAATAATGTAAAATAATAATAATAATCCATAATTTAAATTATATTTTATTATTAAAATTTCATAAGTTTAAATGGTATTTTTTTTCAGATATGTGGATGATTCATTAGATTGAATGTTAATGATAATCGTTTAGATTAATTTGGCAGTTTTCGATCATCATGAACTAGTTTTGTTTTATTATTTAGTATTATGTATATATGTTAGTTTCATAAAATTAAAAAGGTCATACAATAAATTTCAAAATATTTTTCAAAATTTATAATGTATTTATGACTATTCTTTAAGGCATTAAAGGAAAATTAAAACTTTTTTTCATCAAAGGTGATAAATCAACACCTCATAGATGATGTTTTCATTTTTGGAATAAAAGAGAGAGGATAAAAGTTATGATGATAAATTATACAATTTGAATAATAAAATTATAGTATATATAATATAATTGAGTTATAATGTCGCTTATATGGGGGGTTAGGATATAATAAGAAAAGAAAATAAATTGAAAAGAAATTAAAAGAAAAAGAAAGAGGATTTTACCTCTTGAATTCTTCTCCTTGAGAACCTCCTTAGAGAAACTGGATTTCGTATTTTTTTTAGACCAAAGGCTCCTAGAAGTGGGGAAGAAGATTTGTAAGATTATTGGTTAGAATTTTTATAAGATTTAAATCTTGTAAAGTGTGAATAGAAGAGGAGGTGAGAGGTGGTATTTATAGGGGAAGAGACGGGGTGTTTTTTGATTTTTTCATTCATTATTTTATTATTTTTTCTCAAGAATATCAATAGTTTTAACCTTATTGATAAATATATTAATAAATAATTAAAGTTATAGATTATAGTTATTACATCAGAAATGACTCAATAAATCATGTATTTAACTTATAATGTTATATACTGTAAATTTCCATATTTCACTATTCATAACAATTCAAATATTTTAGAAAAATCCTAAAAAAATCACTACAACCATTTTTTGATGTGTAGAATCTAAAAATGAAATAAATTTAAAAAAAATAATTTTATAAATATGAGGTAATTAATTTTTAATTAAAACTCTCATTTATTAAAAAAATACTGATATTAAAATTATAACTGATTTTATAGCACTTTGAAAAATTAATTAAGGTCCCATAAAATTATCTTACAATCATAAGAATCCGAAATATTAATTTATAAATATATTTTATGAAAATAAGTATTATTTTAAATAATTATATTAATTATAAAATTGTAAATAAACATTTATGTTTCACAAAATTACCCACACTTAATTTATTAATTTTAAAATATTTATTTACTCATAATATGATATAATTATATCATATTATCCTTAATAAGATGCATAAATTTTACTTATACTTACATAGGTGAGTTTACTATTCTATTGGCTATATTACTATTCCTAATGGTCATTTTACTATTCAAAGGGTCAAGTTAGTATTCCATTAGTATAGGTTTCTAAATTTATCTAAATTTTACTTATTTCATTCTTAATTTATGAAAATAATGTTTTTATTGAGATCTATACACTTTTTATGTGTTTTATACCATATAATATAATTATAATAATGGAAAATTTTCATTGATAAATATTTGGGTTGTTACATTATTCCCCCTTTTGAAATTTCACCCACAAAATTTTATTTTACATACTAAGATGAGAATAGGTGAGGATATGTATCCTTCATTTCTTCCTCCAGTTCCCCTGATGCCACTTTGTACTTATGGTTCCACCATCAAAATTTTACTAGGTGAGTAGTCTTATTGTGTAGAACTTTATCTCAATGGTCCAAGATCTTCATCGATTACTCCTCAGAAGAGAGATCATTTCCCAACTATAACACCTTTCAATTCTGTACATGTGAGTGATCTGGTATTTACTTCTTCAAGATGGATACGTGGAATCTATCGTGTTCTTGAGACATGGTTAGTGAAAGTTCTAGTTGATAAGCCACAAATCTAATATGATCAAGAATTTCAGAGGGGAAAATGTACCTGGGACTTAGCTTTCATTTCTTCCCAAATCTCACAATCCACTAACATAGAGATATGTGAAGGAATACCATGTCTCCATCCTTAATATCCAAGTCTCATCGATGATTATATACATAGCCCTTTTATTGATTTTGGGCTTCCTTGATGTGCTTCTAAATGGGTTTCACCTTTTTCTACAATTTCTTTGACCATTTCAAGTCTTAGCATCTTATGTTCACCAGATTTATACCAAAATTACAGTGTTTTACTTCTTTTTTCATAAAGGGATTCATATGGATCCATTTGGATGCTTGAGTGGAAACTATTTTTGTAAGATAACTCAACCAGAGGTAGATGTTAGACCCATCCTCCTTTTAAGTCCATAGAACAGGCTCTAAACATATCTTCTAGTGTCTAAATAGTACTATAATATTGGACATTAGTTTGAGGATGATAAGTTGTACTGAAGTCATGCTTAGTGTTTAGTGCATGTTGGAGAATTTTCCAGAACTTGGAGGTCAATCTCAGATCGTGATCTGATATAATAAATAGTGGTACTCCATGAATAATCAACACTTCTATAATGTACATTCATGCATGTTGATATAGTGAGAATTCCACTCAAATTGTGATAAAGTGATCTATCTTTTTAAGATGATCCACAAAAAACCATATAGCATTTTTTCCTCTAGATGTCTTTGAAAGCACAATGAAAAAGTCCATGGTGATTTTTTCCCATTTCTATGTTGGTATGGTTAATGGTTGCATCATACCCTTAGGATTTCATCTTTAATACTCCAGTTTCTGACATACCAAGAACTATGATATATATTATATGATATCTTTATTCATATTGTCCTAAAAATATTTCTCTCAGAGATCTCGATACATTTTTGTGCTTCTTGGGTTAATAGATAAATTTTAGCTATTTGTGTCATTCAGAAGCTCTTTCTTTATCTATGGATTAGATGGTACACATAGTCATGACCAAAATCTTACAAATACTTCCTCATTAATATTTAACTCTAATGATTCCTATTTTCTAATAACTTTCACCTTTTTCTAAATTTCCACATCATTTCTTTGAGATTCCTTTATTTTCTCCATAAGGGATGGTTGAACAATAATTTGAGAAAGGATTGATGATGCTCCTCCTTAATTATTCCCATGACAATACTTTTAAAATCTAAGAACATTGTAACCTTCTCAATTCTCATCATTGATAATGTTGCAGGATCCTTTCTACTTAGAGCATCTCCCACTTTATTTTCCTTTCCAGGATAGTAGTGGATTGAGAAGTCATAATCCTTAATGAGATATGACCATATTTGTTAGTTCATATTAATATAATTATATATGAATATATATTTTAGTCTCTTATGATCATTATATATCTCACACTTCTCCCTATAGAGATGATTCCACCATATTTTCAATGTGACGATCATGTCCACTAACTCCATATCATGTGTGGGATAGTTTTGCTCATGAATTTTTAACTGCCTTAATGAATAGACTATAAATTTATCATTTTTCATTATTACACATCCTAATACCTTATTTGAAGCATAATTTTATACCATATATAGTTCCCCTCTTGTTGGTAGTGTGAGTATTGGTGCAGTGATAAGCCTCTTTTTCAACTCTTTGAATATGTATTCACATTCATTGGTCTAGAAAAACTTTACTCCATTTCGATTCAACTTGGTTAGTGGGTTTGAAAATCTTTAGAAATTCTTAAAAAATCATGAGTAATACCCATTTATACCAATGAAACTATGGATCTCTATTACTTATGTTGGCCTAGGACACTCTTCAATTTCCTTTATCTTGGAAGGGTCCATGGATATTACTTTTCTAGGGATAAAATGCTACAAGAATGATACTTATTCCAACCAAAACTCACATTCACTTTACTTGGAATATAGTTTCTCCCTTCACAAGGCCTTAAGAATAGTTTTCAAATGGTCCTCATGTTCCTCCATGCTCTTAGAGTATATCATAATATCATCAATATATACCACCACAATTTTTTTGAGGTGATCTCGGAATACACTATCAATTAAGTCCATGAATATTACTAGATAATTCGTGAGTTCAAAAGGCATCACTATGAACTCAGAGTTTCCATGTATCATTCAAAAGGATGTTTTAGTAATAACTTCCTTCCTCAAATTTATTTAGTGATATATTGACCAAAGGTCCACCTTAGATAAATACTTGGCCCCAGACAGTTGACTGAATAATTCATCTATATATAGAAGGGGATACTTGTTATTTATCATGTTTTTTGATCTCACAATAATCAATATAGAGGTTCATTAATCCATCCTTATTTTTAATGAAGAAAACGGGAACACCCCATGGTAAAGCACTCGGTTGTATGAAACCCTTATCCAGATTCTCTTGTAACTGCTTCTTCAGTTCTTCCAACACAATGGTGACCATTCTATAAGGAGTCTTTGATATAGTTAGAGATCCAAAAATAAGTTCAATTGAGAACTCAACCTCTCATTCAGGAGGAAGACTAATAAATTATTCAGGGAACACATCAAGGTAGTTTCTCAAAATGGGCATGTATTTGAGCATGATTCTATCTTTTTTATCAATAATTTGAGCTAGATATGATTTCTTGTAAGGAAATAATATTCACAATTGAGATGATGATTTTGAAAGAGATTCATCCTTTTACTTACACTTGTACATAATCCTTGGATTCCTTGGGATATAAAGAGTGATCTCCCTTTCCATAGAGTTGATGCTGTCTTTGTATAAAGATAGCCAATCCATGCCCAATATAGCATCAAACTCCACCAAAGGAAGTAAAACTATATTTTATGGTAGGTTCAATCCACAAAAATTAACTAGGAAGGAGCTATATACTTTTTATGAAATAATTTCCCCATTTTCTATTCTCACAGATAATTCGACCTCCATATTCTGAGGTAGTATTTGAATATTTATACAAAAATTTCAAGATATAAAAGAATGCATAAAACTAGAATAAAATAGTATGTTCTCTATTCTTGAATGAATAAATAGTATACCTATCACCTCATCATTTTTAGAATCCACCTTAATTGTAGTGATGGAATAATATTTCCCTTAATCCTTTGGGTTTGGTGGCTTTTGACGTTGATTACCCTCAAGGATTTGAGGTACAGTGCACTGGATTGTATAGTTCCCTTGCTCCATTCAATTGAAGCATTGAACCATAGGTGGTGATCTCCTTTACTCGACCACATTATCCAACTTCCTCACGTATCTTTGTTATTCATGATATTGGTGGCCTTCTATCACACACTTAAAGAATTTAATTACCCCTTTGAGGCAATTCCCATGATTCTTATTACCACATTTTTGGCATGTGAGTGGTTGGGTTTTATTTCCACCTTTGTCATTAAATCCTCTAGCTTGAATCTCAATCTTTTGTTTATTATCTCTAAATCCATGGGACTATTCTCTGAACTCTATATCCACTTTAATATCACATTGAACGACTTCTTCATAACTCCCAAAGTATCAAATTTCAAGATCTTTTAAAAGGTATGGTTTTAAACCATTAAAGAATCTATTTATCTTTCTATCATTAGTGATAACAAAACCCAAGGAGTAACTTGAAATCATTGCGAAATTTGTTTCATAATCCTTGATAGATTCATCTTATTTTTTACTTTATCTCTATTAATTTTCTCTCTATATTTGTTCAAAGAGTTCAATGGAAATAATTATTAAGAAATAATTTCATAATGTCTTCTCACTCCATCTCTTCAATTTCATCATTTGGATTGGTGTTCTTAATCAACACCCACCATTGATCAGCCTATCCATCTAAATGATAGAATGATAGAGTCAAATTTTCATTCTTAGAACAGTAAAGAACATAAAATATCATATCCATTGAGTTGAACCACTATTCCACAACAAGTGGACTAGAAGATCCACTAAATATTGGTGTTCATTTCCACATAAAATATTCAATAACCATTTTCTCCCTCTTAGGTGAAGGAGGAAGTCTTAAATTATTCAGGTAATTGTTAATATCTTGGGATAAATGGGTATGCATCACTAGGAAATTTTGAACTCCAGCTGTTAAGGCATTAGGAATGTCGTTTGGACATTCGCTAAATTTTCCCTCACATGGGTTGTTGCCCTGGTTTCTCTTGGTTCCCAATATTTTCTAAAATAGAAATGTTTTGAACAAAACATATGTCAAAAATTCATGAATAAATAATTTATTCCTATGAAAAATTATTTCTAAAAATATATCTTGTGGGATCCCTATGTTTATCATATCTTTAAAACAATTATTCATAGGTGCTTTCATTTATTTAGTCTTATACTAAGGGTTTTCATTAATGTTATATAATAATAATTCCAAAATTAACTAAATTGTGTTCTGATAACAATGCAACAAATGGACCCCACTGAAATCATAAACACCCTACCTTAACATTTCTATCAGGTCCTTTCCTACTAGGTACCACCAGTTCTCCCACAGACATGTGGTCCCTAATATAGGGCTCACCCATATGCCAAAACGAGTCATTTGACTAACAACTATCCTCATAGGACAACACATGTTCTTTCTAGTGTTCTTTTTCCTCACTCACACACACCCTATAAAACTTCTCAGAAGGTCACCATCCTAATCAATACTCTAGGACAATCATGCTTAAATGTGGAGTTTTAATCGATTAGGCTCTTGAAAATAAAGGTGTGCCTTGTTGAAATGAGTCATATCATTTAGTAATTTAACCCTTTATCATTTTTGGGTGATACATTCACCCCATTTAGAGCATAATGACCACATTGTGGACCCTACATATCAAACCAGGTAGTGAACTGCACTTAAAGTTGATTTCCTACTCTGATACCAACTATATTAAGCCTACATTTTCTTACATGGCTGTTACAGCAATTTAATGGTGAAAAAGCATAAAATTGTTACAAAACCAGGATAAAAAGGTTTATTGTCTTGAGAAAATTAGGAACATACACAAATTTTACATAATAATACATAAAATTTAATTTAATTCCTTCTTCTATAACTTCTTAGTTTCCCTCGTTTTCTCCTTGTTAAAAGTAATCACCGGAGGATATACTTCAAAGAAAGGGGTGAGACAAAAGCCCCTTAAGAGGATAGAGAAATACATGAATCAATATAACATGGGTGAGAATAATAATCATCATCAAAAATTAATCATAGGGTCATCATCACAATCCTAAGAGGAAGAATTAGATAAAGACATAGAATGTGGCAATGCATAAAAATGAAACATCATGTCTTAGTGGTCAAATACCACACATAGTTGTGAACAAAGATAGCATCATGTTCACGCATAACATATGTGAATAATCATAAAATATTAATCATTGTGAACAAAACTAGCATCATGTTCATTCATATTTCACATTATTTCATGAGATACATCACATTACCCAATGCATCAGAGCACTATATAATTATAGGTGCACCCATCACATCAAAACATTTACATAACCATGCTTGACACATAGAAAGTATATCAATAATGGAGATAAAATAACACATGGAAAGGAATGAGTTTAATTTCATAAATAATACATTAATGAATAAACTTTTTCATTCCTAAAAGGTAAAAACATATTTTTTATAGGAATCATCACACTTGAATGAAGAAGAAATAATCTCAAGAGGAGTAAAGATGTGTTTTGGAAAGAAGAGTTATTTTGGAAAATATTTTTATTTATCATAAAATGATATTAGAAATATGTATATCTGAGAAATGAAAAGTAAATAACAGAGAAATTATATTTTTGTAATATTAAAATAAAATCCACACTAAAATTTGGCATGAAATAGGAATAACCCAAAGAAAGGAAATTGAGTTCGAGAATCCTCTTACCTTATACCTGAATGCTTTCGTTACTTTAATATACTATATAATAAGATTATATTATTTAATTACTAAATAAATAAGATCATTTACATTTATTTTATTCATTATAATTTTATTAAGTTATTTTATGTCCATTTTTATGAGTTATAGAGTTCAATTTCATTGTTTAGGAGTGTTCGTTTTCTTTCTTTTCATGATCGATTCACTTGTATATACGTACAGAAGATAATGTAAAATGAGAATAATTATCTTGAATTGAAAATATATTTTATTAATGAACTTACATAAGTTTAAATGGTATTATATATATATATATATATATATATATATATTTCTATATATGAGTATGACTCATTAGATTAAATGTTAATGATAATCATTTAGATTAATTTGGCTGTTTTTCAGCATCACAAAGTAGTTTTCTTTATTTATTTAGTATTATATATATATATATATATTTTTATAGAACATAAAAAAGGTTATAAAATAAATTTTACATTCTTTTAAAACCATTATAATGTATTTATGACAGTACTTGAAGGATATAAAGGAAAATAAAAACTTTTCATCCTTGAAGGCGATAAATTAACACCTCACATACAATGTTTTCATTTTTATAATAAAATAGAGAGGAGAAGAGGTTTGATGATAGATTATTCCATCATCATAATAACATTCTAGTATATATAAGATACTATAGTTATCATGTCCCTTGGATAAGGGTAGGTAAGGAGAGAATAATAATAGAAAATAAATTAAAAAGAAAATAAATAAAAAGAAAGATGATTTTACCTCTTGAATTCTTCTCCTTGAAAACCACTTTTGGGAAAATGGATTTGGTATTTTTTTTTGAAAAAAGGATCCTAGATGCAAGGAAGATACTTATTAAGAGGGTTGAGTATAATTTAGACAATCTTAAAATCTTGTAAGCTGTGAGGAGAAGAGGTGGTGAGGGTTGGTATTTATAGGGGTGGAGAGGGGTGTTTTTGATTATTTTATTCATTAATTTATAATTTTGGATCAAGAATATAAATAGTCTAAACCTTATCACTAAATATATTAAATAAATAAGGTGAGTTATATATTATGGTGCTTACATTAGTAATTACTCACAAAAAAGTGTATTTAACTTATAATGCTATATAACATAAATTGCCGTATTTCACTATTCACTAAAAATTCAACTATTTTACAACAACCCCAAAAATTCACCATAACTATTTTTTGACATGTAGAATCAAAAAATGAACTCAATTTTATGAAAATAATTTTCTGAATATGATAAATTTAATTTTTAATTAAAATCAATATTTATTCGAAAAATACCGATTTTAAAATTATAACTGATTTTGCAACACTTTGAAAGATTAATTAAGTTCTCATAAAATTATACTACAATCATAAGAAAGAAAAATATTAATTAATGAATCTTTTTTTTAAAATAATTTTTCTTTTAAATCATTATATTAATTATAAAATTGTAAATAAACATTTATGTTATACAAAAATACAAATACATAATTTATCTACTTAAAACATTTATTTACTGATACTCTAATATAATTATATCATATTATCATTAATAAGATTTCTAAATTTTATTTATATTTTCATAGGTGGGTTTAATATTCTATTGTCCAGATTACTATTCCTAATGATCATGTTACTATTCCAAGGGTTAAGTTACTATTCAATCGGTATAGGTTCCTTAATTTCTATGAATTTCACTTATTTTATTATTAATTTATGAAAATAATGTTTTTATTGAGATATATATGCTATTTATTTGTTTTATATCATAAAACATAATTATCAGAAGGGAAAAAATTAATTGATAAAAGTTTGGGTTCTTATAGTTTATATCTCATGAGATGATATATATGGGATTTTGGAGTAAACCTAATCCATGATGAGAACATATACACCATGTTATGTTGTATCAATAGTGAGCCTTAACTTATTCTTATGTCATGCTTTATTTTGTTTCCACATTAATTTTATTCCATGTTTTTTTGTTGACCTCTTCTATATGTCATGATTCTATATGATTATTCAAGAGCCTTTCCTTTTATGATATCATGTTATGCTATTTGTTCATATGATATGCTTCATTATCATGTTCATTATTTTTTTTAGATTTTTATCTCAAAAATTTGTTTATGTATTACCCAGGTTATCCTATGTATTTTTATTATCTCATAGGGATATATGATCACATTAGGGAGATTAAAATAAAGATGTTATATTTTAGTTTCATGTTGATGTTTTATGTTCCTAGTCTTCCAAAGACACTAGGTATCTCTATCCTTGGGTTATGTTTGTTGGATATTTATGTTAAAAATAATGTAAACAAATATATAAGAGTATTGGGTATTAATAGTATGAAAATATGTTTTCCCTGATTGGTGGTTAGAATAGTGGGGAGTTGTAGTGACAACTGCATAAGTAATGGTATTTGCGGGAGTGATGGAATCTACAGAATCAACCTATTATGGAGCAAGATTGTGACCTAACCTTAGTATGGCAATATAAAATCCTATAATAGAGAAAGTTAAACATGATTAATCATATATTTTTCATCTACCATTTAGGTGTCTCTACATTGATAGCGACATCGGTTGAAAAGAACATTCCTTGGCAACTTCTAGGTTGTACCTATGGATGCTGAGGTTAATAAAACCTAAATATCCCCTTAATTATTTTTATAGGGAAAGGTGTAATTAGATCTCTTTATATATAGGATCCTAAAGTGGTTATAAATGGTAAAAATATGTGATTTCCCCCCATGGGACCTTAGATGTTGTGGGAATTCATGTGGTGCTAAGGCCAATGATCCTCTTGGTCTATTTGCTGGGTAGGAATGACGATTAATTGTTCAATGTGGAGTTTGGGAACATTAACAACCCTAAAATTCACAACAATTTTTTAAGGAAATTGGGTGAGGGTTCCTATAAATTATGGGAAATGTAGTGGTTACCTCATTGGGGAAAGGGTGACTGGTATCTATTGAAGATCTGATAGTCACTTCTTGGGAATAAGTGTACAATATCACTATATACATGCATCTTTTAGCATCAATAACCTCATGGGAACCCCTCATACAACATTTTCTATTATTAGTGGTAGAGTAACCTCACATAAAATTATGAGTGGTTTTAATTTTGTAGGTTCACCAATTTTATTTACAATTTTTGACACCCATCATTACTCATTATTTCATTGTTGAATTATAAGGGATATATGATGGGTTCACCATTTATATTAGTGATACCTGAGGCCCAACATTACACATCCTATCATTGTTAAAGATTTAGGGATTCAATTTAGGTTCACCACCTATGTTTATAACACTTATATATTGGGATTTTTCTTATATGCATATAATGATTATGATTCAGGTCTCATATTCTCACTTTCTCAAGGTGGGTGTCCTTTTACTATCAAAGTGACGATGATAGAACTTTTTATTGAAATAGGAGGAAATAATGTTGAATCACCCCACTAAGGATCATGTTTACTAGCCCATGACTCCCTCATATATTTAAGGAATGCTTTTGAATCCTATTCCTAATTCAATCCATGTGGAAGTTAGTTAATTACATCACTTTATACCTTAACAAGGTGAAGATATTTCAATTAGAGAAGATGAGTGTGTTAGGTATGTTAGAAATCTTGGATTCTACTTTATCTTCCTAATTTCTGACCATGAGGGAATCTTTTTCTCATCATATAAGGGAGATGATATGCCTACAAGTTTAAATCCAAACAAGAAATCTGTTATATCCTCCTCTTGTTAGGCCATGAGGGAATCCTATGCTCGTCATATTTGGAATCTCATACTCATCACATAAGGTAAAATAGGTCTCATAATACTCATCGTATCATTCATTATATGATTTTCAAATAGGGAAGTAATGAGAATATTATATTGTCTCATTAGTCATCCCATACTCATCACACAAGGCATCTTATGCTTATTACACAAGGAAGGAAATGTCATCCTATACTCATTACATAGGGTATTTAGTTTCTTATACACATAACATACGAAGGTTTATTTCTAATGGTCATCATATCAATAAATTTATTTATTATTTTAAATATAGGTAGGAATTTTCACACTGTTTAGAGTATAGTGGGGACACTCTATAAGGTTTATTGTTTTTCAATAAAGTGTTTTGGTTTTGGAGAAACCACATATCTAGGGGAGATATGCTAGTAATGGTATTATGATTAAACCTTGAAGAGGGTTTTTGGGTTTGGAGTGAGAAGTATTTTATTGGTAAAGTTTTGGATGATATGGAAGTTTATTCATTGAAATTCAAACTTGGGAGAGCCTATATAGAGAAAATTAAACATCAATAATGGGAGTCTAGGTTTAGGAAGAGGAAGTCAGTTCATTGGAACTTTATTAGGAGGATGAGTCTGTTCATTGATAGCAGCAATGTCTATAAATAAAATGTTTAGGTTAGAAGAAGGATGCTAGTAGTGTAAGTTCATCATTAGTAGCAACAATAGTTATATTAGGGAGTTTAATGGATATAGAATAGTGGAGGCTAAGTGTGGGAATGATGAGTTGGTTCATCCAATACTTATACTCAGGGATTAAGTCTTATATTTAGAGGTTGCAGTGAGTCTAATGGTATCGGCATATATTAATAACCAAACAGAAGTATGGAGGTGGTGAATAAGGTGTGTAAGTTCATAATACCTAGTAAATTTGATGATGGTACATGGAATAATTAATCATGGGGTTTTTTTAGAAAAGTAAAATCCTCATTGAATTCATTAGAGAGAAGTGGAGATGACTTAAAATGTTCATCGGGTGTTAGAGGTAAGACTGAATAAGCGACTAGAGATCATCAGTTTTTATACTAAATGAAGGATTTCCATTAAACTAGGGGATTGTATATAATAATATGACCTCATGTACTCAATTTATAATTGTTTGTGTACTATTGTTTAAGGATTTTAACGAATCTAAGAGGCTTAAAGGCATATAGAGTTGGAGGTACAAAAGTATCAAAAAGGGTATATGAGGATTAAGAGATGAAAGGAGGTGTCTTTAATAGGAGGGAAAAAATTAGGTGCATCTAGATGTTGGAAGGATAAAATGGTCAAGGATGTGGTCAAAGAACTAAATATAGAAGAGTGGAAGATGCAATGAATAGAAGATGAAATTTTTGAGACATCTTCTAGGGAACTTAGTAGAGTTGTTGAAAGTTGAATTTACTTTGTAACTCATGTACTATATTTAAAATAGAATGAAATATGTGATTAATCCATTCTCCTATACATGTAGGATGAAATTACAAAGCATGTAGTCCCTGTTTTGATTGTGTCTTGTGTTCTGTGCCTGCATATATTTTTTTGATGCACTTGTTTTCATGTGCATGGAATGTGAAAAGGATATTGAAGTTATAAAAAGTATATGTGAAGGATATGATGAATTTATGTGGTGGTTGTGATTCCTATACTTACTATTTAAATTCTTTAAATTCATGGGGGATGAAAGCATCAAAATAAGGTTCAATTTCTAGTGGATGAAGTTCCAATTCCCTGTAGAACCAAAGGTATGAACTTTTGTTGATTGTAAATTGTGCCCTCATCCATAAAAAGTGGTATCAAAGCTTGGTTTTAGTTTTTAGAGGAAGGCATGGTATAATAAGTTTATGGTAGAGTATTTGGTCATGGAATCATAAGGATATTGGATGTAAGACTATTGGGGATCCTCATGATTAGGTTCTTTATCAGGCTATTGGGAGAATGTCACTAGTGGATAAAAGTAGTGCCAGTGGTGCTTCTTAGATATGAAAATCCTACTTAGTATCACGTGTCATATGACATGTTTATTTCATTGGGAGACATTATGGAGCTTGATAAAAGATTACCAAAAATTAAAATTGATATGATGATTCCTTACATTGATTGAATTTAGTGAGATATCACATTTCTAGTGAAAATTATTGAATGTACTAGTACCAGTTTAAAAATCCAATGGTGGAGGCTTCAGATCTTATAGGATGCTGATGTTTCTACACAGAGATTTTTAAAGTTCTATTGGATAGAGAAGTCAACTGAATCAAAATGAAGGATAACTGGAATTCCATGATAGTAATCATAGGTATTATTTAGGAGGGTTGGATTTAGGCAAAAGATGACTCATGTTATTGAAATAATGTGTTAATTGACTCTCTAGAAGACCAGTTTGAGCTCAGGTTAATCAGAAAAAGATCAAAAGGTCTGTTTTTAGAAGTTCAAATTCTAGTGGTTTCCACACCTTCAACTAAGTGGAGGTAATTGAGTTTGTTTCCAAGTGTTCCCCAAACTCAAGTGTTGAGTCAGGACTTTGACTCTAGGGTTTGATCAATCAATATTCTTTGAGTGGGAGCAAGTGAAATATTTTATAAAATCTCTCAAATGTTATGGTTCTATCTAAGAATGGATCGAAATATGTGTGTCACATTTTATCAGAAGATGATTAGTTGAAAGTATGATGTTTTGTGCTGGGGTGTAGAAGATTCATGCGGGGGGATTCATGGCAATGGAAAGAACAAACTAGTTCATGATTCAGAAGTAGGAGTGTTAGTATTTTTGGGTTTATATGACCATAAGATAGAGCCTAAGGCATGTTTTTCACAAGAGTACAACAACAAGAGAGGAAGATGTATGAGAATCCTAAGTCATGTGATGTATTGTAGAGACTTAGTAATAAAGAGTTCAATATTAAATGGTAGTGAATGTTGTTAAAGTTCCAATATTCTCTCTTTTAAGATTCTATTATACTTCAAAATACCTTTAATATAAATTTAAGAAGAATCATGATGAAGTTTACTAGATTCATAGCTCTGGAATATGAGATGTGTATAAAGGTTAAAGTTTTAGAGGATAAAATTATAGAGGATACTCCAGATTTCTAGAAGCAGGATTATGTTTCTCTCATCTAAAAGTTGATGGAAGGTGAAGACTTGATCCTTAATAAATCCAGAAGAAGAACAAACCCTTGTATTAGGGAACATTTTTTGTAGTATTTTTTAATCTATGGAAATTATCCTTGGAATAATATTCAAAGTAACAAAAGGGGGATCCTCAATGGATCATAACCAGGTATAAGAAGTGGGATAAAAGAGACACTTTGCCTTAGTTTTCGTAAAGGTAAGTTTTTTAATCGGTGTTCATCAGGATGATGACATCAAGATCATTATAAAATATAAAGTTATAGATGAAGGATAAAGTTATGATAATTTCATATTTGTTTGATGTATTTTAACATTAAGAAAGTGGAAGATCTATGTTAGATACTTTACGAACACTAAACATCTAGAAAGAGTGGGGATATAGACTCAATGCACAACAAAACTTATTGACTAAATCTCAAAAAAGTTATAGGATGGAAACTCAATTATAGTTTTATTTATTGGGATAACCATGGAGGAATTTAGATGAGTTTCATGGGATTTTAGTGGAATAAAATATCATGGTTCTAGAGAATCTAAGGAGGTTCTTCTTTAGTGGGACGTTAAAATGATCATAAGAAGCATGGACTGGAGACCCATGTGGATTCTTTGGAAGGAATGTGAATGGAATATAGAAAGTGGTGATTTGGTGTGATATTTATAATAGTCTTTGAATGAGAGATTACAAGACTTGATCTATGAAAAAAATCTCAAATGAGATATTATTAGAGTTTAGTGTGAGAAGTGTTTTCTAGGTTAAGTGTAGGAATCCTCAGAAGTTCATTAATTTTTAATTACACTTGGGAGAGATTAGATGGAGATAATCACAAAAATACCATGAAAGTCTGGGTTCAAGAAGTGGATGTTAGTTCATCTGAATTTTAATAGGTGGATGGGCTATTTCACTGAAAACAATAATATTTTTTGACTAGAAGTTTAGAATAGTAGAATCTTATTAGAGGTGTGAGTTCAATGGTAGCAGTAATAGCATATGAATAAGTGAGTTAAGAATATAGAGCATAATAGAGGCCAAGTATAGGAATAATGATGAGGTTCGTCTAATGCGTGTACTTTGGGATCCTTTCATAGATCTAGAAGTTTCAATGAGTTGAATGGTAGATTAATCTATTGGTTTCTAAACAAAAATCAGAAGGCTATTATAGATGTACATAACTTCATAATTCCCATGAAATATGATAAGGCAATATGGAAGATTTCCCTCAGGGGTGTGTGTTAATGTAATTTTTTTGTTGAATTCATAATAGTAAAGTGGAGATAACATGAATTGTTCACTAGGAGTTAGTGGTAAAAAGGAAGAAGAAATAATGGATCTATAGTTGTTCATTCCAATATGTGGATACAAACAAAATTAGGGGAGAAGGTCAGACTAGAAAATTATATGGACTCAATTTATAAGTAAGGGTGTACTAATTTTTCAATGATAAAAAAATACATTAGGCCCAAATTTATAAATATTTCAAGGTATAATAGAATATGAAGGAGCTAATGGGGCCTAAGGTCCAAAAAGAAGTGTCTTCAATAGGTGGAGAATACCTAGTAATATATGAATAATGGAAGTTTGAAATAGAAATGGCTATGGTCAAATAACTAAAAGGAGTAGAGTGGAAGATATAATGACCAAAAGATGGAATCAGTGAGACATATTATGAAGAAATGATTAGGGTTGTTAAAAGTTGAATTTACCTTATTAATCATGTAATCTATTTATTATGGGATGAAATATGCGATTCTATCATTCTCCCATGAATTTAGGATGAAAGTATGAAGAATAAATTCCTTGTGTGAACTATGTTTTGTATTGTGTGCTTACATGTGTGTTTACCATGTTATTGTTTTCTTGTGCATAGACTAGAAGGCAGATCATGATGTTACCAAAACCATATGTGAAGGAGAGGATGACTCTATGCAGTGGATGGTGTACCCAGACTTCTCAATTATGGTATTCAATGTCAAAGGGGAAGAAATCATTAGAAGTTGGTCATGCTTCTAGTGGATGAATTTATGTTACACCAGAGAACTATAAGTATGAAATTTAAATGATTTGAAGTTGTACCCTTATCTCTAATAGAGGTATCATATATATCATATTTTAATTTGAATGAAAACCCATGTTGTTCAATTCATGCAGTTTATAGTTTTATGACAGGATTAGTCTATGCAGTTTAATGTCATATGATAAGGATGCATATGTGTTAAAAGTGGATAGTCAAAGTAATTTATTGGGGTTACATATTAGGATACATGGATTATACTTGGAAGAATCAGGGATTTGTTTAGGTTTTACACCTATTCTACTAGGATCTTGGTTGTTGAAAATGAATGAGAGATGAAAGTCCCCAATACTGACTATGCGAATAGAGTTTTTATGAATTAATATGGATTGGGAAGATTTGTGTCCCATGATCCATAAACTCTCATAGAATAATGTAGCATAGAAGAGGTATAAAATGGGTTTCCATAACATTATCTCACACAAGGTTTGGTTTTCATGAGACTTTGACTTCTGTGTGGCATTATACCTTCATGAAAAGTGTTCTATTCATAGAGAGGGAGTTGTGTAAAACAATATTAGTAATTTTATAATACATTTAAGGTATTAAACAAAGTAATTTCCATAATGTTTATCAATTGGAAGAGTTCAAGTAAGTATCTTAGATCAGATTACACGAGGCACAAAATTTGAGTTGCAAAAGTTGATGTGCTTCAACTTTCTAAAATGATTTAAAAGATCTCAAAGTGGTGAGATGAGTTGTATTTATAGGTATCTAGATCCTAGAAGTGGGTGAATTATGGAATAATTTCACATTCATGAAACTTTATCCTTTGCGGAATCATAAATTATAAACTCACACAACTTGAGTTTCATGAGAATTTGGACTTGTTCTATAAAATTGCTTCTTTTGACCATTCTTCCTCCTTGGTCCTTCTTCGACCTTTTTTTGAGAATTATGAAATACTTATGACCAATATTCCTATTTTATCCATCATGGACATGTTTTTCTTAGTACCAATAATAAATAAATCTAATTATCAAATCCAACAGTGGTAATTAATTATTATATAATTGTAATTTTTTCATCATTCATATACAATTCATTCTTTTTTTCTCCTATTTAAAATTAATTTTTTTAATATTTTATTCCATATAAGAATATTTCACAACTACTTTATTAGAAATTTATTTATTTAAAAATAAAAATTAAATGTATTTGAATTTTTCCCCATCTTTGGGATAATAAAAATTGTCCACAAGCTTTCTGCTTCTCTTATTCTTCTACTCACTTTATAAAATAAGAGAGTAAATCAGAAATAATTTTTCATGGGTTGTTCAAGAGATTAAGGTTGTTTATTCTATGCTTGAAAACCTAGGTTTAAAATATGAGTCTCAGGATATTATAATGAAATTAAATATATGATAGTTTATGCTCACTAAAGATGTTGTTCTAACTTCTTTCACATATCACCAACTCAATACATCCTATCTTTGTGGCAGTTCACACACTAGTTTTTGATAAATAATTGAATTCATCTTCATCAACCTTTTCTTCCTTTTAAATATTATTTGATAATATTTTTTGAAGTACATTGATGGAATAAATTATTATTTTTATTGGTTTAGATCCACTTACCATTTTCATTGTATAATATGCACCGTGACATTATTCCCAATATTAAGTTTCTTCTAAAGATTCAATAAAAATGATTTCCTCCTCCACTATTGGATTACGCTATTTACATGAATTTATATAAAGAGAAAGGTGGGATGTTATTTTTTTCTAATGTGTCTCATAACAAGGCCATTAATGAGATATTAGTCTATATAGGTGGTCCAATGTCCAAGTTAGCTAAAAAAAATTTCAGAAATAAATTTTGAGAAAAAAATATCTTATCATATTAACACCTTCAAAACTTAAAGATTTTTAGAAAAGAAAATATATTAAGTTATATATTGTAAAACATAATACAATTTCCCTTAAGAAATAATATAAATTAAAAAATATGATAAAAGATATAAAATCCTCTAAGGTGTGTGATTTGACTTTAGAAAGTGTTTATAAACATGGGGTTCATATTTGACCAAAATCCATTTCATGATCAAATTTAAAATAAAGGAATTAAATCACATCAAATATTACTTGAATGTTCCAATAAAAATATAATAAACTACCCCATATTATATGAGTTTCAATATGGTCTTGGTTTTCAATTAATAATAATTTTAATCTAAAAGTAATAACTAAGAAAATAAAGTGAGTCTTATTCTATCAACGAGATACCCCCCACTATTTCTTTATGAATTTCCCCCATTTCAATCTAGTTATGATTTTTTTATATTAACATAAAATTATGTTATATAATACGCAAGAAAAATTATATAGAGATACAACACATATTATTTGGTTAAATAACTTATTCAAATGATCTTCAAGGTATCCAATACTTTTTCCAGTCATGAAAACATATATATTTTTTTCCACAATAAATAATTTATTAAAAATCATAATAAAAATAAAAATAATGGTAAAAGTAGATTTATTAATCCACTAAGAGGTGATGTATTTTGATTTCATATAGCTAGATAGTTATGGTAGTCCATCCCAAGTCTAATGTTGGGTGAGGCATATGTGGTAGAAATCAATATATTAACTTTTATCCAATGCTCTTTACTTTACACTATATTTAGATAAAATCTTTAAAAAAATTGATTCTTATACCTTTATTTTACATTATAGCTACTATATACATGTGGAGAGGGGTATAGGATGTATGGGTGTTCCCCTTCTTCAGCTAGAGGAGTGGTGGCCCTGGGTGATTAAATTTGTTCTCAAGGTTGTGGCTTATCTTTTTTTTTTGTTTTCAAAATTTGATTCTATTGTGATATCAAACCGGGTACCATAAACCTCACATGTTCTAGTGGAAAAATCAACTTTCTCCTCTATTTTCTCTTCATACTTGACAGCTTCCTCTATGACCTCATCTTCTTAATTCTAGAGAAAACATAAAATTCATTGAATAATAAATTCAAAAAAGGATCATGATTTCTAAAATTAATTTAAGAAATTATAGACACAAAAGAATCCAATGTTCTATAATCTCCCCTTTTTAACATTCATATACTATTTCTCCTTGAGTGCTCCCAAATAAGTACTTGTAATGGCTGGGTTGTACATAAATTTCTTGTGCAGCCTCAACCTATTGGGTCTCCTTTGTTATTTATGAGAAGGGATTATAGTGGATCTTTTAGTTTTTCTACCGCATGTTGAATCTTTGGAAAGTACTTAGAAATATGAGATGGGGTTTTAGCTACATATTCAAGGTATTGATGTTACATATAATCCATAGCATCTTTAATGATTTCTCTACATTCCTTCTCCCCATTCCTATATATGTTAACTCCTATTATCTATTTGGAAAGAACTGAATTTATTTAATTAAAACCATAGGGAATGATTAGCACAAATTCTATATTTGTCAGATTTTTTTATTTTTTATTTTTTAACAAAATGAAGAAAAGTAGTGTAAAAGAATTATTGGACACCACAAAAACTAAATCAAATTGATTTAGTGAGTTTTTTCCCACAAAATCCATATCAATGTAATTAAATTTCTTATTACTTAAAGTAATGAAGTATAGGGAACACCCTAGGGTTGATCCCAAGGGGACCCACAATCACACACTTGTCATATTTTAACTTATTTAATTACCTATAAAACAATATGATAACATAAAATAAAATTAGTGGGATGGAGGGTGTATAGTTCAATAAGTGAAAGTAAAAAAATATAAAATAATTCCAAAATAAAAATATAATGATGTTAGGAATAATGGTAACACCTAATGAATTGATTCCTTCATTTAATTTAAAAAAATTCTCTATTTTGATTCACTATATACACCCCATTGGAAAAAAACACCCAAACTAATCAAAATATGTGAATGAATAATACACTTATAATTCCCAAGTTTACTACCCAACACTATATCCAGCAATAATGAGAGGTAAAAAACTTAATCGATAATGCTCTATCACCAAATAAATGGACTAAAATCACATATCCATATAAAATTCAATATACCAATTCCATTATATAATAGTAACTCGAGTAGAGGGAGATTTTAGGGAAGTAATAGTGTAAAATAAAATGATAGACGAAGAGTTGTGATATATTTTCACCTTCTACAACACCTCAACCCAATAAAATTAATTAATATTTAATCAGAGAAATAAAATTGAAAATTTCTAAGACTCTAAAATCATTTGGATTCATCTAGGAAGTTATCCTTTGGTTAACCACTCACGATAGTGAGTGATAAGTATATTATAGTGGATAGGTATAGAGTGAATGGATGGCATACAATAAAATGTATAGTATATTGAATGGAATAAATATAGTAAATGATAAACCTATCTAATCCTATGATTGGGAACCCTTTTATAGAGGAACCCCCCATATATTTATGCATAGATCCCATTCCATCTTTTCTAAGTATCAAGTATCCTTGGTTTCAACACCCATGACCGAGTATATTAATTTTCCTTGAATCATCTCCATGTGGAATGTTCATTGTTTGGTTACCCTATTTGGTTGGTCAATAGGTATAGGGAATCTCAGATGGCCCCATTAGGTATGAATATGTGCCACATGAATTATATATATATTTTATCAACGACTCTATTTTATTCTTACTCTACCTTTTTTATATGGTATAAAACCTTCAGGATACCCTAATAGAGAGACAAAATCATCCTTATAATGTTTCTTTAATTTTCTTGATGAGAGCATATTGAGATGATAACACATCCTTAAGTTTGAGATTAAGCCTATGTTTTTGGGTAGAAGGAATGCACATTTCAATGTGAGGTAAAATTAATAGTTTAATTAGATCATGAGATTATGTTATAGGTTTATAGATACATTGTGGGAATTTTCCATTAGTTTCCCTCAAACATAGTGTCATAACACATATTACATTAGGTGGAGAACTTTTTTGCGACAACTATTGAGACAAGGATGATATGGAAACTTAGTGTGAGTTAAAGGTCAGAAATCTATTAGTGGATAGAAGATATTGCATTGAAGATACTTATACTACACTGAAGTGTGACATTTTCCCACATAGTTGATGTGACATCTATTAGATGGTGTCACACCCTAAGGCTTGAGGGTGGGGTTGTGTTGGTGTGATAAAACCTTGTAATGATCTCCCATGATACTATTTTTGGGATTTGAAACATTCTTAAGAGACCATGAAGGTTCCATTAGTTTCTTGAAACATCCCTAAAGACTGTATTAATAAAACATTAACCAAATAATGAAACCTAAATTGCTCCAAATTTCCTTTATTAGACTATATAATTATTAATTCCTTCATGTATTTCCTTAACCATTTTTACCTACAGCTCATCAAAACAAATGATTCAAGGTATGGACATGGAAATAAATCACAAAATATTATTCTAATAAATAAAATCATAATTTTAGGTTTTCTTCACAAAAATCCCAAAATTATCCAAATATAGTGAAAATGTGATATTTACCTAGATTTTGTGAGAATGATGCAGTATAAAAGGATTTAAATTTCTTATTGGATTGGAATTATCATCAAAAAATTTTATTTGTTTTAGTAAATAGTTGTAAACTGGAGGAACAACATTAATAGTCAATGTGATGGGAAATACAATGACTTCCCAAAATATATTCCAAATATGACCAGAGTGTGTTAAAAATATCATGGAGTCATTATCTCAATTTACTCAAGTTATAAAAAATAACTTGAACCATTTAAAGAAGGCAACATATCTAGAAAGGTAATAAATTATAGTTGAGTAATTTATATGACAATAGACACCCTATTTTGGTGTATATTATATCTACCCATGCCTTAAAAAACTCATAATTACAAGATTTTAAAAAAGGGATTCACTTTTTTAAATTTTTATGATTATTTTGGTTCAGAGTTTCAAAGACTTAGAAAAAAATGTTACAAATAAAATTATTATAATAAAAACTAGACACGTCCACCCAATATCCATTTTTTTCATAAAAAAGGTTTTTATATTTATAATCCACTTTTATTCATGAAACTTTTTATTCATTCATGACATGTCACCATTGACCTTGAAATAATCCATACACATCCTTAAACCTTGTGAAAACATTTTGAAATTGTAACATCCTGACCCAGCTTACCACTAAACTGATAGTCAGACCGATTGGCCACCTAGCCTCAAGAGCATTTCCCCAAATGCCAGAGGCTTCTAACTAGTAGTAAGGGCCTAGGGTGTGATAGTGAAGAAACTATGCCCTCATTGGAAGAGTGTAACATATTGAAATAAATATTAACAAGTAGTAGAAGCAGTAAACAACATGCGACTGAAATAAAATAGTGGAAGTCCAATAGATAAATATTTAGGTCTCAACCATAAAAATGATAATACATCATGTTATATGTTCTAAGAAAGCTGCCAAAATAGGATATAATACAATCATATACAAGTAAAATACAATTGTAGAAATAGGAATAAAACTCAAAATCATTGCAAGCCTCGGCTTGGTCCCGTCATCTCCTGCTCCTAAGAAGAAATAAAGTACTTATATAAGGGCTCTTTCACTTGTCAACACCTAGAATCATATAATCTATTTGGGTCCAAAAGCATGACCCAAACAGGGTGTGAGACTAATCCCAGTAGACAACCACTAAAGATCTGTGCCTAACAGTCAGTGAATATATGCAATAACTGTAAAAGGAAACAACCACTAGGAAGTACTCAAGTAAACTATCCATTTATTTTGTTTATGTTATTTAGCAGTTCAATTTCATTTAAGTATGACTATCTCAATATTCAGCCTTAGCATACCAATCCATTGTATAGAAGTAAACATGATAGATGTCTCATAAGATCATCTAGATAAAAAGTGAAGACCAAATCCAAGCTTGTGCTTTGGCTTGGAAGATGCGTTATAATTCATTCCATTTCATTTAACAAATTATGTGAACTAAAGTCTCGAAGTCTGTCCTAGGCCTATTGAATCCCTGTACAAAAATAACTATGAACTCGTGACATAACCATTTCACATTTAAGCATATCAGTATTTCATAATTTAATCATATTTTCAGTTTCCAATAGATCCCATCCTAGGTATCCCCCAATGGAACAAGGGTTTGCTCAAAATTTACAAAGAAGACTCCGTAAGCCTGACCACCAAGAGTGTGGCTCACTCATAACCCTTAAGTAATTAACCTCTTGAGTCTGTCTGTTGCCTTTTAACCGATATAATGGTTCACCCAAATTAAGTAGGTAAAATTAGTCACATGATCCAGACCTTTCCTTTTATCTGAGACCATGTCTCACCCATGGCTAATTAACTCTTTTAATCATTTATCATTTCATTTAAAAAAACACATGTTAATTAAACTATCAAATGGCTTTAAACGTAACAACTCACATGGGAAATTCACATAGCAAAAAACACATACAAATTAAACTATTACATGGTTATAATCATAAAAACTCATGTGGGAATTTCATATATTAATATATCATGATAATCAACCCCAAAATGGAAAACATTCACAAGCATCAAAGGATTTCTTTCCAAATGGCTAACTACGGGAAACATACCCATGGGGTGTCCCTAAATCAAACAATTCAGCTACCACATGATTTAATTTCATATAATCAAATACCTAAGAATCATTAGGCAAAAAAAGGTTTCAATTCTAGAGAAAAAAATACCCAAAGATTGTCTCATACCATTTTGGAACATGTAATGAACTCAACTTTTAACAAAAGCCACAAGACCACCTACCTCAATGCCGTATAACAGATATAATCTGACGACGACCCTTGAATCAGCCTAAAATAATGAAGATATAAGAAAAGAGGTAAATAATTCATCCTTGAATAACTTTATCAAGAACATAAATTATCCAGAACATCTCAAGGAGAAGAAATCTCTTACTGAGAGGAATCCAACAAGATCGGAGGTACTTGAATCAGGTTCTAGAAGAAGAAATGAGAGAAGGAATCGATCTCACAGCCCCATCTTCTTCACTTGATAGCAGCTATATCCAGAAGAAGAGAACTGCCTATTTTAAGTTGAATTTTAGTAGTACACGGTGTGTAAATTCATATACATGGAATGTATATCAATTTACTATTCATCAATTTCACTGAACTACTTTACGTATCCTCCACCGACCAGCCGACATGACTACACAATGTGTAGTGGATTTGTCTTCTCTCCTAGGACAAAAAAAGCACACACTGTGTATCCCCATACTACACTTTCAGACTACATGGTGTGTACCTAATATTACAAGGCGTGTTCTACTAAAAATTAACATTTTTTCTAGTTTTCCTTGTTTTCTCAAAAACAACACAAAAGAAAAAAATAAAGATAGAAACAATACCTCATAAGAAGAACTGGGTTCTTACAAACTTCCCCCCTTAAAGAAATTCATCCCTAAATTTCCATTCCAAAGGAGGTGAAGGAATATATAAGAATAACTCCAGCCAATAATCACATACATTGGCCTCCCTCTACCAAGTCTCATCCTGTACCCGACCATACTTACATAGCACCCGTACAAGAGGAACTGACCAACCTCGGAGAACCTTCACGATCTTGTAAACTATAAAAATCAGATGCTCCTCAAAGAATGCATTAACTTGAATCTTAACCTCTTTAGGTTGAAAAACATGAGACAGGTCTAAGTGATAGTGGCGCAACTGAGATACAAGGAAGACATCGTTCATGGCTCAGTACCTCTAAGGAAACTTTAACCGATAGACAACCAACCTGAATCATTCCAAAATCTTAAACGGTCCGATATATCGCGGTGAGAGCTTACATTGTCTCCTGATCCTCTTGTGTCCCAATCTCGGTGAAACATGTAGGAAAACCTAATCTCCAACCTCTAACTCAAGAGTTCATCTCCGTCAATAATCATAAGATTTATGGTGAGACTGCGCAGTATCCATTTTCCATTAAATCAAGCGAACCTACTCTGTAGTATTCTGGACAAGGCGAGGTCCCAGTATAGCTACCTCTCCTACCTCTAGCTAACTTAGGGGTGATCGACATGGCCTACAATACAAAGCCTCATATGGAGCCATCTGAATAGTATCCTGTAATCTATTATTATAGGAGAACTCAACCAAGGGTATATGTTTCTCCAAAGATCCCCCAAAGTCGAGGACGCATGCACACAACATGTCCTATAGAACCTGTATCATATGATATGACTGGCCATCAATATAAGGGTGTTATGCTATGTTCAGAAGCACCTGTGTACCCAACATCCTCTGAAAAATCTTCCAGAAATGAGATGTAAAGAAGGTATCTCTATCTGAAATGATAGAACGAGGGACCCCATGATGTTGTACCACCTATCAGATATCCATCTTTCCATGCTCATCAACACCAAAAGTATCCTTGATCGGAAAGAAGTGAAAAACCTTTCGTAATCCTTTCAACTAAAACCCATACATAATCGTTTCCTCTACTAAAACTTGGTAAACCCATCAATAAATCCATCGAGACATCATCCCATTTCCACTCATGAATGGGTAACTGCTATAAAAGTACAGTTGTCCGCTGATGTTCTGCCTTCACCTACTAACAGGTGGAACACCTTGTAACAAAACTAGTGACTTCTCGCTTCAATCTCGACCACCAGTAGTAATGGCACAAGTCACGATACATCTTGGTGACTCCATGATGCACTTCCCAAGATGAAGCATGAAACTCTCACATCATCTCCTTAAGTATATCCCCTGGAACCTACACACATCCATGGACATGCAGAACTTCATCCTCGACTATTGTCCATCCAGGAGGAGGGTCCTTACCTGCCACACTCTAGCGTAGAACTAGGCCTTTGGAATCAGATAGTTGCCTCATACTCAATCTGTCTAGTAGGGTAGAGGTAAAATCCAAAGTTGAAAGATAATTATGTCCTATAATGTTGTGAACCTCTAAATACATCTTAGTGAACAAAGCCATAAGTTTCTACTCACTACTGGCCTCTTGCACTGCCTATATCTAAGTCCTCCTACTCAGTGCGTCAGCCACATCATTACCTTTTCCAGGCGTATAGGCAGGCTCAAAGTCAAACAACTGAAGGTATTCCACCCACCATAACTGTCTCAAAAATCAAATCACACTGAGTGAAGATGTATTTAAGAATTTTTTTGGTCACCACAAAACACTCCCCCAATAAATAATGTCTCCAGTAGCACAAATCATGAACAACTACAACCAACTCGAGATCATGCATCAGGTAATTTCACTCATGTGTCCTCAATTACTAAGACATGTACGAAACTACTCGGGCTCCATGCATAAGAACTAATCCTATCACAATACCAGATGCATCACAGTACACAATGAAACTCTTTCCCAGATATGGAAATATTAGTATCGACACTGAAGTCAAACATCCTTTAAACTCCTAAAAGGCTCTATCATAATAATATGACCATTCAAACTTCACACCTTTCTTAGTTAAGCCCGTCATCAGTTCCGTTAATCATGAAAAGTCCTGTATAAAATTCATGTAGTAACCAGCTATCCCTAAGAAACTCTGCACCTCAAAAACATTCTTGGGAGGCTCCCAGGTAACTACTGATCTCACCTTCTCTGGGTCCATTGATACTCTAGTCTCTAAGATGACGTGACCTAGGAAGTAAATCCGATCCATCTAAAATTTTCCTTTTGTGAGCTTAGTATATAAATGATGATATGTCAGTGTATTAAAAACGATCTCAAGGTGTTTTTCGTGGTCGTGTTGATTGTGAGAATACACCAAAATATCATCCATGAAAACCATCACAAAAGAATCTAAGTAAGGATGGAACACTCATTTTATGAGTGCCATGGAAACTGCTAGCGCATTCGTGAGGCCAAACGGCATAACCAAGTACTCATAGAGACCTTACCTGCTACGAAAAGCTGTTCGAGGTACATCTGTAGGTCGAACACCTACCCGGTGATATCCTAAACTCAAGTCAATCTTCACGAAAACTCGATCTCCTCGAATTTAATCAAACCGGTTATAAATCCATGGTAAGGGATATCTATTTTTAACCATCAACTAGTTCAGTTTCCAATAGTCCACACATAGCCTAAGAGTACCATCCGACCTTTTCGCAAAAAGGACTAGTGAACTTCAGGGTGAAGTACTAGGTCAAATAAAACTCTTATCTTCTATATCTTCCAACTACATCTTTAGTTCTTGAAACTCCATTATAGCCATACTATAAGGAGGAATGGATACCAATAAATATCCTGGAACTAGCTCGATAGTGAAATCCACCTCTCTAATTGGAGTTAACCCTGAGAAGTCATCCAGGAAAACATCACTAAAATGTTTAACCACTGGAGGAAAATCTGGAAGAAATGTTCCCCAATCATCTAGATATAAAATAACATTATGGGCTTTCATTCCACCCAACCCATGATGGTTGGGTATAGCTCGGTTCGCCTAGAAATCCCATTCTCCCTTGTATAGAAAAGACCCACCCTCTAGTGGCGTAAAACTCACCCTAAAATGATAGCATTCAATGAAGTCCTGACAGGATACCAGCCAATCCATTCCCAGGATGACATCAAACCTCATCATATCTAAGACATAGAGATCCCAAATGAAGTGACACCCAAAAATCTCAAGGGATAACTCCTTACAATGACACACACATGATGTTCTAATCCCTAATAGAGTTTCTAGCGTCATAACATTCTCATATGTATAAACACCAAGCCTAAGGATCTTCATAACAGACACTGATATAAAACTATGCATTGCACCAGTATACAAAAGTGTAGAAGATAAAACATAGGAAACTAGAATAGTACCTCTGATAGTAGAAGGTCCCAGATCCTTCTCCTGTTGGGTCTATTACACTGCATATGTCTGACCTATATCGCGAACCTCTGACACAACCTGGATACCCTAAGCTGACCCACCCTACTGTTACTGAGATCCTAGGGGCTGGCTTCCATGACCACACGCACCACCTTGGCCTACATGCACTGACATATTCCAGTTTCTATACTGGTGATAATTTACTAACCCTACTCATATACATGGAGTATGTGCAGAGCCTCTCTCACTAGCCACTGGTGGAAAATGTCCTATAGAAGAGTTGTAGATGGACCATCTTGATGATATCTCGACACTCAACAGGGTCCTTCAAGCATTACGGTCTGGTATGCCAAACTCTGCCACCCTGATATCACCTCACCTGGCTACCAAAAGATTCATCATGACTACTCATATTCTGTGATAAAACTCTACATGAATCTTCTTGGTTCCAGTCGAGACAATACCTGATCTTGGTGTTCAAAAGCCCTGGATTGGACCCCCCAGATTCTCATAGGTTGCGCTCGGTGATCAATGCCTGATTCATAATGGAATGTATAGAAGGAAACCTAAAAATGTTCACCTGAGATCGAATGTCATATCAAAGACCATCCTCAAAGTGCCTTGATCTCAATTCCTTATCACACATTAGAATAGGAGTGAATCACTGATGATCTATAAAGCGAGAAGAATAGTCCATCACTGACATAGTACCTTACTCCAGATTCATGAACTCCTATGCTCAATCGGCCCTGAGGGTCTCAGGAAATAAGTAGTCATAGAAGACTATTTGTAAGTATCCCCATGCCATGTACCGATGACACTATTTATGTGTGATTAAATCCCACCACATCTTGGAAGAATCACATAGCATATTAGTTGAAAACTTAACCCTCCTATCAGGAGGCGTCTCTAGGTGATCGAAGATTTTCAGCACTGATTAAATCCATGATTCCGCAACATGTGGTCCTATATACCCTAAGAAAGTAAGAGGATTATACTGCTGGAATATACACATCAGCTCTGCCATAGATGTGGAAGCCTGTGGTTCTCCCTGGAAGGTCTTCATGAACCTCACAAAACCTTCTCAGAACTATGAGTCTGCACCCACGTCTGGTATAACGACTGGTGCCATAGCTGGCACAACTGGAGGATCCATCAGTTTCCCATGGCCTACCACCTCCAGTGTATACTCACTAACACTATCCTAGTGCACAACCCAAGGTCTTCATGGTGGAATTGTTATGTAAAGTCCAGTACACACACCTCAGCACAAGTTTAATGAAGAGAAAATTGCAACTCAGAAGTGAAAAGCAGGACAGATTAGAAAAAACACTCAAGTTTTTTAAAATAGGAGTACACGGAATGTATTACACCTTACACAGCATGTCCTCCTAGGCCTTTACATGGGCGTGTACTTTTACCCAACATGGTCATGTAACACCCCATGTATACGGTGTGTTCCCCAAAAGACACAGCGTGTACTTGAGTTTCCTTCCTACCCAGGTACTTCTACACGGCTAGAACTACTTGGTTCTACGAGTGCAAGAATACACAACATGTTCACCCTGAACACAACGTGTACAACTATGTTTTCATCCACCTATGTCATTAGTCACACAGTTGGATACATGGTCAACTTCTACATGGTGTGTACTCAAGGTATAGGGAATGTCCTACTCAAAGATCGACAACCCGTGTTCCCTCTTCACATGGTAGGATACACGGTCAAGTACTACATGGAGTGTACATGGGGTACACAATGTGTTATTCTTAAAACTTGAAACACATTCTTCCCCGAATAGGAAGAACACATAGTGTGTTAGGATAGACTACATGTCGTGTATACTGGATTTTTCAGGACATAAACTCTAGATTTCCCAGAAAACCCATATTCTGTAGAAAAACTAACTAGCAGGATACCAAATTCCGATCCGTGAGGGCCCATAATCCCCAAAAATCAATGTTTGGAACCCAAGAAGAACATATCATAATAAAATTATAGATAAGAACTGAATCATGATATGCTAAATTCAGATCCAAGAGGGCCCATACACCCCAGGAACCAAATTTTGGCATCTATTCCATCCAAACCATAGAACATACCAATACACCTATCACAACAGCATGCATAGCTATCACATCATCTATCAAAACAACATGTGATGACTAATGAATCCTAGATGTCATGGCATAATGCATGGCATATGATTCTAACAAGTGCATATATGATGTATGAGATGACATACCCTCATCTCATCAGTTTAAAACTAAAATAGAACTCATAATTGCATCAATAGTAATAGTAGACATCAAGTGCTTCACCCAACGGTGAAATTGAATCAACTATAATACCTCAAAATCTAAAAAACACAATTCAATTCGAGGAAATTTGGATTTTACTTGTACACAAGGTAGCTACTCCCGAGCAAAAATAATTTCCAAATCCATTTTTTACTTACTATCTAGTATACATGCTCCAAATAGTAAGTCAAAGAAGAAATAAATCCTCTAATACAACTTTGTAACATCTCGACCCAGATTACCACTAAACCAATAGAAGGACCAGTGGACCACATGTCCTCAAGATCATTTTCCCAAATTCCAGAGGATGCTGACTAGCAGCGAGGACCTAGGGTGTGATAGTGGGGAAACTATATCCTCATTGGTAGAGTGTAACATATCAGAATAAATATTAACAAATAGAGGAAGTAGTAAATAACATGTAAATGAAACAAAATAGTGGAAGTCTGATAGATAAATATTCAAGTCTCAACCATAAAAATGACAATGTATCATGTTATATTCTCCAAGAAAGAAGCCAAAATAGGATACACTGTAATCAGATACAAGTAAAATACAAGTTTAGAAACAGAAATAAAAATCAAAAGCATCGCAAGCCTTGACTTGGTCCCATACTCTCCTACTACTAAGAAGCAATAAAGTACCTAATGAGGGCGATTTCCATTGTCAACACCTGCAATCATATATTCTGTTTGGGTCCAAAATCATGACCTAAATAGGGTGTGAGACTAATCCCAGTAGTCAAACACCAAAGATTCATTCCTAACAGTTAGTGAATATATGAAATAGCAGTAAAAGAAAACAACTTGGAAGTACTCAAGTAAACTATCCATTTATTCTGTTTATGTTATTTAGCAGTTCAGTTTCATTTAAGTACGACTATATCAAGATTTATCATTAGCCTGCCAATCCCCCGTATATAAGTAAACACAACAGATGTCTCAAAAGATCATCTAGATAAAAAGTGAAGACCAAATCCAAGCTTGTGGTTTGTCTTTGAAGATGCATCATAAGTCATTCCATTTCACCCAAGGTAAGCAATGTGAAATTAGTCACATGAGCCTGAACTTGACTTTTAACTGAGACTATAGATATCCCATGGTTAATTACGTCTTTTAATAATTTATCATTTCATTTCAAAAACAACACATTTGAATTAAACTATCACATGGCTTTCAATATAACAACTCACGTGGGAAATTCACATAGCAACACACACATGAAAATTAAACTATTACATGGTTTTAATAATAACAAATCATGTGGGCATTTGATATATCAATATATCATTCTAATCAACCCCAAAAGGGAAAAAATTCACAAGCCTCAAAGGATTTATTTCCAAACAGCTAACTACGAGAAACACACCCATGGGGTATCCCTAAATCAAACAATTCAGAAACCATATGCTTCAATTTCATATAATCAAATACCTAAGCATCATTACGAATCAATAGCTTTTAATTATAGAGAAAAAATACCCAAAGATGGTCTCATACCATTTTGGAACATATAATAAACTCAACTTTTAATGAAAGGCACAAAACCACCTACCTCGATGCCGTATAACTAATATAATCCTTAGCCGGACCTTGAATCATCCTAGAATGAAATAGATCTAATAAAATAGTTAAATCATTAAACTTTAAATAACTTTATCAAGAACATAAATCATCAATAATGGATCAAAGAGAAGAAATCTCTTACCGAGACGAATCCAATGAGACTGACCGCACTTGAATCAGGTTACGAACAAAGAATTGAGAGAAGGAATCGATCTTGCAGCCCCTTCTTCTTCACCCAACAACTGTTCTATCCAGGAGAATAGAAAACGATGCTACTTCCTATTTTAAGCCAAATTTTAGTAGTACATGCTGTGTAAATCTATATACATAGCGTGCATATCATTTTACTATTCATCAATTTTACCGACCTACTTTACATGTCCTCCACCAACCTGCCGACATGACTACATGGTGTGTACTAAGTAGTACATAGAGTATAGTGGCCTTTTCTTCTCTCCTAGGCCAATAAAAGAACACACCATATATCCCCATCCTATACGGACAAACTACATGGCGTGAACCTAGGATTACATGGTTTGTTATACTAAAACATAACTTTTTTTCCTTGTTTTCTCAAAAACAACTCAAAGGAAAAAAGAAAGATAGAAACCATACCTCATAAGAAGAACTGTGTTCTTACAATAATGTGGGATGAAAAAAATCCAAATAAAGGAAATAAAAATTAAAAACACTCACTATCAATTTGAAATTCATGAAAACCCATAAATAAGTTTTCCTTTTTATATAATAAAATTTTGAGCTCAAAAAAATAATTTACCTACTCATGAAATAAACTTCAAATCCCAAAGTTTTCATAAAAAATTCTGTAAGAAAGATTAAAGTAAAAAAAAAATTCATGAAATCATTACCATGAAAAAAATCCTTCAACCATTAGAAGATTATAAAATTTAATTTAAATTATAAAATCATTGTTTACTTTTTCAAAATGATATATTTCAATGAAAATCCATTTACAATCATAGATAAAATATATAAAAAACTTAGGGCATCATAATATCATCATAGAATCACCTAATAGAATAATTATAATACTCTATTTAGTGAAACTATTATTATTTAACTTCATCACTTCATAAAAGTAATTATTTCCATCCATATTATCTTAAGAGTAACTTACATCATTTAACTCTATCCCTTTTCCCAATACATTGAAGGGATTTAACATACTCACCCATCACATAATGAACAAAGTCACATTAGGGTTTGGGTTCACTCCCCATTTCCAATTTTATGAATAACACCTAAGAGTCATGATTTAAAATTAAAAAATTTAACAACTTTCAATTTCCATCATAAAAATTCTAAAATTGATATTTCAACTAACAAATAAAACAACTTCTATTTATCTCATAAAAACGAGAAGAAATTTCTTTTCATTTTTAATTTTTTTTAAAATAATTCCCAGAAAATCGGGAAAAGTATATTCTTTAAAAAACCAGGTAAACTTAGAGAGTAATATTAATAATGAAGAAAGGAAATTATATTGAGAAAATATGTTTATTCCATATATATTAAAAAATATTATTTTTTAGTATGGAAAAAATATTCAAAAGCGACCAGTATAGAATAAGTTTAAAATATTGATTTTTAAAACCTATGTAAATAATAAAGGATAATTATTATTATTTATAATCATTTAATAAAATTATTGAATTTTTTTAAAGAAAATGAACATAGAAGAGAATTATTTTAATAAGATAATTTTAAAACAAGGTTTTAAAGGAAATTCCATAACACTTTGGTATATTTTAAATCAAGAGAAAATTTAAGAACTGAATATTAAAATGGTTTTTAAACCACTTTAATTTCATTAAATGAATGATAAAAATCATCTATATGTAATTATATACACCAAAAAAATAAAACATGTGGTTAAAATTACATATGTATCAATGAAAGCAAATTGATATGAGAAATCCCTTACCTCAGGTCCCGAATCATTCCATACATTATCTAACTCATGAATAATAAAATTATATTATTTTTTATATTTATTAAGAAACATTTATATTTTTATTCCATTATAATTATTAATTTTATTTCATTTATTTACATGACTTATTTATTTATTAAATTAGTTATGTTTACATCAAATGTTTTGAGGTCATTTGGATCATAAACTCAAAATAACTTATGTGTATTGGTCATGGTCAAAGAGAAAATTGTTCCATAATAAAAATAATCTTAAAAATGTTATATTTATTATGTTTATATATAAAATATTTTTTTGAAACCATAAATATAAATCATTCATAAAAAATTTAACACATTGGTTCATTGAGACTCTAGTCTGTACAAACTCATGAATGACATTTTCATTTTTCTATTTGGTGGAAAATATATTTAGTAGATAATATTTTAATTTTACAAAATCATAAATATTTCATAAATATCATATATATTAATTTTTTCAATCATTTTAACCAGCTGTATGATCTGGTGATTAAAAAAAATACATCCCTTCATGAAGATGGTAGTCCAGACATACGCTTGAGTAAAGTGTTCATTTCCCATTAGATATAAAAAATGACAGAAAATGGTTTTAAAATTAAAATTATAAAATTTAAGTATATTTTAGATAATTATTTCATCATATAAGAATGGTTATGATAGTTTTTAAGGAGGTATAAGAAGAAATAATCTTAGAATAAATCAGTTAAGGCCTATACCTCCTCTTTTGATATCCATCTTTCAATTGAGATTAAGGCATTTAAATGAGAGGTTAATGATACCTATAAGGGCTAGGAAATATGGGAATGAAATTTTAGATTTTTATTTTGGTATATTTTTTAGATAAAAAATAAATTTATTTTTGTTTTGAAATGGTGGAAGTGAGACCCTTTTTATAGGAAAACTTAAATGGAAATTTCAAAAAAAATCAATCATTAAGGGTCATGAAATTAATATTAAAAATTACTAGTGGAAAATAAAAGAACTATTTATTATAGTATCATAAATTTTATATCAAATTGAATTATTATACAATTTTTATGATTTTATAATTATTTCAAAATAAATTTTAAACATTAAATACTATTTAAGGTCATTTCTGGGACTATTCACACAATGTTCTTCTAAACATATCGAGAAAACCAAGAAATTAGAATTAAAACACATATATACTAAATTCTACTTTATAAATATATATAAAATTATTTTAACACCAAAATTAATTCACATAATTTTACTCTTGATGTTTTTAAAGTCATTTACTTTATTTTTCTATTGCTTGCACAAGTGATGCGTCAACGTTGTATAAATGTTCTAGGTAATTATACCATCACTAAAAATTTAAAAAATTACAATAATTAATATGGTTTATTCTTCATTAAATTTATTATCTATATAAATTAATATATCATTTATATATATATATCCATATCATGTCAAAAAAATAAGTAAGAGAGGGTGACATTTTGTAATTTCTCATAACTTAAAATAATATAAAGGTTTTACTTAATATAAAGTGGCACCAAAAGGATATATATAAAAATATAGGATGGTTATGGTAGATATAAACTCATAGAACTAAATAAATTTATTTTTTTGATTTATTTTGAAAACTTTTCCCATAGTTTTAACCATATTTCAATCATTTTACCATTTACCGTGATGATAAACTTTTACAATGGTTACTATTCATTGTGACTAAAAAATAAATGGATCATATTACATAATTTGAACCCATAATTAAAAATATGAAATCCATTTTTAAATATTAAATTTTCATTAGTGGAAAATATTACTTTTAATATAATTTTGAAAAACACAATGAAAAACTGTTTTCTGAAAAATGTCATTTTTAAGCATAAAAATGATTTTACTCAAAAATAATGTATAATATTTATTTAAATAAAATTAATTAGATCAATTTTATTAAAATTAAACTTATTTTACTTTAATTCAAATTCAAAATAAAAATTAAGATTTAAATTAATTTGATTAAAAGAAAATAAATGATAGTATATTATTCAAAATTGGTATTTTTTCGTTATTCATCCAAAAATAAACCTTTTTAGAAAAATTAAAAAAATTTATCTTAAGATTAATTTGGATTGATTATTTTAAAAATTATATCCATTTTATCAGATAATATATTTTTTTAAATTGGAATATGTTAATCATAAAATGCATCCACAAAATGAAATAAAAATCATTTAAAAAATGTATTTTTAAAGTATAAAATTAATTTATGATCATTAATTATCTAGTAACCACCATTATGTATAAATATAATTTTTATACATTTTATTAAATTTATTCATCTATAGAGATTAACTAAATTTATTTTTATAAAAATAATTTATGCATATAAATTAATTTTCTGAAAACATCTCCTTTAATATTATATGATCTTATTTAAGATTGACTTATTATTTACTAGGAATTAATTGGTATATTTTTATTAAAGAATTTTTTTCTACATATATTTTATAATGAGGTTACTACTATTCATACCCACTAATCCACTGACTATGTTGTAATTATCATATTGAAAAAAATAATATATTAATAATATATCACAATTTGTTTTATGCTTGAGGTTTTGTGTGGTACATGAAATCATACATAGTATTCATTTAAAACTAAAATATTGAGGTGTTAAATTATAACCCCCTTAAATAAATTTTATCCTCGCAATTTTATCTCTTGTATGATAAAAAAGGTTTTAAAAATTTTTAGAATCAATTCTAAGGGGTGGAATATATATATATATATAAGTGGAAATAAATATATTTTAATCCACATCAATAATATTTCTTTTTGAAAATAACTTTAATATCTAGGTTTAGAATATGAAATTTATCACTTATTAAATATTTATTAAACCATACATTTACCATAATGAGACTCATTTAAGAGAAATAGTTTCATAGAGAATTCCTTCATACCTAAGTGATATTTTTCATATAATTATAGATAGATTTATCTTTATATTGTTTGAGTTTAGGAATTAATTTACCATAAATATAGAGAATAATATAAAATTTACTTGCTTGATTTAATTTTATACTATAAACATAATTTTTTTCTTCTGCTATGTTTCGTGCAGTTTTTCACCTCTCATTTATCTCATATTCTAAATGATAAATGAACATAATGAATTTTTCATACATGAAACACTAAAATTAAATTTCTATGGATCAAAAGATCTATAAAATGATAAAAAATTATTTCTCCTTTTTATATATATTAAAAAACCAAAAAACCATTAGCATAATATTATATAATATCCACTATGAATAAATACTACATTAATCACCAAAGCCTCATCAAATAACACACAATGTTTTACTTAAATAATTCCATAAATAACTAACATTAAAAATATTCAAAAAATACCAGGAAAATATTGAAACTTAATTATTTTAATTATTTGATCACATATTCTTCTAATATTAACATAAAATTTATCTCTAAAAAATATTAATCACTTCTAAAGTCACATACCAAAAATGTATATTCTTGAATCATATAATATTCAAAATATATTAATTTTTTCCATAAATTACTTGAATCACCATAAATCCATGATAAAATCATATATACTTAAAAATGATAATTAAAACTTTATTCCCTAAATAAAATCCCATATTAGACAATAATATTTCTATTTACCTTAATCATATATTTTCCCTAATATAGTAAAATTATTCAAAAAATTTTTTTATCACTTAGTTACCAAATCAATTTTCAATCCATGGTTATCTATATGATAAAATTTATGTTCCCAAAATGTATTAACCCTTTATCCCAATTAACCTTAATTACATTAACATTAAATAAATTATTAAACCTAAATATTATTAATACCTTTCAACTTATGTCCAAATAGTAATAATAATAATAATAATAATAATAATCTTCATCAAATAACCTTTTTTTAAACATATAATAAACACAAGGATTTTATTCCCAAAAATTTCTCCCAAAATATACTTAATCATCTTAAAATACCATCATATAAAACCTAAAAATGGATATCTATTCCTTTAAACTTATGACCAACCTTATACTTATTAACCCATGAATGTATTTAAAACTCTAAAAATATACTAATATAAATCATCATAACCTCTAATGTTATCTAAACATTTAATTTTATAGCAAATATAAGGACTCGTGCCATAAAAACCCATAATTAAATGATTTATAAAAAGGGTTTCACTTTATTATATATTAAGGATAATTTTGGTATATAATTTTATATAATTTAGATAAACTCTTATATATAAAACCATTATAATACAAAGCAGACACTTTCACTCAATGTCCATTATTTCTACAAAAACATGTTATTTGTTTATACCTATATTTTATTCATATCACTTTTTATTCATTCAATATGGGTCATGATTGACCTTTATATAATCCTTAAACATATTTAATCCCTATGAAAAATATTGGAAAATATATGACAAGAAAAACAAAACTCATTAAGGGATATAATAATAAAGGAAACTCGTTATTCCCTTTGAAATTCATTAAAACCTATAAGGTATTTTTCCTTTTTTATATAATAAAATATTTAACTCAAACTTATCATTTAACAACTCATGAAATAAAATTCAAAGCACAAAGTTTTTATAAAACATTTTGTAAGAAAGATTAAAGTAAAAAATCATAATTTATAAAATATTTACCATAAAGAAAATCCTTTCACCATTAAAATATCATAAATGTTCTTTTTAAATCACATACTCATTTTTATGTTTTAAAATAAATATATTTACATAGAAACAAATTGTAGGGAATACATAAAACATATACGAAACTTGGGACATCATACTTTCATCAAGGAATAACATAATAGGATAATTCCAATATTATATTAGGAGTAACTATTAAATATTAGTTAAATCTGTCACTTCATAGGACTAATTAATTGCATCAAAATTCTCCTAAGAGTAACATACACTAGCTAACTCCGTCACTTAACAGGATTAATTAACTCTATCCCTATTCTATTAGTAGTAACTTACATTAGTTAACTTTTTCACGTTACCCAATTAATTGGATAGATTTAATAGAACCACTCATCATATAATGGACATAGTCCCACAAGGGTTCGGGTTAACTCACCATTCCCACGTTCATAAAAAATGAACAAGTATCATGTTTTTAAATCAAATAACTTCTAATTTTCATCATAAAACCTCTAAAATTGGAATTTCATACCACAAACAAAACAACTTTTAGTTATGTCATAAAAATGAGAAGAAATATCATTTTCTCTATAAAAATTTTTAAAACTAAAAAATAACCAAACAATGGATAAAGTTTATTCTTTGAAAAAACATGAAAATTTTAGAGTAATGTTGATAATTAAGATAGAAAATGATGTTAGGAAAATCAATTTATTATGTATAATTTAAAAAAACGAACTTTTTTACTTTTGTAAAAAGTGTCAAAAGTGATTCATATGAAAAAAATTAAACATATTCCTTTATAAAACCTATGTATCATGGTAAGAATAGTAAAGAAATTCATCTTAAAGTATTTTAAGAATATTCGTGAAACATTTTAAAGAACATAGATATGGAATAGAATGATTTTGATAACAAAATTTTAAAATAATGTTTTAAAGGAAATCCAATATCAATTTGATATATTTTTAATCCAAAGGACATTGAATAAGATAACATTACAATTATTTGTAAACCAATTCAATTTCCATAAATGAATGATAAAATCTATCCATAAGGCTATATATAAAACCCATAAAAGAAAATATGTGGTAAAAATGACATAACTATGAAAGAAAAGAAATTGATATGAGAAATACCTTACCACTAATGGAGTTCTAAGATTTTGAGAAGGGGAATTAGTGATGAATTCCTATCGCAAAACATTATTAGTGATGGAAATCTATAAATAATGTCATGTCATAGTAAATGATGGTGTAATTATGATTTTTAGTAGTATGATCTGAATCTGTCACAAATAAGTTCATCAATTTCTTCAAAGAAGTTGTGATGGATACCATATCTGTCAGAATTTCATTTTAAAAAAAAATAAAAAAAATAAAATAAAAATATAAACTAAAAAAATTAAATATAATAATAATAATAAAAATAATATTATATAATTTCATAAATAATATGGTTATCAAACCAAAATACATAACATTCATAAAAAACTGAGCATCAAATGGTATCAGGTGGAGGAGGATCTCTCAAAGGGTTAGTGGGAGGAAAATATATACCAACACTATATACAAGCTATCACATATACTCCAAAATCTACTCATCTCTATGACACTACTTCTCATTCTCCTCTTCCCTCTCTCTTTTCATCTGTTATATCATCTTTTCCTAAGCTCCCAATCTCTCATCATAATGTGTAATGGATGACGGTTATGACTTTGCTAGAGCTGCCTTCGATCTAACCAATGACATCACATATATACCATAATTATTAGTAGGTGTAAGTTATTAACCTATACCAGTCACCCATCCTTTCTTAAAACTATGTATAGTTTCCAGTATCCAAGACCCCTCATCAAAAACTATATCACAAGTGGAATATTTTTTTCTCTCATATTGAATCTCTCATGAATGAGAAACCACAATCTCATAAGTTTCTTTCAAATATAATTAGAAATTATAATAACTATATAATCAATACAAGTAATTTTTAAAAAAATATTAACCATAATCCAATGCAATTTTTCACTGAAAAGATTTCTTGTACTGGGATATTGGTACATCTACTTATAAACTTCAAACTTCATAATAGAGGGTTCATTATAGGCCTATATAACATAAAAAAACTTTTATTTTTAAAGTATATATACATGAATAAATAATATTAGTTACCATATTTCTCTAATGTATACCAAATTTATGACTCCAAAACCTATGTGTGACCTCATGCCTCCATGGTTCTCACACCTAAATGTCGAAATCCTTCCAAAATTCTATAATACCAATTAAGAGAACATCCATCCCAAACCTAAGCTGATATATAGTCAGGTTAATGAGAGTAGGAAGAATGGATGAAAATAGCAACATGATCTCTATCTATGTGTCATTTTCTTAGGTTTTGTAAACACTAATGAAAATTTTCACGTATAAAAACATCTCATGCATCCTAGATAGGATCTCTTAGGATATCATCAATATGAGACCATAAATTCTATATGACAATTAAAAACAACATGTTACTAATTAATTAAATATAAGATAAAATAAAATATTTAAAAACCTCTAATCTAGTGGTTGAACATCTATAGAGAAGAGATAATTGAAACCTGATCCCATGACACCCATGGTATAGAAAAATATTTTATTAGAATCTCACAATCTTTCCCAATAGATAAATGTGAAAAACTATAAAAATAAAAGTAAATATTCATAATTTTAATACCAAAATTAATATAAAACCTTAATATAAAATAAAAACCTTAATCAAGTTATCATACCTCTATAAACAAAGATCAAAATCAAGAGATGGATGTCACATTAGAATAGGGTCTATAATCATCAATCAAACAAGGTCATGTGCCCTCCCAATAGGTGAAACATCCTATGGATCAGATGAATCAAGTTCATCATCAAGAAGTATGACATCAGTAAGACAATGAAATATATTGTGGGGATGATCTCCATCCATATGAAACATATAATATTTCCTATAAAAAATTATTAATACAAATATAAAATATAAAAAACTAATAAATACTAGAATATAATAATCTTACCCATTTATTATTGTTAATAAAAATATCAAATATAAAATAAAAATAAATACTAGGATGTAGTAATTACTGGTAAATAAATACTAGAATATAATATTATAACCTATAAATATTTTTTAATATACATATAAAATATAAAAAACTAATAAATACTATATAGAATATGATTTTATTACCTGTCAAGAATTGTTAATATAAATATCAAATATAAAAAACTAATAATTAATGGAATCAGTGAAGGAACATAATAGATCATCAGTTACAGCCATCTGAAACAAACAATTTTACCTATAAATAATTGTTAATAAAAATATAAAATATAAAAAACTAATAAATGAATGAATATAATAGACCATTCATCATCTTTCCCCTCATATTCATCGAGGAAAATGTCTTCATATTCATCATGAACATATCGTCAACTTCCATAAAATTTTCAGTTTCATCATCCCTTATTACTTTATCAACATCATAAATATCATCAACCCTTAACTGGGGGGGGGGGTCATGATCAATATTTTTATCTCATTGGGTAAGAGATATATTTGGGGAAGTTTCTTAAAAAAATTTAATATGCTTCAATTCCATAGAACCATTATAATTTTAAAGTAACTAATTATCAAGAGATTTAATTTTTATTACACTCCATCAGTCATTAAAATATCTCGAAACATCACAATAATTTTCAAAATAAAAATTATTTTATTTATTTGACAACTTAAAAGGTTCATTTTAAGCAAGAAGACTATTATATTTAATGTAAATGTCTCCATGTCATGGGTGCACTCACAACCCTCAATTAGTATCAAACTAATGGAATTTAAACATTGTTACATAATTTGGTCCTAGATAACATAACTCAATTATTTAATCTAGTAAACCATAAAATTAAACACCACTTTATTTATGATGAAATCCTTTAAAAAAACCACTATTCATTGATTTCTTTGATTCACTATATATAAGTGCATGGAATTGAAATCCATTAACCACATACTCATTATGATATTTTAACAATTTTGATGGTGGGTTTTTGTGAACACATAATATACTATCTATTTTACTTTCTTATTTTCTTTCCTAAAAACAAGAAATAGATTAATAATTGATATACTTATAAAATTTATTTAATATTCTATAAAAAACTCAACTTACGAGTCTTTGAAACCAATATGAAAAATTCTATTGATGGTGTTCTTCTAGAGTTTCATGGATTTTATATAAATTGTTTTTGGTATGGTCACCATATAGTATACAAAACAAATAATATAAATAAATGTATCTATTATAAAAATTTATAAAAAAATATAAAAGTAGTACTAAATTCATAAATCATTTCATTTCATAATAATTTAGCAAAACATATATATGGTCTTTGTGTAGTTCTTTATCTGAAATCCATCATTTATGATAACCGCAAAAAAATATCTGGATGATTAAAAATTGACAATTTATGGTATTCAACATCATCAACATTTTTCTTATTATGACCCATCCAATTATTTTTTGAAATATATTTCGATTGAAAATAATAAGACAAGAAATTTAAAATTTCCTCCTACATGTATGATTATGAAATTGAACCATAAACTGATGCTTTGTTATGTACTTTGTTCTTTAATTTTTTTTTCATAAATATCTCAAATAGGTACATCTATAAGAATTGTAATGACCGTCTACATTTGGACTCATATAAAAATGAAATGTTAAATGTTCCATTGAGTCAAGGAAGTATAATGAAATATTTTCTCTAATTTACATAGAATTAAAACACAAACTTCTTACAGTATACTCAATGCATCATGATTTAATGTGTCCACACAAATATATTGGAATAAATATGATATTTTGTTCAACACATATTAAATTGAATAATTTATCATCCATATAAGACCAACATTAATCTATCTTTACATTATGACATAGAAATCATGACTTTTTTACATGGTAATATATACATTTTGACATAATGAGATAAATTAGAATCATAAAAATATATTAACCTCAAATATTTAATCAATTAACATACTAATAAACATATTTATTTTTAAAGTGTGTAATCTACTTTTGGATTCATTAAATTGTGTGGTTGTTCATTTTCAAATAATTCAAGTTCAGGATGTATACAAATCTGGGAAAGATCTAATGGTGCAATTACATTATCTTTGGTCTTAGTGGGTGTGTCCAACATGAAATAAAATATATTATTAAAAAATTTCTCTCAGTATGTATTAAATATAACATGTGATGAACCAATAAATCCGGAAAATATGTTAGGCCACAAAAAATACCCCACTTTATCCAATTATGACCTCTTCAAAAACCATTTTCCCATTTATGGTTTGTCCAAAAGTAACGGGTGATAATGAAGAGATGATATATTTTACCCGAATACCTAATAGTACTTTTAGATATTCATCTATTCTAATTTTACCTTTTCTAAACTTGTTTCTATTCCTTTGAAAAGGGTGATCTATAGGAAGAAATCTCTGATGACTATTAAAATAACTAGTTTTTCTAACATTACTTAGTATAAATGATTTATTATCATCTATTCTATATATAAACGATCTTAGACCATGTGTAATCCATCCAGATAACATAAAATACACCAGAAAGTCACTGATTGTCCACATTAATTCAAACTTCAGTGTAAAATTATAATATACAACTATATCAAATGTAGTTACACTATTGTTCTATATTTAAATTAACCCATCAATTAGAGGCTATAAATAAACATCAATATCCTTCTCCGTATGTCCTAGAATTAAGAGCGTAATATATATATATATATATACGGTTCCTTCAAAAATATCCAAGGAGGTAAGTTTTATAGAGTAATGAAAATAGGTCAACAAGAATATTGACTACCGTAAGCACCAAATATACAAAAACATTTGTATAAATACTCAACCATATGTTATGAGGTTATAAAGAAAAAATAGGATGCATCTGATCAAATTGTTTCAATGAATCACCATCACATGGATGATTCAATCATTTACTAATGTAAATATTTAATTTATTCCATGTTATCAATGTAGCTGTGTTGTGAGACATAAATAAATATTGTAAATGGGATGTAACTGAAAAATACCTCATCTGTTTTATAGAAAATCTAGACTTTCTTTATTGAGTACCTTTATACTTTTATTCTCCACATGTTGGGAACTTAACTAATGATTCATAATCACTACAATATAATATGAACTCATTTGAACATGCATGGATCTTTTGAAAACTAAGACCCAAATTATGGACCAACCTCTTACTTTCATAGAAACTTGCAGGTAATGTATTTCCATTAATAAACAATGATTTAAATAAAGAAAAAATTTTATCCAAGAAACTATTTGACATTCCAGAATCTAATTTAATAACTATAAATTTTTTAATAGATTTATGTTTTCTTATATGGCATTACAGATATAAGGCTTTCTCACTATATTTCGACAAAATGTAAAATTGATAAGGTTCTAATTGAACATTTGGAATATCATTCTAAATTGTTTCCTGAATAGATGGGATAATAGTCTCATATACTAAATTCTAAAATGATGGATCCAAAAAAAATTTATATTATCTATTTAATTCTATTCACTATGTTAATACAAAATAATACAATCTTTTTAAAAACTGAAATACAGTATATGAAGTCAAACTTTGTCAAACATTTCAAATATTCTAAGACCACATTTATTATATAGATATTTAATTATTCCATCAAAAACAAATTATGAATTTTATGATTCCAATGATTTTAATATTTGAACACCGTCATTGTAGACATGATTTATACCAAATCTATTGGGATTTTTTAAATGATTTATCACATCACGATCCAATAATATAAAGCAGTATCTACTTTATGAGTCCATAATTATCTATAAAAACAATATAAATAAGAATAATTATTATTCATTCTAACTAATTACAGAATATTATTATATTTTAATTATTCTTAATTAGTATTTCATATATTTTTTTATAAAATGTATTAAAAATTATCATAATTTACTAATAGTTACAAATTATTAATGATTATTACTAATTGTTTAAATTAATACTACTTTTTTTACAATTACTAATTATGGTGAATTATAATAATAATAATTATTTTATATATTTTTTTACAAGGAATTTTTTTTACTAATTATTAAAAGTTAAGTTATTAATAAATGTTAATTTTTTTTCATTCAAAAAATTATAATGTTTTTTTTATAAAAAATGTTTTTCTTATAAATATTTTTGTTAAATTTATTTCTTTAAATTGATATTTTCATCAGTTTTATAAAACACAAATTTCTTATTTATTTCATACGTTATATATATATATATATTATATAATTTATTAATCAAATATATATACATCAAATATATTTTTACACATTTATACTTACTTAATTACATACTTACACATTTTCTAAATGTTTATATATGCATATTCACAAGTTAATATATATGTATACATTACACAATTTCTTAATCAAATATATATACATCAAATATATTTTTACATATTTTTTAAACAAATATACATGTCAAATCTATATAAATACACACACACACATCTATATATAACAAACCTTACATGTATTTTAAAACATTTATATTTAAATATTCACTTGTTTATATATATATTAAATGATTTATTTATCACATATATATATATATATAAAATAAAATTTTACATGTTTTTCAAACAAATATAAATATCAAATATATATATATATATATTAGATGATTTCTTAATCGAACATATATACATAAAATATTTTTTGAAACATTTTTTAAACAAATATACATATCAAATTTATACATACATAAATATATATAAAAAAATTACATATTTAAAAAAAAATTATATATGTATATTTTGATGTTAATATATATATATATAACATGATTTCTTAATCAAATATATATACATGAAATATATTTTGAAACTTTTTAAAAAAAATATACCTATAAAATCTATACAAACTTATATACATTTTAAAACACACACACACAAAGACGTATATATATATATATATAATATTTTTATGTTTTTTTAAAAGTTTATATATGTATATTCACATGTTAATATATATATATATATATATATATATATATATATATATCCAAATGTTTATAAAATTGTATTCACATGTTTTAAATAAATTAAAACCATTCACAATATGAAAATAAAATATAGTTTAACATCACAGTCACAATCCAAGAGTTATCATAATTCATTAAAAATTATATCATAATAAACATGCAATAAAATCGACCAATTAAATATATTTATATAAACTCTATCAACATCAAATATTCCTAAATAATTTCTATAATAAACATATTTCTAAAAATAACATAAAATAATAAAATTGATGTAACTCTAAATACCAAAAAGAAAAATTTATTAAATATAAAGGTTCAACAATGAGGAAAATACCTCAAATCAATTTAAATATACTCATGAAGAGATGATGGATACCCAAATATGGAATAATAAAATTACAGTAACACAAAATACCAAATAAACCATAAAAATTAGGTAAATTATTTGACCTTGGGTGTGACCAAACTAATTCCTGTAAGATTGAATGGGAAATCAAAAAAAGTGAAAGAGAATAGAATAGGAGTCTGTACTAGGGGGATTCAAACCCAAATACACAAGAAATTGTGTTAAATAGATGTTTTTTGGGAGGATTTATCTTAGGGATACATGACAAGAGCGATGAGGATAATTAGGGGGAAGGGATGAGAAAGAGGTTCATGAGGTTATAATTATTTTTGAACATCGATAAGTTAATAGGGATAAATTTTATTAAGTTACTAAAGGTAATTTTCATGGTAAATTTTTAATGGATTTCATGATTCATCATAAAAGGTATGACTTCCTTACTTAAGTATTCATAGTCTCTTTCACTTGCTGTTAGTTTCTTTTTCTTTTAAAATTTCTCGGATTAAATTTTCCATAAATCTGAATGTTTTTAAAACCTCAAAACATTGGGTTCAAGATTTCCTTGCGGGCATGTTTTCAACCGTCAGATCAGATCAGATAGCTTTTGAACCGTTAGATTGGTTTTGGAAGTTGAAAGGTCACCACCATAACCTATATAAAGGGGACCCCAATGGTGTCCCACATCGGTTTTCCAAGATCTCGCGTCTCGAAGCCCTACCTCAGTTCTTAAACCCGTTCTGAATCTTCAGAAGTGCTTATTTCGAATGTCTGTAAAAGACCCTTCTCAAGATATGTCTTCAGTCAAGCCAATCTCGGAGTGGCAGATTTATAGGGAGAGGTTGGTACACCCAAATTTATTTAATAAGTACGACTCCCTTATTTCTAAGAATATCAGGCTAAATGGTTTCGAAAGTATAGCTATTTCTATGGAAACAACCCAAGATATAGTCTATCAGGATCTTCTCATTGAATTCTATGAATCAGTTTGCTTCTTCGAGGAAGAGGGTAGAGAAAAATTCTTCTTTAAGAGTTATGGGACGACTTACAAACTTTATTACACCAAGGATGCAAGCTTGGTGGGGCTGGCATACAAAGGATAATCTGAGTTTTTCTCACACAAACTCACAAAGATTCATGGTAGTTCTATTAAGGCAAAGGCTATGGAGTGCCTTTGTCTTTCTGATATCAAGACTACAAATAAGATTTCCCATCATTCAAGAAATAATCGGATTCTATAGCTCTGGGTACAAGGATTCATTGTTCCAAGGAAGGGTGACAAGGACACCCTGAAAAAGAGTGATATGTATATCCTAGATTTCTTGGTAAATCAAAGGAAGGTGAATCTAATGATACATATCCTCATTATGATTCAGAACATCAATAATGGAAACCTCAGACCTCAGATCATTATGTATCTGGCATTGCTTTCAAAATTAATAGTTCGGTGTCTTGAGTATTTCAACATCCCATGAAGCTCGAAGCCGAGAAACTATAAGGTTATGCTAATAAGTGATGACACTCTGAAGAGAATGAAAGTTCATTTCTCAAAATAATCAGGTGAGTTATATGATCTGCCAGAGGAGGAGGCAGAAGTCAATTCGGAAAATGTTGAAAAGGATGAGCCCTCAAAGAAGGTTAGTAAGAAGAGAAAGCTGAAGGAAGTGGAGGAGACAGACAAAACCCCCAAATCCAAGGAATCTCAGTCCACACCTCCTAAACTCAAAAAGCAGAAGGCCTACCTGGATGAGGTAGTAGCAAAGTGGAGAGAGCTCAAAGAAAAGATCAAGGAAGGGGAGCCACGATTCGGCTTGGACCCTACTGAGGATAAGGACTTGAAAGAAAAAGCTGTTGATGAGTTAGAGAAGCAGGCCTAGGAGAAAAATCTCAAAAAGAAAATGTATGAGGTTGAGATTGTTTAATCTCTCTTGAAGGCTACTGAAATTGCCTCCGAAAATATTCCAATGCTGAAGTCTTTTCTGTTTGAAAAATTACCTGAGACTCTGGGGAAGAATTTATTCACTCCGAAAAAATCTAAAGAGAAGGAAGTTGAGAAAGAAGTGATGGATAAATTTCATCAAGTTGTGGAGGAAATTCAGCAAGCTGAGAAGAGAAGTGGTTCTGATGATATAATTAGACAAGTGGAAGAATATCAAGATAAGGGAACCCCATCCGAGAAGTTCTCACTCTGGACTTCTCAAGATGGATCTTATAAATTGGCCACTCCCGAAGATGATGAGAAGGGTGAAGAGGAAGTGAATAAGACATTTGAGGAAGAAAGTAACAATCATGACTTTATACATCCTGAGGAAGTTGAAGATGGAGCAGAGAAAGAGAAACCTGATGAAGACAAGACTGTACAGCTATCCGAGAGTGAGTAGGAATCACCTGATAAAGAATCCATACTGAAAGTTGATAAGGGTAAAAAAAAGTGCTTATTTACACTCCAATGAAAGATATTATAAGGAGGAAAGAAGTTGGAGGTTCTTCTAAGAGGAAACTGGTAGAAATAGAATAAGAACAATCTCCTAGCAAAGTGTCAGATTCATAGTCATCTTTATTGGGGCATGATTTTGTTTTTGAGTCCCTGAAAAAGTTGGTAAATAAAATTCTGATCTTTCCTACAATAGACTCCAGGTGGCAGATGCTTCAGCACATCATGAATCAGAAGTCAGAATCCATGGTGATGGATAAATGTGTGAAAATTGAGGCAGATCATAAAAAATTCCTTATTGATTATGAGGTCCACATAAAATCTTGCAGAAAAATGAATCTATGGTCAAAGAAAATCAATGATGATTTGGAAGTGCTTGATCAGTTTCAAGAAGATGTTGAGGAAGCCTTTGGGACTGAGGATGAAAAATTTAAAAATCTTTCAGACAGTTTTCAGGATAAGCTATCCCTAGAGAAAAATACTCGGATTCAGTAGGTGAGAGATCTGAATGGGAAGATTAACTATGTTGCTCAAAACTAGAAGGGGGGAAGAGATCTCCGGATTGGGATCAAAGAGAAGCTTGTAAAGAAGGATGAATTGCTGAAGGCTTAGGAAGAGGCCATGAAGGATTAGGCAGAGGTCCTGAAATCTCAAGAAGAAAGGATCACATCCTTGGAGAAGCAATTAGAAGAGGACCAAAAAGAAATGAAGAAGTTGAAAACAATTTTCAAGATGCTAATTCCCAAGGAAAAAAACAAAATATACCACTCTAATCTTTTGTTGTATTTTTCCTTGTACTAATACTTCCAATCATAATGAAATTGTCGATTCTTATCTTGGTTGTATGTCTTTAATGTTTCTGGTACCATATTTCTTTTCCATTCCCTCAAAATCCTTTTGAAAATCATAAAGGGGGAGAAAGGAAAAAAAACTCAAAAGGGAGAAGAAAAAAATTTCTAAGTATAAGAAGAACTATCCCTATGTAAGGGGGAGTTTATTTGAGGGAGAGTAATCATTAAGAAGAATTTCATATTCATAATGAAAATCCCATTCTGAAAATCCATTATACGATCCTTAGAGTTACAAAGCCTAAGGGGGAGTTAGTCGTATTCACCATTGATCATAAACAAAGGGATATGATCTTTAATTACAAGTCTAGAAATTTATTCTAAGTCATTACATTCTTCTTCATAAGGATATTTGTGCTTTCTAAAAAGGGGGAGATTGTTGAGTCAATACGATTTTCTTTATGACTTTTTCCATTCCTTCATTCATGGGGGAGATTGATAAGCATCAGGGTTTCCTTATGACTTGATCACTCCTCTTGTTTTGAAAATCACAAACACCTTATCTTAAGGCAAATTTCATTTTACCATTGTTTCACTTCTATAAGGAAAATTTCCTTCCTCAATGAAATTTACCCTTGACCTAGATTTCATATCATAAATTTTCTAAGTATAAAATTCATATTGTAGTCCAAAACCTCGGAATCATATAATACTTACATATGAGGTATTCTATTTTAGGATACAAATTCCCTGTTACGAACTTTTATGAAGTTCAACTCTGAATTCTGATTATGAACTTATATAAAATTCTAACTATGGATTCTAATGAAGAATTCTGATTACGAATTCTCATTACGAATTCTGATGATTAATTTTGATTACGAATTTTCATTACGAATTCTGATGATGAATTGTGAATACAAATTCTCATTACGAATTCTGATGATGAATTCTAATTATGAATTCTCATTACGAATTCTGATGATAAATTATGATTACGAATTCTCATTACGAATTCTGATGATGAATTCTGATTACGAATTCTCATTATGAATTCTGATGATGAATTCTGATTAGGAATTCTCATTATGAATTCTGATGATGAATTTTGATTACAAATTCTCATTACGAATTATGATGATGAATTCTGATTACGAATTCTCATTACGAATTCGAATGATGAATTCTGATTACGAATTATCATTACGAATTCTGATGATGAATTCTAATTATGAATTCTCATTAGAAATTCTGATGATTAATTCTGATTACAAATTCTCATTATGAATTCTGATAAAGAATTCTGATTACGAATTCTCATTACGAATTCCTTAGAAGAACAGAATATGAATATCTTAGTACTACAAACTCTAAATTCACTTTTACCTACATTCCAAACTTTAACTTTTTCCATTCCGAAATGTTCATTTTATCCATTCCAAATATCAGTGTAGTTATGCTCACACTTGTTTTATTACAAAATTATGTCATGCTTTCAGTTATTGACTAACCGTTGTTTGAGCGACACATGTACAGGTACCTCCAAAATTCAAGGAAGAATTCAACCGTCAGAGGAGGGAGCCAACCGTTGAAGCTTCACCTATAAATAGGTGCTCATTTGAAAGTTTACAAAAACTTTGACAACTGTGTATACATGCTGTTGAAGTGATTTCTAGAGAGAGAGGCTCTTATCAACTCTCAAGATTCGTGCAGAAAGTTTGAACAACTTGTTCAAACTTTGCCTTGTGCAAATTTGCTTTATGCGACTCTGATTGTTGTTGTGTACAATCGAGGGATTCCTAGGATAGGAAGATAGAGGTTCCAACACCTTGAAGTTGAGGGCTTCCTTGCTGAGGAAGAAAGAGGTGCCGACTACCTAATAGTTGAGGGCTTTCAGGGATAACAAGACAGACTCCGATCTTCATATCGAGGGCTTACACTGGTGTGGGTAAGACATACTTTCTTGAAAGTATAAATCAAGGGACCTTTATCCAAGGTTGTTGGATACCATTCTCTTTGGGTTAAAAGACTTATTAATTGTTACTTTTTTTTGTTACAAGTTTTTCCGCTGCATTTTGTATTGTTGAGGAAAGTATACTTTCTTATACCTCCTCATCCTTGTACTCTGATATAGTTAGATTCTATATTCTTTAAGGTAGAATCTTAATCTTTGTAACTTTAGTTAAGTTCCATTTTCGGAATGACTTTTTCGGAATCAAGAAAGCTATTAGAACTCATATAGGTCTTGTGAATTATATTATTTAACCTTGTTAAACATAACCTTCCTCAAAATTTCCTAAGGGAATTTTTAAAAGGTATAATTCACCCCCCTCTTGTATCTGAGAATCTTATTCTTATTTCGATCCTCCGTTTGGAATTATAGAGTATATAATACTCAGTCACATACCATCCTAACACATTTCTATTGAAAAACCCTCTTTTAATCAACCATTTATCATTTTTAGAAAATCCATAATTTAAAATCAACATTTTAAATTCATGAAACTAAACCCCCTTTGAACAACTATTCACCAAGATAACACAATTTCAAAAAAACCATAAATCATCACTAAAGAATTTTTTTCCATGATTTTCACAATAAATTTATTTTAAATAAAACAATTTGAATATACGCCAATAAATTTTGTCTAGAGGAGTTGAGATAGAAGCCTCCTACCTTGAATGTTTTGATGAAACTCGACAATAGACGAAGAATAAACAAGAAGACGGGTTGATTCTCCAAGAATGGCTTGAGTTCTCTTATCCTTGCAAGATCACGACTCAACATTGAATTATTTGGAATCCAAAAACATAGATCTACCCAATATAGGTTCATATATGAGAAAAATGGAGATCAGAGATGTAGATCAATGTAGATCTAAGAAAAGAAGAAAAATCAGGAAAGAATAGTGACATGCCTCAAGAATCAGATCAAGATTCCTAGAAAGCAGCTTAGACCTCTTCCTATATCATGAAAGAAACCATATTTAGCCTTAATTGACATTAAAAAACTTATATATATCTACATGAGGTGTAGATATAAGAAAACTATAAGGAGAGAAGGAGGAGTTTGCAGAAAACAGAAAAGAACCAAGAAGATCGGTACTTACCCCAAGAATCAGGCTTGAAATCACCAAGGGAAGGCTCTAGGATGGCTCCAACTTGTGTAGGGAGGGTTCTACAGCCTTCTAGAGAGAGTAATATCAAAATAGGGTCGTCTTGAAGCCAAAAAGAAATATATAGAGAAAAAATGAGTAAGATCATAGAAAATAGGATCTAGATTTGACCTCTGCGCAAGGTTTGACCACACAGTTTGGGCCAACCATGTATGGATCACATGACCTTAATTTTGGTCCCAACACTCCTTATAAAACCCCCAAACTCTTTAATACTTCACCTTTACCCTTTTTATGGAAACTTATTTTTTATGGAAACATCCCACTTTATGGAAACACCCCACTTTATGGAAACAACCCACTTTATAGAAACACCCCACTTTATTGAAACAAACCACTTTATGGAAACAACCAATGGTATGGACACACCCAAATTTATAGATAATCTCTATATTTTAGAAACTATATATTTTATGGAAACACTCTATTTTATGAAAACTCTCTATTTTATGGAAAATATCTATTTTATGGAAACTCTCAATTTTATGGAAACTCAATCAAAGACACACCATTTAAAATAACATGAGGAAAGGGGTTATGTACCCGGAACCGGGGGTAATACATTATTATATCCATTGGTCTTTCTGTCCTTAGAAATTAGAAAACCCTTTATGGCTAAAAAGATTTCCGACAACTGCTCTTTCATTTCCTTCTCATGTTCCCAAGTCTCTTCTTAAATTTGACCATGTTGCCATAAAACCCGCACTAAGCCGATGATTTTCCCAAGGAAGACTTACTCTTGTCTATCCATGATCTGCACTGGGATATGTACCAATGATGCATCTGGTTCAAGGTCAACGTGATCCCATATGATCACATGGTCCGCATTAGGGTGATACTTTTTCAACTGGGATACATGGAACACATTATGCACCAAGCTAAAATATAGTGGTAATGCCAACCGATATTCCACCTCTCCAACCCATTATAGTATCTCAAAAGGGCCAATGTATCTAGGATATAAATTACCCCACTTCTCAAAATGACACTGTCCAAGCCATGTACAGATCCTCAAGAAGACACGATCACCCAAAACGAATGAAAATGGTCTTCCACAGCGATCTGCATAAGATTTATGATGAATCTGAGCCATCTCCATCCTCTTTCTAATCAACTGGATCTTCTCTATTGTTTCTTGGACAAGGCTTGGACCGATTAGTGATGTTTTTCCCATTTCCACCTAGCATAGTGGAGAATGAAAAGGACGCCCATACAATGCTTCAAACAGAGCCATGTGTATCAAGGATTGATTTATTGTATGAGAAATGAACTAAGGTATATGATCCTCCCATGGACCACAAAAATCCATTACACAAGCCTGAAACATGTCTTCAAATGTTTTTATCATTCGCTCGGATTACCCATCCGTCTGAGGATGATACGCCGTGCTCATAGTCAACTGAGTCCCAAGGTCTTACTGTAAGGATTTCCAGAAATGAGATGTGAACCTCAGATCTATATCTGAGACTATTGAAACTGGTACACCATACCTCTTTACCAATTCTCTAATATATATTTTTGAAAGATCATACACCGTATGAGTTTTATGAATAGAGATTAAATGGGCCGACTTGGTTAGACGATCCACTATCACCCAAATGAAATCGTGTTTTTGGACCATTCTTGGAAGACCAATAACAAAATTCATTTCTATATAATCCCATTTACACACTGGGATGTTCAAATATTGTAACATACCAGATGGTCTCTGATGCTATACTTTAACCTGCCGACAAGTTAAGCACCACGAGATGAACGCAGACACCTTTATTTTCATACCGTTCCACCAAAACTGCGCCTTCACTTCTTTATACATATTTTGTTTACCTGGATGTAAAACATATATCAAATGGTGGTAAGAATGAAGGAGTTGTTCCTAAAAAGCCATAGGTACAACCATCTGATCTCTGAGACACAAAACTGAAACCCCATCAATTTTCCATCCCTCAATGGTCTCCCCACCATTGAGTTTTGAACTCAGAAACAAACATTCTGCATTGGATTTTTATACATCTTTGATCATTTGTACTAAATTAGGAACAAGTGTAGATAAAAATAAAATTGCAACATCACCTATATCTTTACATTCTACATGCATGTCGGCTAAGACCGGTGTCAACTGCCATTCAAATAAAGCTTCTTTCTCCAACTGAGCATATGAATTTCTACTCAATGCATCTTCCAATGAATTTCCTTTCCCTGGTGTGTACATCAAGTCAAAGTAAAAAATTTAGAGATACTTCATCCATCACCTTTTCCTCAGATTCAAATATTGCTGTGAGAAAATGTGTTTCAAGATTTCGTGATCTGTAAACATAGTAAATTTCTCACCAAAGAGATAATGTCTCCATGTTTCCAAAGCATGGATGACTGCATCTAACTCCAAATCATGTGTTGGGTAATTCTTCTCATGCACCCCCAACTACCTTGAAACATAAGTAACCCCATGATCAATTTTTATGAGAACACAACCCAACCCTGATCTTGAAGAATCACAATACACCACATACCCCTATCCTGATTCTGTCAAGATCAAGATAAGTGCCGACGTAATCCGAACTTTCAGTTCCTGGAAAGACTTATAACATTCCATTGTCTATTGGAATGGATCATTCTTCTTTGTAAGAGTTGTAATTGGTGAATATAGTCATGATAAATCATGCACAAATCATTGTTAGTAACCAGCTCTACCAAGAAAACTTCATATCTCAAAAACATTCTTCAGTGGTTTCCAAGAGATAACAACTTCTATCTTTTTAGGATCAACAGAAACGCCTTTCTCAGAAATGAAATGGCCAAGAAAACATACTTTATGTATCTAAAAATCACACTTTGATAATTTTACATACAAACAATGATCTCTCAATATTTGTAACACTGTTTCCAGGTGCACCCCATGATCAGCCCTGGTCTTTGAATTGACCAAAATTTCGTCCACAAACACCACAACAAAAGAATCCAAATATTGTTGAAATATTCTATTCATCAATTCCATAAATACCACTGTTTCATTCATTAGACCAAAAGGAATGACTACATATTCATAGTGTCCATATCTACTTTCGAAATCTATCTTTTAAATATCCTCTTTCTGAACTCTCAATTGGTGATATCTTGATCACAAGTCAATCTTGGAGAACCACTGAGCTCCCCTTAATTGATAAAAAAAATCATCAATTCATGGAAGTGGTTATTTATTCTTTATCATAACTTGGTTAAGCTTACTATAATCAACACACAGCTGAAGAGTTCCATCCGCCTTCTTCACAGACAAAACCGGTGTTGCCCATAGAGACATACTTGGTCGAATGTAACCCTTGATTTATAGTTCCTCTAACTGTACTTTCAATTCATGTAAATCTATTGGTTCCATCCTATAAGACAGAAGGGAAATAGGACTGGTCCCCATAAGGAGATCAATTGTAAACTCCACTTTCCTTAGAGGTGGTAACCCTGAGAAGTTCTTGGGAAAGACATCTAGAAATTGATCCACAACAGCTTGAAAACTATTTTCCTAGATCTATTACAATTATTCCAAAGTCAACAATTCCAATTAGTAAGAGATCATTCCCACCATTGGTTCCAACAAGCTCTTTGCACCCTTCTTTACAATCCTCTCTCCTCTAAAGAGATGCTTGATGTCTTCCTTAGTCATGAAGGTAACTGTTCTCTTATAACAGTCGATCTGAGCCTTGAATGTTGTCAACCAATCCATACCCAAGATTACAACATTTACACCCATATCCAAAATTGAGAAGTCCCATTTTATCTCCATTCCATAAATAGTTATAGCACATTCTCTACACACAAAGTCTTGACATTCTCTTTCATAGAGAGGAGTTTTCAGTTTCAAAACCGAAGGCATCATTTACAATTTTAAACATAGAAAGTCAATAACGCAAGAAGAAATGAAGGAATGTGATGCACCAGTATCAAAAAAAACTTTTGAAAAGGTAGAATACAAAATAATCATACCTCTCACTGTATATGGTCCAGTCTGATAATCAAAAATCATCTGCTCAACTCCATACAATTGATTCTTCGCTAAACTATTCTCCTAATTTCCTTGCTGAGGTTTCCCTGGTTGAGGAGTCATGGTATTTCTAAAATCACCATGGCTAGCTCTGCTCTACTGAAGAGACTAATTCTGCTATCCTTGTCTAATCGAAGCATACGATGCTTGCGATGGCTGAGAAGTGTCTTGAGCACCTGACCTTGGAGCACTGTGACAATAGCACTGAAGATGTCCCATCTTGTTGTAATTATGACATTCTCTAGGTTATTCCATACAATCTCTCTTTATGTGGTCAAGAGAACAACATTGAAAACAACCTGCTTTGCTTTGGGGTTGTGGAGGATGGTTTACTGATCCAACCATCCGGTTCTGATTTCCACTTGCACCTTGGAAATAAGTGTCCCTTTTCTGCTTGTTCCCAATGGTTGAGTTCCCAACATTTCTAGTAGGTATCATCATGCCTCATCCCATAGATCTCGCGATATCACGTTCAGCCACAGTTGCTCGGTTCACCATATCTGTATAATCTATAAAACAAATTACTGCAATCTTGGATCAAATCTCCTGTCATAGTACTGATTCGAAGATGTGTGCCTTCAAAGAGGCACTTTTTGAAACTTCTAGTGCAAAGATTACTAAGTTCATGAACTTAATCGCATACTCTGTGATAGAGAGTCTCACTTGTTTTAGGCTAAAGAAGTCTATCATTTTTGAGATCTTGAACATGTGAGGATAGAATTTTTTGTTAAATAATTCCTCAAAATCCTCCCATGTAAGGACTTCATCCAATTTAGCCTGCACCGCTAAATCCCACCACTAACTTGAAAGATCCTTGAGAATATACATCGCTAGTTTGACCTTTATCTATAATAGTGTGCCGATGAAGTTGAAGATACGATTCATCCTACATAGCCACACCTCCACATTCTCAAGTTCAGAATCACCCCAAAAATCCACACCTCCGCCTTCTCAGGTTCAGAATCACCCTAGAAATTAGGTGGATTCTACTTTATGAACTAGATTGTATGATCCACATGTCATGGATCATTCCTCTAGTTCCCTGTGTCCACAGATTGAAAAGCTTAGACAATACTCTGAACCAGCTCTTAGTTCACATGTGGTTCAGGTGTAACCACATTCTCTGCAGCTTCTTCGGTTTAGTTTTAACGACACCTACCAGGTTCCATTTTCTATACTAATAACAAACTACATTAAACTCACTCTCTAGAAACTATTGGATTTTCATTTCAAATTCTATCACATATACTATCATAACATTGTTTTCCAAAATAACCTTTTTCCCATGTTCAACCATTTTTGAAAACACGTCACATGATTTTGAAAATTAAACCATTTTCAAACTACGATATGCATTCTCTTTTTCAAAATCATTCAATTGAAAACCAATTCCCCATTTTTTTAAAAATTAACACATTTTTTTCACTACATGAATCATTCCTCGAAATGATGTATGCACTCCAAGTGGGAATTCATTCCTCTACTATGAATGTCATGCTCGTCTTAATGGCTAAACCCATGCCAATGAGATTTAAAAATCCTAAAACTCTCTCAAAACACTTATTTACCCAACACCCCAGTAACGCGAAGTTCAACATAAAAGGGTTAGCTATGTAGTTTTATGCTATACATTTCAAGTTTCAACAATCCTACTCCTTTCTAAGATTCCCAGTCAAGGAATAGACAAGAAGGGATTTCATCTCCAAAAATAGGAACATCAATGACAACTTGTTAGGAAAGGACCGAACAAGATGATACCATTTGTAATGACCCGCCAATTCTCATTAGATTGAGAGTACAACGAGTCATTACTAGGCATTAAGTGACATCCCTAAGATGCTAAAGGCTTGCAATAAATACTAAAGGGTTTCAAATACATGTGGGGGATGATTTACCCTTTAAGAAGTAAACCATTAAACCAACCAACCATAATCAAATGTTCACTATATGATGCATCAACGAATGAAATACAACTCAAAAACATCATGTATCTCAAAACCACATCAAAGTATGAAACAACAGAAGAATAACCAAGTATCAAAGTACACAACAGATAAACTACAACAGACTCTCCAAAGACATCAAGACTCCATGCACCACAAGCTCTATGCTCCACAATCTCTGAACAACCCAAACATCACGAGGTAGTGATAAACACATGAAAAACATTACCTTTGTCCTTTTTATGAAAGATAACATCTGAAAAAGCACCAAAGTGCCAAAGTAGGGTGAGTATAAAACTCAGTAGGTTTTCCCCAATGACTTCCCTTCTCACACCACTAGGATAGAAGAGTTAGAAATAATTATATAATATATTTTATTTAAAACAATTTCTCAAAAATAGTTTATAACTAAATATAAACAAGTTTCCAAAACCATTCATTACCAAAAGCATACAAGTGAAATTGAAACCAATTTTCCCAGCAAGATATTTTTCTAGAAAAATAACTAAACGATCTTTAAACCATTTCACACTATCCCTTTTTGTCATACCCAACCTTTCAAAAAATCCATGCAACCAACCATGCATGCTACATTATGACAGTTCCATACTCATGAGTAGTTTCTTTTCAATCTACCAAGTTGTCACAAAGTAATTGTTTCCCATCTTCCATTAACCCTTTGGCACTGAGCACAAGTTCATATTTCAACCAAGCCCCTTATATGAAATTCCCATGTGCCATTAACCCTCTGGAACCGAGAAAAAGGTCATATTTCAACCAAGCCCCATACATGCAACATGAAAACACACCAAATATTTCCAATCATCATTCCAAAACAACCCTTTCAATAAAAACACCTTTTTATTGGAAACTATTACCGTCAAAACCATTTCAATGCCAAAACATTTCAATTCAAAACCATTTCAATAAAACTCTATCTTTATTGAAAACCATTTCTATTGAAAACCCCCTTTTTCATAAACCATTTATAAATTCTAGAAAATCCATAATTTAAAATCAACATTTTAAATTCATGAAACTAATCCCCCTTTGCACAACTATTCACCAAGATCACACAATTTCACAAAAACCATAAATCATAACTAAAGAAGATTTTTCCATGCTTTTAAAAATAAATTTATTTTAAATAAACCAATTTGAATCTATGACAATAAATTATAGAAAAAGTATTCAAGAGAGAAGCCTACTACCTCAATGTTTTTGAAGAAACTTGACAACAAATAAATAATGCACAAGAATATGGGTTGATTCTTCAAGAATGGCCTCAGTTCTATTATCATAGAAATATCACAACTCAACATTGAATTATTTAGAATAAAAAAATGTAGATATAACCACTATAGGTTCAAATATAATAAATAATGGAGATCATAGAATTAGATCTAATAAGATCTAAGAAAGCAAGACAAATCAGGAAAGAATGGTGTCATAACTCAAGAATCAGATCAAGATTCCAAGAAAGCAGCTTAGATCTCTTCCACTTTCATGAAAACACCATATTTAGCCTTAATTGACGTTAAAAAAGTTATATATACCCACATGAGGTGTAGATATAATAAAATGAGAAGGATAGAAGGAGGAGTTTGCAGAAAACGGAAATGAACCATGAAGATCGGCACTTACCCCAAGAATCGGGCTTGAAATCACCAAGGTAAGGCTCTAGGTTGGCTTCAACTTGTGTGGGGAGGGTTCTCCAGAATTCTATGTTGAGTAATCTCGAAATAGGGTCGTTTTGAAGACAAAATGAAATATATAGAGAAAAAATGAGTAAGATCCTAGAAAATAGGATCTAGATTTGACCTCTGCGCAAGGTTTGACCACATGGTTTGGGCCAACCGTGTATGGATCGCGTGACCTTATTTTTGGTCCCAACACTCCTTATAAAACCCCCAAACTCTTTAATACTTAAACATTACCATTTTTATGGAAACATCCCACTTTATGGAAACACCCCACTTTATGGAAAAAATCCACTTTATAGAAACACCCCACTTTATCGAAACAACCCACTTTATGGAAACACCCAATAGTATGGAAACACCCAAATTTATGGAAACTCTATATATTATGGAAACTCTCTATTTTATGGAAGCACTCTACTTTATAGAAACTCTCTATTTTATGGAAACTCTCTTTTTATGGAAACTCTCTATTTTACGGAAACTCTCTATTTTATGGAAACCTAATTAAAGACAAACCATTTAAAAAAACATGAGGAAAGATGTTATGTAACTGAAACCGGGGGTACTAAATTATGAGTAAGCATATTCAACTAAGATGGTTAAGAAAAAGGAAAACATCATTCTTAAATGCACCTTGGTTTTAAAGGAATATTCTATAGTGTTTCCTATGGAATTGTATGGTCTTCCCTTATATCAAGAGGTTGTGTCCTCAATAGAACTTATACTTGAATCTCTTATTATGTCAATGAGTCCCTTCAGAATTATCCTCATTTAAAAAGAATAATTGAAGGAATTTCGATAAAATAATTTGGGAAAGGGTTTTATACTCTCTAGTTCTTCACCATGAGATTAATTGGTCCCAATTTATAATAAATTGATGATCTAAAGCATCAAAATTATAATTATGATGAGATTAATAAGAAAATTATAGAGGTAAACTATCCTCTTTTGTGGATTAACATTATTTTCAATCCATAGAATGGATATAAGTTGTATCAACTAATGTTTCCCTACTAATATTGACTTATCTTAACTTTATAATACATATTTAGTTTTTATTTTATTGGATTTATTGGTGTTATTAAATGTTAACTGGTGAATCTTTATAGAAATATCTGTGAAAAAGAATAAATTGGGAAAAAAATATAGTTAACTAGGATGTTGATCCTAGTAAGGTTAAAACTATAATTTATTCTTAAATAGAGTATTGAATTAAAAAAATCATTATATTTTAAAAAGTTGTTTGCTTTTGGATGAAATCTTTGGGTTTTACCTGAAACACTCTATTTTTTAGGTTAATAAAAATTATTTAAATTATAATTACAGTAATAAATTCATATTTTAGGATTTTGGGAAACCCCATCCACACTTTTTGGAGCTATCATTGTAGTGAAGATTTCTAGAGGAGATGTAAGTTCACTAAATAATAAAGAAAAAAAATGAATCTTGGTATGGTTCATTAGTTTAGAACCATTTATTTATTTTTTTAATTAAATTATTCTTGGAATTTGATTATTTTTAGTCTTCTCTATCATTTTATTTCTATATTATTATTCATCATTGTATTTATATTTATAATATAAATTAATTTGTGTAATAATATCATAAATCAAGCACATAATTTTTGAGATATCCTAGAGAGAAGTTTTATTATCATAAAATTATATCATCAATCCAAAAATAGTTATTAATTTAATATCAAATAACCTTTTTGAAATTATTTTTTTCTTATTGAAAGGGTTCCAATAGTTCAATAATCTTATAAATCCATGAAAGTGATTATCATATATTATTGAGAGATGTTTTAAGATTTAAAGATTATCTCTTCCATTCAAATATACACATGTTTAAATTAGGTAAACCCCTATTGTACACTTATTCTACTTATTTAGAAAAAACCAAGACCTTTAAAATTTTCCAAATATAATTCACGGATTTCAAGAAATATTTGAGAAATGTTTTGATAATTTTTAAAAATAAATTCTTCATACTAATGATTCATATAGTGAACGACATATCCATAAAAAATAACTTAAATATATGTACCTAATAAATCTAGAATCACCTTAATTGGATTCATGGTTTGATAGAAAATCTAGAGATACATTTCAACCAATTATGTATTTTCTCTTTAAATTGACCTACCAAATAAATGTGTTTTAAGAAACATAGGCTATATTTACGATCCTTAGATCAAAAATAAAATTTTGGTTATTTGTTATGTTTACCAGACACTTTCCCTCTCTAGGATTCCATCATGGATAGTGGCGGACAGTGGTGGTGGAATGTGAGGATGGTATAATATATTAATTGGATTGTTTTTAGGAAACCTAACATAATTGGCTTGGTACCCTATGTAATGTTTGATTTATGTGATCTAACGATAGTTGTGTGACCATGTTGGGGTGGGTGGATTTAATTATAACTACAATCATATGATTATATAATCATATAACATCTAGCAAAATGTTGGATGAAATTTGGACCATACATGGCCATTCGAGAAAACAATTGAGCACCTAAGGATGAGGTGAGATTCACATCCAAGGAATGTGGGGGTAGAATTTATCGTCAACTAGTTTTAAGAAAGGATTAGTCACACATGGGGCATGTGGAGCATGTGATTTTGGAAATAAAAATTTGGGTTTTCTTTACTTAATACCCAATACCTAATGGAACCTTTTTTGGGTGATACTAGTGATATTTGATAAATTAATTATGCAAATGATGTTAAATAATTTTGAAAATTATTATTATTAAAATAAATAATAATTTGGAAATGATAATAACATAGTAATGAGATGAATGGATTAAAATTTCTCACTAAGAATTAATTTAACGAATGAAATGAATTCATTTTTTTTGAATTGGAAAAGAGTATATTAAAGCTTAGTTTTATGTGGAATAATATTAGTTAATAATAATATTTTATAATGGAATATAAGTTATAAAATTTATGAGGTGTTGTGAATAACAAAGAAAGGTTTTGATCTAAATATGAAAATTTATAATTGATGAGGATGAAAATTGATTATATTAATAAAATGATATGATGGAGAAAAAATATTAATAATATATAAAGGAGAATCCAATAAAATACTGCTTCTTTTTCCTTGAAGGTTATCTTGATGCATTGAAAATAATTTTTTATATTCTAAATGTTGACATGATAATTTATTACTCGAGGTTGAGTGGAATAAATAATGTTGGTGGTTTAAAATATTATGATAAAATGATAAATTTTCATGTATAATAAAGGAATGAAATCATTATAACTAATTAATGGTTTACAAGGTAACATTGTAACAAAATTTATAGTGATTATAAAATTCATTATGATTAAATAAATTTTATGTAAAGGATTGAAATCAATGGGAATGATGTTATTATTGAATTTTTATTAAATAGTCCATTTTGTATAAATAATTTAATAAAAAATAATCATCATATGGTTTATCATAATTATTAAAAATTGATTAAACAGTACAATTTAATTACTTAAATAAATGGTAAACACTAAAGAGGAACCCAATGATAATATAATTGTGTTTTCTGGGTTATATTTTAGTAAACATAATTATATATATATATATATATATATTAATGATTGGAATTTATTTTGATCAATAGATATAGGTGAAGGGGATTAATTATAAAAATATGTTAATAATGACTAATGTTATGATCCATTAAATAAAATGAAGTAACGAGATTACTAATGATAGGGTAATATCATCCTGATGATGAAATACCATCTTGATGGTGTATCAGTATTTAATAAATGTCTTTTAATTTATGATAAGATAATGAAGAATTATGTAAATAAATTTATAAATTAAAGAATAAAAAATATTTATAATAAAGATTCAAATAATCGATGATATTGTTTGATAATATATTGGTAGTAATTTGGGTCATTTTAACTAATGTATATATAGCTCATAATGTCTATATTGATATTAACCAAGATTGAGAATTTATAAAACAATCATGATGACATGATGTGGTTTATATGATGTGAATGATAAGAATTAATTAAAGAATTATCAAGGAATCAGATATGTCCAAGAGTATGTGATGATTATTTTATAATGTGAAAAAATGTGTCAAGGTCAAAGATGCTCCTTGATTTTCCTAAAAGTGGGAGTGCAATCCCTGATTGTTGAGCTGGGGATCCAAATCAAATTTAGGGGAAGGTCTTTCACCCTCAAATCACTCACAACCTAGTCATTATAATGGATATAGGGTGATAATAGACATGGATAAGTACAATTATTTTTTTTCGGCACACTTCTAATTATAGAATAAAGTTTAATAGGGATGGTTCATGCAATCTTGGAGCTATTAGATGGGTTGGACTAGTTTGGGATATATGAGGCTCAGTGGTGTTATCATTTGGCACATTCTATGGTCTATGGAACTTTCTAGAAACTAAACCTAAATATATGTTATGAATAATTATCCTATGAATGTTTTATAACATTTTTATGGATGAGGTGGAGAAAAATTCTACTTTTGTACAAAAATTAATTACAAGAAATATAGACTCTCACTGGTCTATTATATACCAGATAAGATCATAGAAGAATCTATTGAATGTGGAGGTGGAAATTTATCATACTTGTGGGAAAGGAATAGTTAAGAGGGTAGTATTTCATATAAATAGATACATGAAAATCCTATGATAGTTTATTTCTATGTAGGGTCTTTACCCATGATTTTATAAACATTATTATAGAGTATTATGTATGGATTCATCATTTCATACGACCTTTATATTTTGGGTGTACTATTACCATTTTATAAAATATTTAATTTTGACTGAGTGTGAGAAATGTGTTGGTATCCTATTATGGTTATAAACATGTCATAAAGATAATATAGAATCATGTATAGATGATATGGATATCAAGAAATAGATTATGACCATGTTAAGAATTTTTAGGTGATAATATAAGACTAGCATGTTCTTTTTAGGAGGATGGTTAAGAGTTAATCATTGTGAGGCTACGATCCTCCTGGATGAATGATCAAGAATCCACGTGTTTACTTGTGTGATATCTCCTCACTTCTTATTGTGATATAACTTTGAGGATATGTGATTTAACTATGATATGTGTGATGAAATTATATAGATAACATATGTTAGTGATGATAGTGTAGTAATGTATTTATGATTATCCCCACCCACTGACCTGGGTTAGAGGCAGATGAAAACATCTGGGAAACTCTTCATTGTTCACCAATTGACTAATGTTAATGTTAGAAATTGTGTTTTAGAAATTACTCTCCATATCTTATCACTCATATTGTAAACTTGGGAGGGTGAATATTTCAGAGCAGGAATAGGGTAAGGTACTCCATTGATTGAATTATTATCAACACGGTGTGCGTCACCCATATGTTTGATATAGTTAGGTACTACCCTAGTGATTAGGCCATGGGTCCTCAATCTTAGGAACAAGTCTCAAGTACTCCCTTGATCATTACATTAATGATAATGCACTATTCCCCTATGCGATTAATGGAGTAAGGAAACCCCATGAAATGGGGTGTGGATCCTCCATTTTTGGGGTTGGTACAACCTAAATCGGTGTATATCTCCTTAGATAGGTGAGGGTATTCCATATATGAGTAACTTAATCCCTTAAAAATGTATATTTACAACTCAAGGTAAATTTACCTATTTTAATTAGAATATTAATATGAATTTTCCAAGGTAAATAAAATTGAATTCTTTATCATGGGGCATTTCAAAAGCATGAATTTGGTGAAGCCTAAGTGGATTCAATAATATATGAACTATAAATTAGTTGGATTAGTCAATTGTGTCATGTTTCCTATTATATACACAACTATTTTCTTGATAATTCACATAGTTCTAGTTTTATAAGGGGGTCGATCCACTTCTAGGGATGACCATAATGGGTTTTATTACTCACCTCTATATTCTTGATTGCTAACTAACTATGTAGTAACAACTATATCAATTCCTTGAAAGTGAACAGGGTCATGAAACACATTAATTGGATTTTCTTTAGATCATATCCACAAGGATGAAAAGTTCAACTCACTAATTAAGTTTACAGGTTTGATCATGCAAATATAAGTGATGGTGTGTGTATTAATTATAAATCCATGTAATAAGTAGCATGAAAAAAACACCAGTAAGGAAAAAATATTGATGAGATGAGGATTATAGAAGCATTGCATTAAACATTTTAAGAATAAAATGAGAAAACAATGGGGTTTTGGGATATATTTTGTTACTTCTTCTCATACATGAATTTATTGGTGATTTCCTATAACACTCACTAGTCATTTATAAATCCACTATAAAGTTAATCTTAAGATTCTTGGTAAAATTATAGGTCCATATGAGGTTTCATTTTAGAACTACACAAAGATCATTAATCCCTTTATATCAATGATTATTGTGTTCCTTAGTCTCTTAGGGAACGATCGTGACTTTGAGGTTTAAGTCTCTTCTTTAAGCCCACAATATTATATTTCAACTTTCATTCCTTTACCCTCAACCAATTTTTAATCTATTAGTTGATTAGGATATACAATAATTAATTATAGAAGTTGAATATGGGCATAATTTTATTTATTAAATAATTTAGAAATAACCGACAACTAAACCTCCCCCTTCCCGAATAAGAATTTATCCACACATTATCAGGATATATAATCAAAACACATTAAAAAGAAATAAGATTCTATAATTATCGTTCGTATAACTTCCTCTAATTACCTAAATCTCCAAGACCCTCTATCTCTTTCTCTATCCAGTTAATCCTTTTTAGAATCTTAAATCCACCTCCTCTTATATGTGATCCTCTTTAAGTATTTAATATCCTATATTGTGATAATTTCACTTGGAAAATGAGTATTAATATCATTCCACATGGATAAAGTATTTCACTTAAACTGGTTAAGCTCCACTATATTTCCCATGTGGATTATTTTTTCTTATCCAAGTATTATATTCCATTTATCACTTTGATCAAGGATTATCCAAATTTATTAAATAGGTATTTATAAAGATTATTTTTGGTCCCCTCAACCCATAAATGTGATCCATCTAGAATATACATTAATTATTTGCCCTCAATTCTTGATATTTATTTCTTCCTTCCTGATCAATAAGTGTTTAGAGTAATTTTCCATTTATTTGGGCCACACAAGCTCATCTAGACACATTTTTACAAGAAACAGATTGAAATAATGCATGTTTAGAAATGAGAGCCTTCAAAATGAACCTAAGTTAATGAAGTATTTATTGTAGCCTAAAATTACAGTGAATCTACAACTATTATATCCATAATCCAACACACCCTAAGAGGGTTGGGGCGAATTAGGGTGTATATTTATTTTCACCTTTAAGATATTTTTCTTTGGTTAGTAAGGGAAACACAAATCTTCTACCCTTTATTTATGTAAATGATATTTAAATAAAGGAAAATAAATAAATATACATGAGGTTTTTCTTGGTTAAAAACTAAGGGATAATCCAAGGGGCATACTTCGATAGTGTGTCAACATACTAGAGAATAACACTATCCATTAAAGGTGTAATGAAGTTTTAGGAATGATTCCCTATTAATACAAGGAACACTTCCTACACTTGGGTCTTTTCACACTACCTTGATTCATGGATTTTCAAAAATAAAAATGGAATGTAGATTGATTACAACAATTTTTTTTATTGAAAAATAACAACACTAAAACCTTCAAGGGTGTTATTTCTTTTCTTCATCTTCTACCTTGATTTTAGATCTTCCAAATAATGTATCACATAAGTCTTTCTTATTTTATTCATCACTACAACTCTAGAAACATGTTTATTATTCTTATTCATTGAAAAAAAATCAAAGATATTTACCACATTTTTAATACGGAAACTCTATAAAATTAGTGTTGAAAATAATACTCTTAAATTATTCACGATCTTCACAATATCCTTTAAAAACCATGGTCTTCATTCTCCCACAATATCCAAAAGGTTATATAACCAACTTTGACCAAATTATAAATCATATATTATAATTCATAACATGAATTTTAATCCATGTGGCTCATTCAAATACTCCATGGAATCATGCATACTTTGTGATGTGAATCTATAAATCATGACACAAAAATGATTCCTATTTTTATAGAAGTAAATAATAAAACATTAATATTTTTTAAAAAATTATGAAACTCACAAAGGTTTCCAAAAAATATTATTCATATTGGGAAACTCCAGGTTTTTTCTATTTTATAGCCTGAATAATTATATTATATGTTAACCCAGAATATTACATATCACTATGATGCACCATTAATTTTCCAATTTTTTGAACTCTAAAGAAAATATATTATAAATCATACAATGATATTACATATCCTATGAATATCTCACCTTTTCAATAATTTAGTTGCTTCCCCAATAATATATCAAACAACTCCTCAAAATCTATTATACATATAGGTGTATGTCTTACCTTTATAGTAATCCAACAACCAGAAGAATATTATGATTGAATTGAATATACTATGTATCATTAGATGTGTTTTCCATTTTCCAATTTGATTTTAACTCCAATAAAAAAAATATTATTCATGGTCTACATTAGCCACATTATTTGGATTCTAGAGATAATATCATTTTCATCAACTTTAATGTATTATGAATCACTATGAATCTCACACATTTTTCAAATATGCCTATTCCCAGAATATATTACATATGAAACAGAAATATATTATATATCACCCCCTTTAATGAATCTATACAAAACCCATGAATAATATATTAGATATCATTACAAATATGTTACTCATTATTCTGAACACCAGGTTTTTTTTATTTTCACAATTTCTAGAATACATTACATATTCAGGTAACCTTATAACATTTTAAAATTATCATAAATATGCTCAAAACAAATTTTTTCATATTTCTCTAGAATTATTTGAAAACCATTCTAGGTCCATCCAATGATGCTCCAATACCCTTTAAATTAGGAATAAATATAATCAATCCCTTATCTTCCAATCTAAAACACTAATTCTTTCAATTAACAATAAATTATTCTAATTGAAAATACATCCAATGATATAATCAATGATTCTAACATTCACCCATTTTGGTTTTTTTAAATTCCCTATCAATTCCTTGTTGTGTTGTCTAGTCTGTAACAAACTATTCTACAGTCCCATCTACCCCTATATTTATCTCTCTTATGCCCCCTTATTTTATTCTTTCTCTTTGATAATAGAATTCAAATAATATATCACTATTTTAGTCTTGATCACAACCAAGTCTTAAAAACAACAAAAATTACAAATAAAACCAAGTAACAAGCCATCAACCAAGTCTTTAAGGCTATTTGAGTCAATTCCCATTGTATAGAACAAGATAGAGAATTTAATTCCCATAAAGTTATACATATAATTTATATAAATCCTTCACACTTCCACTATCCTTTCTTAAGGATATTATATCCCCTTTCTCCTTGAATTAAAAGGATATAAGAACCAATAATATATATTTAAAATCAAAGTGAAGCATTACTTATAATATAGATATGGGAAATTCAAAAACCTCCTCAAACCAAGGGAGGTGATTAAAAACTAGGTTCAACTGGTGCTTCTATAATGTTAGAGTAGTCAAGGGATTAGTCACGATATCTACCACTTAATTATTAGTCATAACCAAATCCATCCTAATTAATCCTTGCTATATATTTTAATTAATGATATGATATTGAATTTCAATGATTTTAGTTTTTTCAACAACCTGAGTTTTAAAATTAGGTACCGATCCTTTTAACTTTTGGTTAAACCATTGTTGAGGTTCTTTTTTGGATTCGACCCTATGCCAATCCATAGAGAAGTTGGGAAGTTTTTGGAAAGAAAGAGGCAGGAGGGTTGTTGGTTGGTTTCAAGCCAATTACACACCATGTAATTGGAATACATGATGTGTATCAATTACATGAAGTGTAGTGGTCTAGAAAGAATATTTCATGATGTGTAAAAGGTTTTTACCAGTTTCGAATACCATGATATTTACATGAAATTTAAAGAATTTACACACCATGTAAATTAACAATTATTTTCATAAAGAGTCATGGCCTCTATTTTTGATATAAATCCTCAACTACTACATCATCTCTTATACTAGAGCACCCAAGGAGTCCAATACATAAGATTTGGTGCTGTTTCGCAATACGAACTCCATTTTTTCCACCTTCAGTCTTGTTGGAAGTGTGCAAGTATGATATTATTTAATATTGTGACATTATTAATTTCTCTTATCCTCAATAGATTTATTTAGCTGTAGACTCATATTCCCTATTTTTAGGTTGTTGATATGTTCTTCTATTTTCTTCTGATCCAGGACAAACTAAGGGTTGATACTAGATTAAGAGAGTACCATAGGACTAAGGTAGGTGGTAAATGAATTTTACCTAAAATTATCAATATCTATAAACTTATTTTGTTGTACACTATAATGACTCGACCCTAATTACCCAAATTTGGTGCATTATTACATAACATTGGCATGACCACAAAAGATCAAGTCTCGAAAGACTGATTAGTTTAGTAGCCTTGGAAGTAATAGATACATTCATAAGTTTTACATTACATTATAAAATGAAAAACTACATAAAAATTGTTTCCATATACCACACTCATATCCCCTTATACTATCCCTGAAGGTCAGTCATAAAATACTTCTTCGCATCCTAGGAAAAATAAAACATAGAAAGAAATGAGCTCAGATGCTCAGTAAGAATAACAATATAGCGAAAACTTTCATAAATATGCATAAACATTTAAGGCAATGTATAGGACTAAAAAAATCCATTTAAACATGAACTTCAGCATAATATGGAAAAGATAAAATCAAATAATTCCATTTACTTACTCACATGGATATCCTAATAGTTGAATAATCACATTCAATATCAATAGCCACTTTCATAATGATGGAATGCATAATGACAGACTTTCATAACCACATAGTCAAGGACTTGTTCCAAGAATACAATATAAGATTTTCTCAAGGCCTTCTACCAATAAACTAGTTTGTCTCATGAGACCTACCAATGCATCAAGGAGCTATAACAGGCTCCACCAGTCACTTACTATGTCCAATGTATTCCTCATATGAAAACGTTTAAACATAACATAATCATTCATATTAAAACAAGAATACAAAATGTCAATAATTTATCCATAAACCATGAATGATGTAAAATTAACACATCTACAGTCAAACATATCACAAAACCTTCAATACAATATGTATGTTTTGTGTCATAATAAATCAAATTCAAATAAGCTTAAAATCCATCAAAGGATGTTGACATAGATGAAATCAAAACCTTTTTAAAGAAATATATATTTCTATTTTGAAATCATTTAAGAGTCACATAATTATAAATAAAACATTTATTTTGATTATATTCTTATAAGCTTTTAAGGGAATCTTTGATGATGTTATAATGGAAGAAAATAGACGCACCCACCGTATAATTTAAAAAAACATTATTACCTTATTTTTGTCAAAAAGGACACAAAGTACCTTGTTTGGAAAATAAAGAAAAGATTATTTTAAAAACATATAAGGTCAAATAAGGTTATAAATGACTTTAGACCATTCTTTAGTAAATAGTAAAAAAGTTTTGAAATATATTTTTAAGAATCATGGATGTGGATGGTAAAGAGGTCCTATAAGATAATTACGTATAAACAACCACAGATAATGAATATATTGTGAAATTAACCATTACCTTGTACTTTTTCTTGGTCGATGGTAGGTTAAACTCTCGTATAATGATGAAATAATTTTTATTAAATTAGACAAGAATCATATACACTAATAGGATATCATATATGATCTTTTAACATTTCTTTGTTAATAATATCTTAGTAGTATCATCGTTTCGGGTGTTAACTGATTCATTTTCCTTTTATGATTTGTTATATAAGTAATTTTTGTTGTGGATATGATGTATATTATTCATATTCAGAATGATATTAAATCTTTAAACATTATTTTTAATCATAAAATTAAAATTAGTCTGGAATGGATACGATGGGGAATGAATCTCATCGCGTTCATGGAGATGGTAATCCGTACGTATGCACGAGCGACAATATCATTCTTTTGATATTAAAATAATTTATAATTGGATGGTATATCATGTATACAGAATCATTATCATGTTATATTTATTATTTAAATCAATTAAACATCATTATTATACCCATCCAAATAATAATGTATTGAATAACAATTACACCACGACGTGGAGACGATAATCCGTTCGTACGCACGTATAGTGACATGTCATTCAAAGGATGGATAGAATAATGAATATGGTTGTAACATATTTATAATAACACAAAATTATATAGATGATACTGTATTAATTATTTTATAATGGAAATAACAAAGAAAGAGGAAGTGGAAGGAGAAAGGAACTTGAAAGAGGTGATGAAATATTTACCTCTTCTTTGGGTTCTTCCTTTTGATTTGATCAAAAAGGCTCCTTAGGATGTCTTTATGACTAAATTAAGGCCTCTAGGATGAAGGGAGGATAGTTGAGAGGGTATTTTGGTAGGGTTTGTCTGAGACAAATGGCTTTGAATGTGTGAATTAGAGAGAAGGGGGAGTGCCCTTTTATAAAAGGGGTGAGGGGCACCTTAGGGAAAGCTAGAACTATTATCTTATAATAAAATCATTTTCGGTTTATAATGGCTCCAAAATAAATTATTTAAAGGATAAGGTGGGGATGGGTTGAAAACCACTCAACCAATAGGTTTTAGACAGGTTTGGGTCACTATATTACCTTTATCTTTTAGATTTAACTCTTACTTAAATAGTTTGACATTACCATGTCTCTTTGTATTTTTATATTATATGGTTAATAAAATTACTATATACTTCCAATCTAACCCCAAGTGGTTAATTAATTATAAAAATATCATTATATAATCTTTTGGATTATACTTAGATTTTTAGGAATAGAATATCAATTAATAATATAATATTTGTTTTAAAAACTCTTTTATGTCAATTTTGACACTATTTGGTATTTTGTTTTAGATAAATTCATAACAGCATTATTATTTCAAAAACAATTCATATAACCAACCCTAACATGTAATATTAACCTATAAAATTTGTTTAATTCATAAAAAGTCTCAAATTACATTTTTTGGATATTTAAAATATCAATTATTTTAATATTTCATTAATTAGGTAATTACTACATCATCATTGTGTCATAAATAAATTAAATTATTTAATGTCTCAAAAATATAAATAAAATACCATTATGTATGAAATAATTCTAGTTTTCTAATGAATATTTATATTAGAATTTATCTTATGTGTAACACTGTATTAAAAATGGTTTATTTATTAAACTTTGAGTTTAACACTTTTAACTCCTCTTTGAATGAAATAATAATAAATGTCCTAATCTAATCCAAGTGGACCTAAAGGATAATATTTTCTTCATAAGATTTTTTTGGTCGAATTATACTTATCCAATAGAATTAGGATATTTTTTAGGGTAATGATAATATCATTTTTACCTTTAATTACCATATTTACTTTTAACCGTGGAAAATAAAAGTAAAAAGTTACTATTCACCCAAAATTATTTTAATCTTATTGAACCTCATTTTTCTTACTGATATCAACCGTGTCTCATATTTTTGAAATTCCACTCACAGAAGTGGTAAAATTATGTTTTATGTGAATTAGCAAATTCTGATAGGAGGTGGGTAAAAGACGGTGAAAAGTTCAATAAAATTTTTATATATAAAAAATTATTATAAATTGACTCCAATGAATTACTTTGAAATTATATAGGTATTATGTATCTATTTTGACCTAAAATAAATTTAAATAAAATAAATAATTATTTAAATAAAAAGTCAGTTTTAACCAATAACTCAGTGTTTTTCAATATTCATCAAATATTGAATGTTTTCAGAAAAATACCAAAATTTCACCCTAATATAATTTTGATATTATGAATTTAAAAATTAATTCTATTTTACCAATTTAAAAACATATAAGTTGCATTAAATAATTTATAATTAATTCCCGTTGTCAAAACCAAAAAGTGTATTTTTAAGAAATAATAATTATCAAAATATTAACACTTGTTTACGTCCAATTTTAAATTGAAATTACTTACAATGACCATCATTGGATTAAATGGTAAAAATATAATCTAATTATACTTCTAAACCATTAAAATTTATAATTAAATTATTTTTATTAAAAAATTTGTTTTCAGTTAAAATATAGTATTTTCACTATTCACCCAAATATGAAAGTTATCAAAAAAACAACAAAAATTTATTGAAACTAAATTATTATGTCCTGATTCTAAAGAAGAAGTTTATTTTTTCAAATTTAATATATAAAATTTTCAAATATTGGATTTAAAAAGGGTTCTCCATTAAAAGGTGGTAAAATTGCATTTTTTTGAAAAATAATTCTTTTATCTGAAAAAATTTATTTGTTCTTACATTATGTCTAAAAAACTCATAATATGGATTCTAAAATTATAAGGATTATATAAAGTTCAAAATTCAGTTAATACTATTCATAATTGCTTTTGAACGACTAGTTTGGTAAGTCGTGATGCGCTTGAACTCAGTGTTGTGTGTAGTGCAAGTTATTGCATTACTTTGAAGAAATAACGTACTATGAAATCTTTAGGTGTTACATTCTTCCCTCCTTCAATAAATTGTATCCTCTTAATTTGAAATTGTTCTTCTAAAATAAAAGTTTAAAAATAGAAAATACCTTTGTGGGAAAACCCATATCGGAAATCGGGTTAATAAAATTTAGTCTTAATAAGAGGAAATGAGGAATGAAAAATTCACCGCCAAATTATGATCTCGATTAGGAGAACATTGGTGGAAATTAGAGGCATATAATTGGAAGAAAAGTGTAAATATTTATAGGGAGTGATTGAGGTAATCATTCATAAATAATTGTAGAATTGAGGGCCTCAAAGCCATCAATCTATGATGATTTAAAATATCATCTGTTCAACAAAACATAAGGTATTAGGATAAATCATTTTTAGTTTTAATATCCCTTACCTAAAGCTTAAGAATTAATTTATTCATAGAATAATAGAATAAAAAAATATATACTTGACAAGTATAGTTCCATCCTTTAACTAAGTTCTACCACAAACTCATCTGTCACTCTAAAAGATAATAGAACTCAAAAAATATATTCTATTTATCCTATTCATATAGGGTTCCAAAAAAATGAATTTATAATTAATCTACCAGACCTTAAAAAAACTACATTATTCAATCCAGGACATCATGTGGGCCAGTGGTAGGTGATACACCCTTGTCGCCCTTCGATTGCGGGTTCAAGTCTCACAGCCTTGCCGAACGTGACAGGTTGCCGCCCGACCTCTAGGTTGTCCTGTTTATGGAAATCCAAAAATAATCTCAAACTAGACTTATCCAAAATACTTCTATCCAAACTCATAGTCCAAATTTTTTAAGGAAGGTAAACAAAATGATGATCCTTTTTTCCATGTAATAACATATGAACACCATCATCATGTATTCTTTTAAAACACTGGAACATCCTGAATTACCGTAAAACCTTATTGATGATATTCATTATCCCTTATTCCTTATAGAATACTGGATATACTCCTTCTATCCAAAAATGTTGTAAACTCCAATATTGATGGAATATACAAATCATTAATCAGTATTAAGGTATTCAAGAATATCTAGTATAATTTATCCTAATCAATCATGTATTATTCCAAAATCACTACCTCAGTATAAGAAACATATTATGGTTTATCTTTCAACCATATATTTTCCAAAAATTTAACCTACTATTGAGTCACTTTTCTTGGTTCCACACAATCTCCAGTCCTTAATGAAATAGTACTGCAGTATAATCCTTATATACTCTATAATTATTATAACATGTACATCATTAATACAATACTCAAATGACACAATACTTTAATAACAACGTAAGAAATATAATCATTCCTCTTCATCCTCAGTAGTATCATAAATTTATTATTATCCAATAGCATTATTTGGGGTATACTTTAATGATTCAGACATTGATTCATGTAGTGTCCCAACTCCTTGCAGATGAAGCATTGTACATTTGAAACCTTTTTATTACCCTTGAAATCATGTAATTGGTGTCCTTTTTCTCCACACTTATAACAAACTCCCATTCCCTTCAAGCATTTACCAAGGTGATTCTTTCCAAAGTTATCACATATGGGAAAATCCTTCTTTTCCCTCTTCCCTTTATCCATCTTTCTGTCTTCCGTCTTTTTCTTCTCTTACTTCCCTTAAAAGCCATAGGACTCAGAGAATTATTTACTTATCTTAGTAACACATGATACTATTTATTCATATGTTGAGAATACATGGGAGACTATTTCCCTTCAAAATGTTGGCTTAATAATGTGAAATATATGATTGTTCTTACTCTTTGGATCATATGTATTGCTATAGTTCACATTACTTCTATTGGGTGCCATTTCTATATAATGGAATACACTAGGCCAGTTTATGAATTGCAATGAATAATTACAAACTTGTAAAATACCTAACGTAAATTGAACAGTTTATGGATATAATCCATAATCAAAAAAAAAATATTTTCTTTGAGAAGTTATATACTCGTATTTCCTTTATAATGATTTGTAAATAAAATGATAATTATCCTAAGCATATCCCCTAGGAGTGTCGTAACAAAGAGTGTAGCAAGGTCCGTTGTCGTACACCCGTTCCCATTCGAGTCTAGCTCAAATCGATGTTTTCAGGTTTTTGCCCTAGGTACATCTATGCCAGAGTCACCTCTACCTGCTCGTATCCAGACAGGGATATATTGCTTGGAAAACTCACAAAATATTTACTATACCAAAATTCTAGGAAGTTCTTTTATACTAATCCTCAAGGTTTATCTTAGGGCTATGTGCTCTAATCAGAGTTTATCTAAATATAGTTTCCAAGGTTTGTACTAAACTTCCTCTGATACCAACTATAACGCCTCGACCCCAGTGACCCAGAGACAGTACATTATTACATAACATTTGCATGATTACAAACGATCAAGTCTCGAAAGACCGATTAGTTTAGTATCCTTGGAAGTACTAGAATCATTCATAAGTTTTACATTACATTATAAAATAAAAAACTACAACAAAATTGTTTCCATATACCTCACTCATATCCTCTCAGAATATCCCTGCAGGTCAGTCATAAAATACTTTTTCGCATCCTGGAAAAAATAAAACATAAAAGGGGTGAGCTCATATGCTTAGTAAGGATAAAAATATAGCGGAAAATTTCATAAATAAGCATAAACATATAAGGAAATGTATAAGACTAAAACAAAATCATTTTCAACTTTAACTTCAACATAATATAGCAAAGATAAAATCAAATAATTCCATTTACTTACTCACATGATTATTCTAATAGTCGAATAATCACATGCAATATCAATAGCCACTTTCATAAAGATGGAATGCATAATGCCAGACTTTCATAACCACATAGTCAAGGCCTTTTGCCAAGAATACAATATAAGATTTTGTCAAGGCCTTATGCAAAGACACTATTTTGTCTCATGAGACCTATCGATTCATTGAGGAGCTATAGCAGGCTCCAACCGTCACTTACTAAGTCCAATGCATTCCTTATATGAAAACGTTTAAACCTAACATAAACATTAGTATTAAAAATAGAATAATAAATTTCAATAATTTATCTATAAACCATGAATGGTATAAAATTAACACATCCACAATCAAACATATCACAAAACCTTTAATACAATATGAAAGTTTTGTTTCGTAATAAACCAACTTCAAATAAGCTTAAAATCCATCAAAGGATGTTGACATAGATGAAATCAAAACCTTTTTAGAGAAATATATCTTTCTATTTTGAAATCATTTAAGAGTAGCATAATAATAAAGAAAACATTTATTTTGAAAATATTCTTATAATCTTGTAAGGGAAGCTTCGACGATGTTATAAAAGTAGAAAATAGCCACACCCACTGTATAAGTTAAAAAAACATTCTTACCTTATTTTTGTCGAAAAGGTCATAAAGTACCTTGTTTGTAAAATGACGGAAAGATTCCTTTCATAACATATAAGTTAAAATAAGGGTATAAATGACTTTAACCCATTGTCTAGTAAATAGTAATTTTTTTGAAATACATTTTTAAGAAGCATGGATGTGGATGATAAAGAGGTCCCAGTAGATAATTACGTATAAACAACCTCGAATAATGAGGAGATTGTGAAATTAAACCTTACCTTGTATTTTTCCTTGGTCAAGGGTAGGTTAACCTCCTGTATAATCATGAAATAATTTTTATTAAATTATAAAAGAATCATATACATTAATATGATATCATATATGATCTTTTAACATTGCTTTGTTAATAATATCTTAGTAGTATCATCGTTTCGAGTGGTAACTGATTCGTTTTCCTTCATATACTTTTTATGTAAGTAATGTTAGTTGTGGATATGATGTATCTTATTCATATTAATAATGATATTAATTATTTAAAAATTATTTTTAATCATCAAATTAAAATTAGTCTTGAATGGATATGATGGGGAATGAATCTCATCACGTTCGTGGAGATCATAATCCGTACGTACGCACGAGTGACACTATGATTCTTTTGATATTAAAATAATATATAATTGGATGGTATATCATAAATAAATAATCATTATCATGTTATATTTATTATTTACATCAATTATACATCATTATTATACCCATCCAAATAATAATGTATTGAATAACAATTACACCACGATGTGGAGACGGTAATCCGTTCATACGCACGTATGGTAACATGTAATTCAAAGGATGGATAGAATAATGAACATGGTTGTACCATATTAATAATAAAATCAATGTATATAGAAGATACTGGAGTTATTATTTTAGAATGGAAACAATAAAGAAAGAGGAAGTGGAAGGAGAAAGGAACTTGAAAGAGGTGATGAAAAATTTACCTCTTCTTCAGGTTATTCCTTTTGATTTGATCAAAAGGGCTTCTTAGGTTGGATTTCAGACTAAATGAAGGACTCTAGGATAAAGGGAGGACATTTAGAGGGTATTTGGTCTAGGGTTGGATAAGCCAAATGGATTTGAATGTGTGAATTATAGAGAAGGGGGAGTTCCCTTTTATAAGAGGGGTGAGGGGTACCTTAGGAAAATCTAGAAATATTATTTTATAATAAAATCATCTTCAGTTTCTAATGGTTACAAAATGAATTATTTAAAGGCTAAGGTGGGGATGGGTCGAAAACCACTCAACCAATAGGTTTTAGATAGGTTTGGGTCACTATATTAACATTATATTTTAGATTTAACTATTAGTTAAATAGTTTGACATTCACCATGTCTCTTTGTATTTTTATATTATATAGTTAATAAACATACTATATACTTTCAATCGAACCCCAAGTGGTTCATTAATGATACATATATCATTATATAAGTCTTTTGTCTGAACCTTATATTTTTATGAATGTAATATCAATTAATAATATAATATTTGTTTTAAAATCTCTTTTATGTCAATTTTGACACTATTTGGAATTTTGTTTTTTCTAAATTTAAAACATCATTATTAATTCAAAAAAAAAGTCATATAACCAACCCTAACATGTCATATTAACCTAGAAAATTAGTGGAATTCATAAAAAGTCTCAAAGTACATTTATTTGGATATTTATAATATAAATTATTTTAATATTTCATTAATTAGGTAATTATTGCATCATCATTGTTGTTGGGCGGAGTGGATACTCAAGAGGGGGGGTGAATTGAGTTCCAATTAAAATTTCTGTTAAAAAATTCTAGTATTAAAATCCCCCAAATTAAAATGGCCCAGTCAATTAAGGCAGTAGAGATATAAGTGACTTATTGTTCAACAGATTTCTCAAAGGTTGATTACTCCTTAGTTGAATCAGTATGAGAAATAATTCCACTTTTGAAACAAGTTTACTAAAAGAATGACATATACACACTAACCATAACTAACTATCATAGTAAATGTAAAAATAGATTTTTGTCTTTGCTAATATAAGCACAACGGATAAATGTAAAACAGAGTAATGGAAAGCTGAACACAACAATTTAAACAAGAGGTTCGGTCTTAAGTAAAGACATAGTCCTCTACACTTGGTGATCACCTACCACAAAGAAATTATATTAAACAGTGATACACAGCCTGTATGAAGCCTTACAACAGTTTTCACAAACTTTCCAGGTTTTGTAACCTCTACCATAGTTATACGTGGGAAAAAATAAACTACCAATCCACACTAGGATTCTTGCACAGTTATGCGTGGGAAACAAATGTATAGAAAGTTTGGTATGGGGATTTTCAGTATCCCTCAATTCAAGCACAAGAGTCAGAGTGTGTAACACAGATGCACTGCTCACAAATGTAAAATACTTAAACACAATATAGCTTTGAATAGAAGGGGTAGGTTTAGAATGCTCTGTTGCATTGGCAGATCGGCTCTGGACTCGTTGTAATGAAGGAAATAATTTTTTGGTCATTCTCTGCAAGTTTCTTCCAAAATAGAGTGTCACAGCTTCAGGTTCTGACTTCCAGATGTAGATATGATCAACTTCTTGGGTTTTGAAGATCTTTATAGCACACCACTACAGCTTGAAAAAGGTTCTTTTGATAGATCTTTTGTGAAGCTATGTGTTCCTATGAATGAGTTCTTGAGTGTTCTTCTTCAGATGCTGTATGTTTCTCTCTTATGTGTGTATATTCAATATGTCCACACCATTGTCATTGATGTATGTCTCTACTCATACATATATATAGCTTTTTCATTTTGTTCAGCAGGGGCTGACAAGAGAAATGATTCAACCACGTGTGGTCTTCCTCGTACATTGTACTATTTCCTCATGTTCCTGCAAATATCATTAAATAATGTTAGGTGCATTAATTTTTCCGTACATGACAATTATGATAGTAATAATAAAATTGGTAAAGAAAATAATAGAATATAATTAGACTGGCAGCAGATGCATTTCACAAGGTGGACTCCAACGGTAGTCTCTTCAACTGTGGACTTCATCAGTAGACTATTCAACTATGAGCTTCATCGATAGGTTCTCTGCCTATAGGCTTGTAACGGTAGACTTTGTGTCAGTGGATATCTTGTAACAGTAGCTGGTACTCTATGTAACAGTAACTCCTCATCAGTGGGCTTCATCAGTAGGCTTGATCAGTGGTAGACTCCAACAGTAAGCTTCTAATGGAAGCTTTGTAACATCAGACTACTTCAAAAATGACTTTTCCAATGGTATAATTATCTCAGCAGGTAATTTCATTAATAGTGGAATATGTCCATCAGTATACTTTGAACAACAGTTGACTATCTCGACAGTTGGATTTGTCTAGCTGTAGCCTTCTACTAACGGTAGACATGTCCAACTGTAGACTTGAATAATGATGCTCTCAATAGAAGACTTGAGAAAGAGTCTGACAGTGAACTTCTAACAGAAGCCTTGCAACAGTAGTGACCTAGTGACAGTGACTCTGTCTGTGAGCTTTGATAAGCAGATCAATAGTATACTTGTGAAAGTAACCTTGTACCGGTATATCATTGACAGTAGATCTTCAACAATAACCTTGTAGGATCAGTGACCTAGAGTAATAGTGAGCTATAATGGTGACCTTGAATAGAAGGTTCTTATCAGAAGCCTTTAACAATGAACTTATATTTAAATAAATGTAAACTGTAAGTTGATGCAACTAAATTATGAGACTAAGAATATAATTTGTTCAGGACAAGAAATATACATACATATTAAAAGAGTTAGAAAATGGATTAATATATCATGGTCAATATTTAAACATAATTTGGGATTATCAAAATAGGTGAGTCCAACCATCTCCCCCTTTTTGATAATCACAAATTATTCCAGTATGTATTAAAGATAGATATCATAGATAAAAAATGTCTAGTAATCATAGATTAATAAGAGTGTAAAACCAGAAAATATTGGTACATTATATCAGAGAGAAAGGAAGAGAATATTCTACATAGGATCATATTATAAGATTAGTACATTTCTCCCTAATCACATGATTAGTCTAGAATTAGCATAGAATTAGCACAATATCTCTCCCCCTTTGTGATTATCAAAAAGAAACACAAATAGAGAAAAGAGAGAAAGCTTGCATTAATGAAAGTACATTACATGACCCAAAATGAATACATAGTCCCTATCTAAATACATAAACAGACTCAATCCACATCATCCATAGGTAAGGGATCTTTCTCTTTGGAAGAATAAGATGGATGATGTGCTGGTTTACGAATTGCTGCAGGAATGACTGGAGTGGCAGCAACAGAAGCTCCTGTGGGTCTGTAGTGGGTAGATTGCTGAGGGATCAGTGGATTAAGGCTTCTGATGGCTTCAGTAGGAGACATCGTGGAAGAACCACTGGGTTGAGATGCAAGTAAAGCATGAGGTATGATGACAGGGGTACAATCCACATAGAGAAAGGGTAGAAGAAGGTTTCTGGAATCCATAATAATGCTTCCTCCTCTTTCCATAGTAGATAAAAAATAATTTTTATTCTCAAAAAATCTATCCAAAGCAGGGGTCAATTATCTCAGTTTGATGACCTGCTCCTTGAATGACTAATTCAATGGAGGGAGCTTCATATTCTCTATCAAAAGCTTAAAGTGATTGGTCATTTGGTTCTTGCTATAGATCTTCTCAAAGTAATAATCTAACTTATTCTTAATGGCTTCATGATTAGCAGTAGCTACTTGAAAGTGTTCACAAACAACACTGTTGACTTCCCTAGTAGTAGAAATTACCTGAGAATTAGAGTTGCCACTGGTACTTGTCTTAGCAAGCTCTTCCTAGATTAAATTTCTGATCTGTTAAATGTTCACAGAGGAGCTAGACGAGGGAAGGGGTTTGACTGAGAAATCCACTGTCTCTTTGAAAGACTGAGACAAATTACCAATCACCTGACTGTTCAGAATAGTCTCTCTTCTTGGAAGTTCTTTTGGAGGTCTAGCTGCTCCGAAATCTACTGTCCTTATAGGAATGTTAGGAAAATCAATATCACTCCCATCATCAATGGGGGTGTTCTCTATTTTAGGGTTCACATCACCTTCAACTTCCTCCTCATCAGAATAAGTTGGTTTTGGCTTATCAGGCTTTAGACTTGGATCTCTCTCGTCTTTTGGCCTAGATGGGTGAGTAGTAGGGTCAAACTTTTCATATATCTTTCCTTCATCATTTACCCATGACTTCTTCTAGGGATTCCAGCTAATTTTCATGAATTTTCAGATCACCTTGGAGATACAAACACTATTCTTGGCCACTATCATTTCTTCTTGGTTTCCAGCCACACCCTTTACCTTTATCATTACTGAAATTAGTTTGGCATAGAATAGGGCATTGGATTTTGAGCATGCCTTAGTCATATCCTCCAATTGTGCCATCAGTAACCTACATAGGTTAATCTTATTTCCATGCTTCAATAAGTACATCAGGAATATGTCTTGGAATTTCATCACTGCAAAATCTCCTCTCCTGTGACTAATTACATGTTGAATGAATTTGAACAAAAGTCTGTCTTCTCCATTCATCTCAGCTGCAATGATCTTACTTGATTTTACATTTCCTGTGTGTTCTTCCAGATCTTTTTCATAATAAAAAACATTACTGTCTGGAGGAGCCACTCCAGAGTAGTAATCATATACTCCTTCATGAGGAACTCTCAAACAGGCAGCCCACTCAGCAGATGAGAAGCTGACTTTATTTCCATTGACTCTAGATATTAGTTTATCCACATAATCTTCCTCTTCTAACTTCAGATACTCATAGAATTCTTTCACAAGCTTTGGTTAGTACAGTCTAGTGTTGTTGAAAAAACATTCAGTCCATCCTTGGGCATCTAGTGCCTTCATCACTAATGGCTTGCTTGACAGTATCCATTCTTCACTTAATTCCTTCTAAGAAAAGATTTATCTCTTGGTCATATGCGGGTTGACAGGTCCCTTTGGGGTATTAATGGTCCCACTGGATTCGTCTTGGGTTCTCTTTGGCCTTGGCGCATCCTCATTGACAGTCGGGGGTCGCTTGGTTCTAGCCATGGAGATTCAAGGAGGTTTGAGGGTTCAGATGAAGAGTTAGGGTTTCGAGATTTTGAGAGTAATGTTCGAGATTAAGAGAGGAAGGTGGATTGATATATGTTCGTCTCCTTTGGTTTTATCATTTAGGGATTAAAAAAAATAAAATAGAAATAATAAATAGGAATAAAAAACGATTCAAATTCCTGAAAAAATAAAGACAAACAACGAGGTATCCAACAGTGAGATGTACCAGTGAGGTACACCAGTGAGGTGCAACGATGAGGTGTAACCGTTAGGTTTATCAGTGAGGTCCAACTGTGAGTTCTAACAATGAGTTCTAACTGTGAGGTCCAACTGTGAGGTCTAACTGTGAGGTATAACAGTGAGGTCTAACTATGAGGTCGAACAGTGAGGTCTAACTATGAGGTCCAACTGTGAGGTCTAACTGTGAGGTTTAACAGTGAGGTTTCCTATACTGAAATTAATCATACCTAACTCATGTTTGATGTAATTTAATCACTCAGAATTCAAGGGCTTTGTGAATATATCATCCAATTGATGTTCAGTGCCAATGAATTCAAGAGTGATATCACCTTTTTAATAATGATCCCTCAAAAAGTTATATCTCACATAAATATGCTTTTTCCAAGCATGAGATACTGGATTTTTGGAAATGTTAATAGAACTTGTATTGTCACACTTTATAGAGACATGTTTGAATTGATATCCATAATCCAGTAAAGTGTGTTTCATCCACAGAATTTGAGCACAACAACTACCAGCAGCTATGTACTCAGCTTCGGCAATAGATAATGCAACATAGTTCTTCTTACTATACCAAGATACTAGTGACTTGCCTAAAATGTGACATGTCCCAGAGGTGCTTTTTCTATCTAACTTGAAATCGGCAAAATCAGAATCAGAATAACTCAACAGATCAAATGATTGTCCTTTTGGATAAAATAATCCTATGTTGGAAGTATGTTTGAGATATTTTAAAATCCTTTTTACAGGATTTAAATGTGACTCTTTTGGATTGGCTTGAAAGAGAGCACACATACATACACTAAACATGATGTAAGGTCTACTAGATTTAAGATAGAGTAGACTACCTATCATACCTCTGTAGTTGGTTTGATCCACTGGTTCTCCAGCTTCATTAGTATCCAACTTACAGGTGGTACTCATAGGTGTGTCACTACCTTTACTTCCATCCAATGAAAAACATTTTAAAAGATCCTTAATATATTTACTTTGATTCAAAACAATTCCATTTTTATTTTGAAGGATCTGAAATCCAAGGAAAAATTTGAGTTCTCCCATTAAACTCATTTCAAACTCATTTTGCATCATTTTTGAAAAATCAATACATAATGAATTTTTAGAAGATCCAAAAATAATATCATCCACATAAATTTGTACTATCAGAACATTTTTAGAAATCCATTTAATGAAAAGAGTAGGATCAGCTATCCATTTGGTAAAACTTTTTGAAATAAGAAAAGAGTTGAGCCTATCATACTATGCCCTTGGAGCTTTTTTTAAGCCATATAAAGCTTTAGATATTTTAAAAACATGATTAAAAAAATGGGGATTTGTAAAACCATGAGGTTTTTCAACAAACACATCCTCAACTATATACCCATTTATAATATCACTTTTAACATCCATTTGATAAAGTTTGAAATTCTGATGAGCTGTATATGAAAGTAGTATCCTAATAGCTTCTAGTCTAGCTACAGGTGCAAAGGTTTCCTCATAGTCTATTCCTTCTTCTTGACTATATCCTTGTGCAACTAGACTAGCATTATTTCTAACTATATTCCCAGACTCATCAACTTTGTTCCTAAACACCCATTTAGTGCCTATGGTCAAATTGTCCTTAGGTCTTTCCACTAATTCCCAAACTTTGTTTCTTTTAAACTGATTTAGTTCTTCTTGCATAACCATTACCCAAAATTCATCATTGATAGCATCATTAATATTTTTGGGTTCAAGCTGTGAAAGAAAAGCTTGATGTTCAACATGGTTTCTTAGAGAATCTCTAGTTTGTGTTCCTCTATTTAAATCTCCTACAACAGCATCTAGAGGATGATTCTTGAGAGTCCTAGCACCTCTAAGAAGGTTTGAACTAGATTCCTCATTGTAGTCTATTGGTTCAGAATCGATAGGAGCAGATTCTAGAAAATTTCCAGAACTGGATACTTTTATAGGGGATTCACTATACTTGTCATTAATGTTCAGATTTGAAAAATCTTCCTCAATATTTTCAAGAGAGGTTTTAGGCTCATGTGGATCTGTCTCATCGAATTTGACATGAACTGATTCTTCTACACATTTGGTTTTCTTATTGAACACTCTATAGTCTTTACTTGAGAAAGAATAACCCAGGAAAATTCCATCATCACTTTTGGGAGAAAATTTGTCAAGATTTTCTTTGGTATTAAGAATAACGGCTTTTCAACCAAACACTCTAAAGTAATTAAACTTTGGATTCCTATTATTCCAAAGTTCATAAGGGGTCCTTTTTAGAACAGGTCTAATTAAAACTCTATTGATAACATAAGAAGCTGTATTTACAGCTTCAGCCCAAAAATAAATAGGTAAGTCATACTCATTAAGCATAGTCTTTCCAATTTCTTGAAGGGTCCCATTTCTTCTTTCTACAACTCTATTTTGTTGAGGTGTCCTAGGGGAATAGAAATTGTGACTATAGCCATTGTGTGAGCAGTAAGAGTCAAACTCATGATTCTCAAACTCACGACCATGATCACTTCTCATGGTATTAATTTTAAGTCCACTAAGATTTTATACAGACTTGGAATATTTGAAAAAATAGGAACAAACTTCACTTTTGTGAGCTAGAAAGTATACCCAAGTGTACCTAGAGAATTCATATACAAGAACATAAACATAGTGCTTCCCATTTAAACTTGAAACTCTTGATGGTCCAAACAAATCCATGTGAACCAACTCAAGTGGTTGAGAAGTTGAAACTTCTTTCTTTGGTTTGAAAGAAACTTTGTGTTGTTTTCCCTTTTGACAGGGATTACACACTTTATCAATTGGGAATTCTAATTTAGATAAGTCTCTAACTAAACATTTCTTAGATAGATTCCTAAGTGAGTGCACATTACAATGTCCTAATCTTCTGTGCCACAACCAAGACTCTTTATGAAAATCATTTAAGCAGGAAACATTTTGTTTGGCTAAGGAATTTAGATCAACATCATATATATTATCATTTCAACATTCAGTGAAAACTAAATCATTTTTTGAATTAAAAACATTACATGAATCATTTTAAAATTTAACATTAAAGCCATCATCACATAATTGAGATATTCTAAGTAAATTATACTTTAATCCATCAACAAAAAGTTCTTTAGAAATTAATATTGTATTAGGGTTACCGATCTGGCCTAAGGTGATGATTTTTCCTTTTTTATTGTCACAAAAGGTGACATGCCCACCATAAAATTTAATTAGACTCTTGAAGCAAGAATAGTATCCTATCATATGTCTTAAACATCCACTTTCCAAGTACCATCGAGTATTACAGGAACTCTTTAAACAACTTCCCTATAAAACAGATTAAACATGGGGTAATTTTGGCACCCAGATCTTCCTGGGTCCAGAGAGGTTAGCTAGTAAAACTTTGGGAACCCATATTTTCATTATAGATTTTCTAAGATCAACAAACACATTTTTAGACATAAATACTTTGTTAGTTCGTTTAGAAAATTGTTTCTCAAAATATTTTCTAGAACTAGCAGTGAACTGTCCAGATTTTGGAACAAATTTGGTTTTGATAATTTTTCTATGTCTAGGATGATATCCTAGACCAGTTATATATTTTGGAGCAATATGTTTTCCTAGAAACTGTGTCAAGGTATCCCTTACCAGCAATGAACTTATCAATATCCTTTCTTAATTGTTCATTAGATAATTTTAACTCTTTATTTTCCTTTAGAAGTGTAGCAAATTTCTCTTTTTTTATGTCTATATTTGACTTGTAATTTGAATTTAAAGCATGCTATATTTTTAATAACTTATATTTGTCCTTGAGTTCATTAAAAGTGTCATCAAGAATTTCTCAATATTCAAATAATTATTCCTTAGTCATATCTTCATTATTATGATAGTCACTTTCATTCCCAGAATAATAAGTATTATGCCAAGGGGAATCAATTTTTACCTCGGATGTCTCTATCATAAAACATAGAATGGCATGTTTGTTCTGTTTTGAGTCTGAAGCATCAGATTCACTCAAACTATCTTCTGAAGCACTCCAAGTTTCTTTCATAGCCTTTTTATAAATGTTTCCCTTATAATCATATTTCTTTTTGAATTTTAACTTTGGGCAGTCAACCTTGATGTTTTTTTTCCTCTTGCATTCATAGCAGACTATATCATCTTCCTTATTAGATTTCTTACAATCCTTCTTCCACTTACCTTATTTATAATACTTACCCTTGTAGTTTGTTTTTTAGAAAAACTTCTTCTTCCTAAAGAACTTCTTAAATCTGTTGGCTATTTGATCCATTTCTTCATCACTTTCTGAATCTGAATCTTTGCTAGTTGAAATTTCAGTAGGTACATGCATTTTCTCTTTGTCTTTTCTCTTTGAAGAAGTAGACTTAAATGCCACAGAATTTATTTTGGGTTCATCATCTTCTTTATTGTTCACCTTCTATTCTTCTTCATACATCATTAGTTTACCAATAAACTCCTTAACATGTAGCTTGCTGATGTCACATGACTCTCAGATGGACACAGAAGTGCCTCTCCATCTGTCTGGAAAACATCTCAATATTCTCATGATCTGCTCCTTTTCTGGAACAACTTTTCCCAGTGAACTCATGGTGCTGACAATCTCATTAAAGCTGAGGTACATGTCAGAAATGGGTTCATCAGGTCTCATTTTAAAATTATCATATTTAATAGTCTAAGTATTTAATCTCATTTCCTTGACATTGGTTGTTCCTTCATGAGAAATAGACAAGGTGTCCCAGATTACATGAGTTGTTTTACATGAAGAAATTCGGTTAAATTACTCATCTCCTAAAGAGTAGTAAAGGGCATTCATAGATTTACAGTTATTGTTATATTCAGACTTTGTAGCATCATCCCAGGTAGATCTAGCAGTTTTGGGGATCTCATATTCTTATTCTATAGAAAACTAAATATCAAAACCAATACTTTCCAAATGAATTTTCATTTTAATTTTCCATTGAACATAGTTCACACCATTAAAGAAAGGTGTCCTATTAGTAGCAGAACCTTCTAGTCTATTGTCCATTACTAGATTTTAGAAAATATATTAAAGAGAGAAAATTTAGAACTAATAGAAATTTAAGATCTTTACGATAAAACTAAAATCACAGTTTGAAAAACAGAGGGTTTGAAAACTTTTTATAAATAAGAATGTTGCCTCTGATACCAAATGTTGGTCGGAGTGGATAATCAAGAGGGTTGTGAATTGAGTTCCAATTAAAATTTCTGTTAAAAAATTTTAGGATTAAAACCCCCCAAATTAAAACGGCCCAGTCAATTAAGGCAGAAGATATATAAGTGAATATTGTTCAACAGATCTCTCAAAGGTTGATTACTCCTCAGTTGAATCAGTATGAGAACTAATTCCACTTTTGAAACAAGTTTACTAAACGAATCACATAAACACAATAACTAGAACTAACTATCAGAGTAAATGTAAAAACAGATTTCTGTCTTTGCTAATATAATCACAATGGATAAATGTAAAACAGAGTAATGGAAAGATGAACACAATAATTTAAACAAGATGTTCAGTCTTAAGTAAAGACTTAGTCCTCTCAACTTAGTGATCAACTGCCACCAAGAAATTATATTAAACAGTGATACACAACCTATATCGGGCCTTACAATAGTTTTCACAAACTGTCTAGGTTTTGTAACCTCTACCACAATTATATGTGGGAAAAAATAAACTACCAAGCCACACTAGGCTTCTTCAACAGTTATGCGTGGGAAAAAAATGTAAAGAATGTTTGGTATGGGGATTTTCAGTATCCCTCTGTTAAAGCACAAGAGTCAGAGTGTGTAACACAGACACACTGCTAAAAAATGTAAAATAATTAAATACAATAGAGTTTAGAATAGAAGGGGTAGGTTTAGAATGATCTGTTGTATTGGCAGATCAGCTCTGGACTCGTTGGAATGAAGGAAATGAGGTTTTGGTCCTTCTCTGCAAGTTGCCTTCAAAAGAAAGTGTCGCAACTTCCAGGTTCTGACTTCCAGATGTAGAGATGATCAGCTTCTTGGGTTTTAAATTTCTTTGTAGAACACCACTACAGCTTTAAAAAGGTTCTTTCGATAGATCTTTTGTGAAGCTCTGTGTTCCTCTGAATGAGTGCTTGAGTGTTCTTCTTTAGATGATGTATGTTTCTCTCTTATTGGTGTATATTCAATATATCCACACCCTTGTCATTGATGTCTGTCTCTACTCATACATATATATAGCTTTTTCATTTTGTTCCGTAGGGGCCGACAAGAGAAATGTTTCAACCATGTGTGGTCTTCCTCGTATATCGTACTGTTTCCTCATGTGCCTACAAATATAATTAAATAATGTCAAGTGAATTAATTTGTCCAGACATGACCGTTATGATAGTAATAATAAAATTGGTAAAGAAAATAATAGAATATCATTAGACTGGTAGCAGATGCATGTCACATGGTGGACTCCAACGGTAGTCTCTTCAACTGTGGACTTCATTGGTAGACTATTCAACTGTGAGCTTTATCGGTAGGTTCTCTGTCTGTAGTCTTGTAACGGTAGACTTTGTGTCAGTGGATATCTTGTAACGGTAGCTATTACTCTATGTAACAGTAGCTCCTCATCAGTGGACTTCATCAGTAGGCTATTCAATTTTGGGATTTATCAGTAGGCTTGATCAGTGGTAGACTCCAACAGTAAGCTTTTAACGGAAGCTTTGTAACATCAGACTACTTCAACAGTGACCTTTCCAACAGTAGACTTATCTCAACTGGTAATTTCATTAACAGTGGAATATGTCCATCAGTAAACTTTGAACAACAGTTGACTATCTCGACAGTAGGATTTGTCTAGCGGCAGCCTTCTACTAATGGTAGACATGTCTAACTGTAGAATTGAATAGTGATGCTCTCAACAGAAAACATGAGAAAGAGTCTGACAGTGAACTTCTAACAGAAGCTTTGCCACAACAGTGACCTAATGACGGTGAATCTTTGTCTATGAGCTTGGATAACCAGATCAACAATATACTTGTGACAGTAACCTTGTAACGGTATATCAGTGATATTAGATCCTCAACAGTAACCTTCTAGGATCAATGACCTAGAGTAACAGTGAGCTACAACGGTGACCTTGAATAGAAGGTTCTTATCAGTAGCCTTTAACAGTGAACTTATATTTAGATAAATGTAAACTACAAGCTGATGAAACTAAATTATGTGACTAAGAATATAATTTTTTCAGGATAATTAATATAAATATAGATTAAAATAGTTAGCAAATGGCTTAATATATCATGGTCAATATTTAAACATGATTTGGGATTATCAAAATAGGTGAGTCCAACAATTGTGTCATAAATAAATTAAATTATTTAATGTCTAAAAAATATAAATAAAATAAAATTATGTAAATTAATATTTATAGTCGAATTTATCTTATGTGTAACCCCATATTAAAAATGGTTTAGTTATTAAACTTTGAATTTAATACTTTTAACTCCTCTTTGAATTAAATAATAATAAATGTCCTAATATAATCTAAGTGGACCTAAAGTATCATATTTTATTCCTAAGGTTGTTTTTGGTCGAATTATACTTATCTAATAGTATTAGGACATGTGTTAGGGTAAGAATAATATCATTTTTACCTTTAATTACCCTATTTAATTTTAACCATGGTAAATAAAAGTAAAACGTTACTATTCACCAAAAATTATTTTCATCTTATTGAACCACATTTTTCTTACTGATATCAATCGTGTCTCTAGGATTTTTGAAATTCCACTAACAGAAGCGGTAAAATTAAGTTTTATGTGAATTTGAAAATTCTCTTAAGAGGTGAGTAAAAGACGGTGAAAAGTTCAATAAAATTTCTATATATAAAAAATTATTATAAACCGAATCCAATGAATTACATTAAACTTATATAGGTATTATGTATCTATTTTGACCTAAAATAAATTTAAATAAAATAAATAATTATTTAAATAAAAAGTCAGTTTTAACCAATTACTCGGTGTTTTTCACTATTCATCAAAAATTGAATGTTTTTAGAAAAATACCAAAAGTTTACCCTAAGATAATTTTGATATTATGAATTCAAAAATTAAGTCTATTTTACCAATTTCAAAACATATAAATTACATTAACTAATTTAAAATTAATTCCCGTTTTCAAAACCAAAAAGCATATTTTTAAGAAATAATAACTATCAAAAGATTGACACTTGTTTACGTCCAATTTCAAAGTGAAATTACTTACAATGACCATCATTAGATTAAATGGTAAATATATAATCTAATTATACTTATAAACCATTAAAATTTATAATTAAATACTAAAAATTATTTTGATTAATTTTTTTTTCAGTTAAAATATAGTATTTTCACTATTCACTCAAATATGAAAGTTATTAGAAAAACACCAAAAATTTATTGAAACTAAATTCTTATGTCACGATTCTAAAGAAGAAGTTTATTTTCTCAAATTTAATATATAAAAGTTTCAAATATTGGATTTAAAAAGGGTTCTCCATTAAAAGGCTGTAAAATTGCATTTTTTGAAAAGTAATTTTTTTATCTGAAAGAATGAATTTGTTCTTACATTATGTCTAAGAAACTCATAATATGGATTCTAAAATTATAAGGACTATATAAAGTTAAAAATTTAGTTAATACTATTAATAAATTCTTTTGAATGGCTATTTTGTTAAGTCGTGATGCTCTTGAAATCAGTGTTGCATGTAGCGCAAGTTATTACATTACATTGAAGAAATAACGTACTATGAAATATTTGGGTGTTGCATACACACACTAGTTTAATTAGGAATTTCCTATTAGATTCATATTACATGAATTTACTCATTTTTCTCATATTCTAGAGCCCCTTGTATATATTTTCATCACATTGTTGGAGGCTATGAACTCAACATCGACCACTCCAAGTAGGGTGTTTCCTTATTTATGACTTGGTATCCCATGTTGGGTTTATCTGCAACACTTTTTGGGTGATTTAAACTTGATCAAGATATGGTAAGTGTTTTACATTAACTTAATGAGCCTTTATAATATAAAATGAAAAGTATGTTATAGATATAACATGACACTTCCAAGGTATGTGTTTCTATTTAATAAATTAATATTTAATTGTTTAATGAAAAGTGTATTTTTATATATATCACTTGTCCAAGTTAAATTTAATTGAATGATAATTGGTTTCATGTCCTTATCAAACCTTTTAATGACTATGAAAGGTTTAGTAATGAACACAATAAATTATTAACTAATTAATCTTCTAAATGGATTTATGTCCTTAATATACCTTGCCACAGTAATGAAATGCATGTAATGAACCTAATAACTTATTAAAATTCATGTGTATTACATGGACATAAATTCAATAATTATATATGTATATGGTTACTATTGAATATGGAACTTTTTATCTTTATATGAGTGGTCATACTTAATCTAGCCTTGGATTCCTGAGGGAATTTCATGAGTACTCAGAGGACACCATTTTGATTCGGGGAGATAGTTTCTAAGGGAGATACCCACATTAGAACATGGTTATTATCTACTATTGGATACCTGACATGAAACTATAGGATCTATTTACTATCTTCCAGATATTAGGATACCTTGTATAAACTCCTTGGATCCTGTGTGATGTCTTTTGACACGTGACACCATGGATTCACCCCATTTCTCTAAGTCATACTTAGGCCGTTTTACCTTGGATGAGATCCCTGGGCCCAGTTAAAATCTATTATAGAAATGTTCCGTGGAAAAAACCCCTTGGATTATAATCAAACCCATTATATCCGAGATATATGTTATTACTAAGTTGGATCTATCCCTAATTATTGGGATTCCTTGGTTATTACATTAGATCCTATTTTACTATTATCATCATCACATGATTCCTTAGTTATTACCTTGGCTCCAATTGTACTATTATCATCATTACAGGATTTCTTGGTTACACCTTTGATACTCTTAAATTAACACTATCATACAGAGTGTGGATTACAATTATTATAAACTAGAACATAATGAATTTAACGATTACATTTTTAGACAGTAGCCAAGGTCGAAATTGGAATTGGTATATTTACACTACTATATTATCTTTACTTCCACACACATATATATATATGTATATACATGTACACTATTCTATTTTATATTCATAGACTAGTTGATATAGACATTTTTGGTGGTGGCCTACTGAGATTTATCCCACATCCTATTCGGACCACTGATGGAACCCAGAAATATTACATGTATACAAGTGTTGAAAAGGGGAAGCTTCCTATTTTAGACACTTGAATATCTTTCTTTTGGATGGAGTTTGGTAACAGATGGAAAATCCGGAGTTCAGGATGCTTGTATAGTTTTGTCCTTTTTGATTCCTTTTATATATCATGTATAGTGTATTTTCCTACTAATTTGTCTCCATTCATTCTTATTTTATAAAAACATGACATACATTATCATCATTCTGTATATGATTCAGTTTCCAACTTATGAGTTGATTATAATTTATTTCTACTTATACTAAGTTATTCATTATTATATTACCTCTTCTATTTACATGTTGTTATATATCTTATATTCTACACTCTTAAATGAGGGAATAGTCTCCCCAAAAGCACACACAAGGACCTCGTTGCTATTCGATAGCCTTTGATGTTTGGGGATATGCTCTTGATCCCATGTGGCCCACTGGCTCAGGGCACCTCTGAGTGGTACCGGGGTTGGGAAATCAAAAAGTTATATTAGAGAAGTTCCCTTTTATTTTTTATTACTATTTTTGGAAAAAGAGAGATAAGATTAGGAATTTTTGGAACTTTGTAATAAGAAATTCTGGGGTGTATCTAACCCACATTTGGGGTAAATACCAAGTTTTCTAGGAATATGTAATTGTTTCTCTTTTTTTAATACAGTTGATAAATTTCACCATAGGGTGACACATATGCTATGTGATGGTTATTATTATTATTATGATTGATAATCTCATTTTTATCCTTGTCCTGATGAGATTAGGGAAAGGAATCATTGTTACATGCATCATTATAGTCACCTATAATTCACATTTCATGCATATTCCATGCCATATTGGTGCATTTCACTAATTGTATTGCTTGTTTTGGTAATGATTGTCAAGTGATACATGGTTGTTATATATTCATGTGATAGTAGAATCTTTTATAGGGTAATGGATTTGGTTTTATAAGTGTCAGAATTAATCTACATAGTGGTTTCCTATATAGGCTGATGGTGGCATCTTAAATAACTAGTTTCTACCCTTGTCACCTATGCACCTCTGGTTAGATGAGTTTCTATTTGGTTTTGATTTAGTGATTTCTAGTTTTAATTCAAGATATATATGAGACCCAATGGATTGGAATGGGTAATTTACCAAGTTGAGTCATCTACATTACCCGTTACATTCTAAGACCGAATGTATATGAGGTTAAATAGAAATTAAATGGGTTTCAATTTCAATGATAAATTGTATGGACCGTTATTCACTTAAATGAAGATATTTTTTAATCAAACCATGATATATGTATATAAGAAAATAAATAATTCAAATATAATCCTTCATTTATTAAAATGATACGGTTTCCAGTGAACAAAGAGACAATGTTTGATTGACACTTGACCTATTAGAACCCCTGTAATTTAACATAATCACTTTCCAATACCTTGGCCATTTGAGTGGGTAGTTGGGGTAGTTCCTTTGGTAGTGAGACCTTATTCTCATTATTTTCTTCCGATAGTGATTCTATCTATTCAAAATCTTTATTTGAGTCATGTTCTTGGAATTCATATATCTATTCCACCATGAAGTCCTTGTGTCATGTGATATGAGGGTAATGACGACCATACTCCAGATATGGTGTGCCCTAAGTTTCCAGTTTTACCACCAGAAGGTCCTTATGAGACACTGCCTTCTATACCCAATTTGGGTACTCACACTAAATTTCATGAGGGTTTTATACATATAATGTAGTCCATGTAGGGTTCCCCATGACCATCAATTACTATGGATGATTTGACTCATGAGTTCCAGTAGTATCATCCTCCCATCTTCTCAATGGATGGTGGTCCTTAGGCTATTGAGTCATGGTTGGAGGCCATTATTTCTATATTTGTGTTTATGGAGACACATCCAAAGAGGAGGGTCAATATTTCCACCTATATGAGACATGATTCGGCTAAACATTAGTGGGATGTGATTACTCAGGATGGTCATCATTAGGTCATGATTTGGGCAGACTTCTAGAATGCCTTCTATGATTACTTCTTTCCTCAGATGCTGGAGCTGACTAATCCAGAGAGTTTATACACATGGAGTTAGGTTCTACTTCCATCATGGACTATTCAAAACGCTTTACTAAGTTTCACTAATTTTCACTACTTCTAGATGGTGATGAGCTATTGAATTATAGACACTTCGAGGAAGGGATCAAGTATGCCATCCATACTCAGGTGAATGTATTTATCCTTCCTACCTTTTCCTAGATCATAAATTAGGACCTTATCACTGAGCACAACCAGAGAGAAGGTGATAGTTCTAAGAACAGAGGTTCAATGATGAGGTAGGGTCATGGTTCTTCTAATAGTAGGAATCATATCCTTGAAGTTTCTCATCAGAGCAGTGGTGTCTAGAGTGTCCACACTAGAAGCTGTGTTATCTACCATTAGTATGGATGGAATGGGAATCTGAAGACTTGGTGTCATAGAGTCCCTATTGAGTTCCATGTTTGCAGTCATATGAGGCATCTTTAGAGATTTTTTAGACCTTTCCATCGACTTACAATGTAAGAATATTCACACCATCTCAACCATTAAGATAAGGTTCAGTTACATCATGTTAGGTGGGAAGATGGAATACAATTGATAGGATAGGCCTAGGAGGAGGTCATATCCATGGTATCCAAACTTTTCATTATTAATGACAGTAGACCGGACCATCTCAGGGTAATCTAGTTATAGCATGAGGTTGTGTATCAGGTCATCTACATGGTTTACAGCTGATACCTAAAGATCAAAGTGCATATCCATATACAACATGAGTTACTATTATTGTAGCCTCAACTATCATATATGCTTTATTCAATATAGGCGCTTCTCACTCCTTTATCTCCTTATCGAATGTGAGAAGTCTCAGGAAGGAAATTCAGCACCCCTGTGGAGTGATGACACTGTATAAACCATTAGGAGTGAATTTAGAGGGAATATGCCCATGTAGGGGATATCCACTTGAGGTAGGAAGTTATCCCTTAATATGGGACATATTAATACTTGAAATGACAAGATTATATGTCATTCTTGAATGGATTAGTTGGTTCCCTATCACACTTATGTGGACTACTATCACCATAGGGTATTGTTTACATAACCATAGGGTGACAATTATCTATATAAGGGTGAGTGGAATGTCCCAAATGGTAGATATAGATCAGAGTATCATGGGATAGGTAGAGTGACTACCCAGATTTATATTCTCTTCATGAAAGATTAGGCAATAAATATGACTATTTTTCTCGCATAGTGGAATATTTCAAGGATGTATTTCCCAATGATTTTTCTATCTTACCTACCAAGAGAGTGGCAGATTTTACATTTGAACTCATTATAGGATTAAGTCCAGTTTCCATTACTCTATATAATGTTTCACCTATTGAGCTCTAGGAGCTCAAGAGAAAGCTGGATTATCTATAGTCTAAAGGTTTTATCTAACCCTGTTATTCCTCACGGGGTTCACTTATGATTTTCTCTAAGAAGGTGGATGAGAGACTTTTTGTATGCATAGATTGCCGATGGTTGAACACGATCATGGTTAAGAACTAGTATACATTACCTTATATAGATGATTCCTTTTACAAGCTCCAAGGATCTAGCATATTCTCAAAGTTCGATATGATATTAGGCTATCATTAGGTGTGTGTTGGGAATTCATATGTACCTTTCATGGATTTATAGATTCATTATAGTTTATATGTGTGCCTTTTTATGTCATTCAGTCTTATGAAAATGTTTTCCATTCTCATGGATTTCATGAATTGGGTTTTCCACCTTTATCTATATTCCCTTATCATGGTCTTCATGGATGATATCTTGGTGAATTCATGTACTCATAGAGATCATGATAGATACCTTGATATTGTTTTGAATGCACTGATAGAGAATGATCTATATGCTAATATTTCTAAGTGACACTTATATATTGAAAAATTTCACTTTTTGGGACATACTGTATCATAATTAGGGTTATCAGTTGACCTAGAGAAGGTGAGTGTTGTCGTTTCTTAAGAGCATACCAAGAATGTGTTTGAAATATGAAGTTTCTTAGGGATAGATATATATTTCAAGAATTTAATATAGAATTTATCACAACTTTTTATACATCTTACTAGTATTAAAAATAATAAGTTATTATGGTATAAATCATGAGATAAGGCCTTTCAGGAGATAAAAGGAAGACCTATATTGACACTGATTGTGATTCTTCTAGAGCATGGAAGAGGGTATACAATTTTTTGTGATGCATCATGAATTAAACTATTTATTGTTTTGATGTATAAGTATATATTTTCTATATATTTATCTTATCATTTTTGGCCCCATAAAAGAAATTACCTGATTCATAACTTTGAGTTAGTGACAATTTCTCATGCCTTACACTGTTGGAGACACTATTTTTTGGGTTATCTCTTTATGGTGTATACATACCAAAAGATCCCCAAGTATATCTTTATGTAGAATTAATTGAATCTAAAACATTGAATATGGGTCATATAACATTAGTCCTTTGACATTTATCTTGCCTATATTCTTGGAAAGGGTAATGCAGTAGCGGATGTGCTGAGTTGGAAAACTTAGGTACATGCAGTGTAGGAAGCCACTAATGAATAAAAGTTGATGGACCTATTTTCTGAGCTAAATATAGAGTCTCCTAAGAGTAATTAATAGTATTTTATTATATATTTGACCATTACTTCCTCAATCCTTTATAGGGTGAAGCGTATAAAATTTATAGATCCTAAGGGGTTGGTCCTATAGAAAATTATATTAGGTGAGGACCTGCCTTTGGATTGGTCTATTGATGGAGATGACATCCTTCATATACATGAACATATCCGGGATCTTAAAAATATTATAGATGAACTAATGTGATAGTCCCACATTTCTCAATGGGTAGTTTATATAGGCATCTCCAAGATGTATCAAGATATGCAACGCTAGTATTGGTGTCTTGGGATGAAATTCCAGATATCATGTTTTATCACTAGGTGGTCCACCTATCAACAGGTGGAGGTAGAGAACAAGGATATTGCTAGATTTTTACACCCATTACCAGTACCACAATGAAAATGGGAATATGTTTCTATGTATTTTATAGTAAGGTTACCGAGGTCTGCTTGAGGTATCAATGCAGTTTGTGTAGTCATGGATCGACTAACGAAAGTATCCCACTTCCTTCCTATATGAGAGACTTTCTCAATTTATGATCTGATAATATTGTATGTACATGAGATCATATGGATTCATGGGTTCACTCATACTATTATTTCAGATAAGTATTATCATTTCACATAGAGGTTCTAGTAGAGGTTACATATGGCTATGGGTACACAGGTTCTTCTAAGCACACATTTTCACCCTCAGACCGATGTCTAGTTGAAATGGATGATACACATGTTAGAGGAAATGATTTGATCTTGAATCCTTGATTTTTTTGGTTCCTAGGAGAATAATATGTATCTTTTCATGTTCTCCTTCAATAATAGATTTCAAACAATGATTCAGATGGCTCCTTATGAGGACCTATATGGTATGTCGTTCTATTCAACCATATGCTAGTTAGAGGTAGGAGAGGAAACCCTACTAGGTGTTTATATCATTCAGAAGAATTTAGATCAAGGTCAATTGATAATGAATCATATGTATACTACTTATCATATAGATAAATATTATATTGATCGTCATCAATAACATCTAGAGTTCTAGGGTGGGCATCATGTTTTCCTATAGGTATCACCCAAACATGGGAATAGTCAAATTTAGAGGCAAAGGAAGCTTTTTCCATGTTATGTTGACCTGTTTGATATTATAGATAGAGTTAGGCCAGTAACCTATCTATTTATATTACCTCATAGTTATAATTCCTTGCATAATGTCTTCCACATTTCATAACATCTCCATTATCATACCGATCCTTCTCATAATTTTGATCTTGATGAGTTTGTGATATATGTTGATGATTCTTTTGAGAATTATCATATGCACATAATTTTATAGAGAATTAAGGCTCTCAGAGGCTATTATATCCCTCAAGTGTGGGTGATATGAAAGAAAAACCATGTACATGGTGAGACTTGGGAGTGGGAGGCCGATGTACGTGCTCAGTGGCCGGAGTTTTTCTCAGATAGTGTTTTCCACCCTTGGAAGAGAACTTGAGGGCGAGTTTCTTTAAGGGGGGAAGACTATAGGAAACCAAAATTTCTAATTAATTATGAATCCATTTAACTTTATGTTAAACCATTATTGAGGATCTTTTTTTTATTATAACCTAATCCAAACCATGGGGCGGTTGGGTAGTCATTGGAAAGGAAGTGTCTAGAGGGCCATAGGTTAGATGTAAGCCAATTATACACTGTGTAATTGGAATAAATGATGTGTATCAATTAAAAAACATGTAATGGTCTTTCCATAATCTTTCATGACATGTGAACGGTTTTTCCAAGGGAGTAAGACCTTGATCATTACATCACATGTAAATAATTTACACACTATGTAAATTCCCAAGTTAATTTTCTTTTAAAATAGAGGCAGTGCCTCTATTTTTGATATAATTCCTCACCTCCTCCATCCTCTCTCATATAGAAGCACTCAAGGAATAAATAACTAGGATTTGGTTCTATTTCACAATCTGAACTTTGTTTCCTTCATGGTCAGTCTCATTGGATGTGTGCAGGTAAGATCTTCTTTCATCTTATGCCTTTCATCATTTCTTTTCTTCTTGACAGAGTTATTTAGGTGAAAGATAATAAGACCTATTTTTAGGTAATTGATCAATTATTCTATTTTATTATAATACATTACAAACTAAGGTATGATACTGGATAACGAAAGTACTATAGGCCTAAGGCTATTGGTCTATGAATTTTCCCTAAAAGCCTCATCTTTTATAAACTGATGTTGTTTTTCACACGCTGGTTTTATTGGAAATTTCCTATTAAATTCATATTCCATAATTATAATAATTTTTCTTGTATTCTATATCCCCTTATATATATTTTCATCACATAATTTGATGTTGTTACCTTAACTCTTACCAACCCAAGTAGGGTGTTTCCTTATTTATGCCTTGGTAGCCCATGTTTGGTTTATTGACATCATCATTTATGTGTGTTGTAATTGACCTATTTAAGGTTTGTGTTTTAAATTAATTTAATGAGCCTTCAAGATGTTAAATAGAAGGCATGTTATAGATATCACTTGAGAATTCTAAGGTAATTGTTTCAATTTAATAAATGAATCTTTAATATTTTTAATAAAAATTGTATTTTTACATATATCACTTAGCCTAGTTAAATGTAATTGAATGGTAATTGGTTTCATGTACTTATCCCAACATATCATGACTATGAAAGGTAAATGAATGAACATAATAAATTATTAAGTAATAAAAGAGCTAAATGGTTTCATGTCCTTAATATAACTTGTCATGTTAATGAAAGGTATGGAATAAACCTAATAAATTATCAAAAGGCATGAGTATTACATGTAATTTAATTAAATAATGATATATAAGGTTACTATTTCATATATTTCATTTTATCTTTATAGGAGTTTCCAGACTTGACCCATCCTTGGATTCCCTAGGGAATTCCTTGATCACTTAGAGGACACCATTCCGATTCTGGGAGCTTGTTTCCAAGGGAGATACCCACCTTGGAACATGGTATTTTTTTCAAGTGGATAACTGATATGATTTGGTATGATCCCTTTACTATCTTATGGATAACAAGATTCCTCAAATACACTCCTTGAATCTAGTGTGATGTCTTTGGACACATGGCGCCAAGGATTCACCACATTGGGCCTAGTCATGCTAATCCCATTTTACATTGGATGAGATCCTTGGAATCGGTTAGAATATATTACAATGGAATGCCTTGGAAAATGTCCCTTGGATTACACTCAAAACCCATATAGCTAGGCTACATGTTATTACTAATCTGTATTGACACCAAAGGTCAGGGAAGTCTTGGTTGTTACCTTGGATTCTCTTTTACCATTATCATCATCATAGGATGCCTTGGTTATTACCTTGGATCATATTTTACAATTACAGTTTTTATAATATTCCTTAGTCACACCTTGTATCCTATAACAATATCTCTATAATATACAATGTGTTTGACACTTATTATAAACTAGAACCTACTTTATTAAATGATTACATATTCAGAAACCAGTTTAGTATGAAGTAGGTATTGGGATATTTAAATTTCTTTACTATCTTTACTTATATATATATGCCTATACATTGTTTCTATTTATATTCACACACAAGTTAGTATAAATTCTATTGGTGGTGTCCTACATAGACTTATCTCACACCAAATCTGGGCTACTGATGGTACCTAGGAAGATTACGTGTATGAAAGTGTTGACAAGGGGAAGCATCCCATTTTGGATACTTGACTTTCTATTTTTCTTTTGGATAGAGCTTTCTAGCAGATAAATAATCTAGAGGTCAGGATTCTTGGATAGTTTTGGCATTTTTGATTATTTTTGTATAGCATGTATAATTCTACTGCCTGTTTCTTTGTATCCATCTTTTTTTCTTTATATATACATGAAATACATTATCATCATCCTATACATGATTCATTTTCTAGCTTATGAGTTGATTATTATTTATGTCTGCTTCCACCAAGTTACTCACTATTATAATGCTTCCTCTATTTACCTGTTTTTATATATCCACTGTTCTAAAATCATACATAAGGGTATAGTATCCCCACACACACACCATAATTCCTCACTGCTAGTCAGCAACCATTGGCATATGTGGAAGATCACTTGGGTCTATGTGGCCTATCGGCTCAGGGATCCTTTGAGTGGCACCTAGGTTGGTACATCACGGTTTAGGAGTACTGAACTAAATTATTTTTTATTTTAATTACACTCTTTTTATCATTAAATATCACCATAGGTTGATCCATGTTTTCAATAATAAATTACATCTACTGCTTCCTCCATATGAGTTGAGTACATTCCTTGGTTATATATATATATATATATATATTATGATTCTATTATACTCATGGATGTGATTTCCCATTTCTTTCTTAGAAGTACCCACATTTTCTACCAAGGAAAAATTCACCCCCACTTGAAGGCTTTTATCCCACTATGTCCTTGACCAAGTCTACATCAAATAAATCCAAGAGTTCTTGGTCAATTATTTCTTCAATTAATAATCCAAAATAAATCATGCCTTGTACATACCTCAGGGTCCATTTCACTAATTAATAAAAGTTCTTCCTTTAGATTTATTTGGAATAAATATAATAAGTATTTTTCATATGAAATATCTATTTTAGTTATTATAAAATATAGTAAGCTCTCAATGATTCTTTTATACATGGTTGTATCCATAGAATTTCTATCCTTTTTCTTCAAAATATTGGTTCCAACTATAATTAGGGTTGACATAGGTTTGTATTCATGCATAGAAAACTTATTCAATAGTTCTCTTGCATATTTATCATGAGGTAAGAAACCCTTCATATATTATTTTAAGTATATAAAGTATATGGGTGTTTTTTAGGAGAGTTAGGATAACTTATCGATGGTTTTTGGAGCATTCCTTCATGTGCACGATTGGTTAATGGTTTGTAAGACCCATTAAATACTTACAGTAAACCGTGAATAATGTGATAAGGGTTAAAGGGAAGGTGCACGAGTGGTGCACAATTTTCCCAAACCATACAGAAGCTTAGAAGGACCATGAAAATTGAGACAGTAGGATTTGGAATGGATGGCATGAAGTTTGGAAACCAAGTTAGCCAAATGTGTGAGGTTCATCCTTAAGTTAGTGTCTAGTGCATGGTTAGTGCATGGTTTGACTAACAGTGTGACTAAATCACGAGTAGTTAGAAAACCATATCCTAAAAAATGGATCTAGGTTAGATTTGTGTTTTAATGCCTAATCTTTCCCCAAAATGGCTCTAATTTGGTGTTTTTCCATCTCCAAGGTTAGATAATGTCTCTACATTGTTTTGGAAGTGATATGAAGGATTCTCTTGGTGATTTGAATCTAGATTCTCATAGTAAGTCATTGTTATTGGTAGTTCTTGATGGGTTTTATTAGATCTACTTCTCCACCCCTCTCATTTTCTTAGATCTATTCCATTTTGGATAGATATGAAATATTTTATGCCAAATATTAATATATTTTCCTTTTTTGATGATAGGGGAAGAAATCTAAGGCGAGTTTGTGGAGATTTAACCTCGTTTCATTGGTGTTTTCATTCATTCATTGTTTTCATCATATCACATAAGGTAAGTGACTTCACTCTTGACACATCTATTTAGAACATGAAGTGTTAGTTTAAAATTTATTTTTATTTTAATTGATTGTGTATTCACTATATAATTATTGTTTAATACCCTCTTGAGTGATGGTTTGTGGAATTATAGAAATTGGGTGTTTTTTTTGGAAAGTGATTTTGGTAAATTGATTTTAAAATGATGGTTTGTTTTTGATGCATGAAAAAGTGTTTTCAATAAAAGTTTGGTTCTATTGAATTTTTATTTTAAATGGGTTTTAATAAAATAATGGTTTTATTAAAATTGTTAAAAGTACAGATTTGGGATGTTCTAGAAAAATGGTTGGTATGAGTTTATATTACACTTATGAGGCCCAATTGAAATATGAGTTGGTGCTTAGTGATAATGGTGTAATGGAACATGTGATTTAATTACCTTGTGATGACTTGGTAGATTGATGAGAAACCATTCATGAGCATGGAACTATCATAATGAATAATGCATGTGTATATGTGTAATATGTGAATATGTGGATTGGAATGGGATATTCCAAAAATAGAAACACGAAATAGTTTTGAAGAACTTTCTTGATATATTTAATGGAAAATGATTTATTATGAAAAACTATTTTGTTAAAATAGTCTTGGTTTTGTGATAAATTATTTCAAGTTTCTTTATATAAATTGTTTTATAAAATGTGCTAACCCATTCTATCATAGTGACATGAGTAGGGAAGTCAATTGGAAAAAAACCTACAGAGTTTCATTACTCACCCCTGATTTGGAACTTCGGTTCTTTAGAGATTTTGTTAATCAATACATGGGAAAAGGTAAAGTATTACACTTCACTAGTGGTACATCATGATAATTAGGATGTTTTGTGGAGTTGGAGCATGAAGAATGTTTAGAGATTTGGAGATTACCATTGAAGTATTTGAGTTTTTCCTTCTTCTGTGTACTTGGATATTGTAGTCTTTTACTGTGGTACATGGTTTTTATTTTTATTTTGATAAATGAAACGTTGAGTTTTATTTTAGTGTTATCATGTATCATATAGTGGCTTCTTTGGTTATGGATTGTTTGGTTAGTTGTTTTATTTTTAAAGGGAGAATTACCCCCACATGTATTGAAGCCCTTCATTATTTATTTACAGCCTTTGGAATCTTTGGGATGTCTCTTAAAACCAAGTAACATTCCACCACATTCTCTATACAATGAGAAGAAGGGGATGTTACAAGTGGAATCAGCTTGGTCCTTCCTTTGTAGAACAAGTGGTCTAAGTCTTGGTTGGTCTTTGACTTGGTATTATTTTTTGGTTTTGGAGATTAATTCATTCTAGTTTATCACTTGATTTGGGATCATAAAAAGGAATAGGATAGTCAGAAATTGAAATATAGATCATAAAAATACATAACTATCCTTTTTATTTTGAACATCAAGTTACCAGGGAGTTGGGTACATAAGTGTTTTGAAGAAACTTATAATATTTCAAATCTCATCATCATGGGTTTAGCCAGTGAGACAAGAATGGTATGAATTATAAAATAACTTCCTAATAGATGTGAATATATCATTTTTAGCAATGTTATATGATTTGGTAAATGATGTTGATTTTAGAAAAAAAGTTGAACTTGTTTTCAAATGAATGATTTTGAAAAATAACATCATCATGGTGTTTTTAAAATGGTTGGATTTTCAAATGAAATTAGATATTTTTTTTAAAAAATGGTTGATTTTGGAAAGAATTATTGTGATATAATTATGTGGTATAATTTTAAATTGGAAAGCCTTTAGTTAATATAGAGCGAGACTTATGAAATTGTTGTGTTTATAGAAAATAGCACCTGGTAGGAATCCTAGAAACCAATGGAAAAAAGCTATCGAGAATGTGGTTAAACCTGAAACACAGGTGAACCAACAACTGTTTTAGAGTATTATTCAATAATTTCAGGCTATAGACAATAGGAACAATAGTGATCATCCAAGGAAAGTGGATTATTCCATCCAATTATAGAAGCAGAATCAACCCATATTTTTGGGTGATTCTGAACCAAAAAAGGTAGAGGTTTGGAAAAATAGGATGAATCATATCTTTGATTTCATTAGCACACCAATAGAGTTGAAATCCAAGATAGTGACGTACATGCTAGAAGATCTTTCATACGAGTGGTGAGATTTAGCTATTTAGGATAAATTAGACCATGGCCTTGCATGAGAGGATTTTGAAGAATTTTTCAACAAACAATTATATCCTAAAATATTCAGAATTAAAATAATGAGTGACTAATTTTTATTGAATCATAAAAGTGTTTTTTTTCATAGTCTATGCAGATAAATTCATGAATTTAGTGTGCTTTGAACCCGAGGTTACTGCTAGTGCATCCTTGAAGGCACGTATATTTGAATTAGGGATGAGGCATGAAATTTTCCCCAAGATTGTTGTGCTTTGTATTACAGATAATACAGAGATAGTAAACATTGCGATGATAGCTTAAAGGGACATCTCAGAAGATATGGGAGGAGGAATCATGTTGATACCCATGGAAAACACTAGGAACTCTAATGATGCAAGAAAAAGGAAGATTTACACTTATTTACATTATGGAAGCATGAATCAAAATCAGATGATGGAATTAGTAAACCTTTCTCTACTACCCAAGAGACAAGCCAAGTCTTTTCAATGTGATTTATTCAAGCACATAAAGTGAGAGTGTACGGTGCCACTGAGAGCATGCCATAATTACAACAAGATGGGGCACCTTTAATGCTATTATCATAGTGATCTAAGGTCAGTTGTTTAGGAAACTTATCTGGTGTCATAGATGTCATATTTTTCAATGGTATGAGGGTAGAAAAATCAATCATGTTAGTAGATCAAAGATAGCCATGGTGATTATAGGAATACCACGAATCCTTAAGAAATGAAATATCAACATGGAAATAAAAATTAAAGTGCATCGATGAGGAAATTATATAGAGATAAACATGTTATGGTGGATGATCAGTCTGGACCATCTACTACGTGAGTTACAATTCTTTTTAATTCTAACCTGATGCATGTATTATTTGATTCTGGTGAATTTAATTCTTTTACTAATTCTCATGCTATTGATTTTATGAGTTTAAAAGTTGATATGATGTATTCTGTGATAAAACACAAAACTCTTCTTGGTCAGAGAGAATGTCGATATTTTGTGTGAAAATCATGTACTATAATTGTCGAAGGAGTTGAGTTGAAATTGGATTTCTCTATGCCTGAAATGGATATCTTTGATATAATCCTATTTATGGATTAGTTGTCAACATTCAAGGCTCACATCGACTGTTATACCATAAAGGTTAGTTTTATAATTGAATATGGGGCTGAGAATCTATTTATAGGAGACTATAAAGTAAAGTCAGTTCCAACAGGATTGTTGGAACAAAAAATTGGAACAATATTATACCATTTGGAAGAGTTTTCAATGAAATATATGGATGAGTTCAAGAAAAATAGTTTTCTAGCAGTCATGGATCTCTTTACAAATGTGTTCTCCAAATATTTATTAGGGTTTCTACATTTAAGGAAAGTATAATTTACAATTTATATCATTCTAGTGACTAGTACTATTTCTCTTATGTCATATTAGATGGAACCAATGGAATTAAGGGTGGTGAAAGTGTAGTTAGAAGAGCTAGAAAGAAAAGGGTTCATTTGTCCTAGCATGTCTCTATGGGAAGCACCGATCTTGTTTGTGAAAAAGGTAGATGGAACTATAAGGATGTGTGTAGGTTGTCATAAGCTTTACCAAGTTATAATAAATAATCGATATCCACTTCCACAAATTGTTGATCTGTTCGATCAATTAAGGGGAGCTCAGTAGTTCTCTATAATTGACTTGCGATTAGAATATCACCAATTGTGAGTTCAGAAGGAGGATATTCTAACAAAAGATTTAAAAAGTAGATATAGACATTATGAATATTTAGTAATTCCTTTTGGTCGTAAAAATTCACCAATAGTCTTTATAGAATTGATAAATCAGATATTTTATAGATACTTGGATTCCTTCATGGTGTTGTTTGTGGACAACATACTGGTGTATTCAAAGACAAGGGATGAGCATGAGGAACACTTTGTGACAATGTTGGGAATCTTGAGAGACCATCATTTGTATGAAAAACTATCAAAGTATTATTTTTTCATACCAGAGGTACATTTACTTGGCTATGTAATCACTGAAAGAGGGGCTTCTATGGACCCAAAAAATATTGAAGCTATTATCTTTTGTAAAACTCCAAAGAATGTCTTTGAGATACAAAGTTTTCTTAGTATAACTAGTTATTACTGATACATTGTTTGTAACTTATCACAAATATCTTTTCCTATGATATCTTTGAAAATGAATAATGTTCCGTTCCAATGGGACAAGGAATGCCAGAAGTCTTTTAAAAAACTTAAAGTTCTCCTTACATCATCACCAATCATAATTTTACAAAATTAGGACAAGGGTACACGGTGTATTGTGATGCTTCGAGATCTGGGTTGGGATGTGTTCTTATGTAAGGAGATCATATTATTTCTTATGGATCAATGTAGTTGTTGGTTCATGAGAAGAAATACCTAAAAAATATTTGTGGTTATTTGTCATAGTCTATAATTTTAATACTTGACATCATTATCTCTTTGGTAAGAAATTTACTATCTTCACATATGATAAGATCATGAATATTATTTTCTCACATTGCGGTTTGACCTTGAGACAAAGAAGATGGATGGATTATCATCAAATGTATTTCTTTGAATAGATTAATAAATTGAGAAAAGGAAATTCGGTGGTAGATAGATTAAGAAAAAAGTCATATGATCAGATGGAAAAAGAGGCTTCAGATGAGTGGTATTTGATTTCAGTTATAGCATACATGAACTTGGAAAGTGAATACTGAGGTGATGTTTCAGTTTTATTTCTAGTTTCTTTGGTTCCTAATTTGGTAAAGATGGTTAAGAGGAACAATTGTATGATTCATAATGTTTAGTGATGATCACAAACCTCAATGGTGGGAGACCATTGAGGGATGGATGCTGGATGAGAGTTCAATATTGTGGTTTATAAATCAAATGGTTGTACCTATGGATTGTCAGGAAAAAATTATTTATGATTACCAAAATTCATGATGGTATCTTCATCTTGGAATATAGAAGATATATAAAGCATCTAAATAATAGTTTTGGTTGGAGTATATAAAAATAAATTTGGATGAGTTTGTTTCAAGTGCTCAACTTATTAACATGTTAAGGCAGAGCATCAGCAAACAAAAAGTTTTTTTTAGTATTTATCGATTATTATTTGGAGGTGGGAGTAGATAGATATATATTTTATAATAGGTATCTCAAGAATGGTTTAGAAATATGGTTCTATATGGGTGGTAGTGGATTGTTTTACAAAGTTGTCTCATTTAGTTGTTATTCACCAATCTCATACGGCAGAGGACTTGTCAAAAATCTATATTTTAAAAGTGGTAAAGAGGATTGGTGTAACAATTTCAATTGTTTCATATAAATATCATAGCATTATGTCTCATTTTTTGATATCCTTAAAGAAATCCATTTGGAATTATTTGACTATGAGTATGGTGCATCATCCTTATAATGATGGAAAATTTGAGTGGATGATACAAACATTTGAAGATATGTTTCAGGCTTTTGTAATAAATTTTGGTGGCTTATGGTAAGATAATTTTCCATTAGTTGAGTTCTCATATAAAAAATATTATCAGGACATGATACAAATGCCTTTTTTGATGAATTTTATTGGTGTCTTTGTCATTCTCTACTTTTTTGGGTGGAAAATTGTGAGTCCTCACTAGTTGGGCTGAGCCTTGTCCAAGAAACCAAGGAAAATATTTATTTGATCAAGAAAAGGATGGAGATGGCTCATAGTCATCAGAAATATTATTCGGATCATCATTGATGGTTGTTGTCAATTTCGGCGAGTGATCATGTGTTCTTGAGGATCTTTCCAAGGCTTGTATATTGTAATTTTGGGAATCAAGGCAATTTATATCCTAAATACACAGGCCATTTTGAGATACTTGAACGTATTTCTGAGGTGGGATATCTCTTTTCATTTCCACCATGGTTTAGTGTGGTACATAATGTATTTCACATATCTCAATGGAAAAAGTATCAGCCTGATCCAAACCATGTGATTTGATGGGATCTTGTTTAACTAGATCTAGATTTTTCATTGGTCCACATGCCAATGCAGGTTGTAGATATGAAAGATAATTTATTTCATGGAAAAAGCATCGGTATAGTATAGATTTTGTGGGAACATTGTCAAATTTTGGAAGAGACTTGGGAACATGGGAAAGAAATGAAAGAGAAATGACTAGAACTCTTTCAGTAGGATGATGGTTTTCTACTTTCCAGGGATGAAAAGGCCAATGGTGGGGATAATGTATCACCCCCAGTTTCATGTAAGTAACCCTTTATTTATTATATGTATGTATATAAATTATATGGATGAAGTTTAGGAGATTTTTTAGAACTTTTTGAGGGGTTTGGGGATTTCCTACAGGTTCATGGTTTGTATAAGGTTTATAAAAACCGTGAAACACCTAAAGGAAACTATGCACAATGATACATGGGATAAAGGGAAGTTTCCCAAGTGTCTCACAGTTTTCCAAAACCATAAAAAATCCTAGGGGAGACGTTCAAATTGAGATAGTGGACTTTAGCATAGCTGGTGCATGGTTTGGAAACCATGCAAGGTTCATCCTTGAGATAGTTTCTAGCACACAGTTACCACACAGATTGACTAACCCTGTGACTAAACCATTCATGGTTAGAAAACTAGATCATAAAAATGGATCTAGGTAATCTTTATGCTTTAAATCAAACTTTCTACCCCAAAATGGACCTAACTTGGTATTTTTACCTCTTAAAGTTTGGAGAACCTCTCCCCATAATTTTCAAAGAAATCCAAAGGCTTCTCTTGGTGATTCAAAGCTGGATTCTCATGATAAGTCATTATTCTTGGTAGTTATTTATTGGTTTTCTTATATATATATTTAAATCACTCTTATTTTCTTATATCTATGTTCACTTTGGATATATCTAAGATATTTGATTCCATATATGACTAGATTTGTATTTTTTAATGACAGGGGAAGAGATATAAGGCAGTTTCATGGAGATTTAACCTGTTTTTGTAGGCGTTTTCATGCAGTTTTTCATTTTCATCATAAATCCAGAGGTAGGTGGCTTCACTCTCGACTGCTATATTTATAACTTTAAGTATTAGTTTAAAATTGATTGTTTTGATTTTTTATTCTCTTTACAATGATTTTTAAAAACCCTCTTGAATGAAAGTTTATGGAATTAGGGAAATTGGGTGTTTTGTTGGAAAGTGATTTCGGTAAATTTATTTTAAAATGATGATTTTTAAATGATGATTTGGTTTTGATGCACATAATTTTTTTAATAAAAGTTTTGTTCTATTGAATTTTTTGTTTAAAGGTATTTCAAGAAAATAATGCTTTTATTGAAATGGTTGAAATGATGGTTTTGTCATGGTTTTTTAAAATGATTGGTGTGAGTTCATATTAAATTTTTGAGCCTCGATTGAAATATGACTTGGAGCTTAGTTCCAAAGGTGTAATGGAACATGGAATTTAATTACCTTGTGATGAATTGGTAGAATGATGAGAAACTGCTCATGAGTATGAATCTGTGATAAGGAATCATGAATGTGTAGATGTATGGATATATGAATATGTGGATTGGAATGAGATATTCCAAAAATGAAAATATGGAATGGTTTTGAAGAAATTTAATGGTTGGTTTCATGGAAAATGGTTTTAGTTTTGAAAAATAGTTTTTTAAAATATTTTTTTTGTGATAAATTGTTTCAAGTTGGTTTATATAATTTTTTAAATATAAATTGTTTTATAAAATGAACTAATTAGTTCTATCCTAGTGGTGTGATTAGGGATGTCATTTGGGAAAACCTACTGAGTTTCTTTACTCACCCCTAATTTGAAAATTTGATGATCTTTTAGATGTTGTTTATCAAGACAAGGAAAAAGGTAAATTATCACACTTCACTAGTGGTAATTTATGATACTTGGGCTATTTTTTTGGAGTTGGAGCATGGATCATGTTTGGAGCTTTGGATTTTTTCATTGAAGTCTGAGTTTTTTCTTCCACCATGTACTTGGATATTGTAGTCTTCCACTTAGATAGATGGATTTTAGTTTTATTTTGTTAAATGAAATGTTTTTTTGTATTTCAATGTTATCATGCATCATATAGTGGTTTGTTTTGTTATTTCATGTTTGGTTAGTTATTTTATTCATAAAGATAAAATCGTCCCACATGTGTATTGATGGCCTTCTACATTTATTTCCAACCTTTGGTATCTTGGGGATGCCACTTAATTCTAAGTAAAATTCCACGGTATTCTTGAGCCAGTGAGAATAATAGTGTTTTTAGAGTTTACATAGGTTTTAATTCAAGCATAGAAAACTTATTCAAAATTTCTCTTGCATATTTATCATGATAATTAAAAGTGTGGTCATCTTTTTGAACTAGTCGTTTCCCCAAAAAATATTCGAGCTCACCAATCATAGACATCTCTAATTCTAACAGCATAATATCTGTGAATACCTCCATATATTTATTCCTACCTCCATAAAATATAATGTCATCCTCATATACTGGCACTATTAATTATTCTTCATTAGGTGTCCGCACATAGTGGAAATGGTCAAAACCTCATATTTAAATTTTCTTCTTCTTTAATTACAAGTTTAGTCAATCATACCATGCTCATGGAACCTAATTTAGACCATAAAAGGATTTACTCAATCTATACAACTTTATTTCATCACTATAGATCAATAAACCCATTGACTACTTAATGTAGACATCCTCATTAATCACACCATTCAAGAACACTCTTTTTACATCCATATTAAATTATTTGAACCCTATTTGAATAGCTAATGATAGAAAAAATCTAAATGAATATAGTTGGTGTACTAGTGTAAAGGGTTCTTCAACCTAAAAACCTTTTAATTTTATCATAGCATTATAGACCATAATGGACTTATTTTAAACCTCATTTCTATGTTCATCATTTTTTTGAAGCATCGATTCATTAAAATCACAATGTGGTGTCTAGGTATCCCCCTAAGATCTCACATTTATTTATTATCAATATGATCCAATATACCATACATGGAAATAATCCAAGATGGATCTAATCCCTGATAGATATAATCCATGATGGATCTAATCCATTATAAATCTTTTACTTCCTCATCAAATATTTTTTGATCCCCCATCGACAGTAGGGACGTATGTTATACATCCATCATTCTTTATGTTTGGGTTTCAAAGTTTTATCTCTAATAACATGACATGAAAAAATTTCAATTATTATTTTATTTCCTTAGGATATAGGTGAATTTATTTTAATAGTTTTTTCCTCCTCTAACTCAGCCTCAAAATCTTCATCTTTTGAATAATTTTTTATAATCTATGAATTTGTATCAACTTCATTACCCTCCTCATATAATTTATCAAATTTTATTGTTCCAAAATATTGTGTTCTCTTTACTCAATAAACTTGATATCATTGCTGTCCATAATTTTATTTATTCACTTTTTATCATATTTATATTATTTACTCTTTGTTTAATAGCCTAATAAAATCCATTCGTCTATGAAATACCCAAACTTTTCTTGATTTCCTTCCTTATTCTGGAAATAACACCTACATCCGAAGATATATAAATGTTACAATTAATGGTGGTTATCAAGGGTTTTGGGATGTGATTTTGGAACAGTAGTCGACATTTCAGGAGGTGTTTTACCGATGGTGGCTTTAACACTGACCATGGTTTACTAGAGGGCTTGATTTTCATGATTGTTTGTGGTGATATATCATCCTTTTTGTTATTTCGATGGTTTGTGACGGTTTGTTTTGGGTTTTCAACAGTGGCGAAGATGGATTCCGGTGGATGGTCTCTCTGGAGAACTTTTATGGATGGTGGATACATATGCTGTTTGGGTGCATGATGTGAGGTTTCGTGATGATTCTTGTGGAAAGAGTATCAGTGATACTATGATATGATGTTTTCTACTATGGTGTTTTCTGCGATGGTGTTTTCAGTGGAGTTGATGGATTCTGGTGGACAATTCTAGCCATCGTGATGGTGTTATCATAGGATTTGTATTGTGTCATGGTGTGTATCACGAGTAAGTACATGGTCCAATGTGGTGATGATGGTCTTTTCCTTTATTTTGAAATGGTTTGAAGGTTGTAATTTGAAATTTGAAATCAGGTGGTGAATGTTTTTGTAAGGTTTCCACTTTTCCATAAAGTGTCTCTTTCAATAAAATAAAAATATGGATTGTAGGATTAAGGTATTGAGAGGGATTTTGGAGGCAATCTATAGGTGAGAGTGGATTTTCTATAAATATAGAAGGCAACCATTCCATGGTATTTGGTGTGGTGATAGCTATAGTGAATCTCATTTAGAGTTGTTAGTGTGGGATAGATATTTTGTATAAGATTTATTAAGGACGTGATAATTTTGAGGTGGAAGTGGGGTGTTTGGTGCACCATGTTGAGAAAAATTCCTTAGGAGGCTATTTCTAGGGGTTTTCCTTGAATTTTCCTCCTATAAGAAATGGGGAAGAGAACTACGATGTGGTGGAAGGCATGGTGTTACTAAAGATCTTAAGTGTTTCCATGAAAAAAATGAGGAGCATAGAAATGACTTGGGTGATGGGAATGGTGGTGAGAAAGTTCAAGGTGAGGTTGGCCATGCGATAGAGGAGAAAATAATGAGTTGCAACTCATCATGTTAAAGGGATTGACATGGTGGGACAACAAGGAGTGAGAATTTTCCTTATACCATTGTACGAGGCTGTCGTGGATTTCTAGGTGTATGAAACACCCTGAACCATTCCAAAATATAGGGTTTTGCGTCATTAAAATGAGTTTAAAATATTTTTGAATGCAGATGAGAATCAAGGATATATACATATTTAAAAGCTGGCTAATTAGGTCAGCCATTGACTGAAGACACGTCATGAATTTTGCATGACCTTATATGATCGAGGAGGCCTTATAGGATTCCTCTATAAATAGAGGGAGTGAAATTACTTAGTTTAATTCTCATTATCTTCATTCAAGCCCTAGTAAACCCCTTTCTCTCTCACCACCCCCCAATCTCTTCCTTTGAGAGTCTAAAAACCCGGGATCATTGGATTATTTTTTATGGATAATGATAGTCTCTCTTATCTTATTATCTTCATATTCTATGATATAATTCTTTCAATAAGTTCATTATTATGTCATTCCTAAAGGTAGGGTTGATTTTTTAGTGTGTATTGATGGGGGTTTGCAATGGTTCTAAGGTGGTTTCCTTGGAGTTTTGTGGTGGTTGATCATTGTTCATCCATTATTTATTAAAAAATATTGAAATTATAACCAAGTCAAGGGATTTATTACTTTCCCTTTTTATGCATTGATATAGAAGTATCATGCTTTAGATTCATTTGATAAATGAAAGAATTAACTCAATTAAGATAATAAATAGAATCAATAAATAATTAGAAAGGATATTTTTATCACATATGTCATTGCTTTATTTATGATGCCTCATGTGATTTTGTAGATAGTTTTTATATTCTTTCTATGATTTTTGTTAATTTTTAGTGTCTTTGTAATGCTTAAAATGGGAAAAACAATATAAATCTTGAAATAATGATCTAATTAATGAATGTGGCAAGAAAATTTTATCACCTAGCTTTCTTCAATAATTTTTAATATAAAATAGTTTTTAGAAGCATGTTTATCATTAGATCTTTTTTATTGAAATATATTGATTAAAGGTTTATTTTTTCAAAAACCTATGCATAATGAATTAGTTAAATCATATATAGTAATAAAAAATGGTTTTTTGGGATAAATATTTTGGGATGATCAACCCCATTATTTTTTTAATGGATTATATTCCATGGAGTTATGGACATGGTTTCCCCTTGAGTTTGTGTATTGAAAATGCCTTGTTTCTTTGTATGTTCTCTAGGATGGTAGATCCATTGTTATGTTTTTTGTGAACATAGTATAGTTGGGATGTTTAGTGAGGAATGGGATGGATTTAATAGGTTATGGTAATGTATTGATGCTGATGGAGATTGGATGGGATATTTTTTACTAAATAGTGTGGCGGATGACCCCAAGATGGATGGAATGTGTTGAGAGCTGGGCTTACCTATTGCTTGTTTCTTGGGGATTTCTTTTAATGGATGGTTTTTAGATAGTTATTGTTCAATATTACAACCTCTTATTGTAATTGGTTTATATAATATGTGTATATCTCTATATAATATCTTAGGATGATTCCTAGAGTGCTTAAATTATATAATGAAAAGAGGAAATTATAAATGAACCTAGGTGATTGGTGTTGTTTTTGGTATTGAATTAATAATGAAACGTGGGGTGATTGAAAGGAATACCCTGAGGAAAATGAGATAAAAATCTAGGAATTATAATATGAATTATGTAATCTTATTCACCTGTGATTAATTATATTGGTTAATCTAGAAATTTATGATTAGATAATAAATGATGAGTAAATTGTTTTATTAATAACTGAATGGTTGGTAATTTCTAATTAATTTATGTAAATGGTTAATCATGTTACATCTTGATGCTTATATGTGTTATAATATTTTGTTATGAGAACATAAGAGTGGTAGTTAGGTGTCATATGGAATGATAGCTACAATGTATTCTAAGTCTTGGTAGTTTCCCTTTGTGTGGTTGGGTGATATACTATTATTATATTTTTTCATATGCTCCACCACCCAAGTTGGTAGGGAAACCGATATAAAAATTTGGGGGGGGGGGTGTTTTCCTCAACATCCAAATTAGAGAGGGAACATGTAACTAACTTCCCATCTTCCCCACTCTACTTTTAACATAACATTAAATGTAGGTATATCTGGGATATAATGTATTAAGGTTTAGGGAACGTGTCTACATGGGATGTAATGGATCTCAGTTTATTATAGTTGTACATATGAGTTGTAGAAGATTGAGGTTAAAATATATACTTGTATTCTAGATGTAGTGATATTAGCTTCATACAAGTGTACTTTCATAGGATATGATGGATTGAGGTATACTGCATGATACCTAGGCTATAGTGGATTTTAAACTATTTAAATGGTTATGGATGAGGTGATGATTTTGAGGTTTTGATGAGATAAATATAATTCAAGATGAGGCACTTTTCTTGATATGGTATGTATACATGAAGTGTAGGATGACTTATGGAGGGTATTTTAGCACAATAAAATTTATTTTGGGGGTTTGAGATTAAAAATATAGTATGGAAGTGTATTTGGGGTACCTTTATTACATATATGATTTGATATGGAAATGCGTACTTCCATGTGTTTATTAGTGAGAGAGCCTTGTGAATATGAGATATACTTTTACTTGTTTAGGTAATTGTTTTATTTGTTCATCTATTGGGATTTAGTATTATTCTTCCACATTTTCAAGAGATGTTCTATGTAGGAACCTATTGAGTATAATTTTATTCTCACCTACACATATATAAATTGTTTTTAGGTCTGTAGGAGATTATTTGTGATTGGGTTGGATGTTAATAGCTTAGAGTGGTTTTTAAGAGTTTTCAAAATTCATGGTGACCACTTTGATTTTTTTTATAATTCCTAGTTGTTTTGGTTATGTAAGTAATTAAATTAATGTATTGGGATAGTTTTTTATTATTATTCTTTGGATTTTATTGGGGGTTTTAATCTTATCTATTGTCCTTAAATTTATATAAAGAGGGTAATGACTCTGATTTTTATTCATTATATATCCTTATTCCTCTTTTACAACTTATGGTCCATTGGAGGCGTTCTTCAAGGGTTATCTCCCTCTCTTCACTGAGCCCCTAAAGGGGTACTGATAGAGGTTTGGTTATAACATAGTGGTATCAGATCTAATGGTTGAGAGATTAGAAATATCTTAGGGACAAAAATTAGTGATAATTTCATGAGTTGGTAGTAAAAAATATCATGTATAGTTATCAGGTGATATAAGTAAGGGAGATTAGCAAGGAAAAGGGATTTAAGGGCCCATTTGATCTGACATAAGGACCTTTAAATTTACTATATGTATTAAGTGAGGTGATTATGCTTATAGAGTAGAGACCTAGGTAAGGATCATGGATCATGATTTTATATAAATTTGTTTGAATTGCGTTGACAATGAGAATTATTTTTTAATTGAATAAATTATTTAACCTTAATATTTCTATATTCTATTTTTAATAGTCCTTATTTTTTTATATAGAAATGGATCTATGTCAATGTACCCAATAGTTATGTGATTAAGATGTTCAACAAGATACACTAGAGGATTTCTATAGAGTTGAGGATAATAATGACACTTGGAGGAGGAAAATTTGAGTGTTTTAACACCTGGTTCTTTAGAAGTATGAGGGGTTTGGTTTAGATCTAGAGACTGAGTCTTAGTTAGAAGAGGTAGAGATTAACTTTAATTCTATCCATTCTTAATGGAAGAACTAGGTTTCATTGGTTGTGATAATTCTACATGGGGAAACCTGAAAGTGGTGGTTCTTATTCTTCAAGGATTTTGACTAATAAACTGTTATGTGCAAGAAGTTTCATGATTATTTTTAGACCTATTTTCTTTCATAGACCATGAAATCACTTTTTAAGTATAATATTCTCACTCTCAATGAGGGGAATTACATCATACAAGAGGTAAAAAACCTATTGAATTATACTTAAGACCTTTTTCAAGATGTAGAGGTTGTGGTGATGCATTTCAAGGAGGCTAATTTCCCAAATATCTAATTCCATGTCACCTCACTTATGTTTCCAACATATCTCAAGGTGATGGAGAGGGAATAGGCTGTCTAGAGGGTTCTTGATAAGACTAGATTTTTGCGAGAGGGGAGTCACTAAGACTTTTCATAGATCAAACCAATGGCTATATGTTCCCTTTTTTGGTTATAAGAAGTTAGTTATAGCCTTCTTCATATTTTTTCACCAGGTATAGTAGTTCATAAACCCATACCAATAGATCATCTGTGGTTTTCTATTATTATTGAGGTCATGGAAATAAGATGCATGAGTGTACAACCTTTATTTATATTCATCAGGGAGTTGGAGACCCTATTCAAGTTCATACATTATAGTAATATCCTATAAGGTAGTAATAACATCATGAAGCTCCTAATTTTGACTATCTAAGGGGGGGGGGAAGGTAAGTATAGGATAATCTCATGATGACCAACTTCCTCAATGATAATTAGTAGATAGTGACAATGAAGGTAGTCTCTATTATAGTTAGAGACATCTTGGGGTAGGACATGATTAGATTATTTCCTTAGTGTTTCTAGTTTTGAGAAATCCATAAGTCATGCAAGGAAATATCTTTTTATATTCTACTTTTCTGTATGCTTTTTTTGATTCAGTAGTTATGTACTTTTTCATCTCACCCACCCTTTATCATGCTTTTGATCTTTAGGTTGAGAGAATTATAATTCCCATGGCATTGAATATGATAATCGATGGTTGAGATAGCTATTACTATGTGTGAAAATATTTTAATCTAATTATAGGGAAATATTTCTCGTGGGGAGACTTCCAATATTTGTATAAAAATTCATATGACATAATTTTTATAATGGATTATCTATGTTCAGTGAAGGATTTTGTAGATTTATCTTGTAGGAACATGAAATTATTTAACATTTATGAAGATAATATTATGTTTTTTTGCAATAAATACCCATGTATGGGTCAAAGGAATGTTGCGACTTTGTGTTTCCTAATGTCCAAGATGATGTTGAGTTCCATAGTAGACCAGTCATTAGTATTTTCTCGGGTTTTATAAGAATACCCTGATGTATTTCTAGAATATTTTTAGACACTACCCCTTCAATATGAAATTGATTTTGGGATATATATGCAGTGGGGTGTCACTTCTATATCGACGTATACATATAGGAAGGAACCTTATAATTTGTAGTAACTAAATATTTAGATTTTGGATCTTCTATAGATATGATTCATTTTTCAAATTGCTTTTCCTTTGGGTGATCTAGTTTTATTCCTAAAGAATTCATGAAATATTATATACACATATTTATTACCATATCTTGAACTAGATGATAGTGAAGAACTATTATACGTTTCTGTAGATTGATTATTTATTTGATCGGATAAAGGAATATAATTAGTTCTTAAAGATTGATTTTTGGTGAGGATATAATTTTATGTGAGTGAAGGATGAAGATATTCTAAAGATTTATTTATGTTTTCAATATAGACATTAAGAGTTTGTTGTAATGGTGTTCAGTTCTATGATCACTCCATCCTTGTTTATGGGATTGATAAATTCCATGTTCTGTGAGTATCTATATTTTTTAGTGGTGTTTATTGAAGTCACCCTCATGTATTTGGTGTCAAATGAGGATCATGAAGAGAATATATGAGTTATTTTGGGTGTTCATAATCATCAAAAACTATTTGGGAAGCTAACAAATTGTGAGTTCTAGGTCTATGAGGTTCATTTCTTGTGACATGTTGTGTCTCGGTATGAAGTATCCATGGATCCTTAAATGGTTGAGGTGGTTATTTCTTGGGTATCCTCAAAAAAAATTGTTTATGTGTGATGTTTCCTTTGTATTTTTGGTTATTATAGGAGGTTAATTCATGACTTATCTTAGATTATGACTCCTATGATAGATTTTACTAGAAAGGATCAAACATTTTGTGGACTAACTAGTTCCAGGTTTCATTCAATTATTTGAAGGATAATATGGTTAGTGACCTTGTTCTTTATCTTCTAGAGGAGGGAGTTATGTTCTTATTGAATTAAGATGCTTAAAATATTTTCCCATGTGGTGTTCTGATATAGAAAAGATCAGTTATCACTTATAGGTCTTGGAAATTATGACCTTATTAATGTAACTATTCCACCCATTATCTTACATTTTCTACATTTGTGCTTTATTTAAAGATGTCATGAAATTACCTCATCGGTGAACACTTTTTGGTCTTCATAGACCATAAGATTTGGAGTAATATCTTCTCCCAACACAATCTGAATTTTTAGTTGTGATGGTGAGTTGAATTATTATAGGATTACGACTTTGATATTTCCTACACACTGGGTAAAGGTAATGTAGTGGACAAAAATTTGAGAAAAAATCATATGGATATGTTGTTCATGAGTCTGGTTATGTTTATAGGGAGATGGATGATATTTATATGATTTACTTTGATATAGGAGAATCTGATGGTAAGAGTGTCTTTATTAGATGATGGTGTAGTGATTTCTGGATAAATAGGTGTAGGAATCCCATCAATGAGATTTTTATGTGGAATTATTGTGAGATCGAGTTGTTTGTATTGATTCTCATGAGTAATGGTTTGATGATAACCGACACCGAGTATTGTTTTAGGGGAGGCTATTCATTCCTATGATGATATTTTATGTGGTTCTTTGTGAGTTCCAAAGTGTATCCTAGGTGGTAAATATTTGTGTGAATGAGATTTATCATGAATTGTGATTTTTTTAGTGTTATAGAATAAAATTATTAGTTGGATATTTTTTCTCATGATGATTTTTTCTAGAGGGTTAAGGCTGAGCACTGTATTCCTAGTGAGTTATTTTAGCTACTTGATGTTCCCTAATAGAAGTTGGAGGACATATAGAGGGTCTTCATCATTGGTTTTTCTCAATATCATGTAGTATTTAATTTTATATGGGTATCCATGGACTTCTTGATGAAGTCTCCTCACTTCCTAACAATTAAAGAGTTGAGATAAATAGAGATTTTTATAAGGATGTATCTAGAGGATGTGGCGAGGCTTCCCGAGGTTCTGAAGATAATCATATTTTTTCATGATATAAATTTTACCCCTATTATTTAAAGAGATATGTAGTATTCTTCTGGATCTTAGTAATTCCTTAATACTTCTTTTAATCCATATATAAATGATCAAATATATCAAGCAATAAATAATTTAAAGGACATGGTACACACATGCATTCTGAATTTTAGAGGTTCGTGAGTGAGGTACCGATCCTTAGTGGAGTTTTCTTATAACAACAGTTATCACTTCACTCTTGGTATGACTCCATTCAAAGAACTATATGGTAAAACTTTCCAATATCCATTAAATTTTATTGAGTTTAGAGAGTTATCAATACTTATACAAAAATTGGTGTAAATAACATTAGAGAAAGTTTAGATAGTTTGGTAGAAAATTTAGGTGGTGCATGATCATTATAAGTCCTATGATGATAATAGGAGGATGTTTATAAAGTTTTATGTTTTAGATCACGTGTTCTTGATGGTTTATCCTAATTAGGGGTAGTGAAGGTTCATTTACAAGAGTAAGCTTTCCACCCTATTTTTTGGACCTTTTTATTTATTGGGGCATGTTGGAGATATTTAGAATGAGATAACACTACCCCCAATAATAAGATGGATTCATGAAATCCTTCAAGTGTCATAAATTTTAGGGTATATTCATGATGAATCCCACACTATTAATTGGGGAGATGGATAATGAACATTATGTGACTTTTGAGGAGTGGATTATTGAGATACAGGACCCTCATAAGAAGGCGATGCATGAACATGTTATTCCTATGGATCATGTCCTATAGTAGCACAATGGGTTGGGGTGAGTACTTAGGAATAAGATTAATATATCCAATTTCAATATCCTATGTTATATTCTCATGATGTTTCAGTATAATTCTATATAGTAAGATTCCTAAGAAGTATCTCATTGTGTGGTTGTTTATCCCCCTTTCCTCGTTCATCCCAGGTTTTATTTTAATTCATGAGGATGAGAATTGTTTGAATGATTTTTTATATAAGGGCGTAGTTTTCTAAACCACTCCATTTTTGTTTTTATGGGGAATGGGGGTGATGATAGGGATTTTGGAACAATTATAAAGGTGAAAGTGGCGGTTTTTGGCCATCTAAGTGGACACCATTCCATGGTAGTGGGCATGGTGAATCTTTTTTAGAGTTGTGAGCATGGTGTGGCCATTTTGTGTTGTCTGTTATAAGGACTTGGTTATTTTGAGGTGTTTTTGTGGTTCTCAGTGCACCATGGGGAGAAAAACACCAAGGGAGACCATTTCTGAAGGAATTTTTGACTTTTATGTTCCTCTTATAGTAAACAAAGAGAAGCATCATGCCATAGTGGAAGGCATAATTTCAATAGAGGTTTTGAGTGTTTTCCTATAGAAAACAGGGAGCGTTTAATTGGAAAGGGTGATAAGTATGGTTTCATCAAATTTTATGGTGAGGTGGTGTGTGAGTGAGAGGAGGAAATAATGAGGTTGATCTTTCCACACTGAATGCCATAGTGCGGTGGGTCAAAACAGTGAATTATTTTTCCCCATAATGTAGGGGGAGGCCATGGTATCATATTGGGAGTCCAAAATTCTATAAAGAATGTTGTTGTTCATCTTGTGATTATAGTAAATGTGTTTAAAAAAATTCAAATTTTCATGAGAATTGGGGGGATATACCAATTCAAATGATGAAAAATCATATTTCCCTTAGACTGAAAAAACCACATGCATTTTTCATGCCTCTGTGTCGTGGTGGAGGCCTTTCAGAATTACTCTATAAATAAAAAAACATAATTTCCCTATTTTGATTTTCCTTATATTATTTCAAACCCTATTAGACCCCTATCCCTCTAATAACCCCTATCCACTTACTTTGAGATACTAGATACCCTGTATCATTGTATTGATGTATTTTGGATCAAGGTACTCTCTCCTATCCTATCCTATTTATCTTCCTTGATCTATTTCTTTATGAAGGTTTGTTTTGGTGGTATTCCTATATTTAGGGTTGATTTTCAATCATATATTGATATAATTTTAATATAGTTAGGTTCCAATGTGGTTTATTTGGAGTTTAGTAGTGGTTGATCCTTGTTCAATGATTCTTAATCTAAGAATAATGAACTTTTAACCAAAGTAGTGGATTTTTTTACTTCTCATTTTTTATGTGTTGATCTATTAGTATCATGCTTTATCTTTTTTGGGTAAAAAATGTGATTTACCTAATGAATATAATATCCATAATCAATAGTGAATTGGAAGGGTTATTGTGATTACATGTATTAATTCTTTATTGATGACTCATGTTGTGATTTTATAGATAGTGTGATATATATTTGTTGCGATTGTTTTTTAGTGTTTTTTATATTATTTAAATGGGATAAAAAATATACATCTGGTAATAATGAACTAATTAATAAAATATTTATGAGAATTTGATTAATGTTATTCTGTAAAAACTATTGAATATGAAATAATTGCTTGAATCATGTTCATGGTTTGATCGTATCATTTAGAAGATTCTAATTGTAAGTTTCTTGTAACTAAAACCTATGCATGATGAATCATTTAATTCGAATATGGTAATTAAAAGTTTTTTCCCAAGAGATAAATGTTTGGGGATTAGTAATCCCATTATTTTTTTGGTAAAGGATAATATGTCTTGAAGTCATGTCCATGGTTTTCCCTTTACTTTTCATGCTGAAAATGCCTTGTTTCTTTATATGTTCTCTAGGACAGTAGATCCCTTTTTATGTTTTTCTATGAAGCTTGTATTATTAGGATGTTTGGTGTGTAATGGGATAGAATTCTTGGGTTATGGAAATGGATTAAATATGATGATGGTGGTTTGTATTGTATTATATGGAATAGTGTTAGGTATGACAATAGGATGGTTGGAATGGGTTTAGAGTCAGGATTACCCGTTGGTAGTTTCCTTTTACATGTTTTTAATGACTTGTTTATAGATGGCTGTTGTGGATTCCAGTTGCCTACTACATTTTGTTTATTAAATTTGAGTATATCACATTTTGGTCACTTAGGATGAGTCTTAGAGTTCCCCGATTATGGAATAATAAATGAAATTATAAAACAACCCATGGGGTGAGTATTTTTGTTGGTAATGAATTAATAATGAACCATGGGATGGTTGAAAGGAATTATCTAAGGATCATGAGATGGAAATTTAGGAATTTTAATGTGAATTATGAATGAATTTTTCCTTGTAATGAATTAAAATGGCTAAACTAGAAATTTTTGTGGGAATAATAAATGATAAGTAAATTAATGGATTATTAAATGAATGGTTGGTAATTTATAATTATTGAATAGAAATTAATAATGAAGATGTATCATAAATATTATATTTTTTATGAGATGGAGTTCATATACCTTTGTGGTGGTAACCATGTGTCATATGGGATGACAACTGCTATTGATTTTGAGGCTAGGTAGTTTCCCTTAGTGTGGTTATACAATATACTATTCTTATATTTTCTGATTTAATATAGTCCACCAACCAAGTTGGTAGGAAAAATGATACCCAAATTGGGGGGGGGGGGGGTTCTCCAATATCCTGATAGATGATTGAATTTTAACTCTTCTCCACTCTCCCATTGGCATATAATTATGTGTAGGCATATGCGGGCTATAATGGATTATAATATAGGGTATGTGTCTACACAATCTATAATGGGTCTTAGTTTACTATATTTTTATGTGTTATTTATAGAATCTTGAGGTTAAAATACATTCTTGTATTCCAGCTATAGTGAAAATGGTTTTATATAATTTAACATGCATGGGATATGATGGTTTAAGGTATAATGCATGAAACATGGGATCTAATGGCTTTTAAACACTCTATTGGGTTATAGATGAGGTGATGATATTAAGGTGTGATGAGTTTCAAGAGATTCAGGGGTGATATGATGTTCTAGATTTGGTAAATATTCATGGGGTATAGGATTACTTATGTATTGGATTTATTAAAAGATGTTTGATGTAATGGATTGTGAGTGAAGAATTAGCGGGGAAGTGGATATGGGGTACCTTTCTGACATGTATGTTTTGATATGGATATTTTTACTTCTATGAATTACTTGGTGATTGATCCATGAAATGATGGGATGTATTTTTACTTGTTTAGGTAATGATTTTGCTTAAATTTTTTAATCACTAAGATTTAATATACTTATTTTAAATTTTCATGAGAGATTATAGGGAGGATATAACTGAGTATACTTATTTTCTAACCCCACATATATAGAAACTATTTTTTCAGGTCCATAAGAGTTGGTTGGTGATCAATTTTGGTAGTACTATCTTGTAGTGGTTTCATATGAGTTGTCAGTTTTCATGGTTTCCAACTAGGATTTATTGTGGTATTTATAACTATTTTATATTTATATGACATTATATCTATTTATTAGTATATTTTATTAATTTTTATTCTTTGGATTTGATTTGTGGATTTCATATTATCTCTGATCCTCAATTTTTTAAAATTATTTAATGCATCCCATTTGTATGTATTTTATACCCTCAGTTCTAGTAATCAACCTGTAGTTTATTGGGTGCAAGATTAAAGGTTTATCTCCATAAATTCATTACTATCCCATGAGTGGTATTAGTGGAGGGGGGGGGGGGGTTATGAAAAGTTCTTTTTATACTATTCACCTAGTAAATGTTAGTAAAGGTTTCTGGTTGTCCTCCATCTATTCATGATTGGGTTTCTAACCTTTCCTTTTATCAGGAACCCCTTTTGGTTAAATGTGAACTCATTACTAGAACCAAAAAACTAACTTAAACTTAAAAGATTATGCCATGAGACACCCACATAGATAACTTATGGACTCTTGAGCTCATCTCCTTCTAGTTAGATCTTTCCACTCCCTTAAATGTTTAGTACTTCATTATTTCCAAAATAGATAGTTACATCAACTCCATCTTTTACATTTTCTAGGATATTCATAGTGTTATTCATATGGGATGAACAACCTTAATCGAGGATCCATGTGTTTTTTTTTATTGACTTCAGTGAAAACTCGACCATGTTTGACTTCTCTCTCATCTTTATTTTCTTCTAAGAGATACCGAACCGGGTAAAGTAATTTTATAGAATCACCTTACTATTTTTATCATATGAAGTGTAATCATACTCATTTTATTCTTTCAATATAAAAAATTTATTTCCCAATAGAACTTAATCAGGTTTCTAGAATCCCTCAATCTATGACTTCCATTATTATAACCAATATTTATTATTTTCCTACATTAAATGGGCTAATTCAAAAAATTAGAACATTAAAAAAAATTATATAAAATAAGTTTCTCCTATGTGTTGAATTATATGACCACATTATTATTTTCCTCCGTCAAGTTGTTTCTCCCTTAAAATAACTCATTTCCTCTTCATAGTAAGACATAGTGTGACTAAGGTGGACATAAAGCTAACTCTTCAAAAGGGAAAACATCTTTTTAAATTAACCTATTAATATGTTTCTAGATTTTTAAAAACATTATGGTTGTTCATTATTCCCAAAATATTGAAAATTATAATACATATTTTATTTTCCATTGTGTTAAACTGCTAATTTTCCATTATTTGATTCCTTGAAATCGTAGTCAACACCAATTTTATTCTTGTTCTAGGTTTATTGATCATTTAAAATTTTCTTAATGCCATAAGTTCCTTGTTTTACCTTTCCAATTATTCTTTATTTGAGGAATCCACACATTGAAATTTTCATTTTAGTTTTCTTGAATTTATTTGGGGTTATAGTTTACTTTTCTAGGTAACCACATCTTCCTTAAGGACTTCATCCCTTATGAATCTTTCCTCTAAGAAAGAATTGAATTCATCAATTACCTTATCTTATTATTTGATCTTTATTTTAAAATCTTCTACTTATTATGAAATTTCATGACAAGATTTTGGATCATATGAGTCTACATGTATTCGATATATATCATCATCATGATTATCTGTATATTCTGAAGATACTTTCAACAATGCACAAATTTTCTAATTTTCCTTCCTTTGAATATCAAGTTATTCAAGAGATCTTTCATGTTTCCCCTTGAGCCTTATAATTCTTCTAAGTTTATATTAATTCTTACTTTTAAGTTTTTCTTATTCAAATGTTTCCACCATGTAATATTCTATATCAAATTTTTTTTTTTTTTTGTTCTTCCTCTAAATTTTCATCCCCATCTTCCTATTTCTTTCTTATAAGACTCTTCCTTTGGAAATTATTTCCTGATGAAATTCCTGGTTTAAAGTCGATTTTATGAGTAAATTTCATTTATTGGGTTTTAGGGTTTATACTTCACTTTAATCATCAAAAAGTTTCCTTGGGCACCATGATATAATGTGTCTTACAGTTCCACACTAAAAAAAAGACAAGGGAAGTTTGTCTTTGAACCTACACTTATCACTTTTTAATTTACATACCATAAGATAAATAAATTCATCACTCACATATTCCTCTTAATATCCAACTTTAGCGATGTTAATTATATCTATTTATTTAAATTACATCTCTTCATTTGATCAGTTTGTTGTTCCTTCTAGCTTAACTCATATTTCATAGGCAACAAGACTATTTTATAAATCATCCAATGATAAATCTAATAGGATCATATCTTCATGATCTGAAAAAATAAGTTTTTATTCACAATATTCAAATCCTTTATCTCCTCACCAATTTCTCAGATTACTCCCACTACCATAATGATATGACTGAAAAACCTATCAATATTATCATCTAGATACATCCTCATATCATTAAACTTATTATAAAATACTTAAATATCTACCTCATTGACCTTGAAATCACCCTCATATATGTTTTATAATTTATCAAACATAGAATTATAGTATAATAACCAATTACTATCATATGGATATGGATTTATAGTGTTCCATACAACTCAATACCACCTTTAGAATCGACATTGAGAATCTTCTTACCTTCTTCAGCCATAAATTATTAAAAAAATACCGATTACATGTATCATATGTATAATGGCAGAGAAAAATTCATGTCCAAGATACCATGTGTGATATCTCATTATTTTCTTCTATATTTGGTAATTACACCCATCAAATAAATGAATTACTATTGCATTCAATGTGTTATCCATAGAAAAATTCATTTAGTGAATGATTCATCACCTAGAACCTATGGATCTGAAACCACTTATTATAACCATATCACAACACACCATAAGTAGGGGGGGTGAATTAGGGTTTGTATTTATTTTCACTTTTAGGATATAGATCTTTAGATAGGAAGAGTACCATGGACATCTTACCATTTCACATGGAAATGATATTCAAACATAGGAAAATAAATGAAGATACCTAGGGATTTACTTGGTTTACCACTGAGGAATAATATAAGGATCATAAATAAAAAATGTTTTGATATAACATAGAGTAAAACTATCTAATATAAGTGTTACAAAAGTTTTGGAATGACTCATTATTAATCTAAGGAAAACTTCCTCCAATGGTAACTTTTCAAATCACCCTGAGGTAATGTTTTTTAGAAGGAAAAATGATATATTGATAAATTATAGTGTTTTTAATTTAGAAAATAATAATTACAAAATTAAAAATGGTGTTATCACTTTATATCGTCTTCTCCAATGATTTTAGACCTTAAGAACACTATAGCACAAAATTTTATTTTTATTATGTTCACCATCGTAACTCTAGAAATATGTTTCTTCTTATTATTACTTGAAAAAATATATCAATATTATTTCCTATATTTTTTTAATATAGAAATTACATGAAATCAATGATGAAAATTTATCCTCTATAATTCGTTACGATCATCAAAATCTCTTTAAAAAACCATGGTTTTCTTTCTCCCACAAAATCCAAAAGGTTCTATAACCACCTTTGAATAAATTAAAATGGTTCAATAAATACCTTTGAAAAAGTTATAAAATGTATATTTTGATTGATAAAACACATTATAATCCACATGGATTATATCTTGAATGAACCTAAGTCCTTCAGTTTTTATTTATTTTTGATAATACCCATTTTAAGGGTCAAGGGAAAACCCTTACATGGCCCGTAGGATTAGAGTCACATTACATGATCCAGAGGACTTATATGAATTCATACCAAACAGACTACTTGAAACTATCCCTCCCTAGAAAATATCGTGATGTATGCTCTCCACCTTCATAAGGCTGTTGGATAGCTCTCCTATACAGAGATGCATAAGACTGGTACTGATGAAAATTTCATACCCTCTCATTCTTCAAATTTAAGTTAGCTCTACTCCAATGAATGCAACTACTCTTGAATCCTCATATGAAGCCTTGTTCTTTGAAGTCTTTATGGTTGCATATATCTTAAATGTATCATAAAGGCCTTAAGGTGTCTTGATGTCATTTAGGTGTCCCTAAATCCTCACTATCCCAAAGGCCTTGGGTGGTCCGAAGGCCTTGCAGGACCTGAGGACTAAACTGGTGTCCCTAAGGAGAAACAAATGAATTGTTTCAGCTACTACAGTGCCTACTACAGTACTGCTATAGTTCCACATATATTACTAAAATAATCCTTACATGCATATAGAATTAATGAAGTAAATCCTTATGTTGAAACATAATAAAACTTATTATTTTTATATGATTAAATTATAAAACCTTATACTTTAATAAAAATACACAACTCCGGAAGGTTTCAGAAAAACATTACGCATAAAGGGTGAATCTATTTATTTTACATTTTCTTTCCCAACCAATTATGTTATGTATCAACCAAGAATATTACACACCATTTTGATTCTCCATTCCGTTTCTAGTTTTGTGATCTTAGGAGAGAATATATTACACATCATTTAAGTATATTATGTATCCAATGAATATATCACATTTTCTATATTTTCATCACATAACAAAAAATATCTTATAGAACTACTCAAATTATGTTATGTTTATAGGGGGGCTATCTTCCCGTTACCAAAATACAACACTCTGAAGGATATTATTTATGAACTAAATAAAATAAATACCCTTAAAGGTGTTTTCCCTTTTAGTGATTTCTAGTATACTATAATAAGAAAATATTACATGTGGTCTTCCTTATCCATATCATTTGGATTTGAAAGTGAATATCTTACATATCTTGTTGAATATATTATGCATCACTGTGAATCTCATACCTTTCTCAAATATTCCTCTCTTAGAGTACATTACATAGACAACAAAAACATATTAAATATCACCTTAATTTTTATAATATCAAAAAACTCCAAGAATAATGTCTTACATATCGTTAAAAATATGTTACACATCATTCTTAACACTAGGAATTTATCATTTTCACTATTTCAAGAATATATTATACATTAAAGAAAGATTAGGACTTTATAAAATTCTAGTAAATATGCTCAAATTAGATTCTTTCATATTTCTTCAAACTTATTCCAAAACCTTTATAAGTGTATCCAAAGATGATACCAATCCATATAATATATAAAGAAAGATAATTAAGCCCTTTTCCTCCATTTTAGAATATTTATTCTTTCAATTTGAAAAAAAATATTCAGATTGACAATAAATCCAACAATATAATATATGGTTCCAACATCAACATATCCTCATATTGGTTCTTGTGGATGCTTTAGAGGAATAACATTAGGATGTTTGAAAGTCATATTATCTTGGTAACATAACATCATCCTTCTAGATTTTCAAATTCCTAGAAAATAACATAAAAATGTAGATGGAGTTGCCTTGAGTTTGTATCTTATATTTTATCCCCATGATATATCAAATTTCAGTCATATTCTGTGTTGGATTCCAGGTGAAAATGTTGGAAGTGACAACACCTCAAGTGTTTCCCCTACATTACATTAAATTTTTCATAGTCATAGTATGTTCACACAACATCCATTGATGAGGGGACTAAAAGGTTTATAAGGATAAAAATAACTTTTCTAACAAATAGGATGCAATTATAAACCAATAAACACATGACCTACTATGGTTGTAAGAAATTATATACATAACTAAAATGAATAATTTTGTCATATACCTTACACTAAAGAGCCTTTACTTTATTTTCATTCACTGTGGTTGATATAGAATACTAAGAGGAAACCATCAAAATCCATCCTTCATCTTGTATCCATGGGTTGATAAAAATCACCCATGGCATGGGCATGAACCTCCTGTATTTCACATCATCTAGAAGAAAAGGGAGAAAGAGGAAGAGATCTTCAGTTATGGGAGAGAATTACCCAAGGATTTGGAAAGCTTAGGTAATCACCATCACAAGGTTACTTTATATTTATATATCCATCAAGGAAAATCCATGAATGATCATGGATTAACTCATGTATTATGGAACATATGTGTTATTCATATGGTTAAAAACTATTTATAACCACATTTATGAACATTAATTCATCATATTAATAAATAATGGTCTCCGTATATTATAATTATTAAGGATAACCCATGTGTAATATTCCCAAGTTATAAAATTTATCATTTGGTTTTACAATACTATGATATAGCCAAACCAAATATAATATATTACCAAATCGTACCTTACGATTAGATTAGGGTAGTGGAAAATTATCTTATAAATTTACATATGATATTCCTATATCATATCATATGATATAATTTGAGTGCACCATATTAATGTGGGATTTATGGTATATCTCTTTTAATCTACCACTTGTAATAAATCCTCATGTACTTAATGTCATTTCACCTTATGTTGCATCATATACAATAAATTCTAAAATCATATCTAGAACTCATTTTGGACATATTCTAAAACACTTTTGGAATGATATGATAAACTTCACATTATATTACATGACATATAATACCTAGTTAACATCAATCAAAAAAACATTTAGATAAACTATAAAACAATTTTAGAGTAGATCTATAAGTCAAACTCAATCCCCATTAAGTCAACAATAAAGTGTGACCTCATAGGCCTTTGTAGAATATAAAATAGATTCAAATTACTGAATTTTTAAACTAAAGAAAAGAGAATCATTTTTTAAAGAATGAATGCTACTCAAGATATAATGAGATTTGGTGTGATCTCTATCGAACATATGTACTCTTATATATATGTCACCCAGCTGTATCATATGCATGTATCTATTTTCATATGATTACTATTTTCAAGATATCCAATGACAAAAAAACATAGAGTATGTAAATATCATATATCTATCTCATATATTCTCAATTATCCAAGTATATAATGACAAGGTTGATGAATACATCGCATGTCAATCACTTTTATAGATGATCACATCACATTAACACAATTCGATAGATATATGTTAGTCACAATGGATAGATTAAAATGGGTGTGTGAATTGAGATTATAATTTATTTATTTTTTGTTAAATAAAACTAAAAATACCCTCACTTAAAACATCCTAGTCAACAAATAAAGTAGGTATAAAGTGTTTGAGGCTTTAAAATAGTTTCTTAATTGTTTGATCAAAACCCAATTAAATCTAGTTTGAAACAGATTTAACATTTGAAAATATTATACTTACATGAAATAGAATATATCACATATACATGTTAACTATAAAAGATTTAATTTTAAAGTAATAGTTTGAAAAATAATTAGTACACAATAAAAGAATGTCATGACAAGTAAAATCAATTTGAAAAAAATAAAACAAGAAAAAAATAAGAACATATAGATGAATATAAAACAATAGGATTGGTTCCATGCTGTAACTAAATACTCTCCCCTTGATAGTAACCAACCTATAATCAAATTTATCAAATCCTAATAAACTAGATCCACAACTTGGAATGTGTTTTATAGATACAACTATACACAGGTTAGTCCATGATACAACCATCCTCTTGATTAGTTATTCATGGGATAAAAAACATAGAAATTATAATAAGAGATTATATAGTAATATATGATTCAATGTAGGATCATGTGATAATAGATATAAAATATAATATAAACACTTCTTGAAAGTAAACTAAAAAAATAGAGAGAAAATAGGTGAAGATATTTTTTTAAAGAAGCTCAATATATGATCAAATTCCGTTGATAAATTGTCTTTAAATATATCCGTGGAAAATATTTGAATAGAGAAGTAAAAAAATAGAGTTTCATGGAAGTATTGATCCAATTATATAGTCGGATATCAAATTATTCTCAAATTATCTCTTTCATACACTTCATTTGAGCATGAGTGACTCTTCTTCTTGAAGAGAAATACTTCTTGAATTATCTATTGTAGAACATTCATAAAATAACCCTCATAATAATTAATCTAATATGAAATTATTAAATTATAAAAATTCTCAATAAATGACTCATAATATATCCCTTGGGATCTATATATTTTTACTGGTTGAAATAGAAAATACAACTTAATCTTTACTTAGGAATGATCACTTTAGCTTGCGGACACTTCATCTTATTTTCACTTGAAATGATTACTTAATTTCCTCATAATGTCACTTATGTACTTCATATAGAAGGTTCAACACTTAGATTTTTTTTTATATTTGTCTATATGGTTAGTTAAAGTCTTCTTAAGGTAACTTAAATCATTCATATGGTAGGTTGAATCCTTCTTGCAGTCACTTGAACACTTTATATGGCTGGTTAAGTACTTATGAAATTAGTTTTAGATTTAGACACTTTTTTCTCATTTGAAACACAATAACTTATATGTTCATGTGGTCACTTGGGATTATTCTTTTGAACAATTCTATTTGGTTACTCTACCTACACGGTTATTTGAAAGTATTTATATTATAGGTTGTTGTAATAACTTAAAGACTTATCCAAGTTTCACATTCTTTCCAAAAAAGCATGTGTCTATAATAAAATATATAATTCATTAATAACATAATAAAATTGATTTGTGATCATGAAAATAAGTAGTTTCTAGAATAAGACTACAATATTTTCCATTTTTATGATTATAAATCAAACGATATTAAAGTTTAAACCATGAGAAATACTACATTATAATTCTTAAAATAAAGTGAATCAAAAAAATGTTTCTCCCCTTTTTGTATAATAAAAAAGTGAAGATGGTATAGAGAAATGATAATGTAGACATCAAAGAAATATTAGATGATGTTTTTTAAGAAATAATAATAAAATATTTATAAAATGAAATATAAAAAGGAAACAATAGACTACATTAAACTTCAAAAAGATTTTTTTCAAAATACCTATTAGAGACTCTAATCCAAATACGAATTAGAATCTAAAAAAATATATCTAATTTCAGAAGGTATAATAAGATAATTCCCATTTTATTTGGAGGTCGAGACATGAGGTATAGGCTATGGCGAGGATATGTAAAAAGGTTCTTGAATATCCACACACCTATAAGTAATAGGGAGATCTGTAGGTGAAATAATGGTAGTATTAGTAGTATAAATGTAAGATTCTAGAAGTCTAGTGAATTAATTTATAGATCATGATCCATGTTCCATTTCATGAAAATAATATTCTCTGTTCTCCCAAAAGGATTCTAGAATAGGAGTGATAATATGCAATCTCTCTTAATGAGTCTTGAAGGGTTGAGCAAGAGGGGGAATTTTTGAGATCACTGAATAAGGATATGAGCATTGTATATATATCTAACTTGGTAAAAATTATACTAATATAGAGGTCAATAACCTTTACCATTATATAATTTTCACTTCTGGAATGATTCAGATAATTTTTGAATAACTCTAGAGTTTTTGCAGCATAATTTTGAAATCCATAAAACATCATTTCTTTGGTCTTATGAATTTTATCCCATATAGATTTAAACTCATTTTTTATAATATATATGATATGGGTTTCAATGAAAAAAAATTCATTGTGGGAGGATATGCAACATGAGTAGAAGGTGTAGAATGAGTAGAAGGTTAGGTAGAGGGATTAAAGTTTTCATTTAGAAACATTAAGTCCAACATCAGTATCATGTTTTAAAAACCTATTTGTAAGAATACAACTTGAGATCTAAGATAATTATTCTACTTATTCATCATATTTATATTGATATTAAGATTTGGTTTAAAATTATAGACGATAAGAGAGAAAATACTTAAGATGTACTCTTATCTAATGTGTTTAATTGACTTCCTAAAACCATTGATGATTTCTTTAAATATAACCAACATATCATATTTTCCCAAATTAATATCCTACTTTGTCATAAAGTATAAAAGAAAATAATGTGGGATAGGTATAGATGGACCATGATAAGATTGACTAACATCCAACTCACCTTCAATCGTTAGAGGATCTGGTTCTAGAGACTAGACTTCTGCTACTGCACCTGTTCCTTCCTCAAAACATTCAAAGAGGTCAATGTGAGTAGAGCCACTATGGTTCAAATAATCAAACATTGGTATATGTGGATACACTTAAACTCTTTCTTGGATATCTACTAAGAAATTAGGGATCCTTCATAAACTTTATGGATGTAAAAAATGGTGGGTCCACTATGCCTAGGTATATAACCTCAATGTTCATCATTATCATCAGATTACTCCCTGTGAGTATTTTCTTGTCTTTCACTTATAATAATAGTACTACCAATTAAAGGAGTCAAGGTATACCATTTGTTTATTAATATTTTAATTTCTTTCTGTTTCATCTGATTTACTACCCCCACTATTTCTTCAACAATTCCATTCACTGACACTTTAGTATCATCAAGATCCTTATATCTCATCTCAAATTCTTAAGAGGTAAAATATTGAGGTGAATTAGGAGATATAAATGATATAATATGAGATATATACCTAATATCCTTATGTTCTTCCCTTGCTTCCCCATCAAGATTAGCAGCTTATACTTCCTATAATTCATCATCATTTTCCTTTGATAAATGTTCAATAATCTCATCATGTTATAGGACTAGATCTACATTTTTCCTTGAGAACATTTCATTCTTAAAATAATTGAATTTTTTATAAATATTATCATTGTATGATACCCATACTCTCTTCCATGGGTTCCAATTGTTTTTTATATTCCAAAAAATCTTTTGATTTTTGAAAAAACCACCAGAAGAAACTATTATTTCCTCCCCCTAAGTAATTAATCCTTTATAATACATTAGGACTTAGATATACTTAGGATATGTAAATTAGTTGAATATAGAAGATATATTTCCCAACTCTTCCATATGATTCATAATATATCTTGATATACTTATATGAACTTCATTCTCCATCATATAAAGAAATAACATATCCTAATGCCATAGAATACCGATGTCTCCTTTCCTAGGACTAATCAAATGTTGAATAATATTCAACAAAAATATTAATTATCCATAAAATTCTATAGTATTAGTTCTTTTGGTAGTTATTTATCCAATTATCTTCTCAAGATAATTCATAATCTCAAAGTGATCATGATAAATAGGGCAATAACTTTGATAATCCTCATCCTCTCCTATACGACGAAAATTTAAACTCTTCAGCCACATATTTAAGTAAAATACCAATTTATCACCATTTAAAATAATTTAAATTGTTTCCCTTGAATAAAAATTACAAAAAAACATATTCACATTGAAATATTTGACTAGTATAGGATTAAATAGATTACTATTTTCCTTGAACGAATCACCATATCCTTTCTTCTGAACAAATTTACAAACCAAGGACTTTCTTTACTATATCCACTTGGTATATTCTTTTTTTTCTATATATACATGCCTATATAATAAATGAGGGTTCAAAGGAATGATTGAAGCACTCAAGATAACTTGGATTTTTAGTGATTTTCTTAAGGGATAAGAAATAGTAGGACATGTGATTTTAAGAGTTCCTTTCATTTTAACCATTCTTCTACTACAATATGAAACTTTAGTGGTTTAGGTTAAATTTTAAGAGAAAAATGGGTTTGGAAAAGTGATATTCGAGGAACAAAACATCTAGGGCTTTAAAAGAGAGAGAGAGATAAGTGTCGATTTGAATTCTAAATCAAGGTCATTCAATCATTTAGGGAATAAAATGATAATAAATTGAAAATAAATCCTTCTAATAAACTTAATTAAAAATTTAAAACTCGAATAGTTATGGTAGGTTAAATGAATGTAAGAACATTCTTTTGGAAACTTAAATAATCCACAATTGTTATACATACCAAATGACATGCCTTTATATTAATTAATAATTTAAAACATGAATCATTATATTAGGTTAATTGAACATAAGAACATGATTTTGGTAAATGAAATAAGTCATAGTTAATGGAATTACCCTATGAAATTCCTCAGTGGTAACTTATAGGGATCATGGTAGGTTAAACAACCACATGAACAAACTCTCATGATTATTTAACTAACCATATGAAGAAATTATCTGGTTAGTTAACTATCTATATGAACTTTACACAAAGTAACTTGTTACCAGAGCATAAAAATCAACATATTACATTTGAAATAAGACAAATATTAATAAACTAATTTTTTTTATAAATATAACATAATTATCTATTAAAAAACATTGAGAATTTAATCAAAACAAGGTATAAAAAAATGAAATAATAGGTTTTGAATAATTAATAATTTCTAATTCATGTATAATATAATTCAATATTTCTATATTTATAGGCTTTATAAAAAAATTAGCTAGTTGATGTTCAATAAAAATGAACTCAAGAGTAATATTACCCATTTGAAAATGATTCCTCAAAAAGTGATATCTTATATCAATATGATTTGTCCTAGAATTAGATACAAGATTATTATTAATTTTAATAACACATGTGTTGTCACAATTTATAAGGATATGTCAAAATTTATACCATGGTCCAATAACATGTGTTTCATCCATAAAATCTGTTCACAAAATCTACCTAAACCTATTTACTTAGCTTCAATAGTATATTATGAGACATTTTTATTCTTTTTACTACATCAATAAATCTGATACTTACCCAAAATATAACATGTTATATAGGTTATTTTCTTATCAAACTTACGTCCACAAAAATCAGTATCAAAATAACTAACTAATTATAATTATTGGACTCTAGATTTTAAAATTCCAAAACTAGTTTTATTCTAGAGGTAGTTGAAAATTATTTTAATAGTATAAAAATGATATTAATTTTGTTTTTTTTAAAAAATTTTAACACATACATACACATAACTTAATATCAATTTAGCTAGAAATTAAGTATAATTAACTTCATATTATACTTCTATAAGTAATCTAGTCAACTAATTTTCCAATTTAATCTAGATATTACATAAGACTTTTAGTTAGAGGAGTGTAACTACCTTTGGTTCTTCTAATACCAAAAACTTTTAAAAGATACTTTGTTTTAACATAATTAAATCGTTTTTTTGAAAAATATGAAAACCAAGAACTTTTTTGAGCCCACCCATTAAATTCATTTCAATTTTTCTTCATTTTTTAGAAAATTCAATACACAAGGAGTGTTTTTATGAACCAATAATAATATCATCAACATAAATTTTAAATACTAAAACATCCTTTGAAATTATTTTTATAAAAATTGTAGGAGTAGCTATACCTTTGGAAGATCTATTTAAAATCAAGAAATAGACAAGCATAACATACAATGATCCAGGAGTCTATTTTAAACCATATAAATCTTTAAAATGTTTTAAAAAAATTATTTAGAAAATTTTGGTATTTAAGTCCATGAGGTTTCTCAAAAATAAAATCCTCAACAACATATCCATTAATAATGAAATATTGACATCCATTTTATATAATAAGAAATTTAGATGTCATTTATAAGAAAAAAAAATTATAATGGGTTAAAGTATATATACCGATGAAAATATTTTTTTATAATCAATAACATTTTCTTGACTGTAAATTTGTGCAATCAATCAATATTTGTTTCTAACTATTATTTCAGGATCATCAACCATGTTTCTATATACCCATTTAGTGCTAATAGTTAATCAGTCTTTAGGACTATCAACTAATTCTCAGACTTTGTTTCATTCAAATTGATTTAATTTTTCTTATATAACCATCACTAAATTATCATAATTTATTTCTTCATTGATGTTAATAGGTTTAATTAGAGACCATAAGTCTTTATGTTTATCATGGTCTCTTATTGAGGCTCGAGTTTGAGTACCTTTATCTAGGTCACCTACAACAGCATCCAAGAGATGTTTTTGAGAGTCCTAATGATTCTAGAAACTGAAGTACTTCGTTATCCCAAATATTATTATAGTATAGGAAGTTAATGATGGCCAATTATGAGAGATCTATCAGGTAAATTAGTAGAAAGATACAATGTTTTATAGGTACTATTGATATTCAAATTTTACATATCATCCTTAAGGTTCTCCAAAGTGGGGTTGGGTTCATGTGGATCCATATCATTAAAAGTGACATGTATATATTCTTCCACAACTTTAGATATTTTATTGAAGACTCTATATTGTTTACCAGTGGTTGAATAACCAGGAAAATTTCTTTATAGTTTTTCTGTGATAACTTTTCTAGATTCTCCATTGTGTTTAGAGTGAAGAGTATATATCCATAAAATATAATGTAATTGGATTTGGGATTTCAACCATTCCATAACTCATATATATTATTTTTTGAGATATGTTTTAAGTAAACTATATTTATTACATAAAAACCATGTTAACAACTTATTCTCAAAAATAAATAGGTAAGTCATGTTCATAGATTTAATTTGAGACCAAAAATCTTGATGTTTAACCTGGTATCTTAGTGAGGCTTGAGTTTGAATACCTTTATCCAGGCCACTTACAACATAATCCAAGAGATGTTTTTGAGAGTTCTAATGATTCTAGAAACTGAAGTACTTGGTTATCCCAAATATTATTCTTGGATACGAAGGTCTTGATGGTAGATTCTAAGAGATCTATTAGGTAAATTAGTAGAAAGATATGTGGTTTTATAGGTAGTGTTGATATTCAAATTTTACATATCATCCTCAATGTTCTATAAAGTAGGTTTGGGATCATGTGGATCCATATGATTAAAAGTGACATGTACATATTTTTACACAACTTTAGATATTTTATTAAAGACTCTATATTGTTTACTAGTGGTTGAATAACTAGGAAAATTGCTTTATAGATTTTCTGTGATAAATTTTCTAGATTCTCCTTTGTGTTTAGAGTGAATAATATATATACAAAAAATCAAAAGTAATTTGATTTGAAATTTCTACCCTTCCATAACTCATATATATTATTTTTTGAGATAGTTATAATGATAACTCTATTAGTTACATAACAAACCATGTTAACAGCTTATTCCAAAAAATATATAGGTAAGTCGTGTTCATTGAGTGCAGTCAAGAAAATTTCTTGAATATTACTATTTCTTATTTCTAAAACCCCGTTTTATTATGTTGTTTGAGATATAGAAAAATTATGAGTATAAAAATGTTGTGAGAAGAGATATTCAAACTATCGATTCTCAAATTCATGACCCTGATCAATTCTCCAGGTTTTTCTATCAAGTTCATTAAGGTTATCTATTAATTTTTAATATTTAGAAAACCAAGAAGTAACTTTTCAATGACCTAATCATTTATGAATAAAATTATTTTTATTTTAGAGATCTTATGGTTATATAAGACATATTAAATTATTTCATTATATACAATTGGATTTAAATGACTATTAAGTATCATTACCATTTATAATAAAACCATTGAAAAGTGATCACATGACTATTATAAATATATGGTTTTAAAAAATACTTTTGACATAGAAAATCAACGTGATGGCCTCAACCTGTAGGATCAATCTATATGAAGACCATTTATCAAAGATTCCAAGGGAGATAAAATTTCTGGGCATTTCATTAGACCAATCCCAAGATGAGATCTAATAACTTAAGCATAAGTGAAACTTTTTGCGGGACATGTTCAAGCTCATTGGATCATGACCCAAACTATATTCACCGAATAACCCCATGAAAGCCCGATAATCTCACAACTTACTCTAAGGTCATATGATAAAGGGATATGTAACAAGAACCTATCATTATGATTATGTACAATATTTTTTTATAGAATCATGAATATACTTTCATTTTATTATTGTTAAATTTTAAATTCTTTTTAAAGAATAAATAGTGTTTTTTATTAATATTAAAATTCAATTAAAAAATATATTTTAATTAATTAATGGTTTTTTTGAAATAAAATGTTATTATTAAATTAGTTTTATTAAATATAAATGATCAGATTATTTTTATGAAGTAAAATATATTTTTTATTAATGTTTGAAAAATATTTTTGTCAAAACCCATCAATTTTCTATAAATGTTGGTTTTTATTTTAAATGTAAAAAATAAACATATTTAGAAAATTATTTAGATAAAATGAATATTATTTTTGGAATCAAGACAAAAAAATTATCATATGATGAGTTTTTCATAATTTTCCATGACAGTTGAATTTTCAGGTAAAAACTAAATACCATATAAAAATATATTGTGTTTTATGACATCATAATGGACATATAATGATTTAATAAATAATATAAAATTTATCTTCATACAAATATTTTTTCCCTTAAAATAATTTAATTTTATGTTTATTTTATTTATTTCATAAAGCCTTTGTGAATCCTCCAAAACATATAATATATTTTAAGATTTTAAATAATTTCATTGAAAGTATGACTCACCTCCACATAATAAAGGAAAATATTTTAATATTTTCTCCCTTATACTTATAAAATAATTTATTTCAATCCCCTTTTTCAGAAACCAGGGGAAAAACCATGGGATGGTTTTTGGTTTTGAATATCTTACTGTGTAGCGTCCAAAACCAAAATAATAAAGAAATCCCCCTCCTTTCCAAAATAAACCGGCACAAGATCCCATTTATATTCAATAAAACTCTTTAAATATAGTCCAACCTCTTCCCCCTACTCTATATATTCCTCCCAAGGTACTCCAAGCTCCCAAGAAACATCTCCCAAGCCTTTGGAGTCATACATCCAAGTAATGGATCTTCCAACCTCCTCTTTTATCAAGTATTCTTTTTTTTGTGTTAGGTATTTTAATTTTATATTTTTATATATTGGGATATAATATTCCATGACCCTATTACTTTCCATTTGATGTATAAATTATTTTATCTTAATTTAACTCTCATTAACCCCCTATGATCCTTTAAGTACACCTATTACTATATTGAAATTCTATAAGGGATTTCTCTCATCTCATTTCCATCCAAGAACTTATTTTGTATTATTCAACTCAAATTCAATTTAATATGTTGGGATATTATGTTACATGATCCCCTTACATCCCATTTAATGTATAAATGATTATATAACCATTTATTTTTCATCAACCTATTTTATGAATCTCCATATGATGTCGTTATGCTGCCGAAATTGCACCATGATTTTCCATGACAAAATAATCATGTAGTGAATTGTATACCCATTTCTATATCAAGGGTATTTACCTTTATGCACATATAATTATTTTTTGGGGACTTAAATTTATTTATTCTACATTAATTTATCACGTGATAAATGATTATGTTGAATGAATCCATGTTATATGATCTATGTGGGCCACTTAAGAATGAGATTAAAATGGTCATGAAGGGTGAACCCTTATAGTGCTCCAATTCATTGGGTAATGTTTAGTACAATGATACTTCATGTTGGGATAGGGGTTTATGTGATTCCTTTTTGGTATATTGGTCCACCATGAAGTCTTTATAGTTTAGGGTTGACTTATGTTTATGATGAAATGTTTTAAGTTGTAGCCACATTTCCATGTTATGATTATTATGATAAATCATGATTTATTATTCATGCTCCTTTATTCCTTATTGATATGCCTTGTCTTAACATGTATTGTTATCCTCATGTTATTTCATGTTTAATCTCTTACTAGATTTTATATCTCACCCCTATCTTATGTATGTCCTCAGGTTATCCCATGCAGTGTTAAGTACGAATGAATGATGTGGTCATATAAAAGAATTTTTCAATAAAGATATTATATTTCATGTTTTAAGTTGTTATGTAATGTTCATAATTTCCCAATACACAGAACCTATCAATATTCTGAGTTTTATTAAATGAAATTTAATGTAATAAATCATGTTTAAATATAAAATAAATAGAGGGGTTATTATAGTTGGTATCAGATGGCAAGTTTAGTTATTTTTGGGATTAAGATTATAAAACCCTAGTGAAAACTCCTAGAGATAAGACTAAGTATAAGAAAAACATCCCTAAATTTTGGTGAGTAAAGAGTAAGTGGGTTATTAAGAAAATAAATCCCTATCTAGATATGAACATGTGGATATGGCTCTATAAATGGTGTATCTATGGGTAAAACATGAAATAATACTTTGAGCTAGACTTGAATGAGAACTAGTGCACAAAAATGGGCCTTGTTTCACTCTTGGTTCGACAGTCTTGGAGGATATGCTTTGGAAAAATTCACAATCTCACTACGAACCATAATTAAGGGAACAAAAAAAATCCCGTAAGAATATAACTTAGGATATATATCATGAATAACATATATTGAACACTAGAAATTCATAATTTAAGAAAATAAATGTAATTTATAAGTTATCTATTTATAGTCATTGGATTCCCATTTATGTGTTCAACAATTTAGAAATACTCATACCTAAGTCTTTATTGGATAAATTAGAACCAGAATAATAAATTTAAATATAGGGTTATCGGCCATAGTTCTAAATGTTCTTTTATATCCTGAGAGTTTAGTAGAACAATCCAAACACTACCAAAAATAATGTAAGTAGAGATGTTTGTGAAAACAGAAAATGGGGAAATTATTTCATCCCATGAAAATGAATCCTCCCATGTCACAATTTGTGGATTTAACTTCTTTAATAACCTTTTAATACTTCCCTTGGTGTAATTTGATGAAATTATAGGAATGGATGGGCTTTCCCTATATAGAGCCAACATAAATTGCCATTAGAGGGAAATCACACTCCATATAGTGAATTGACCCCCGATTCTATAAAAGTTCAAGGATGAGGATGGATTTTCCTTAGCACCATCATACCAAGCATGGATATTAATGCCCTATGAGCATGTGTATCTTTCTCAGATGATTGAGTCTAATGAAGGAATCATCCTCTAATACATTCCTATTTTGAGGGAATTCACTGATGTGTTTCTCGAGAAATTTTATGGTCTTCCTCCTAGAAGAGATGTTTAATTATTAATTGATATTATACCTAGGGAATTTCCAATATCCAATACTCTATATATAATGGATTTTGTGGATCTTGAGGAGTAAAAGAAACAACTATAAGAGAATTTTGATGAAGGGTCTATACGCCCCAGTGCTTCCCCATGGGGCGCACTTGTCCTCTTCATAAAAATAAGGACAAGTCAATGTGCCTTTGCATTGATTATATCAATCTCAAAAAAATCACAATAAAGAACAAGTATACTTTACCCTAAATTTATTACTTTTTCAATTATCTATGTGGAGAACAATACTTGTCCTTGGTGGATCTGCAGTCATGATATTGGCAAGTATGGGTGAAGGAGGATATCCCAAAGGATGATTTTTGTATAAGGTACGAGCTTTATGAGTTCATAGTAATGCCATTAGGAATCACTAATGCTTTATTAATAATCATGGAATTGATGAATATAGTCTTTAGAGATTACCATGACAAAATTGTGGTAGTATTTATAGATGATATTGTTATATACTCCAAAACCGAGGAGGATCATGAGGAGCATCTGAGATCTGTGGTAAAAACTTTTAGAACATAGAATCTCTATGAAAAGTAAAACAAGTGTGAGTTTTAATTGAAGGAAGTCCCATTTCTGGGGAATATCATCACAAGAAATGGGACTTCTATGGATCCTTATAAAACAAAGGTAATTGAGGGATGGCTGAGGCCAACATCTATGATGGATATCTGTAGCTTCCTTGGGTTAGCTGGATAATATCACCAATTTGTGAGAAATTTATAATGATTATCAAACCCTCCTACCAAGCTAAATAGAAAGGGAGTCAAGTTTTATTGGAATGATGAATGTGAAGAAAGATTCATGGAGTTGAAAAATAGGATTATCACTGTCCCTGTACTCACACTACCCATAAGTCGGGAGCTTTTTGTAATCTTTAGTGATGCTTCAAAGAAGGGATTGGGATGTGTGTTGATGAAAAATGACAAAGTCATTTCCTATTCCTCAATAAAGTTGAAAATTCATGAGAAAAACTATCCCATGCATTATTGGGAGTTGGAAACTGTGATATTTGAATTGAAAATATGTCAGCATTATCTATTTGGGTAGAAGTGTGAAATATATACGGACCACAAAAGTATCAAATATATTTCACATAGAAAGAGATGAATATTTACCAATGAATATTGTTATAGATCATCAAGGATTATGAATGCTCAATCCACTACCATCCTGGGAAAGAAAACAAGATAGTGGATTCTCTAAGTAGAAAGGACCCATAAATTTTATCATTGATAGGAATTGAAAAGTATCCAATCTTCATAGATTTAATGAAGATAGAAATGAGAATAATAAAGAAAGGTACATCATCAAACCTTTCAAAAATTATTTCTCAACCATTTTTTGGAATGGTTAATGGATGATCAAAAAGGCAATGTGGGAATTTAGAAGAAATTTGAAACAATCAGTAAAGGGAAACCCTCAGGGTTCAATGTTAATGAAGAAGAAATTATGATATTTGAGTTAAGAATATGTGTTCCATCAAATCCAGAGTTAAAAAAATAAGTTTTTGATGATGAACATAGTTTTACTTTCTCTATTCAACCAGGAAATAGAAAGATGTATCAAGATATCATATATCATTATTGGTGGGATAACATGAAGAAGAATATCATAATATATACATCAATGTGCCTGGTATGTCAGTAAGTGAAGTCTGAAAGACATAATTCTAAGGGGATGATGCAACTGTTACCCATAACAACATGGAAATAGGAAGAAATCACTAGGGACTTTGTCATTGGTCTTTTGAAGACATCCAAAGGAAAAAATGTCATCAATTTTTTTGTGGATCATATGCCAATGACTCCACACTTCATTTTTATTTGATAAGATTTCTCACTGGATCAACTGACACATATATACATCATAGAAGTGGTAAGGATGCATAGATTACCACTATCAATTGTGTTTGATCAATGTAACAACCCGAGATTTTATAAGATACATTATTTTTAATTTCATTCATATCTTCTATTGTACGACACACCAAGATTATCTTGTGCTATACGCAACACCGTATTAGCTTGCAGTATACGCAACACTTTTCTTGGCTCTTGTAACACACAATTTTCAAGTTTGTTTGATAGAAGTTATTCTACGCAACATTGAGTGTATATATATATATATATATATTCAATGTATAAATAAAATATGGTTGGATTCTATTATACGCAACAACAAAGGAGTCATTCACTACACGCAACCCTGACTTGGCTTGCATTACACGCAATCGCGACCTTCCCAGATAGCGTGTGTTGTACGCAATACCGGGTTTTACTAAACAACGATATATTATTATAATATTATTATGAACTAGCCTTTATTAATAATATTAACTAAATTTTGAATTTTATAACATTATTATTCATCTTACACATTTTCTAGAACATGGTATAAGAACAAAATCAATTTTTCGGGTAAAATAAGTATTTTTCAAAAAATGCAGTTTTGCCGCCTTTTGATGGCACACCCACTTTAAATCTAGTTTTTGACATGTTTATAAGTTCAATTTGACAAAATAAAATTCTTATTTGGAATCAAGAAATAAAAATTTACTTTGGATAAAATTTTCAGATTATTCTGGTAACTTTCACATTTTAATGAATAGTAAAAACACGCTATATTTTAATTAAAAACAACTTTTTTCATCGTAATATCTTATGTGGTTAAATTATAATATTGAATGGTTTTAAAGTATAAATAGAATATATTTTTACCATTTAATATAATTTATGTCATTAGCATTGATTTTACATTTAATTCATAGGTTAAATCAATTCAATCTTTTGCAATGTTTTAAACAAAAACCCGTTTTCATTCGACAACGGGATTAATTTTAATTTAATTTCTACAACTTCTGTGTATTGAATTTGAAAAAATGGATTCCATATTTGGAATCAGTGGGTCCAAATTATGTTAATAGGATACTTTTTATTTTTGGGAATTATGAATAGTAACTACGGTAAATTTTATTTACCATAGTTAAAGGTAAATCGGGTAATTAAGGGTAAATATAATATTATAAAATTACCCTAACACATGACAAAATTCTATTTGATGGATAAAAGTAAACCCATATCAACTAAGGGTCAGATTAGATTCATTTTATGGACTTTTGACCATGAAAATAATTTAATTATTATTAAAACCAAAGAAAGTGACAACATGTCACTATCTTAAATCTTATAAGTATAATAATTTTAACTTAGTGATAAACATCATAAAACTTCGAACATGAATAGTCTCCAGAAATCTAAAAAAATTATCTACATCATGAGAATTTATTTAGAATTCTTTGGGATTAAATAATTATCATTAATTGTGACACAATAGTGATGCATAAATTATTTATCTCAGTGAAAAATCAAGAATATAGTTTTTATTAAACTAATAGTGACCATAAAAGGCACAAAACCCGGACCAAAACTTATTGGTCATGTAACTGTAAACTATAATCATCCAAAGGTCGAATATTTGACCATTTGGAGTCTTATACAAGCAATTATGATAGTTATATTATTTTATTTTAAATGATGCCAAAGTTGTCACCTTCATAATTTAATAAATATAACAATTTAAATATTGTTATTTTAAGACGATAAATTTGAGTAAAAGTATTATTGTGAAAGGTAATATATTTATCTTCATCATAGGATTTTATTTTAAATTTTTATGCAACAAATAAGTATATTAAATAATTATATATAAATGTTGTAGTAATTATTTTATTAAGAGATAAACCAAATAAATGGTTTTAAAAATAATAAAATAAATATTATATGAACTATTTAATGTGATCCACTAATTTTATATATACATATGACCTTTTATTAATCTATTAAATCTTTTATTTCGAACATATATTCTGTATATATTTTATTTAAATTCAAATAAATGAATAGTGTCAAAATTGACACTATTGTTATTTTATAAAAATAACATATTATAAAATTGTTTAAAAATCAAAAAAATATTTAAAAATTATAAATTTAAATTTATATGGTCTATAATGTTATAAAGTAAACAATTATGGAAAATTCACAACAAATAAGTAATTATTTGTTATAATTTAAAATATAGAATTTTATTACCACAAATAAACTTAAATAGATTAAATAAGGATAAATCAAAATGATAAGGATTAAAATAAGATCCAAACATGTCTAAATTTGATTGAGTGATGAGATTACAACCCTATATCATCTAATCTTAGAATATGAGTCATTTTTGGATGTTTTTAAGTGGGGTTAGATTTATTATAAATTAATATTTTTAAGAATTCCAAAGGTGCCCCTCTCCTCCCTTATAAAAGGGCACCTCCTCCCTCTCCTCCTCACACCAATTTGAGCATTAAAGCTCGGCCAACCCCTACCAAAATCTATTCTCCACTTCCCTAGTATCATCCTAGAGGTCTTGGTCTTCTTCAAAGACCATCCTTAGTTCTTTAATTGGAGGTTAAGAAAAGGCGCGTCAAAAAGAGGTAATATCCATTACCGATCTTTTTCAATTTATTTCTTCTTCAACTACTTATTTAGTTGTTTCATGATAAAGTAATAACATTAGTATTTCTTGTATACTAATATGTTATTATAAATATGAAACAACTCTAATTAACCTTCTATCCATCCTACGGAAAAAGGAAATCACCGCGCGTGAGTACGTACGGAATACCGTCTCTACGCCGTGGTGTAATCAATTTTCCGCCACTACCTTAATTGTATGGGTATGATGGTGTAATGAGTAACTATATATTATTATTATAAAGTGATATTGATACTGTAATAGTATACAAACACTTCAACACAAGTTAACGATCATGAGAACGATATCATCGCTCGTGCGTACGTACGGACTACCGTCTCCACGACGCAATGAGATTCATTCTCCACATTAACCATTCATGAATGATTATAAAGTATATATAATGAATAATAATGAAATATATGACATGTTAAATCTACTGGATTTATGTATATATATATATATGTATGTCATCTACTTACTTCCATTCAAGACAATAAGTAAAGGAAAACAGCGTTCATGCGTACGTACGGACTACCGTCTCCATGAACAGTGTGTTTCATTTAATTTATCTATCTATTATATATATATATATATATACTGAATATATATGATATATAAATCACGTTTTATATTCTGGAAGTAAATAAATCATGATATAAGTAATAATAATGTCAAGAACAACAAGTCCAAACACCTACGATAAATGAAACGATTTTCCCAAAACGCTTCTTTAACATGGAATTTACAAAAGAACGGGTAATATAAAGTCATAAGTGAACCATATATGATATCATAACAATGAATATTATTCTGTAATAAGTTAATGACATTATTTAAATCATTATATAGGAGGTTCAGACACTTACGAATCAAATTGGACTTAAGGTAAGGGATAAATTTTCAATCTCATTTTTATCCGAGATTGCTTATACGTAAGTATTTACTAGGGTTACGTTTATCATCCATGACCATGTTTTCTAAAAATTCTTTCATAAAATGTTTACCATTCTTCCATGGATGTTTAATGTCATTTTTACCCTTTATTAACTTTTTACCACATTGTATGAATGGAATCTTTCCTTTGGTTAGCATATGAGGTACTTTTTGACTTTTCTGACAAAAGTACGAGGAGAATGTTATTTTTAACTTATACGGTGTGAAAGGATTTTTACGGTTTCATAACGCCTCATTTTCAAGAAGCCTCCTCCACAATATTTCATGATTATTTTCAAAAAAAAAACCCTTATCTTTTAAAATTGCATGGAATTTTGTGAAAAGAAAATGATTTTAAAGAAGAAAGGATATTTTCCTCAAGAATTCATTCCAAGTGTTTTTTCAAAACTATTTTCCATCTAAGATGACATTATTTGATATGTATGTTTCAAGTAAAATGTCTATATGATTTAAATGGTTTCAATTTTCTTATGATGAAATGATATAAATTGTTTATGGATTATGATGGCATGTTGTTTAAGAATCCCATTTTATTACATGGGTTATGCAATGATGTATGATTTATGATTTTGTGGCACACATAAGAATGGTATAATTATGAGATGGGTGGGACCTATATCTCCCTACAATTCATTGGTTAAAGATTTTATATCTCATGAGATAGACATGGCTGGAACGGTAGGTTATACCGGTTCAGTGAAACAGGACTGAAACGAGGGTGACTCAGTTCAGAAAGGGACTTTGTCCACTAAGATAGTCTTGGCAAAGAGTCTTGACTAACAGGAAATGATTCTCTATGATTATGTGTGTATGCCACAAAGTTTCATGTTTTAAGTTATGATTATTGGGATTTCATTTCACTACTATGATTTATCCCATGTTATGAAATTATTCTCTCTTTTGCAGGTTAAGATTTCCAAAATGTTATGTTCTTATGAATATGATGTGATTGATATTTCTTTTGTTTAACCTTACTGAGCATTTGAGCTCACCCTTTTATGTTTTCTTTTCCCTAGGATAAAAAAAAGGTTTTAGGTATAAAAAAAAGGAAGATATTCATGGGAGATGTTGAATATCTTTCACCACGATTAGAAGATTATATTCCGAGTTTCCAAAGACACTAAACTATTACGATCTTTGTGTGTGTGTTTTTGTTATGTACTAAGTATTCCGAAAAAGTAATGTAATGTCCATGTACGTCAGGCTTCGAGTCTCTACAGTTGGTATCAGAGGAAAAGTTTAGTCAACCTTTGGAAACTAGGATGCGAAAACGTTAGTGAGATCCCTAGAGATATTTCTAAGGTATGTTTAGGGATGTCCTTAAGGATAAGTATACGTATAGGATATAGTCCTAGAACTATGGTAACAATATTAGATTAGACCAAAGATGTTAGATATTGAATTTACTCCCCCGTTATTATTATTTTTGCCTCTCACACTATTCTTTTCGGGTTTTAAGAAATGGCTGGAAACAAGATGATTCACGATAATGGAGGATATGATAGACAATGGAATGATATTCTTCATGAGAAACCAAATGAAATGGGATTTGGAAGTCCAAACATCATTATTATGATGAATCAGCAATCTCATAATATGATCAATAAAGTAAAATTTGGTAAGTTTTTTAACTCGGCTAATAATAGAAAGATGGAGTTTCATGATGATCATAGAGGAAAGAAAGTTCAATTTCCCCTATGTAAATCATGTGGGAAGAGGCATTAAGGAGAATGTTTCAAAGGAACTGGAAGATGCTTTGGGTGTGGAAAAGAAGGACACAAAGCCAGTAAGTGCAAAAGAAAAGGTTCAGTTAACACCAGGGATGAGGATAATGGTATTGCTACAACATCAACAATGGTTAAATGTTTTAAATGTTGAATGTACGGGCATTATGCAAACCAATGCCCTAAGGGAAAGTCTCATGAAGAGAACCAGTATGGTCGTATGGGTAGTATTTATGTGGATGATGATGAAGAGACTACAAATGATATGTGAGATGAAAGAATTGTTGAAGCTCGGTCAATGGTTTAATAATGTAGTGGAATGATTACATGTTTATCATGTGTAATGTTGTATAAGTAATCTCATGGTACAATGGAATAAATATACATCTAAGGATTGTTACACTGTTGTCTTTCCTTGAGTTTTGAATGTGTATGATTAATGGTACCAGTATCCATGAACGGTTATTCAGATATTTTTGGAATGTAGATGATATGTGCATAATGAAGGGATAAGGAGAAAATTAAATGTTCGATAGTATTCATGAGCTCATGACTAATATAAGGAGTAGGTTATATCATGGTTTGAGTATATATAATTTTGAGGATTTTGGTATGTGGAAAGTGTTAACTTTTAACTGCAATCATGTTTTCACTAAGGTTCAATGGATATTCATTCTTCAAGAGAATACATGATTAAGGTATTCACATGTTTGTAATTTGACCAACAAGATATATCTTATGATATATGAGGGATAAATGATGGAATTCACGTGATCATTTTCTTTATACTATGAGCTTGGACCGAAGTATTTTAAATAAGTTTGAAGATTGGAATGGATTATGTTGGACATAAGTTAGTATTGTTTAAGGATAAAACTTTTTTTGATATTGTTGATGGGATGTTGTAGTAATATAGCTTTAGAAAAAGGACAACCTGCAGGACGGGAGACAACCCATCGCGTCGGAAAAGGCTGTGGGAATCGAACCCACAACCGAAGTGCGACTGGCCTTTATCACCTACCACTGGCCTACAGGAAGTCCCTGGTTAGTAGAAACTAGTTTTATTTTATTACGCTGTATGATATATGAAGTATAAGTTCATTTTTGGAATCGTATACGATTAACTTCACTATAGATGGTCTTATGTATTTTGTAACCTTTTGTTTGAGACAGATGTAATGACCCATCATTCTATCACATGATCTGCTAACACATCATGAATGACAAATTCAACTTCATTTCTTTAAGAGATGAAGTAGAAATTGTCCAAATAATGACAAACGGTGAGACAATACCAAAATCACGAAAGTATTTCTTCTAATTCCAATTTCATCAACTTTAGGGAAATGATCGTGAAAAACCAAAAATGTTGTCATACTGCCCTTATATCCGATGAATCATATGGTACCTTAGATAATCACAAATCTATGGCTTTGTGATTGTTGTCTTTTTCATAGCCATGTTCTCTACCACTCTCTATCAGAACATGATGGTTAGATTTCTCTTCCATATCCATATTTTCACCTATGTGGAAACCCAATGATTAGTTTATTTGGGTAACCGTTACGTTTCATACTTTTGTTTTTAAAGATTGGTTTTGGTATTCCTTTTTACGATGTGGGTTTCTATTAAAGAAACTTTCTAATAGTAAACCGTTTATAACCCCGACGAATTTCGAGGGAGAAATTCATTTTAAGGGGGGTAGAATGTAACAACCCGAGATTTTATAAGATACATTCTTTTTAATTTCATTAATATCTTATATTGTACGACACACCAAGATTATCTTGTGCTATACGCAACAACGTATTAGCTTGCAGTATACGCAACACTTTTCTTGGCTCTTGTTACACACAATTTTCAAGTTCGTTTGATAGAAGTTATTCTACGCAACATTGAGTGTGTATATATATATATATATTCAATATATAAATAAAATATGGTTGGATTCTATTATAAGCAACAACAAAGGAGTCATGCACTACACGCAACCCTGACTTTACTTGCATTACACGCAATCACGACCTTCCTCGATAGCGTGTGTTGTACGCAATACCGGGTTTTACTAAACAACGATATATTATTATAATATTATTATGAACTAGCCGTTATGAATAATATTAACTAAATTTTGAATTTTATAACATTATTATTCATCTTACACATTTTTAGAACATGGTATAAGAACAAAATCAATTTTTTCGGGTAAAATAAGTATTTTTCAAAAAATGCAGTTTTGCCGCCTTTTGATGGCACACCCACTTTAAATCTAGTTTTTGACATTTTTATAAGTTAAATTTGAAAAAATAAAATTCTTCTTTAGAATTAAGAAATAAAAATTTACTTTGGATAAATTTTTTCATATTATTCTGGTAACTTTCACATTTTAATGAATAGTAAAAACACGCTATATTTTAATTAAAAACAACTTTTTCATCGTAATATCTTATGTGGTTAAATTATAATATTGAATGGTTTTAAAGTATAAATAGAATATATTTTTACCATTTAATATAATGTATGTCATTAGCATTGATTTTACATTGAATTCATAGGTTAAATCAATTCAATCTTTTGCAATGTTTTAAACAAAAACTCGTTTTCATTCGACAACGGGATTAATTTTAATTTAATTTCTACAACTTCTGTGTATTGAATTTGATAAAATGGATTCCATATTTGGAATCAGTGGGTTAAAATTATGTTAATAGGCTACTTTTTTATTTTTGGGAATTATGAATAGTAACTACGGTAAATTTTATTTACCATAGTTAAAGGTAAATCGGGTAATTAAGGGTAAATATAATATTATAAAATTACCCTAACACATTCCAAAATTCTATTTGATGGATAAAAGTAAACCTATATCAACTAAGGGTCGGATTAGATTCATTTTATGGACTTTTGACCATGAAAATAATTTAATTATTATTAAAACCAAAGAAAGTGACAACATGTCACTCTCTTAAATATTATAAGTATAATAATTTTAACTTAGTGATAAACATCATAAAACTTCGAACATGAATAGTTTCCAGAAATATAACAAAATTATCTACATCATGAGAATTTATGTATAATTTTTTGGGATTAAATAATTATCATTAATTGTGACAAAATAGTGATGCAGAAATTATTTATCTAGTGAAAAATCAAGAATATAGTTTTTATTAAACTAATAGTGACCATAAAAGGCACAAAACCCTGACCAAAACTTATTGGTCATGTAAATGTAAACTATAATCATCCAATGGTCGAATTTTTGACCATTTGGAGTCTTATACAAACAATTATGACACTTATATTATTTTATTTTAAATGATGCCAAAGTTGTCACCTTCATAATTTAATAAATATAACAATTTAAATATTGTGATTTTAAGATTATAAATTCGAGTAAAAATATTATTGTGAAAGGTAATATATTTATCTTCATCATAGGATTTTATTTTAAATTTTTATGCAACAAATAAGTATATTAAATAATTATACATAAATGTTGTAGTAATTATTTTATTAAGAGATAAACCAAATAAATGGTTTTAAAAATAATAAAATAAATATTATATGAACTATTAGATGTTATCCACTAATTTTATAGATACATATGACCTTTTATTAATATATTAATGCTTTTATTTCGAACATATCTTATGTATATATTTTATTTAAATTCAAATAAATGAATAGTGTCAAAATTGACACTATTGTTATTTTATAAAAATAACATATTATAAAATTGTTTAAAAATCACAAAAATATTTGAAAATTATAAATTTAAATTTCTATGGTCTATAATGTTATAAAGTAAAAAATATGGAAAATTCACAACAAATAAGTAATTATTTGTTATAATTTAAAATTTAGAATTTTATTACCACAAATAAACTTAAATAGATTAAATAAGGATAAATCAAAATGATAAGGTTTAAAATAAGATCCAAACATGTCTAAATTTGATTGGGTGATGAGATTACAACCCTATATCATATTATCTTCGAATATGAGTCATTTTTGGATGTTTTTAAGTGGGGTTAGATTTATTATAAATTAATAATTGTAAGAATTCCAAAGGTGCCCCTCTCCTCCCTTATAAAAGGGCACCTCCTCCCTCTCCTCCTCACACCAATTTGAGCATTCAAGCTCGGACAACCCCTGCCAAAATCTCTTCTCCACTTCCCTAGTATCATCCTAGAGGTCCTGGTCTTCTTCAAAGACCATCCTTAGTTCTTTAAGTGGAGGTTAAGAAAAGGCACGTCAAAAAATAGGTAATATCCATTACCGATCTTTTTCAATTTATTTCTTCTTCAACTTCTTATTATTTAGTTGTTTAATGATAAAGTATTAACATCAGTATTTCTTATATACTGATATGTTATTATAAATATGAAACAACTCTAATTAACCTTCTATCCATCCTACAGAAAAAGGAAATCACCGCGCGTGCGTACGTACGGAATACCGTCTCCACGCCGTGGTGTAATCTATTTTCCGCCACTAACATAATTGGATGGGTATGATGGTGTAATGAGTAACTATATATGATTATTATAAAGTGATATTGATACTGAAATAGTATACAAACACTTCAACACAAGTTAACGATCATGAGAACGATATCATCGCTCGTACGTACGTACGGACTACCGTCTCCACGACGCGATGAGATTCATTCTCCACATTAACCATTCATGAATGATTATAAAGTATATATAATGAATAATAATGAAATATAGGACATGTTAAATCTACTGGATTTATGTATATATTTATATATGTATGTCATCTACTTACTTCCATTCAAGACAATAAGGAAAGGAAAACAACGTTCATGCGTACGTACGGACTACCGTCTCCATGAACGGTGTGTTTCATTTCATTTATCTATCTATTATATATATATATATATATATACTGAATATATATGATATATAAATCATGTTTTATATTCTGGAAGTAAATAAATCATGATATAAGTAATAATAATGTCAAGAACAACAAGTCGAAACACCTACGATAAATGAAACGATTTTACCCAAAACGCTTCTTTAACATGGAATTTACAAAAGAAAGGGTAATATAAAGTCATAAGTGAACCATATATGATATCATAACAATGAATATGATTATGTAATAAGTTAATGACTTTATTTAAATCATTATACAGGAGGTTCGGACACTTACGAATCAAATCAGACTTAAGGTAAGGGATAAATTTTCAATCTCATTTTTATCTGAGATTGCTTATATGTAAGTATTTACTGGGGTTACGTTTATCGTCCATGACCATGTTTTCTAAAAATGCTTTCATAAAATGTTTACCATTCTTCCATGGATGTTTAAAGTCATTTTTACCCTTTATTAACTTTTTACCACATTGTATGAATGGAATCTTTCCTTTGGTTACCATATAAGGTACTTTTTGACTTTTCCAACAAAAGTACGAGGAGAATCTTATTTTTAACTTATACGGCGTGAAAGGATTTTTACGGTTTCATAACGCCTCATTTTCAAGAAGCTTCCTCCACAAGATTTCATGATTATTTAAAAAAAACCCTTATCTTTTAAAATTGCATGGAATTTTGTGAAAAGAAAATGATTTTAAAGAAGAAAGGATATTTTCCTCAAGAATTCATTTCAAGTGTTTTTTCAAAACTATTTTCCATCTAAGATGACATTATTTGATATGTATGTTTAAAGTAAAATGTCTATATGATTTAAATGGTTTCAATTTTCTTATGATGAAATGATATCAATTGTTTATGGATTATGGTGGCATGATGTTTAAGAATCCCATTTTATTACATGGGTTATGCAATGATGTATGATTTATGATTTTTTGGCACACATAAGAATGGTATCATTATGAGATGGGGGGGACCTATATATCCCTCCAATGCATTGGGAAAAGATTTTATATCTCATGAGATAAACATGGCTGGAATGGTAGGTTATACCGGTTCAGTGAAACAGTACTCAAACGAGGGTGACTCAGTTCAGAAAGGGACTTTGTCCACTAAGATAGTCTTGGCAAAGAGTCTTGACTAACAGGAAATGATTCTCTATGATTATGTGTGTATGCCACAAAGTTTCATGTTTTACGTTATGATTATTGGGATTTCATTTCACTACTATGATTTATCCCATGTTATGAAATTATTCTCTCTTTTACAGGTTAAGATTTCCAAAATGTTATGTTCTTATGAATATGATGTGATTGATATTTCTTTTGTTTACCCTTACTAAGCATTTGAGCTCACCCTTTTATGTTTTCTTTTCCACAGGATATAAAGAAAGGTTTTAGGTATAAATAAAATGAAGATCTTCATGGGAGATGTTGAAGATCTTTCACCACGGTTAGAAGATTATATTCCGAGTTTCCAAAGACACTAAAATATTACGATCCTTGTGTGTGTGTTTTTGTTATATACTAAGTATTCCACAAAAGTAATGTAATGTCCATGTACGTCAGGATTCGGGTCTCTACAATCAAGATCCAAGATTAACCTCTATGTTTTGGAAAAGTCTCCAATATACTCCAAATAGTAAACTAAACATTATTATGGATTATCATCCTCAAACCGATGGCTAATATGAGCAAACTATCCCAACACTTAAGGAAATGTTGATAGCTTTCTCAATGGACTTCAAAGGTGGATGTGACTAGTATATTACTTTAGTGGAGTTCTCTTACAACAATTGTTTCCAATCAAGAATCCAAATATATCCTTATGAATCCCTTTATGCGAAGAATTTCAGAACACTGACATGTTGGGATGAATTTTGGGAAGAAAAACTTCTAGTTCTAGAAATGGTAAAAGAAATGGTGGAGAAGGTTAGGACCATCCAGCAGCACATCAGAGATGATCAGAGTCGACATTAGAGCTATAATGACAATCGTTGATGAGACCTAGCATTTGATATTGGAGACATATTATTCCTCCACATATCTCTAAGGAAGAGTGTCATGAGATTTGGGATGAAGGGAAATCTGAGTCTAAGTTACATTGTCCCTTTTGAGATCCTTGATTGCATAAAAGTATTGGCCTATCGACTAGCACTCCCACCGAACCTATCTCAAGTACATGGTGTATTCCATGTATCACTCTTAATGAATTAAATACTCGACCCATCACATGTATGTAATCTAGAGGTGGTACCATTGGATAATGATCTTTCCTATGAGGAATAGTCGGTAAAGAACTTAGATCGTAGAGAAAAAGTTCTATAAAATAAGTCGAAGCTCCTCATTAAGGTATTGTGGAGAATCCATAAGTTTGATGAAGCAACATGGGAACCAGAGGAAATAATAAAGCAGAGTTACCCTCATCTATTTTAGAGTAGGAAAGAGAATTTTTTGGGCGAAACTTCTTAAGGGGGGAAGGTTGTAACGACTGAATAATTTATGTATAAAATTACCATTCTATTAAATGTCTTATGCTTATAGAAGACATGTGAACTTATTTTATTATATCCAATTGGATTTAAATAACTGTTAAGTATCACTACCATTGATAATATATTCATTGAACAATGATTACATGACTAGTATAAATATAGTGTTTTAATAAATCCTTTTGACACAGATAAAGGAAGTGATGACCTCAACCAGTATAATTTTTCCCAATGAAGCCCATTTATCAGAGCTTCTGAGGGAGATAACGTTTATGGGATTTTCCCTAGACCAATCCCAAGACTAGTACTAATAACTTAAGCATAAAAAAACTGTTTATGAGAGTATTTCAAGCTCATCGAGATCACGACCTAAACCACGTTCTCCAAGAAACCCCATGAAAGCCACACCATTACATACCTTAATATTAGTGTGTAAGCTGGTTTACTAAAGGGATATGTTACAAGAACCTAGAATTATGATTATTAACATTATTTTTGTATATAGTAATTAATATACTTTCATTCTATTATTGTTACCCTGTACAAGAATTTTAAAGAATAAATAATATTTTTGATTAATATTCAAATTTTATTGAGAAATATATTTTCATGAATTAATTTATTTTTTGAAATAAAATATTAATATTAAATTACTTTTATTAAATATAAATTATCATATAATTTGTATGAAGTTAAATGTAATTTTTATTAAGGTTTAAAGACTATTTTTGTCAAAACCTGTCAATTTTAAATACATGCCAATTTTTATTTTAAAATTGGAAATACACATATTTATAAAATTATTTATATAAAATGAATATTATTTTTGGAATCAGGATGTTGAAATTTTCCAACATTTAGTTTTTCATAATTTGCTGAGACTGTCAAATTTTCGGGTAAAAAGTAAACACCATATAAATATATATTGTGTTTTATGACATAATAATGGCCCACTAATGATTTAATAAATACTATAAAATATATATCAGGCCAAATATTTGTTTTTAATTTAAAATAATTTAATTTTAAGATAATTTTATTTATTTTATAAAGTCATAGTGAATCCTCCAAAACATATAATAAATTTTTATATTTTAAATATTTTCCTTGAAAGTATGACTCACCTATACATAATAAAGGGAAATATTTTAATATATTAGGCCCTTATCCTTATATAATAATGTATATCTCTCATATTTTCCATAATACATTAGAAAAAACCATGGAATTATTTGTGGTTTTGAATATTTTATTGTGTAGTGTCCAAAACCAAAATTGTAAAGAAATCCCCCTCCTTTCCTATATTAACCAACCAAGCTCCAATTTATCTTCACTAAAAATCAGTAAATATATACCAACCTTCTCAACCTAATCCCCATAGTCCTCCCAAGTATCCCCCAAGCTCCCAAGAAACCTATCCCAAGACTTTGGAGTCACACATCCAAGTATGGGATCTTCCACCCTCCCCATTTATCAAGAAATCCTTTCATGTTTGGTCTTTTTAATTTCCTTTTTGACTATGTTGGAATATAATATTCCATGAAACTATGAATTTAAATATTATTTATAAATGATTCTATCTTTATTTCACTCTCATTAATCCCCCCTATTATCCTTTAAGTACACCCGTTACTATGTCAAAATTCCACAAGGGATTTCACTCTTCTCATTTCCCTCCAAGAACTTATTTTGTATTGTGCATATAAATTCCATTTAATATGTTGGGATATTATTTTACATGATCCCCTTACATCCCATTTTATGTATAAATTATGAGACACCCCTTTCTCCCTCATCAACCCATTTTATGAATCTCTATATGACGCCGTTATACTGCCAAAATTACACCATGATTTTCCATTCCAAAATCTTTATGTAGTGAATACCATACCATTTTCTCTATCAAGGGTATTCACCTTTATGCACATATAATTATTTTTTGGGGAATTATAGGTATTTATTCCACATTACTTTATCATGGAATAAATTATGATGTTGAATTAATCCATGTTAAATGATCCATGTGGACCACTAAGGCATGAGATTAAAATGTTCATGAAGGGTGTGCCCTGATAGCTCTCCAATGCATTGGGTAATGTTCAGTATCATGATAAATCATTCTCAGATAGGGGTTTACCTTATTACTTTATTGTAAATTGTTCCACCATGAATTCTTTTTGGTTTGTCTTTGACTTATGTTTATAATTTAGTGTTTTAAGTTGTTTCTATATTTCTATGTTATGATTATCATGCTAAATCATGCCTTATTATTCATGTTACTTTATTTCTTACTGATATGACTTGTCTAACAAGTATTGTTATCCTCATGTTTTTCCATGTTTACTCCCTTACTGGGATTTATATCTCCCGCTTTCTTATGTATATCCTCAGGTTATCCCATGTAGTGTTAGGTACGAAGGAATGATGTGGTCATGTAAATAATGTTTTCAATGAAGTTGTTATACTTCATATTTTATGTTGTTATATAATGTTACTAATTTCCCAATATACTATACCTATTGATCTTATGAGTTGTATTATGTAAAATTTTATTCAATAAATCATATTTAAATATGACATAAAGATCAGGGTTGTTATAAACTTCACTTTTGTGAGAAATGAAAAACACCCCTCTATATATTGAGTAATCATAAAAAATTAAAAAAGCATAGAATTTTCCTGCTAAATGAGAAACTATTTATGATCCAAATAAATCCATGTGGATTAATTCAAGTGGATAAGAGGTAGAAACATATTTCTTTGGTTTCAAAAATATTTTGCATTGCTTTCCCTTTTATTAGGGATTTCACACTTTATCTTTAGGGAACTCTAGCTTGGCTAGATAGTTGAATAAAAATTTCTTATTTAGATTTATAAGATATTATATATTGCAGTATCCTAGTATTTTATTAGATAAATAATATTCTCTATGAAATTCAATCAAACAATAAAGATTTTGAGAAAATAAAAAATCTAATTTGAAATCATACAAACCATCATTTCTCAAAGTAATAAAAATAAACCATGATTGGAATCAGAAATTTTTCAAGAATTATTTTTAAAAATAACTTTAAAAAATTCATCACATAACTGAAAAATACTAATCAAGTTATATTTTAATCCATAAACAAATAAAACATTATAAATAAGGATAGATTTGAAGTTACAAATTTATCCAGTCCAAAAATATTTCCTTTTTTATTGTCACCTAATGTGACATGTACACCATACAATCTTACATGGTTATTCAAGATTGAATAAGATCTAATGATATGCCTAGAAAAAAAACTATCTATATACCACATATTTCTACTATAAATTTTTAATAAATTTTCCTAAAAAACGTCAAACAAGAAATGAATTTGGTACCAAGATTTCCTTGGGTCTAGAGAAGTTAGAAAATAAATCTTTTGGAATAATTGTTTTTCATTGTGTTTATTACAATATAATTAATAGAGTTATATAGAAAAATTTTTTATGTCAAAATTTTTTTGAATTATTTCCACAAATAGAAGTTTCTTTAGACTTAAGGACTAATGTCTTACTCTTTGATTTAGGAATAACATAATTTTTATATAGCTTCCCTTGATATTCAGATCCATACCCAATTCTAGATTCATATTTAAGATGTTTTTATTTAACCAATATAATATTAAAAAAAGTTACTATCAGAAAACTATTCCAAATCATTTATGATGTCAATTTTATATTTTTATATAAAAATTCTCCTATAATATATTATATTTATTTTCCTTTTCTATACAAATATTATATTTTAAAAAAACACATAAAACATGAATATTTTTTTTATTTTTGTATTAACTATTAATTAATTCATGGTATCTTATAGTATAGCACAATATTATTATAATTCTTAATTTAAATTTTCTTAGCCATTATATATATGAGTAAAATAAATATATTGTACCTTTGAATCATTATACATAAAGCATTGATTTTCTTTTTCATTTTCATATTCTCAGCTAGAGTTTGAGTCATAAAATATATATTCATATGCACTCCAAGTTCCATTCATTACTTTCTTTTGTATTTTCTCTTCATATTCACACTTTTTATTATACTCAAGCATTATATTGTTATCCTTTATATTTCATTTACAATTATAATCATATTAGGTAATGTCCCTAGTGGAGTCATCCTATTTACATTATTTCCTCCAATTTACTCTTTTATAATACTTTTCTTTATAATTTTTTAATGTAAAAAATTATTGTTCTTATAAAACTTATTTAATATTCTAGAAAGCTTAGCCATTTCCATATTATTGTGTATATCAGCTTCAATTCTACTTATAATGTGATGTTTTAAAATGTAATTTGATTTTTATTGTAATGATTTAAAGGTATTGAATTTAATTTTTGGTTCATCTTATTTTTTTATCACCTTCATATATTCTTTCATACATCAATATCTTTCTAATTAGCTCTTTTACTGGTAGTTTGATGATGTCACATGATTCTTGAAAAGAGACTACATTACCTCTCCAATGTTCTAGTGGTAATTTCATGATTCTTAGTAATTGAGAATTTTTATATATATTTTTCTTAAGTGAAACAATGGTGTTTATGATTTCATTGAACATGAGATACATCCTAAAGATAGATACATCAGGCTTTATTATGGAAGTATCTTACTTAGTAGTATATGTATTCAATATAATTTCATTAAAATTATATGTGCCTTCATGAGACATAGAAATAATGTCCCAAATTTGATAAGTATCATCACAAGAATATATCCTTTCAAAATATTCTTCACATAAAACAAAAAATAAAGCATTCATGGACTTACTGTTAGAATTATAAGTAGCTTCATTTCTTGACCCTAAGATTAATTTTCTTATTTATTTTCCACAGACCATAATTATGACCATTAAAATTAAATAGAAAAGTTATTTCCAAGAAATTGATCATTTTGAAAAGAAGAAAAACACTGATCTGATACCAAATGTTAGTCACAATAGACAACTTAGGAGGGGGTATTGAGATTCTAATTTAAAATTTCTATTAATACCAATTCAAAATACCCTCACTTAAAATAACCGAGTTAACAAATAATGGTGGTAGAAAAAAATTTATTCTTTGTAATAGTTTCCCAATGTTTTGATGGAAATTCAATTAAAAATAGTGTGAAATTAATTTAAATTTTGAAAATATTTTACTCACACCAAATAAAATATTTCAAATATTATTTTGAACTTTCAAATATTTTATTCTCAAGTCATATTTTATAAATAAATGAATAAAAATAGATAAAATATTTGATTGGTGTTTTTTTGAAAAAAAAAGTTTAAGAAAAGAAATAGATACACACAACATAAGATAAAACAAGAGGTTTAGTTCCAAGATGGAATTTAATCATCTCCATTAGATAGTCTCATATTTTTAAGAACATTTATTAAATACTTAAAAACATGATCCACAACCTGAATTAGGTTTTAACGATACAACTGCACACTTTGATGTATAGGTTATAAACAAAATATTCCATAGTTATTTTTGTTATAAAATACATATAATGAATAAGAAGAAAGTATTTAATACTATTAAATATAGTCTATGAGTATGTGCTAATGGATATAAAAATTAATAGAAATAAAACTTGAAATAAAACTAGAAATAGAGAGATCATAAAGAGGTGAAGAGGGTGTTTTAAAGAAGCTCAATATTTGATCAAATTTGGTTGATTAATTGTATTTAAATATGTCCTTAGAAAAGCTTCGAGTTGTGAAGGATAAGAACAGAGTACCATAGAAGTACCGATTCAAGTATACAATATGATATCAAGTTATTCTCAAAGTATACCTTTCACATACTTCTTCCATCCACAAGAGGGTCTTATTTTTAAATAGAAATCCATCTCTAATTACCCATTATAGAATATTAATAAAATAATCCCTATACCTATTACTATGATTTTTCATTCTTAACTTCTATGACTTCTCAATAAATGATTAAAAATATATATGTTTTAATTTATAAATTCAATACTCGTTAAAATAGACATGGTCACTTAACCATTACTTAGGCATATTTACTTTGTCTTACAGTCCTTTAATCTTCTGGTCACTTCATCTTATAGTCACATGACATGGTCACTACCTTTTCTCATGTGGTCAATTAAATCCTTTATGTGGTAGGTTTAACATTTAACCGAATTTTCATTTTTTGTCTATAACATTAGTTAAATCCCTCTTGAGGTCACTTTAATCCTTAATTTCATAGGTTGAAAACTTTGTGTGGTCACTTTAACACTTCATGTGGTTAGTTTAGTACTCTTGAAGTCAGTTCTAGAATTATAGAAGATTTTTCTCATTTGACACATGGTCACTTTTTTGTTCATACAGTCACTTGGAATTATTTTTTCGATCACCTATATATGGCCACTTGAACTTCACAGTTAGTTAAAAAAAATTATATGGTAGGTTGATATGGTTACTTTAAAACTTAACTAATTTTCTAATTATTTCTAGAAAATCATGTTTATATCATAAATTGAAGAATTGATTAAAAGTAGATGAAATGGTATTTTTGAGCATTAAAATAACGATTTACTATATTAGGATAATTTTTTTAAAATTTTATACACTTTCTAGGTATGTCCGTATGCAATGTCAGTTTATCTTAATTGTAGGACCGAATGTCATATTTATAATATGAGTGAAAAAATCCCTCTTGGTTAATATATAACAAAAAACATGATAAAAAACATAAAAAATCACCCCTTGATTAACTATGCCTCAAGGCTTGTATAAGTAAGGTATTGAAGTATGAAGGTTCTCATGCTAGGAATCTATTCAACCTCAAGTAGTAGGGAATACAAATATAAACCATGCAGTACTGTTATTCCAAATCAATAGAGTATGAAACTCCATATGGTATAAACTTATTGGGCCATCCACTATACGGAACTTGTTTTTTCCCTCATGATCATATTTTGTATCCTGCTATCAAAATCTAACTCGTTCTTACCTTAATATTTCATTACACCCCATAATTCTCAATGAAAAACTTTGCTTAGGGATAACTGAAATCCATAATTTTTTAGGTCAATTATCATTTACCATTAAGATATATATATATATATATATACATATCTATGCAGCCAATTTGAAAGAATGATAATGTGAATATTAGCATTTGTATAACATGAAACATGATGTGAATTTATTTCAACACATGTTTTACATATCCATTTTTAAAACTCATTATTCTAATACATGTTTCCCATATCTATTTTATAAAATTACACTGTTTTAATATTAAAATTATCTTTAATTGGAGAATTATTGAATTTTTTTAATATTTGTATGAAAATGTTATTCATTGAATATTTTTTTTGGAAAAATTAATTTCTAGTTATTAATTGATTTTTTTTCTATTATCTATTATCAGTATATTTTTAGAATAAATATTTTGGTTTCTTTTGTTGAATTTTAAGTGAAACTTATTCTGGAAAAGTTTTAATGGGTTGATTTTTTGGAATTTATAATTTCAATGTTAAATGTTTTAATTATGTATTTATTTTATGGAAAAATTTATAACATTATCTATTGAATTATGAAAATTATTTACTGATTTTTTTGGAAATATTTTTTGTTTTATTTTTTACAAAATTATTTATTTTATAGAATAATTTTTTGGAGTCTTTTCTAGTTGTGTAAGGGTCATTTTGGACTGGCATACAATTTTTTTGCAATGTATTCAATTTTATAATAGTCATTTATCCTATGATATTATTAATAAGAGTAATTTTGTGTAGTATAGAAATATTTGGCTAAGTATTGACTTTTATAAGAGTAATTTCGACCTTTATAAGGGTCATTCTTCATTGATAGATAGAAAATAGAGAAATTCATAAGGGGAAATTCGGATTATATGAGATAATTACTGATTCATATAAGTATGAAAACGATTCTTAAGAGTCATTTTTCTTGGTTCCCAGAGTATAAGAGTACCTAATATTGTGTAATATTTTATAAATTTATAAATTTTAAGTTTTAGTTTGAGTAACCTAGTTATACATTAAAATACATCTGAAACCCTATTTTTCAATGATTAATTACAATAAAAATAAGATTCAAGATTAAAAAGATGAATACGAAGTAAAATCCACTAGATATTTTTAATAAAAGTGATAAAGTGTGAATCAAGATGTGAATAATTCTAGGTGGTCATTTCATAGAGTTGAAGCATGATGCATGTGGGGGAGAGTCCTCTAATAGAAGGGGTTTCTCAAGTTAGAGTATAAAAGATAGTTAATAATGAATGATTCCATGTGAATTTTTAGAATTCAATATGGATTTGTTGACTATGAGAAAATACATGAGGTAAATATTATAATTTCAATAGTGAATCTACTGATAAGACAAATTGATAAATGATGATATGGGTGGTGGGAAGGAGGCTGTATAAGGTAGAAATCAGGAGATGTGTTATAGAGGTGTATAAATCCACAGAGAGGCGAGTTATATCAATATAGAAAACTCATATGATTCAAATATTTATTTCTTTGTTTTTAATTCTTACAATAATAAATCTATGTTGATTTTAGTTTAATTAAATATGATTTTTAGAAAATCATTTTTAGGGGAATAAGATTGATTTTAATTTTTTCTTTCTACTAATTTATTTGAATTTTTGATTCTAGGTTGAATCAAAAGTATTTTAAATTTATTTATTTATCAAAATACACTTTAAAATGATCAAGAGTCAATTAATTTTAATCTTTATTCACTTTAAAAATTTTAAATTTTCCATTTTCAAGGAAAACCCTCCTAGAAAATGTAATTTTCATTAAAGAAGAGTGGAATTCCATGATCAGTCAAGAAATTAATTTTGAAAAAAAAAACAATAAATTAATTTATATATTGAATTATCTATGGAATTAAAAAAATGACAAATTAGTTTACTATTTATTTTACTTCTTGACATTTTTTTACCTATATTTTTATGGTTTTTAATCCAGATCCAAAAAAATTTCAAGGTCAAGGGAATATTTTTTTATACAAAATGCATAAATAAAATTTTTCCCAGTTTATATAGTTATTTTTTTATTTATATGATATTTTCACTTAAAATATTTTATATATTTAATTAGTTTAACTTATTCTTACACCTTTTTTCACATAACACAACTACCCCATCATTTCATACTTGATACATACTTTTTTTGTTTACATTTTTATGTTTTCTTCTTTCACTCACATAAATATCCTTCCCACTAGATTCAAACAAGTTTGACTACTATAATATTGTGGTGTTGGTTTAAAAATATTATTTTGATAGTTAATTACTTATGAAAATATGGAATTATTTTTGGGAAAGGAAACTTGTGTCCCCTAAAAATATAATTAAAACTAAAAAAAATTATTATTTTTTTAAAACTGTATAGTATATGAACATTAGATAAAAATATATGGTTTTAGTGTATTTAGTATTATAAATAATTAAAAACTATAGTGATTTAAAGATACAAAGAATACCAACATTTAGAACTTAAAGGAAAGTATAGTGGTAAATCATAATGAAAACATAATTCCACCTAAAACTATTAATCAAGTTGTTAATAGATCTAGAATTAGGTAATTTAAACCACCAAATGTTTTGAGTAATCCATCTTGTATCTGGTTGACTCCTTAGTTAAGAAATTTTAAAATGAAATAGTTGTACCTCTATATTCTTCCATCTTATAATATTCTACCAAATATTTACTCTTTATACTTTAATAGGTAATTTTATAGTGTTGTTTAGATGTATATAATACATAGTTTGAGTGAAGAAGAGATCAAGATAAGGGTTTTACCTATGATATGATTCAAATAGTAATATGAATACATATTTGACACTATATACCAAGTTTTTAACTCCTATATCATGAAATTATACCCCGGGAGAGTGATAAGAAAAGTGAGGCATAAAATCATAAGTTTTTTTCTAGGATGAGTGCGATATGTTCCATGAAACTTGAGATGAATTTAGGGGTTTCCTTAGACAATTTCCTAATATTCCATTTTTTTCTCATTTCTTGATGAACACATTCTATATAAGTCTCTATCCATAACATATAAGATTATTTGATCAATATTTTAGTGGTGATTTCTCTTAAAAATAGTTGATGAGTTGAAACAAATCTTTAACACACTCACCAAAAAATACCAACATAAACACTTTATGATAATATCCAACCATATGAAAGGAAAAAACTATTATTTATCAAGATTAATATTCTTAGGTTATTGTAATTTATAATGATAATATTGAGATTTTACTTAGAGAGAAATGTATCCACTTTGGGATGTTTGGGCACACTAGTGCTTGTGGTCCTAAATTTGATATGCCTTCCCAAATATTTTAGAAAGATAAATTTTCTAGATACTATAATGATATGAAATCTCATAGTGATCCTTTTTCAGAAAACTACAATATTTATTATAGGACCATCCCAAACCTCTCTTGGAATTATCAAAGTGTTTTTACACCATATTCTTCCCCTACTTTCCCAAATCAGCCAAGACCACATTATCAAAATTAATATATAGAAGAGTTATCAAATTCATAATGTAATATATTGGGGTTGATGCAATAAATTATTATTAAATTTTACTCTCAATAAGTTAAAAATAAGGATGAAATATAGTATCATAAATATACTTTTGAATACGAGATTAAATATTTATGAATCCAATTAATTAAAATAGAAAATGAAATTAGTGATAGAGAAAAATTATGTTTCCAAGTATTACTAAGATCAACCATAGGGAAAAAATCACGAATATTACCACACATAGTGGTTTTAAAACTTATGAAAATGTTAGAGAAGAACCAAGGTAAGTTAAAACTAATTTTTTTGATGAATTAATATTGTGACCAAAGAATTTAATTCATAAATATTACATATTTTTAGATGAATATTAATGAGAAAAATACATTCTTGGAGATCATAAAGTCTTAGTGTATTTGGAGACTAGATACAAAATATTCTTATTTCATAGAAGTTCTTAAAATTATCCCAGAAAGATCTCCCAATTTAGTACTCTTCATAGAAATACCCAACTTAAAAGCTTTCTTCATGGCTTAGGGAAAGGAAACATAAGAAATGTGAGCTCAGATACTTAGAAAGGGTAAAAATGAAATATATCAATCAATGATTATATGAATGAATAATATATGAATAATAGTATTAGATCATGAACATAAATTTACAAAGTTCATAACCAATATATAAAATATCATATAAATGATTCATGGAATAAACCTTGGCATTTAATAAGAAATGAATCATAAAAGAAATCAATGAACATGATCCATGAGAGCATAACATATACAAAGTAATGTGGAAAAAAATAATCTCATAATATTGTGAATTTTTTTAAATTGAAATAGGTTTAGTCATTAAGTTAAGGACATGAAATTACTCTGTCATAAAAACTAATGAACATAAAATCCATGTCCATGATTAATATTAAGGACATGAAAACTATGACCACATGAGAAACTATGAAAATAAAATGAGGTTTATAGATAACATATTTACCTCATGAGTAATCCATCTTTACCCAATGCATTGTAGATATATAACATGATCACTCATCCTCAATTTATAACATTACCACCCATACTTGGTTATAACGTAACCAATGTACTTGGATATAACATAAACAATATCATTTGTTATAAGGTAACCACCACACTTGGTTATAACATAAATACTATACATGGTTTATAAAAAACCACCCATCACATAATTAAAAATATATATATGTGTTTTGGGAGATAATAAAACATTCATCATATCATCACATCATTTCTCATGCAAGGTAAATGAGTCTCACTAAAATTTCATCAATTTTTCATAGAATAGCTCATAAAAATAAATATATCTCATCAAAATTTCATCATCATAATCATGAACCATCCAAAGAATAATAAGGATAGTACCCTTGGATCATATCCCTAGTAAAGCTAAAGATACATCAAAGTATATTATCTTATATGGAAAATTATTTGAAATATTTCATGGAACAATTCTTGAGGAAAATATCATTTTCATTTTGAAATCACTTTTTAAAGATCTAAAAATTTCCCAGACATAAGAGAAAACATTTTCATTAAAAATAACCCTATAAACTTTTAATCAAAACTTTAAATCATCGAGCAGTCATAACGACATAAAATGTTGTATATGTTGTACACATTAATACAAAAAATACTTTTAAAATATTTTTTAAAAAGTTAAAAAGGTAAAAAAAATACATTAAGAAATATTTTTAGAATATTTAGAATATTATTTAAAACATTTTGAGAAAACATGGACATGGAAGAAAAATGATTTTTGAAAAAATAGAGTGATAAAGTATTTTTTACTGAAAAAACCTTATTTTAGTATATTAAGTAGATAAAAAGAGGAAAATGAATGGAAATATTTTTTTATCTAAAAATAACTATAATAGAATAAAATTCATGAGTTTATTGAGTGATATATCATAAGATTCCATCATTGGAAACTTAATCATAAACATTTTTCATAAACAATGAGATTGTAACATAAGACCTTACCACTTTGGTAACTTTTGAATCAAAGGACACATGAAATAAAGAACCATAGATGGATATTTAAATCCACAAAACTTAAATATTAGGCATAATAAAAGAAATTAATGTGTATTATATACACCACACAAAATAAATAAGTGGTGACGATGACATGTGTCTCACATAAATAAAAGTGAGATGAAAACCCCTTACCACTTTGATAACTTTTTGATCATATGCCACATTAAATAAATAAATTGTATGAAACATTAAATGTATAAAAAATAATAATTTCATGATATAACATGTAAAATTTCTATATATATACCTCATAAATGTAAATAGGTGCACAATATGAAATATGTCTCAATGGAGTGGAAAATGAGATGAAATCCATTACCCAAAGTCTCAAATTTCTTAATAAACATTAAACAATTCTATATAATAAACATAATTGTATTATATATCTATTAAAGAAGCATAATAATATTTATCATACCATATATTATTTACTTATAACATTTTATCATCCATTTATTAAAAATTCATTGTTATAATAATTGTTTTTGGTAATAACTGCTATGTTTTTCATATATGTTTTGGTTCAGTAGTATAAATACTTATAATTTTTTTACGATTACATAATAAAAATAATTTTAATAATTATATAGATATAATTTTTTAAATATATATGTATATATATATATACATTAATGTTAGAGATAGAAAATGAATTACATCATTCATAGAGATGGTAGACCGTACGTATGCATGAAAACTATTTCTATTTTATTGATGGATGAAATAAAAGAAAGGTAAATAAATTTTCACCATTATAGAAAAATTATTATATCATATATATCATAAATATTCTTTTAGTATATCATTATTACTATCCAATTAAAACAGAAATGAAAAACACCTCACATCGGGTTGTGAGGTGGTAGTTTTCCGTACACACGAGCGGTGTTTCTTTTCCAAAATGATGGAAGGTAAGAAATTATGTGTGATATTATAATTATATAAGTAATTTTAGTTTATAAATATCACATATATACTTTAAATACATCATTATATAAATATATGATAAGCGGTGATGGAAAATGAACTACATCAGTTCATGAGGCGGTAGTCCGCCGTACGTACGCTCGACATTTTCATTTCATATTTGATGAAAGATGGGATGGATATTGGTTATGATAATAAAATACAAAGATATAATTATATGGGTTATATTTAATTTATTATATCATCATTGTTTAATAATATTGGTAGGATGTAGAGGAAGAAATAAAATAGAATCTCCTGATGAAGAATGATTCCTCTTCTTTAGAGAGCCTCTTTAGGTTTGTACCTAAAACCTTCTTATGAGGGTTTAATAACCAATATAAGGAATATAGTATGTGTGTTGGGAATTGATAAATGAACTTGGATATGTATTTTTAAATCCAAAATTCTTTTAAAGGGTGGAGAGGAGAGGAGGGGAGAGGAGTTTTTGTTTTTTAAGTGGGGGGAGAGGAAACACTTGTAATTTTTGAAAAGAAAATGTTATAATCATGTTTTAAACATTAATGAAGGATTAAAAATGGTTAATTATATAACATTATATGATATATGATCTAAATATGAACATAAAATATGAATTGGACAAGTGTTTCTATAATTTTAACCCTTATATTTTTCGTTTAACCCCCAATAAACCTTCTTTAAACTTAAATGCGATAATTATTTTTTATTGTTTTTACTATTAATTATGAAAAAACTTATGTTGGTGTTATTATATAATATTAATTATTATTATTAGAAATATTTAATATATTTTACCAAATTCATTTTAAATAATTGGTATAATTTAATCTAAAATTAAACCCACAAACGCGATGAAAAATTATTCTTCTAAAGAAAGTATTTCCATAAGTATAAAAAGTTTTATTTTCAAAATTTAACATGATATTTATTTAAATATAATAAGTTCGATTAATAATAAAATAATTGAACTGATTTTAATTTTAAATACATATTATAACAAATTGTAACTTTTAAATACTATAAATGAAAAGGTAGTTTTTAATAAAAATTAGTATTTTCCACTGTATATTGAAAAATTAATCTATCTAGAAAATTACAAAAAAATTACTCTAAGATAATTTTTACATTTAGCTTTAAAAAATTAAATTTATTTTTTTAAAATAAATTTAATAGATTTTTTATAATTTAATTTTATAATTTATTTACAAAAATAAATAAAAATTGTTTTTTAAGAAAAATGTATTTTCAATGAATTTGAAGACTTTAATTAAAATTAATTGCTTATTTATAAATATATTTTATTTAACTAAAAAAATAATGATAATATTTTAAAATTTGGATATTTCAATTCACACCTCAAAGTTTAATTTATTGGTTATAATGTTCATGTTTAAATGATAATATTAACAGTATATTGAGGTTTGTTAAAACTCAATGTTGCGTGTAACAAAAGATATCAAAGAAATTAAATTTATTTGAAAAAAACTTCATAAAAATTAGGGTCTTATATTCTAGAAACATAAAATTAATTTCTCACTAAATATTTCAACACTTTGATACAAACAAATGATGATACTTCTACCTAATAATATTCCCCGGTTCCCATATAGCTTCCTCAAATTTTTGGTATTTATAAAAATATTTAACGAGGTGAGTAGTATTGTTTCATATAGATTTATCTCTAAAATTTAAAATATATATTGGTTGTTCCCTTTAATAGATATCTTTCTCCAATTGTATGACCTCTGAGTTCAGTACATGGGATGGATTATGTATGTACTTCCTTAGGAGAGATACATGGAATACTTCGTATACTTGAGAGAGGTTTGATGGAAGTACCAATTGATAAGACATCATCCCTACTGAATCAATAATCTTGAAGGGTTAAATATACCTATGAATAACCTTTATTTTTTTATAAGTCTCATAACCATATTATATAGATAAATTCAGAGAAATACATTATCACCAACATCAAATTCCAGATCACATCGATGATTGTTAGCAAAAATTTTCTATAAAAACTAGTGCTACCCGTCTGTTCTTCTCAATGAATCTAACTTTCTACACCATTTATTCATCTCACTCAAGTCCCAATAGTTTTGTTTTCTAACTTTATCCTAGTATGATGTATTTTTACACTTCTTTGCATATAAGTCTTCATAAGGATCCATCTGAATGCTCAAGTGAAGGATATTGTTAAAAGAAATCTATACTAGAGGAAGATGTTGATCCCAACCACCTTTGAAATCCATAGATTAAGACCTCATCATATCCATTAGGGGTTTAGTATTTATCTCAGAATGACTATATTTGTTAGGATGATACTCCGTATCAAAACTCAACTATGTATCTAGTGATTCTTTTAGACTTCACCAGAACTTTGAGATAAACCTTAGATCCCAATAAGATACAATATAATGTGGTACTCAATAAAATATTACCTTATCCTTAATGTATATTCAGTCAAGATGACCCTTGATAAATATTCTTTAATAACAATGAAGTGTACTGACTTCATGAGTGATTGAATATAACCCATATAGTAGTGTTCCCTTTATGTGTTTTGCGGAGTCTGATGAAAATATCCATAGTGATGTTTCCCATTTCTAGTATGGTATGAGTAATAACTATAAAATCATATTATAATTTTGTATCTATGTATTAACTTTTAAAATACCATGAACCAAGATACAAAATTTGAAATATCTCTCTTTATTCCACCCCAACATAAATACTCTTTCAAATCTATATACATATTTGTACTTATTAGATGAATAGATAATGAAAAACTATAAACCTGCTCCAATAAGTCCTTTTTCAAATCTGCTATGGATGGAACATAGACACAGTTCTCAAACCTTATCATTCTATCATAAACAAGGTTAAAATAAAGAACATTTATGACCTTTTACAGCTCTACATCTTCCTTTTGTGCCTCTTTAATCTTCACTTGGATAGATGGTTGAACACTCATTTGAGAAAGATAATATTTCTACCATACCTTCTATATTTCTTGATACAACCTTTTCAAATCATGAAATATTGGATTCTTTATGATCCTCATCCTAAAAAATATAGCATGACCATTTTGACTCAAAGCATTAGAAACCTTTTTCTCTTTAATAGGGTGTTAATGTATTGAGAAGTCATAATATTTAATCAGTTTAGACCATCTTATCTTAAACATATTCAACTAAATATGTGTGAATAAATACATTAAATGTTTATGACCAGTATATATATAAATCCTTTCTCCATTAAGATAATGCATCCAAATATTTAATGAAAAATTTACCATAGCTTAATCCAAATCATGAGTTGGGTAATTTTTATCATGAAAAATGGCTTCATTATAGCTCTGATTGGAATTTTTTTGATCTATCATAGACTACATACTGGAGGATCCAGGCTTTAGCTTGATTTAATTGTTGGATTTTCTCTGTTAATGTTTGGTTTGATCACTTATAATGGGACTAAATTCTATTTTGACCTTCTATTTTATATTTTCAACACACTTCCTGATTCTTTTTTCCTCTGGTCCTCATGGTTTCTAGCAGTTCATGCTGATGCAGGGGAGGAAGGCTCGGACTGTTCTAATTTTTCCAATAGGATATCTCTCTAAATTTTTGGATGGACTACATATTTGAAGATCCAACTTTGAATGATACAATTGACTGGTGATTCTTCTGGGTTGTCTTCAAGAATAGGTTTATTTTGAGTGTGTTTTTTTGTAACCCCTTTAAATCCCTACTGGTGTAAGTTCTTTACACCTCGAGGTTGTACTATCCTTCTTTTTGAATTTAATAAATTCCATAGGCGACATGAATTGGGAAAACAATTCATGTCACCAATTTTCTTAATTTTTTTTACCATGAACCTTAAATTATCACGAGGCATAAGCTATAACCATATCATTCTACCAGATGATGAACCCTTGACCATTCTTTGAAGCATCACTGTAGATTAAAAAACCTTCTCCACTATAGGGTAATGTAAGAAATGGTTTACTGAATAATATTCTATCAAGTGCCCAAAAATTTTACTCACACTCATAAATATAGAGTAACTATGGTCTTTTTCAAGTTAACTTAGTAATTGGATGAGATAGTCATCAGAAATTCTCTACAAACCATTGATAATATCCAGCCTAACAAAAGAAAATACATATTTCAATCACAATGGTTGGTCTTGGAAATGATCAATAACTCCATTATTTAATAAATACACATATATACTCTCTCTTGAGATTATATGACCCAAAAATGAAACTTGATGTAGCCAATATTCACACTTAGTAGTTTTTTCATAAAAAAATTCTTTCCTCAGGTTCATCAGCTCAATCCTTAGGTGATCTTTGTACTCTTCCTTTCTATTTTAATCGATAAGAATATATTCTATAAATACTACCATAAACTGATCAAGGTAATATTTAAAGACAATAATCATTAAATCTATTAATATAATGGGGAATTATCAAGAACAAATGGCATCAGTCAATACTCATAGTGTCCATACCTTGTACATAATGTTGTCTTGGGAATATCGTTATTCTTGATCCTCAATTTATGATATCCAGAATGAAGGTCAATCTTGTAAAAGTATTGATATCAACAATTTTGATCAAAAAATCCATCAATACATGGTATATGATACTTATTCTTGATAGTGATCTTGTAATGTTCTCAATAATTAATGAATAGTCACATTGATCCATATTTATTAATAAAAAGAGAATAGGTCAATGTGAAGGTGACACACATAGACAAATAAAACCCTTATAAATATTATCCGATAATTTCATCTTAAATTATTTCACCTTTATTAGGTCCATTCTATAGGGAGTCTTTGAAATATATGTGGCACCAAGTATGAGTTCTATTGAGAACTTAACTTCACGATTCGATGGAAGACTTTTAAACTTTTTTAGGAAGAAAACAAAAAACTGTCACACAATAAGAATATCAATGATGTTGAGTTTCTCCCAAACCATCTATGATAAAAAAACGTTTGAAAAGGAATCCTGAACCATACAAAACATTTGATTTCCATTATAAGTTTATTTTTATCATTACAATGATAGATGATCATAGGTTGGTTTAGAATATCAAACATGAATTCCCTTCCTTAGAAACTGACATGGGATTTATGTTGAGAAATCTAATCCATGCCAAAATAGTATAAAATTCAACAAGAGGTATAATAAAAATATTTATAAGAAGAAAGTTCCCATAAACTTCAACCATAGAAGAATAATAGGCTTCAGATGTGATAATCATACCATTAGGGGTTTTCACTGCTAATTCAACATCTAATCATTGAGAATATAAATAAAATTCCTTGATAGTTTTAATGATATAAGGGAATTTATATAAATAATATCAAATAAATATTTGAGTATACATATCATCACCCCAACATCATTGTTCTATCTTTAATCCCTTAATAAAACTAAAATTTCTAGTATGACTGTTAGGAATATTTGATCACAGTGATCAATCATTCCTTGGATGTCTTTATCATGAAATATTCATTTCAATCTATGAAACCTTGTTTTAACCTAGGTTAGTCATTTTCATCATCTATTTAAATCCATGATGATGGTTTCTAAATAGTTTGCAAATTTCCAAAACATATCCCCTAGGAGTTTCAAACTCAGTGTGCAGTAAGTTCTATTTTGGGGCGCCAGGTCATGATTCAGTCAAAGAAAAATACACCCTTTTTAGATTTATCACCCTAAGTTAAAATAGTTCTAGATCCACATACACTTGTAGTATCGAGAATGAGATGTAATTTATTTGAAATTAATCACTCTATCCTTCACCCAAATTCCAGGACATTTTATTACACTTTGAATTATTATTAGACTTATCCCTAGGGTTTTCACTAATTTTTTATCATACTAGTTCCAAAGGATATCTAAACCTTTCCCCCAATACCAACAATATCGACCTAATATTTTTACACATAAATATTTCATATTTTTAGATTAATATTCATTACACAAATAAATTCCTGAGGAACATAAATGCTTAGTGTATTTAGAGACTAGATAAACAAAATTTTTAATTTCATGGAATACATTCATTGTATCCCATAAAGATCTCCCCATTTATCACTATTCATAGGCACTATAATGACTAGTATTTTTCCAATTTTATTTTCAGATTTCTTTTGGTAAAATTAAAAGTCCAGGCACTAAGACATCATGTGATTCTGAGGCCTGGTGTGCCAAGAACAGTTCAGTGAAAATTGATAATTTTTTAGCGTGTGAGTTATTTTACAAAAAAAGAGGAATAAATTTTAAATGGGTGCCCAGATCTAAATTATGAGGGAATTTCTGATCTTAGAGTAGTGGTTTTACCCAAGGAATGACTTAACTTTAGTTGGCACAAGTCTTCTGTGAAAAAACCCAAAATGGAATAATTGTAAATAAAATAATAAATTAGATTAATTTTATTTTTAAAATCCTAATATCTCATAAACAGTAACATGGATTGTAAATTGGAGACCGACATTTGGTTTTTAAGGGTTTTTTTTCCTTTGGTGATATATAACCTTGGCTAGCGCAGGTAATCTATGAATGATAGTTTTTGGATGTGAACATCATTAAAGTATTTAATAAAAATATTTTATTAAACTTTTTGTGATATCACAATGGTGGTTAACCTTTTTAATAATCCTTTTCAGAAATATAGGGTTATCTCCATACCCTTTGAGTTTCCCTAAGGAAATGAGAAGGAGCCTCTGTCACTGGCAATGACGGATCGAAGGTCGGGACTCAGATCAAGCAATAAAGAATCAAGGAATGATGACAACATGACTTCACCCTTCATCAACGACTAATCCAAACCATATGTAGGTCATGATTTTTAAATTCTTCTTTTCCACCTTCTTGGAGTTAAACTACGAATGCATATCAACCCACAAATAGGTTGGCATGCGTGTTGTTGGTTTTTGCAGGAGGGATAATTTCTGGGAATTATTTTGGGGATGATTTTTATTGTGGTTTTTTTATATTGATCATTCTTACAGAATAGATCAAATCCAAAAAAAATGGATGAGGTTCATTCCTTGGGTTTCTATTTGTGAATTTCTCCCCCAATTGTTCTTTGTGTTCTTGGTTTTTTCATGGGAATATGAAAGGAAATTTTATGTGCATCAGTTTTTTGATGCAATAGTATGAAATTAGAGATCCAACATCGTGACAACCTAGCGGAGGTGCGACGATGATGGTGGAGGATGGATTGACATGTTTTAGGATTAATCTCCCTTTGAGAATTTTTCGGTGGAATGAATCACAACATCGATCTAAGCCTAGGGCGATGGAGAAACGGCCTAAGGATTGCGGAAGTTCTTCCATTTTGAGAAATAGAGAACCAAAGGCTACCTAGTGTCTCGCAGAAGGTGATACCAATGTAATGAAACTGGCGATGACTAATGAAGGAAATATATGGTTCAGCAGGGGCTGTGGGGGAGCCTGTGGCGGTGAGGTCACAGGGATGGAAGGACATGGAGGTGCACCGCATTGAATACGGCGGTGCCTGCGTTGACCGACACCCATGGTTGATACGTGTGTGGGGGAGCTACATGCGGGGGAGCCACATGTGGGGGAGCTTCATGCGGGGGATCTGCATGCGGGGGAGCCATCTATCCATGCAGTCAGGCGACCACATGGAATAGGTGGGATGCAACCAAGCTGGGCCGTATCTGGTGGAGCATAATCAGCCTTCGCGTGTGGGCTGCTCTGATGGTCCGTCATGCTAGGTTCAGTATGCCTAATGGGACAGTCTAGTCTAGACTGGACCAGAAGAGGTTGAGAGCTTACCCTTGGTGTTTCCTTTAAAGTTTCGATGTAGGATACCATTCCTATCAAATAATATGACTGATGTTCTAAAGTGAGTTTTCTCATCCCGACTTTGACAGTTAACTTAGCGGGATGGAGCATGTATCACACAGAGAGGCCCGGTCAGTCCTCACTTACCTTTATGGAACCCTATAAAAGTTTTGTATACATGTTATGGAAAATATTAACATAGGAACCTATCCCCCCTATCTAGGATGACTTTTCCAGTAGGGCGAGGAGTCCCCCCCCAGTTTGACCTAGGTGGGAGGACCCCCTATATGTTTATCGAGATCAGATTATTTCTGTTCTACATGACTAGACCTAACAAGCATGGTTCCGATAGTTTTCATCAGTTGATGTTTGGCTGTGACTTGGTGAAAACATTACATGGGGGCTTCATGACTTATCGACACTCCATGTGTTACCGAAACTCCATGTGTTATCAACAATCAATGTGTTACCGACACACCATGTGTTACTGACACTCTGTGTGTTACCATAACTCTGTGTGTTACTGACACTCTGTGTGTTACTAACACTCCATGTGTTACCAACACTCTGTGTGTTACCAAAACTCCATGTCTTAAAGAGACTGAATGTCTCAGGAAAACTGCATGACTTATCAAGACCATGAGTTCTCGTGGATACTTTTAGTAGAATTGCTTTACCTGCTTACTATCAGATAACTCAAGGAGTGAGATCTCTTGGGATGAGCATGATACAAGAAGAACCATGTTTCTAGTAGTGGATGAGAGCTCTAGTCTTGGAATCCTTTTCGAGTATACTTGGATATTCTTGTTATTTGTGTGGTAGACATATACCTATGTTGATCTCATTGTATCTTCTTAGTGATGTTTCCTTTTTAGTATTTTGCTTTGTGTTTCGAGATGTCATACCGAGTATTATTTTACTCACCCCTGCATGGTCTTTTCCCACACTTTTCATGTTTTGTGAAGACAATCGATACTTTTTCGGAGTTCTTTCTGGACCTAATCCAGGTGGTGATTAGAGTGGCCCTACAAACAAGGTGTTCTTCTATGGATTCAGAAAGATATTTCTATACCTACCCTTCAGGTAGTTTTTTTCTATGGAGGAGTTACAAGGAATTGTACTTTTACTTTTTTTTGGGTTTGTATCCTGGCCCCATTTACTTTGGTTGTCATACTCTAGGTTGGAATCTTAGTGATTTGAATGTTTTTTACATAGTGTTTTTAGTTAAAGTTTTTTTCTTTGATACATGTGCCTATGTACAGGTAATTTGGAAATTTCTCACATTTGTGAGATATTCCTACTCGGTGCTAGTCTCTAGACCCTAGACTATGGGAGGCGGGCTTGGGGTAGTCAGGGTATAGGATCCTCTTGGATGGGTCATGAAATAGTACTATAAGAGAAGGTTGGTTATACCTTAAGGTCCAAGAGTTTATGAGTTTTGGTTTTGGTGAATAGTGTTAGATGTTTCACATTTGGCTTTCAAGCCTGGGAATTTGGTGTTGGTGTGGAGGTCAATGTATCCATACACTAGGACTATGAATTATTCTTTTCAACTCAGTACATGAAAAAACTAGTTGTAGGGGAAAAAATAATGGTACATGCATCATATAGGAATTGGATGTGCTTTCCATATCCTTCTTGAGTCAGCTCGCTGGGTATACTCTATTAACTGTGGTACATCTTGTTTTACTTCAGGATTCTTCCATGTAGATAGCCAATAATGATTCCACCACATGATAATGAGGATGATCCATAGGGTAATGAGTTATTATTACATAGATTTGTACCATAGAAAACACCTCTGGGTGGTGTAATAGCCATACCTCCACCTATAGAGTGTCACTTGGTACCTATAGTACTAGCGGATGAGGTGTACAGGCTGAGTGCACTTCAAGAGTTTTAGTGACAGGGCCCCCTCAAGTTCTAAGGTGAACCCAAATCTTAGGTGGTTGAGGACTAGCATGAGGTGGTGACCCTGTTTTCCATCCAGTCAGGGCACTGGAAAATCAAATGGTGGTCCTAGCAGCGAGCCTTCTACGTGGATCAGTAGGGTGACGATGGGGTTTATATTACCCATATTAAGATGAGGTGACTCTTCCATCTATAGAGTTTTAGAACCATTTTCAGAGAAGGATTTCTCAATTTATAAGCAAAGGGCTATGCATGGCCAAGAGATTCTATAGATCTAGAAGGACGACATGATGGTATCTAAGTATTAATCAAGGCATACAGATCTTTCTAGGTACTCAAGGATAATGATACACAACCAATGATTCATGACTCAGACCTATGAGCAATATGTGCTTATGGAAATCAGATCCATAGTTATTCCTTGATGCATTTCTATTTATGCTAGGGTGATAGGGAAGAAATTTATGGTTGAAAGTCACTTGGATGAGTTAATATAGCCAGTGGATGTCAATAGTGGGAAAGTATGGAAACAATGGATGGCCACCGATACAGAGTAAATAATAGGAACAAATGGATATGTAGGGCGATATATGTGGTAGAGGATCCAGGAGAGTAGTAGGAGGTGGTTTTCATTTTGACATGTTACCACCACCAACCCCAAGTAGTCCACACCAGGTATAGAGAGATGGAGGAAAAGGTAGGGGACATTTGCACATGGTTGACAAATATAACCCAAGGGCTCCATGAATTATTCTAGGTATGGTATATGACTACTCTTAGTTTATGTATTAATAGACACATGTACTAATCATTCTTTCCTTGTCATGAATCTTGTTCAAGACCTAGAGTTTCCAGTTAAACCGTTCACTTGAACCTTATATCTAGAGATATAGATGGAAGGAGACTGATTAATCACACTAGTGTCGATAATTTGATCTGACCCATTAGGATAAAGTTTTGGTTGGAACTTCTTGGTGATGTCATTGAGGACTTGTAACTTCATTCTTAGTAAGGATTGGTTATTGACATTCCATGATCAGATTGGTTATTTTAGGAAAAGGGTGTGGTATGTCTGTAGTAATGGAATTAGGTTTTCCTTGGTCAATGAAAAAGTAAACCCAATTAGTATAAGATATACTCATGCATAAGAGGGGTGAAACCAATCACTCATGGGTTGGATATCCTTACCCTCATATTAATAGTTTTGTGAGTTTTCAGTTCGTAGAAGTAGTGGCAGAGTATGAGGACATATTTCCAGAAGATGTTTACATGATTACCTTTCCATCTAGAGATCAATTTCTACATTTTTTTACACTTTGGGATGAAAACAATATCAGTATCAAAATATTGGATGGCTTTCATAGAGATTTACAAGATAATGGTGCGGTTGAAGGACTTGTAGAGGAAGGTATTTCTAAGATCCAGTGTTTGATGTTTTGTGTAGATTAACAATTCTTTAACCAAGTGGCCTTGGAAAACAAGTATCTACTACCAAAGGATCGATGATAACAACAATTAGTTGAATGGGGAACAATGGCTATTGATGGTTTAACTTTGATCAAGCTATCACCAATTACGAGTACAAGATTTGGATATAACAAAGATGAATTTCATATACTGTTATGGTCACTATGAGTACATTGTGATGCCATTTGACATGGAAAAAGACACAACAATGTTCATGGGAGTCATGAACTAAATCTTTTATCCTTGACTTGAAAGGGGAAACCTTTTTTGTGAATAAATAGGTGCTTGAAATCTTTTCAGTAGTCAAGATAGAGTTTTATGAGTTCCCTAATCTTGAGAGTTTCAGAGAATGTATTTGAGTACGTAGTGTTATACGATGCATTGGGGACCAAACTTGGTTGTGTTTTGATATTGAGGCAAGTAGTTATTTCCTATGGTTCACACCAATTGAGAACACATGAGAAGTACTACGTGAAACATGATCTTGAGATGGAAATGGTAGTCATTGAATTGAAGACGTGTCTACACTACATGATGGGAGAGCAGTTTATCATCTACCATGACCATACGAGTTCATGTATATCTTCTCTCAGAATTACCTGAACTTGTGATAAAGTCGATGGATAGAGTTCCTCCAAGACTATGAATTTGAGATATTCTATACTCTAGGGAAGAGTTATGTGGTGGAAGATTATCTCAACAGGAGATTTAGTTCCCAGTTACTAAATGAGGCACCATATTATTTGGTCTCATTACAATTATCTTTCATGGATAGAGATGATTGAACTTACCTTCATTAAATGGTAGTTACCCCTCCACTCTTAGAGTGAGTCAAGGAGGCACAAATCAATGATACTAATAGTGAGACTTTACGTGCTCAAATATACACAGGGAATACCCTTTATGGATATTCAAAAGGTGGGGATAATTTTGTTTTTTTAGTGGATGAACAGTAGTACCAATGGCATTATAGGTGGAGTTTTGTGGGATTTCCATAAATTCCCCCATTTTAACAACGGTATTCTAGGTTCTCGTGATAATAATAGAGGTAATATGCATCGGTATATGTATGTGGGTATCAAGACAGACACCAAGGATGAATAAATGGGTTGAAGTTAGGTTTACCAATTAATATGAAAGGTGAGTGATTGTTTGAATCAATTTCTTAGTTTATCAACTCACTATTTTGAGCCTTCTGTGCTTGAAAGGGGTTGCTATATTTATTTCTTGGGGTTTTAGGAAAGAAGTAGAAAAGTATATCTATGGACATAGTGAAGGGTTTAGAACATACATATAGGAGACATGATACCATATCGATGATCATTGACTGACTCACCATGTTGGCCACTTCTCATCTTTTCAGGAGCCACTACTGGAAAATAGACCTAAACCCACGGTTTTGGAAAAAACCATGGGAATAGGGGTGCCATATACCCACGGTTTAAGAAAACCATGGGTATATTAATAGTGTGGGAACCTATACCCACAATTCTGGAAAACCATGGGTATTGGTCACTTATACCCATAGTTTATATAAAACCGTGGGGGTAGAGTTTTTTTCGAAGGCCTATACCCACGGTTTTGTATAACCGTCGGTATAGGTATTTATTTAAAGGCCTATCCCCACGGTTTTTGGAAAACTGTGGGGATAAATTTTTTTCGAAGGTCTATACCCACGGTTTTTTAGAACCTTGGGGATAGCTTATGGCGGCAAAAAAAAATTGCACGGGAAAACAAAAACAATTTGGTGGGAAAATTTATACCCATGATTTGAACTAATATATATAAGTTGATAGAAATTTATAAGAAAATTAAATCTAGGGCTTGGTTGGTTATGTGTTACATGTTCGTTGTAGTAGTTGTGGTATCTAATCCCACTGATTTCTTTTTTTTAATACATACATGAAGATTAGTATATTATCAAAAATACAGATATGTATTGGCGTAGTTGAATTAGCCTAGTTGGTTAAGTTCTGGAACGGTGCATGTTTGTATCGTCAGACTCGGGTTCGAAACCCGCTGTTTTCTCTTTTTCGTAATGTAGTAAAATATTAATATATATATAGAAATATAAATATATATTAATATAAGTACCCTGGCTAATGTGGCGAAATCTGTAGGAATAATCGCTCAGACCACGGGTTGGCGCGGGTTCAAGACCTAGTGGCTGCGAATTTATAAAATTTTTACCCATAGTTTAAAAACCGTGGGAAGAAGCCTTTGACAGCGTGGAGGATGGATTGACATGGTGGAAAAAAATATTCCCATGGTTTTTCAAACCATGGGGATAGGTTAACACCCCTATACCGACGCCACTTAGCCCCACGGTTCACAAAACCGTGGGTACAGCCTATACCCACGGTTTTGGGGGCTATACCCATGGTTTTGAACCGTGGGTATAGGTATTTTTTCCAGTAGTGAGCAGAGTTCAATAAATAGTATTGGATGTATCTATGTATAAGAGATAATTCGACTCCATGGAATCCCATCAACAATTGTTTTTGATAGGGATGATCATTTTACATCCTAGTATAGAAGATTGAGCATCGATAGGAGAGGATTATCGGTGGGTAGTTGATTCCTTTACTGTGTGCCAAGTGTTAGCCTAGGAATCACTGGGAGAGAACATGGGAGAGGGATGCTCAGATTGATGCTCAGTAGCATCATCTGTTTGAGTATCTCTTGGTTTGGATTTTAGGGATGTAAATAATTAAGGTGGGGAGAATGTAATGACTCTTATTTTCCTGATTTTTTTAGAAAATTTCCAAGAAAATTTTGAGATGAGGTTCTGAGACGGCATGCAATTCTAAGGCCTATTGTTCCCTAAACAATTTAAAAAAAATGTTATGTTTTTAATAGTGTGTGCAAGAAATTTTACTAAAAAAGTGGAATAAATTATAAATGGATGCCCAAATCAGAAATCTGGGGGCACCATTGAGATCAGAGCAGTGGCTTTACCCAAGGTACGACTTAACTTTAGTCGGCGTGGGTCTTCTGTGGAAAAACCTGAAAATGGAATAATCAAAAATAAAATAATAAAATATGTTTTTTAAAATCCTAATAACTTATAAATGGTAACTTGGATTGGAAATCCAAGGCAATCGTGTAGTTCTTAATGGTTTTTTTCCTTAGGTGAGGCCTAACCTCAGCCGACACATGCCAATTGTGAAAGATAGTTTTTGTACATGAATGTAATTAAAATTTTTAATAATTTTTTTTATTTGATGTTATGTGATGATGAAATGGTGGTTTCAATTTTTAATAAGTGTTTTCAGAAATCCTTGGTTATCTCCATAACCCTAGAGTTTCTATAAGGCAAAGAGAAGGATGCTATCTCATCAGGGACTATGGATTGGAGGTCGGAACTTAGATCAAACATCGACGAATCAATGAATGACGACAATGTGGCTTCATCCTTCATCAATGTTCGATCCAAATCCCATGTATAGTGTGTGTTTTAATTTCCTTCTTTTCCCTGTTCTGTGAGTTAAACAATGAATGCGAATTAACCCATGAACAGGTTGACCCACTATTCTCTCATTCTTGAATGAGGGATTATTTAGGGAAATTATGTTATGGATGATTTTTATTATGGTTTGTTTATCTTGATCGTTCTTACCAAACATATCGAGGATAGAATGAACAAAAAGTCAAGGTTTGTTCCTTTGGTTTCTATTTGTGCATTTATCCCCCAATCGTTCTTCATGTTCTTAACGGGAATATGAACAGAAATTCATTGCATGTCTATTTCTTGGTGAAACAATCCCAAATCCTAGATACAACATCCTGACAACCTAGCAGAGGTACGATGATGATGGTGGTTGATGGATTGACATGTTTCAGGAGTAATAAACCTCTGATAATTTTTTTGTGAAATACATAACAATGTTGATATGAGGCCTGGGAGATAAAGAACGTGACTCGAGGATCATATAGGTTTATATGTTTTAAAAAATAGAGCATGAGAGGCTACCCAATGGCATGCGGAAGGGGACACTAGCATACCAACGATCGAAGGTGGCCGTTGATGGCATGCAACAATGACCGAAGGTGGTCCACCGAGGGTCGTAGGGATGGAAGGACATGGCGGCCCACCAAATTGAATGCGGTGACGCCCGCGTTGATCGACACACATGGATGAGCCACATACGGGGGAGCTAGCTAGCCATGTGGTTAGGCGATCGCATGGACCAGGTGGGATGCGGTCGGACCAGGTCACATTTGGTAGAGTAGAACTGCCCTGTGCATGTGGGTCAGACCTGGTGAGCTGGACCGCTCCGGCGGCCCAGTGGCCCATTAGGCTGAGTTCATCAGGACTAATGGGCTAGTCCGGTGCATATCGGGCTGGCAGATTGGGTTGGTTTGGCTAGACTTGGGTTGGGTCAGGTCGTCCGACCTGGTCGGCACGACCAACGGGTCAGGTTAGACCCAGACAAGACCTGGACCAATGCATTTTTAGTAAAACACCCATAACTTTCAAAGGGGAGGTTTGTTTGAAGAGATGTCTCAGGAGTTGGGACCCTTGTAATGAGGAGGTCCTTTTGGGATGAGTTAGTGGGTTTTTAGTTAGATCAAAATAGGTTGAAAGCATACCCTTGGTATTTTTTATGAATGTTTGATGCAGGATCCCGTTCCTTTCATAGAGGATGACCCATGTTCTGAAGTGAGTTGTCTCAGCCCAGCTACGACAATTTACTCAGTTGGTTGGAGCATGTATCGCACCAAGAGGCCCGTTCAGTCCTCACTTTCCTTTGTGGTAAATTAGATAGGTTTTGTGGAAATGGAATGACCAATATTTACACAGGCACCCATCCACTATCTAGGATGATGTTTCTAATAGGGCAAGGAGTCCCCCTATTGAGACCTGGGTTAGAGGACCCCCCATATGTGTATCAAGATTGGATTCTTCCCATTCTACATGACTAGACCCGATGAGTGTGCTTCTGGTAGTTTTCAGTGTTTAATGTTTAGATATGACTTGGTGACTATGTTTCTTGGGGGATTCTTGAATTATTGAAACTCCATGTGTCACCGACAGTCCATGTGCTACTGACACTTCATGTGTTACTAACACTTCATGTCTTAGTGAAAATGGATTCCCTAGAGAATCTACACGACTTATCGATACCATGTGTTCTCTTGGATTATTTTTTAGACATATTCTATGTGCTTACTATCAAATAACTCGAGGAGTGAGATCTCCAATAACGAGCGTGCTACGAGCAGAACTATGTAACTAGTAGTGGATGAGACCTTGAGTCTTGGAGTACTTTATGAGTATACCTGGATGTTCTTGTTATATGTGTTGTAGATATATACCTATGTTTATCTGACTATATCTTCTTAGTGATGTTTTTTTGGTCTTTTACTTTGTGTTTCTGGGTGTCCTACTGAGTATTATTTTAATCACCCCTACACGGGCTTCTCCCACATGTACTATGTCTTGTGCAGATGATTGATGCTTTGATAGAGTCCTTGGTGGACTACGGCCAGGTGGTTCTTAGAGTGACCCAATAGACGAGGTGTGCTTCTAGGGCTTCATAAAATTGTTTATTTACTTACCCTTAAGATAGGGTTTTCTGTGGAGGAGTTCTAGGGACTTGTACTTATAATTTTCTTTTTTTTGGGCTTGTATTTTGGCCCTGTTTACTTAAGAAAATGCCTTTCATTTGTGGGATATTCGTACTCGGTGCTAGTCACTAGACCCTATCCTTTCGGAGGAGTGCTTGGGGTAGTCATGAAATGGGCCCCTCTAGAATGGGTCATGACAGGCAGACCCAACTTAAAACCATTCATCATGGACAAGGGAAAAGAAACATAAGATATAATGACCTCAAATGACCAGTAAGGTTAAACATGGGAGATATCAATAGATGATAACATGAAAACATTATATAAGAATAATTATGATGCCATGAACATAATTTTCAATGTTCAAACCCAATATATCAATGATCATATACATGAATTATGGAATAAATCTAGTCAGATCGTAAGATATGAATCATAATGTAAATAAATTAACATGATCCATGATATCATAACATATACATAGGAATATAGAAAAAAACATAATCTTAAAATAGTGTGAACATGTGTAAATTGAAACAGTTTCACTCATTAGGTTAAGGAGAAGAAATTAACCCCTTTATAAACTTATAAACATGAAAACTATGTCCATATTTAATATTATGGAAATGAAATCTAGGTCCACACCCGAAATTGCTAAAATGAAATAAGGTTATCACATAACATATTTACCACACGAGTTATCCATATTTACCTAATGAATTATAGATCTATAACATGCTCACCCAATATCAATTAATAACATAAAACACATCCTTGGTTTTAACAAAAACACCATACTAAGTTATAATGTAACCAGCATACTAGGTTATGAATTAACCACCATCCTTATTTATAATGTAACCACCATACTGGTGTTTTAATATAACCATCCATCACATAATTAAAACCATATATATGTGTGTCATGAGATAATAAAACATTCATCATATCATCACATCATAACCTGTGCAAGGAAAAAACACTTCATAAAAATTTCATCAATTTTTCATATCATAACCCATGAAAATAAATGGTCTATACAAATATTTAATCACTATAATAATTAAACCTTTAGAGAAAGAGTAATGATTTTACCCTTGGATTATATCCCTATTAAAGCATAAGTAACATGAAAGGAGTCATCTTAGATGGAAAATGATTTTAAAAGATCACTTGGAACATTTATTGAGGAAAATACACTTTCCATTTTGAAATAAATTCTTAAAAATATAAAAACTTAATAGATATTAAAGAAAAAATTTTATTTTAAAATAACCTTGCATTCTTCTAAGGGAAATATTAAATAACTGAGCAGTCCTGATAGCAGAAAACACCATTCAAGCCATAAATTTAAAAAAAGATTTCTTTTAAACCATTTTGTAAAAATTATGATGGTTAAAAATTACTTCAAATAATATTTTGATAATATTAAAAACATTCTTTGAAATATTTTTAGAAAAAAAAAATATATAATAGAAAATATTTTTGATCGAAGAGAGGTATAAAGTTATTTTTCCCTTAAAAAACATCTTTTATTCTATTAGGTAGATAAAAATAGGAAAATAAAAGGAAAAAATGTTTTCTAAAAAAATAACTTGAGGATAAGAAAATTAATGAGATTATTTATAGATATATTATAATATTTCATCATTGTAAACTTAATCATAAACAATCTTGATAAGAAATAATATTTTAATATAAGACTTTATACCACTTTGGTCACTTTTCAATCATAAGCCCCAAGAAATAAAGAAAATTATATGGATATGTAAATACCCATAAATTTGATAATAATAATCACAAAATTCATTCATTGGAAGTATATAAACCACATAAAAGAAAAAATTGGTGAATATGGCATTCGTTTCACAGAAATAAAAGTGAGGTGAAAATACCTTACCACTTTGGTAACTTTTGAATCGTAAGCCCCATGAAAGAAATATCTTTATATGAAAATTTAAATATTAATAAAATAAATAATTTCATGATATATCATTTAAAATGGTATATATATACACTTAAAAAGAGTAAATAGGTTCATAATACCAAATATGTCTCAATAGAGTGGAAATTGAGATGAATTTCCTTACCTCAAATCTCGATATTCATCATACATATATCAAACCTCACATATAAAAAATATAGGTTTATTATAAATATATTATATATCCATAATAAAATTTATCATACCATATATGATTTACTTATAACCTTTTACCACCCATTTATTAAAAATTATTTGTTAAAATAACCTTTTTTAGGTGATAACAGCTTCATTTTTCATGTTTTGGTCTAGTAGTTTCAGTCCTTATACTTTGATTGGGATGATATATGATTAATAATGATAATAATGATATAAATATAATATATATTCATTATTTATGTATATTTATTAATTTATAAATGTTAGAGACAGAAAATGAATTACACCATTCATGGAGATGGTAGGTCATACGTACACATGAACGCTATTTCCATTTTATCATGGGATGGAATGAAAGAAAGGTAAATAATAATTCACAAATAAATTATAATTATTATATCATATAAATAATATATATTTTATACATCTATCATTATTATAATAAATGTAAAATAGAAATGGAAAACACCTTACATCGGTTCTTGAGGTGGTTGTCCACCGTACACACGAGTGAAATTATTGTTTTCCAATGGGATGGAAGGTAACGAGTTTGATGTGATAATATATTTATTTAATAATTTATAGGTCATAAATATACCATATATAATTTAAATCCATCATTATATCAATCTACGAGAAGTAGTGATGGAAAATGAATTACATTGTTTCATGGTGTGGTGGTCTTACATACACATGATCAGTGGTTTTGTTTCCATTTTGATGGATGTGGAGATTATTGTAGGTTATAATATTAGAATAACAAAATATAATTATATGGGATATCATTATGTTATTATATAATCATATTTTAAGAATATTTGAAGGAGGTGTAAGATGAAATTAAATAAAAACACTTAGTTAAGAATGATACCTCTTATTCAGAGAACCTCTTTAGATTTGTACATAATGATTTCTTAAGAGGTTTTACTAGAAAATATAAATCCTATAGGACACAGGGAGAGATTTAATAAATAAAATCAGGTAGGTATTTTCATAACCAAAATTCTTTTTAAGGGTGAACTGGAGAGGAGAGGGGTGACATTTTATAAGTGGGGGAGAGTTCACACTTGGAATATTTGAAAAGAAAAAGTTATAAACACATTTTAAATGTGAAAAAAGGATCCAAAATGGCTCAATCAAGAAACATATATGTGATATGGTCTTAATATTTCTATAAAATGGTAAATGTTTTTTTTTGGAAATTTTAACACTTATATTTTTATTTTAACCCCCATTAAACCTATTTTAACCTTAATCACATTAATTAGTTTTTACTATTTTTACTATTTATTATGACTAATAATTAAGTTAAATTTTTATATAACTAGTAATTCACCCTTGAGTTCACTTGAAATTATAAATCAATGTGTATTTTTTATAAAAAAATCAATGTTTTCAAACTTAATAATGCACATTGATATTAAATATATAGTAATCAAAACTAAGAGGTACAAAATAATGGAAATTTATGTTGAGAAATTATTAGTAAATAATTATTAGAGATGAATGAAACAATATTTTATGGAAAAATTGTAGTGAATTTTCGCAGTTTTTAATTTCATCATAATGAAATCAGATGAAAATCCATGTTGAATATCCTTTGTAAGATACCGAACTCCAAAAGTGTGGTGAAATTTCAAGTTTTAGAGGAATCTTCCACATTAAAATCTTACAACAAATATTTTTTCAATAAATATAATAATAGTTGAAATAATTATTTATACTATAATGTAATTAAGATCATATAAAATTTTAAATTATAGTTTAATTTCACATTAAGTACATTTTAAAATTTTAATTAATATATCATATCATAGTGTAAGTGTGAAATATAAATGTATTGATTTTCAATTTAGAATAAATAATTATAGATCCAAATAAATGAAATATTGTAGGAGATTACATTGTAACAAAAGTGTATTACAATTTGTAGCATGTAAATCATTCACTAAATGCTACTTCATATATCATATTATAAATAGTGAATTAATATTACATATAATAATGCGAGTTGTCATTTAAGATAGTGGCACTCACTACATGATTATTCCTTCCAATTATCATAAAATATTTCATTTTCAGTGCATGTATGTGGATCAAATCATGCATCTAATATATTTAGTTTTTTCAATGATGAAGGGTAGCTTCCTGAAAAATGAAACTGAAAACCATGAGAAATTTTTTTTGAGTCGAATAATATCTTTCATTTTTTATATCTTCATTTAATAGGGTGTAAATTTTTAAAAAGGTATAGATAAAATGATTCCCAATAAGCATAACTATATAATAAATGAAATAAAATGTTAAATGTTGAATTATATCATCACCATCACCAATGAATTTGATAAGGTGTGGATAATTGTAATTCAAGGACTGAGAACACAACAGTACCTGATAGATAAATCACTGAACACCCAGACCATCAATGGTGCCATTATAACTTTGAGATTAGTAGATATGAAGAGTTTTCATGTATCTTAAGAACCTTGATAATGTGTTGAAAGGCAATAAAAAATTTATCTATCATCATCACATCATTTATACTTTCTATGGTAATTTGGCTGCAATATCATCTCCCATGAAATTAAAAACCCCTACTATAAAAAGAAAATAATTCAATAATTTCTTAATTAGAAGGAATTAATATGAATATAAATTCTTCCCTTACCATGTAAACTAAACAATTCATAGCCTTAGAAGTTATATCTGAGGATTAGAATCTAGATTTTAGTTTATAAATAATCGAAAAGTTTCATTGAATGAAAACAAAACCTAATATTGGATAATAATGGTGTTTTCATGAAAGTGAATATTATGATAGATGGTAAAATTGAAGTGCTAGATCACTTGAATTCAGGAATAGTATATAGATTTCATCCTCTACCAATTATGGCTGGTAAGATTAATGGATTATTGTATTTTTATAGCCCATCTATTCCACAAATATGCTCAATATCACTGCTCAATAAAAGTTATACCCACATTTTAAACATGACATAATGATCCCAAATGGATCAATATATAAACATAGATGTTATATGGTATTAATATGTCTATAAAACAGTAATTGGGAAAGTGTTTAGATAATTTTGACCTTGATACTTTTATTTTAACCCCCTTAAACATATTTTAACCTTAATCACATTATTTAGTTTTTAGTATTTTTTATATTTATTATGACTAAAAATAAAGTTTCAATTTTTATATAATATTAATTCTGATTATTAAAAATATGAAATCCATCTTACCAAATTCAATTAAAATAACTGGAAGAATATATTTTAAAATTAAATCCACAAACGTGATGAATAGTTTTTCCACTGAAAACGTTTTCAATAGTCCAGAATGTTTTAACATAGAAATTCAATATGAAATTGATTAAAATGAAATAAATTGGATTTATAATAATATAATTCAATTAATTTTATTATTAAAAACATATTAAAACAAAACGTAACTTTTAAAATATTTAAATGAAATAAGAGTTTCTAATAAAAATTATTATTTTTCACTATTCATCGAAAAGTAATCTATTCAAAAAATTATAACAAATTAAATCTCAAATAGTATTGAGATTTTGAATTAAAAAATTAACTTAATATTTTCAAATATATTTTATAAAATTGAAAATTTTTAATTTAATTTAAAAAAACAATATACTTAATTTGTTTAACAAAACAGTATTTTCGAATCAGATAAAGACTTTACTAAAAATTAAGTACTTAATTATCAATATATTTTATTTATCTAAAAAATTTATAATTAATTTTAAAAATGAATTTTTTCTAGTCATACCTCTTATTTTAGCATCTATGTTATTATAGTGATGATTAAATAATAAGATTAATAGTATATTGGGGTTTTCTAAAACTCAATGTTTTATATAAAACAAGGCATTGAAGAAATTACATTTATTTGATTTTTTTCCATAAAATATCTATATTTTTCAATAAATTAGTCAAAAATTGAAAAACATTGAATCTATAAATGAGGATAGAATGGTTGAAACTAATGATATTTTATCTTTCGCACCTAAAAAACAAAGAGTAAAATTCTTTAAATTAAAAAAGAATAAAGGGAAGGAGATAGTTGAGTTAGTTCTTGAGTGTGTACAAACAATATTAAGAAAATTTTCCCCACTAAATCAATTTTTTCATAGAATTATGTAAAAGAAACATGAACCTAAACTAATCAAGTTCATTGGGTTTTTATAAAAATCATTAAGTAAATAATATATTGATTCAATGTTTGGTTCAAATCCCATAATAATTGAAATCATTTAAAAATATTATTTTAAACAAAAATACTTTGGAAGAGTTTTCTCTATGCATCCTAACTCAAGACTATAGTTCTATCCTTTATAATAATATTCCTCTTAAACTCTAAGAATTGGGTAACATTTTCAACCCTTTAATATTATGAAATAGTGTCCAACACAACTATTTATGTGACCTTGGTGAACACATAAATTCTATTAATTTCTCATTATTACAATAATTGATATTATAAAAGTTACAAACCACCACCATCATTTTTCTATTGGATGAATGCTCTATTACTCACCCCATTAAGAGAGCAGATGGCCTATTTATTGGAGTAGGTAAAATGTTATTACTTACTGATTTTCCTAAACTATATATAGAATGTGATAATGAAGTTTCTATCATTATGGGTATGAACTTTTTAACTACCAGATGAGCTATGATAGGTATTTTATAAGGAAAGTTAATTTTCAATTTTTGTGAAAAAGAGAAGAGATTAATTTTTTTAATAATGATAAAGAACCCACACATAATGAGAACTACTCAAGAGTTATGTTTCTAGAACTTGAGGAACCTATTGATGTACCGAAATAGAAATTTTTAGGAATCCTTGAAAAAGTTGATTGTAAAATGTTAGGTCCACAATGTCAAATACCCTGAGGGGGGGGGGGTGAATCAGGGTGTGACGGATTAAAAAAAATACCCCTTAAAATATTATTTCGTCGTTAAAAAAAGAACACTTCTATTTTTTTCATGTACTAATATATGAAAAGAATTTAAATCATGCATAGGTTACAATGTATTTTACTTGGTTCACCATCACTAGGCTACATCCAATGAGCATAAAATGAAGATGTTCCATTATACCAAATCCACTAAAGATCACTTCCAATTACAAGGTTTGTGATAGATATTCTATGACTAGGATCACTTTCATTACAAGGTTTAGGGTCTACTCACTACATTCCCAAGGGTCACTCCCTATATCTCTTCCTCTGGTTCACTGCTGGTGGGAAGGATCACCGTATTCTTCTTCCTTCAGTCACTTCTCTTAGAAGGGATCCACACACAGTTTATAGACATGAAGGTCACTTTATTTTCATGAAATAACAAATCCTCAATGTTCATATCAGATCTATTAAATTCCTGTTTTCACCCATAGATGAAATCCAATTTTCCTCATACTATTAGGTTAGAGAATATTTCTTTCATGAACAATTTTTGAGCTTTTACAAGCTTACATGTGTCATCTGTGGACCACCTTGCTTCCTCTGCATACCATCTAGCTTCTTATATGTATTGTGTAGCGGGTATGGTTCATAGATCACCTATCCTTTGTGAACCGTTTTTCCTCAGTGTACCATCCATTTTTTGTGGACTATATCCACTTTTTTGAATCATCTCTCATCCGTGGACTACCTATGCTTCTACGGATAATCTCTCCTCAATGTACTTGGTTTTTATCTTCCGCATACCATGTATTCTTCTTCCGCATACCATGTCCTTTTCGGGCTATATTTCCCCACAAAAAACTTTAATGAAATTTCTTCTATACGAACCACTTCACCCTTCACAATATTATCCTTCATAAACCTCTTTTGGACTTTATCAAATTCCTAGAGCAAAGATATTTTCTTATGAAAATTTCTATACCTTAATGATGGGATTAGTGCTCCTTATATAGAAAAATAGATCCATAAAATATGCTAATATGATATTTACCAACTATTCAATGTGGTACCACCTTCACCATGTACTACTTCACCCACAAAGCATTTTTCCCTATGTGGTCTGTGTACTACCTTTCCTCCATCACGATGTTCGAAATCACAGTCACGTTTTTGTGAATGACGCCCTTCACAACTTCTCAAATCACTACCTCATTTCCAAAAATTACAATCCATCCCACATACCACAAGCCTTCCACAGAAAACATTCCTTCCACATAACTTATTCCTTCACCACAATCCATATCCCATCCTACAAACCACTTCTGTGAACTGTTCCTCCTATGCAGTATGTGTGCCATTTTATATTCCATAAACCATTTCTCTACATGGTTTGTGGTTTAACATTCCACATACCAAAATACATAATCTATGGACTATTCCCTAAATTCCCATTTTTGTTAGCTACCTTTGTAGAAAACCTTCCATTAACAAAAAAATCCCAATTTTTAGCCTAAAAAATTGGAAAACACTAGGAAATTGTGCCACCTAAAGCACCTACTTCGACAAACACCATTAATTATCATTCTTAATCATATGTCCTTGTCAGCAAACACAATCACACCCAAAACATAATGAGAATAAACCTTGATGGATTTTCTCCCAACATAAACCTAAATTTATAGAAACATGTATGGAATTTTTTTAGTAATAAGAATAAAACCTTATATGATTATAAGGGGGAGTTTTTAGTTCATCTTGGTGAATTTTATCAAGAATAAATTCTTAATCTGGTTCTGAAATCTAAATGTGATGGGTTGTTCACTATGGACAATAATGTGTGAAAAGTATTTTTATTTTCCACTATTTCATTAAGAGACACATTATAACACCCCATGTTATTTTTAATGTTATTTAATTATTTAATTTTGGGTTAATTTAAATTTTTTCCTTTTTTGGTTTTTTATTTTAAATTTTGATAGTTTTTGTCCCTCTGCATAGTTTTCACATGACCTGCACATAGTTAGTTTAAATGATGTAGTTGACCATTAAATAAGTATTCTATAGTGAACAATTTAGAGAACATGTTTTAGGTTAGACAATGTGATTACCATTATATATAGGGTTCCTTGGATCATTTATGTATGTTTATGGTCAGTATGGATGGGTTTCACAATGTTTCAGTTTAAACAAGTCTGTCTCATTATAGAACCTCTGGGGTACCCTTATATGTGGGTTATGAGGTGAAAAGGTTGTGAAAAATGAAAAAAGTCCTCGTGGAAATAGTTTTAAATAATTTAAAACTTGGAAGTTTGGTTTTTCATGGTTGATGCTTTGTCTTTTATATCATATGATCAAACTATGCGAGATGCAAAATTTATTAAAAATGTGCTTTTTCATTTTATTATTCATTTATATTATAGGGTTTTACCCACTTCTAAAACTCTCCTTTACTTTAATTAGACCAAGGTTCACATGGGTTCTTCCTCCCTCCATTATTATAGGAATATAGGATTCAATTCCTAGGATTTTCAAGTAGAAACCTCCTGTAATATCTCCCTTCCTACTCATTTTGTTATACTTATTCTCCCTTTCCATTTCTTTCTTAGTTTCCCTATCTCCCACAATCCTTATGGGATGAAAGGGTTAGATTAGGGTTTAAGGGTGTATTAATCTCATGGGTTTTTGTCGGGATTTCTCAATTTACCCCATTACTTTGTAGAGAAGTTTCTAATGAAGGTGATAATTTTTGGATTGATTTTCATTGAATCAACGTAGGTTATTTTTTTATTTCATTTATTTGGAATTTATTTATCTTTTTAAGGATTTTAAATGTCATATTTAATAAATTCTACCAAAATTTAAAAGTTAAAATGGATTTTATAATTATTTTGGATTGGTTCTCTACTTATCATAAAGGGTGATTTCAAGGGTTTTTTATTTATAAAATGTTTTTCATGTGAAAGGTGGTTGGAAAAAAGGTTTCAATTATTTGCTTAGAGAAATTGGTATTAAAAATATATTTCACCACATTCGGGTTTTAAATTTGGTGAAGGATTAGTTCTTATGTAAATGTTTCAAAAGAAATGAGTTGGTGTTTAAAATGAATTAATTTTAAAGTACTTCTTGAAAGGAAAATTAAAATTATTTAAAGGACTATAAATCCCAAGTATAATTTTTAGTAATTCCTATTTGACACCTTTAATGGTTTCTCAAATTATATTTGTGTATTTTATTTACTTGATCCCCTTGTTTTATTTTGCTTGATATAAACTATGACCCTAAGGGGGAATTTATTTGTTAACTTTATATTAATATTGTGAAAGTGGATGTTTCTTACGTGGGAGTTAGAGGTGAGGTGATATTTATAAAGTTATTTTATAATGATCACGTGACATGTTTGATTTCTCACCTTAAATTTCTTATGTTGATGGGTTCACTATAAATCTATTGAGAGGTTTATATTTAGTCTATATTAGATAGTTTCATTCTATTCGTTTCCCTTATAGTGTGAGATGAGACTAGTGGGGAGTTCCATCAGTGATGGATGGGTGTAGGATAGTCGACATATTCAAATAGTTGGTCCCATATATTTGGTACAATCAAGGATCTACCTTTCCTTATAATCTAGTGTATTTCCCTTGATAATATATGACTACTTAGGGGAATTTCACTCATTTTACCTAAATTGATTAGCATATATGGAACCATGTTTTTTATTTACCATCTTTATATCATTATTCATGTGGTGCCTTAGTGCTTCATTTTAACATTATTTCATATATTTTGTTTTATAAAAATTGTTTCCAAAGTTCATTTAAAATGGTATATATATAAAGTGGATTTTGAAAGTTTATTTTAAAAGTGTATTTTTAATAAAGGAGGCGTTGAATAAATAATTTTTTCTAAAAGTGATAATTTTCATTTAAAATCAAAAGAAATGGAAAATTATAAAATGGTCATTAATATGATGTTGTATTTCATGTATGTATATTTTAAAAATATATTTTTCAAATTCATTTTGAACTAAAATGGATGAAATGTACTTTGAGTGGAATAAAAAAACTCCTTGGTGATATCTTAATGGGATCTGTTTCATTCACACCCTACATGAAACTTTTTTTGTATGAAGATCTTTTGGTTTAATTTCAGGTTCCTAAGTTTTGTTTTCCATACTATTGGGTTTTCTGGAGTGATGGTGTGTTTTGGGTGTGGAGTTTGGTTGTGGTTCACATGGTGATGAATTCTATTATTCAGATTTTGTTTTTATTTTGGGTTTTTATATATCCGCTTGAGTGGACAAAATATTTTTTGGGTTATTAATGTATGTGATGTTTTTTACTAATTATTACTAACCTGAAGAGATTATTTATTTATTATTTATTTATACTTTGATTGGATATCTTATTTCTTTTAGTTATGTATTATTAGAGGGTGAAATCATTCCTAATTTGTGTATGTTTGATTCCATAACTCTTTTTGTCATCATAGGTTGATCGGGAATGAACCATGGTTATGTATCAAAACTTATTGGGTGCTAAGTTTGGGGGTGAATCAGATTGTTTCATGAAAAAATATAATCGAGGAACACTATTTCTATTTAGTGTGTTTACTGGTATATAGGAGACCATGAATGTGTGTGGATTCGGGCAGATGGTGTGAGGGAAGTTCTTGTATATCACTTATTCACAAGAAACCTCAAGTTACCATGGTTGGTTGGGACTTGTGTTTTTTATTTTGAGTTTGTGTTTGAGTATCTATAATGTATTTTTATATTTTATAATGGTATTTTGATTATTGATGAGTATGATAATGATTTCGGGGGTCTCCTTGAGTTTCAAAGGTGAATGTGGTGAAAGAACTAAAGTTTCAGGATTTGACCACACAATCTAGTAAACCATGTGGATCCCATTTAGATTATCCTAGAGCAATCACAGAATCAATTTCATATTTGGTTCATGATTTACCAGCTTTTGTGACCAAACAATAAATAGTACCATTTCTCCATTAATTTTTTTCCCTCCCTTACTTTCTAAAATGAACCCAATGTTGCGTACCATTGGTGTGATGATAAAGTATGGAGTTTATGTGTGAAGTTGATATTTTTGGGATATATTTTCATGTGATATTTATGGATGTATATTTATCCCCACCTTTGTGAATTTGGTTTATTTTTTGAAAGATTGCTTATTAAATAGAAAAAGGGAACTTTAGAAATTATTTGTGAAATGTTATAACCTTCATGTGATCTTTTAAATTGGTTATTTAGCATTATTTCAAATAAAATCAATTTAAAAATGAAAATTTGAAAATATTTTGGGATAAAAAGGGATAATAACCAAGGTATATTTCTATGTTGTATGATTTTGAAATAATATTAGAAAGTGTTTTGGTATGAGTGTAAATTTTTATACATGTGTTACTTTTATGAAAAAAATTTATAAGATGTTTTAGTTTTGAAAATGGAGTCTTTTAAAAAATTTAAAATTAGTTAAAATATTTCAAAGGGTTATTTATTTTATGGAATATGGGTTTTTGAAAAAAATAGGCGGTGTTTTATATGGGGTTTCTTAGGATAATTATTTTTTGGAGTAATTTTTATTTTTGATGGTTTTGGGTCATTTATTTTATAGAATGTGAACTTATTGATGTTCATGTATTGTGTGTTTATAATATTATTCATAGATTGTCTTTAAATAATATTGAAATGTTAGTTTGTTGGGATAATATTTTGGATAACTACTCTCATCATTTATGAGTGGTTTATTTCTTTGATGACTCTAACAAGAGTCCAGGTTGAGTGGTGGGGATGAATTCTTCCCAACTCTTAAACTCCATCGAATATTTATTCAATCCGAAGGTTATTCATTTTGATATTGTATATCATTGTATTAAATATTTTCTATTACCTAGTGAGGAGGTAGTTACAGGTTCCCCTTCAGTAGAGACTAATTAGGGTGTTATTATTGAAGAAAGTGGGGATACTCCATTAGATAGAAATAAAGAGTTTTTCAATACCATGTTGTAAGGGAAGGTTGACTGGGGATGGTCTTTTAAAAAGAATAAGAAGAGGTATCATCTTATATGCTTATAGTGTGGGTAAGATGGGAATTCTAAGTCATTTTTTGAAAGTTATGAGGTATTTTTATTAGTGTAGCTTCTTTTTCCACCTTTAAAAGTTTTTAAGTATAGGTACCCCAAAGGGAAATATTAGGTGTAACCAAGATTTTAGAGACTATTTTTTAGAACTCTTAAATTGTGTGTAATATATATTTCTACGCTTGTAATTTTATAGATGGTATTGAATTCAAGATTTGTTTTAGAATCATTGTTTTGGGTTACTTATTCCACAAGAATGGATATGTGATCATGTTTTGGCCATTTTGAGGTTATATTATTGGTGGTTTTAACATGGTATACCTTTGGGATTGTGATTGGGTAACTAGGAACCATGTGGTTTTAGGGAAGTCAGAATGTTTTCAATGCCATTTTTGTTTATTTTTTTTCCTGGTATGGTTTTATAGGTTGGTGTTCACGATTTAACTATTAGTTGTTGTGATATGATGTCTAGAGACATGTTTTTCATGTTGAGGATTATGGTGTTATGTTTATTTTTAATCTTGTGATGGATCTGGTGGTAGTTCTCATGTCATGGATGTGGGGTTATTTTGGGTTATACTTTCCATGAGAAGATTCAGATCAGTTTCTTTTATGTTTTTTAATTTTTTAGGTTCCTTGGGGAGCTTATGTACAATGTTTAAATTTGAGGTGCATTTATATCCCTTATTCACTTATTTTAGAAAACTATAAATAGCGTAGATACCTATAATCGGTCTCTATTTCTTTATAGTTCACCCTTCATGGTCGTGCTAACATTTTACTTAGAGATGTTGGGTGATATTTGTGAAATTATCTCGAGTGGTTTAGTGGAATTATATGGTGATTGGTGTACTTTTCTTTTTAGTATCTTTTTAGTACCTTAACTTACCCACCCATCTCTCATGGTGAGTTGATGTTAAGTTTTCATCTAGTTCATTTTTTCTAATATTAGGGACTTTATAGGGGTATAAACTAGTATGGTGAGGATATTATAGCACCCATGATACTGTTAATATTATTCAACTATTTAATTTTTGGATAATTTTTCTTTAATAAGTATTTGAGATTTATATTTAATTTTTTAGAGTTTTTGTTATGTTTTATTATTTTCACATGGACTACACAAAATTAGAGTAAACTATGTGGATGACCTTTATACATGTCTTCTATGGAACCTAATTCAATGTGCATATTTCAGTTCAACCGGTGTGAGTTACCTTATATATAGGGGTCCTAAATACATTTTATTAAATGCATGGTTAGTATGAACAAGTTGAGTATAGTTTGAGGCTAACATGGAGGGTCTTAATATAGACCATGTGAGGTACCCTTATTTGAGGGTTTTTAGTTTCACATGTTTCACATAGTTAAGAAAAACCATATGGAAACGTTATGAAGGGTTATAAAGCTTGAGATTTTTTTTCCATAGTTGGTGCATGGTTTTTCAAACCTTATGAGATGCCTAGTTTATTAACAATATGTTTTTTTAAGTTTTTACCTTTCTCTATTTAATGCGACTTACTACTCTATTCCCCTCTCATTTTCTATACCAAGCATATGGAACATGAGAAAGATTCTTCCCTCCCTTATTTTTGGATTACTAGCCTCTATTCCTTTGAGTTTTAAGCACAAAACTTAGGTAATATTCTCTTTCCACTTATTTCCTTATCTTTATCCCCATTTCCATTTATTTATTGGTTTCCATCTATCCTATTCCAATGTCTCCTTTTGTTTTGTGTGTATGTATTTGGAATATTTCTAGGAATATTTTTGTATTTGGTCACTGAGACAATGTGAGATTCTGAGGCTCGATGAGTCTAGAAATGTTTTTTTAAAAATATTGAATATATTAGTTTCACACATGCGAAATTGTCCTGAAAAAGTGTTATAGCTCTTAAAAAATTCTTAAATAAAAAATCTAAGACCACTGTTGAGTTTAGAATGATATTTTTACGCTAGGTGTGACATAATCTTTGTCCTATTTGGTCATTTTAGTATTGTTCTATCATGGGTATAGATAATAAAATAAATAAAATATATTTATTTCTTTCTTTATTTCTATATAGATACCTAGAATCCTATATTTAAAAATTTCTATGCCTAATCCATAGGGTAATCTATATAAACTTGGATACTTTAGAGGAGCTGTTGAGGTGAGTTGTTGGAGGATCATTGAAGACGATATCAGATCAAGATCATATTGAGGATCGTGTTCCAACACATATTGTGGATCTCATAAAAAATGATGTGTGATAATTATTTGTAAATGATTGATCAAAATTTACATATTATCATTTTTGTGTGGATTTATCCCCATTTATTATCCCATGATGAACAATAATAAATTGACTGATAGATTGATTCACATATCGATCATTTTTCAGGTATGGTTTTACTTGTGGTATTTGGGGATAATTATTATTTTGTTATTTGAGGATGTTTATACCTCTTCATTCATATTTTTTAAAATAATGGATCAAGGATGAGAATAAAAAAAGGATGAGTTTTTTCCAGACATATAGCATTTATGATTTTCTCTCCCCATTTTACGTGCATTCATCCTTGGAATTTTTTTGGCCTATGATTCGATGAATACCCAATGACCGATCATTGTGGATTAGGTCATTAGTAAAATAAATAACAAACATAGGTTTTCTATGGAGATCCGATGATAAATCTTTGACACATGATGATTCTAGTAGATCCATAAATGGATTGGGTGTTTACGATCACAATTCTGGCATGCGACACCAACAAGGTGCGACGACGAGTGTTTACTGAGCACCATATACAGATAGATTCTGGATATTCATGGTAAGGAGGTTCATTAAACCTTATATTTACGACTTAAATCATGAATTTGGGTGGAATAAAAAACTATAGAGTCATAGATGAAGATTTATGAAAATTTCCATGGGTTCTATGAAAAACCAGACCACATAGCATGTAGTCCTATGAACATATGATGTGTAGTTTCTCCCTTGCAATTCTAGATTTTAAATACAAATATAATTATCACATGTTTTGTGACACATGTCAAATGTCATGTGATCCTTAGCTAACCAGTTCCGCATGTGCAGTGAGCAGACACCTAGGAGGCCAGGTTGTATTACATGATATGTGGGCCATAACAAATATTATGTGCATCCTAAAAGGCATCTCATCGTGTACAAGGAGTAAAAACCCATGATATTTTGTGTCCCTACACACCATGTTTGGTGATATACATGTTTTTTACATATGAAATTACATGGTAATGGGAAAAACACTAAGTGATATATCAACACCTACACTCCATGTACCCTCAGTGGTCATGGCATTCAGTTTTTGAAAAGCTCATTCCATGTGAGTATGATACATGGAAAGTGCCATTATTTGTGATACATTATATATACCAATAGGGACACACTATATACTCCTTGAGTATATATTGGTTTACTCTTTCTTTTCAGCTTATCTTCAATGTGAGCTTGTGTGATATTCTATGGAACAGTATCTGTTTAGTGCATTCCCTTGGTTTATTAATGCGAGGGTTCAGTGAGGGATCATGTTCCCATCATAGAGGGTGACCCCTACGTGTATTTTTAATGATTAGTTTAGTGTGTACAGGTTCCATTATTCTATAATGAGTAGTCTCAGTCTTTTTCAATATATTCCTAAGAATCTTGGATCATTTACTCCTTTGAGAGGCCCACCGTGATCCCATTTTCCTTCAGTTTTCCTTAGATAGTGTTTGTGGAATTTGACTGACCAACACTAAAATGGAGTTGATCCACATATATTACGATGTTTCTAGTAGGGTATGGTGTCCCCCCGTGAGCCTTGGGTGTTGAACCCCAAGCTTTGTATCGAGATCTAATCTTTCTAATGGGATATTAGTCTCATGGAGTGTGTATCACGAACTAACCCTCTCAGTTTCCTGGGTGATTATTATTGACTAAAATTGGTGAGGATGACCTATGCGATGAGTTTTTTTTGTGGAATTATATCTTAGGGATAAGTTCCTCTTATAATAATGTGACCTATGGGATGATAGGGATGTGCCATTATCTTAGCAATACTCGACGAGAGATATTTCTTGTTTGAGTTCCATTAGGGATGGTAGTGCCCATGTAGTGAGATATCTGGAATGAGCATTACCTTGAAACCACATGGAAGATCTATGGTTGATATTGGTTGATAACTTATACAACTTTGATTATTTTATGAGTAAATATGGGGAATCCTTGGTTATTTTTATTTCTCTTGTCTAGTTTGACATATGTATGGTTGATGAGATTACTACTATCGACGTTTTATTCTTACTGATTTTGGTGTATCTTACTAGGTAATGTTATACTCACCCCTACATGGTATCTTCCCACACATGTCATGTATTATGTATATATCAACACATTTTATGTAGTCTTTGGATTTCCAAGAGTAGGTTTATCTTAGTTTGGTATAGAAAGATCAAGGTGTATACCAGTGTTTCCTTTAGCAGAAGTCCCCTCCTTCTGAGTAGGTCATACATTATTTTCTAGTTTTGGGTGGGCTTGTATTTGGCCCCTTTTTATCCTACCCTATAATTTATGTCATACTCTTATTGTGGGATTATATATGAATGTATTAATTTTTATGAGATATTTTACATTTCAGAATTTTATGGGCTTGGAGATGTGTGGGTGCATACAAGTACCTTATGAAAATTCATATAAAGTGCGTGGCATGCCTTATCGGTGTTAGTTACTAGCCCTTGGCCTATTGGATGTGGGATTGGGGTAGTTTCAACTCAAACCCTGATGGGTTGGGTTGTGAAAAAATGGTATCAAAGGGAGGTTTTCCAACCTGAAGAGTTATGACACTACCTAGGTTTATGACTAGAGTTTTGAGTTTATTTTGTGTAGATGTGAGGTTTGGTTTAGGATCTAGGGAAACAAGGTTGTAATGTTTCTAGTTCATCTTGTAGGCCAGGGAATCCAATGTTGGTGTAGTGGCTGATGTATCGATTCACTAGGACTCTAACAACCCAATTGTTGACTCAACACAAGCAGTCACTACTTTCAGAGAAATCATTGGTATATACATCATATAAGAATGGTTTTTTGTTTCCATGTCATTATTGACATAGATCATTAGATATAATTATTGATCATGGTATATTTTTTCTTCTTTCAATATGTATTCATGAAAATAACTAGCGAGGTTTCTGTAGCTAAGATGAGAGTTTGACCCAATGAGTGATGAGGCCTCCATAGAGAAGGTTATTCATGAGGTATTCATTCTTGAGGATGGTAAACATGTGATTTTTTCTCAAATTGATCAACTCATAGACTCACACCCACTAATTCTGGTGGATGAATCATACTAGACTAAGTCTTGGATATATATTTTAATGATATATGATGATGAATAGGGTTTGAGTGTGTATTATTAGCTTCCAAGTTAGAGATATTCTGGGATGTAAGGTTAGCAGGACCTACCAATAGTAGGCGTGTGACACAATTAAAGAAAGTGGAGGTTTTTTAGATATATATAGGATATAAAAGTTATTTATGGAAGATAATTTTCTATGCTTGTGATGGGAGAGGAAATATCTCATGAGATTTTCCTTCCCATTGTGTGTCAGTTAGAGAGAAGGTCGATGAACCGCCTAGGCAGTGGCAACAGCTCGAGCAAGGTGGTCCATGGGGTAGTGGATGTGTGGGGGATATGGGGAGTAATATAAGGTGTAAATAACTTTATTTTGATGCTACCACCACCACCCCTTGGTATTACACTCCAGGACTGGGAAGTTTGTGGCTGAAATCTTTGATAGCTACAGGTATGAGAGGTTGTTTACCTAGAGGCTCTGGGAGTTTTTTGAGGTATGATTTGTGTTCCTTATACTCTTTATTTAGTACTATTAGACATATCTACGGGCCACTATTTTTCATCCTTTTTTCATGTCCTTTCTAGTGAGACATGGGGTGTTGGTAGAGTCCTTCATTTGTGATGTTTGGAATGAATTTGGTCATGGAAGAAAGAGGTATAATTCCTCCACGAAGACATGTTCTTGAGACATGACCCAAAGCTGTGTGGGCTAGTCAGTGTTACCCAAAGCAGATAGTGTTGAGGTGAGGTGGACGAGTTCCTTTTACTTGTTTGTTTGATGTACTTTTATTTTTCTAAGGTGTTAGTGAAATCCATAGTTTTGGATTCTTGGAGGGAAATGGAAAAAAAATGAGTTCCAACCACTAAGAGATCACAATGGATTTGAGTGCAGTTTGTGGTGCTATGTGTGCCTTCACTACCCCTGTTGTAGTTTTATCACGGTTTCATGAGCCACTTATCCTACAAAATATCCCTTATTTGAGACCTAGTGATACTAGTAGAGCATTGTTTCTTGACCCTTGTGTTTGAGGCTCATACAAAGATGATTAGGGATTAGATTCATCTACCGACTATGTGACCTAACTCTTGGAGGATAGAGAGAACCAATTGTGGAATATATTCATAGTGGTGGTGTGACCCTATGATGTTTTTCCTTAGTATGGTTGGGTCCCCAACCATCCATGATTAATTATTTTCCACTAGTGAGTGTGGTGATGTTTTCAACTTGTTAAGACAAAGTTTTCCTCTTTTAATAAGGAGGCAAAGTAGGATGAGCTCTTTAGCAAGAGGTTGTGACAAAATTCATATTAGTTGGCTAGTGATACCTCTAGAGTAGGGGGTACTCTGATATTTTGTTTTCCTATAGTGGTGGTGGAGTATAAATACATATTTTGTAGGGATTTGTTGGGTTTACCCCCCATTGAGATTTTTTTCTACATGGAATTGAACCAGGGAAGACCTGATATATGCGCTATAATATCACATGACCCTATATAACCGTGATAGGCTGGTGTGTGGTTTGAGGAGTTTCTAGAGCATGGGATACACAAGACCTAGTGTGTTTTCCTAGGCTTCCCTATGTTATTATCTAAGGAGGTGGGCGAGTGATTGATGTTGGGTGTGAATTGGTGTCACTTGAACTAGGTGACATAATGATGAGTATCAAATTCTAATTAATAATTAAGTTATTTGATTAGTGTTTTAAGAAGAATTGGTTCTTTGAGTTTTACCATGAGATAAGTTATCACCAGCTCTATTTTTGGAGGAAACACCAGAAGTTGATTTCCAAAGACACTAATATTTTTTTTAGTTCATGGTGATACCCATAGAAATGTTTTAAGAATTAGAAATGTTTTACGACTTATATAATATATATTTTTCCCTTCTTGGATAAATTTTTGGTAGTATTATTTGATGCCATCCATGTGCGATCAATGTATGAGTTGAATCATGTGAGACACATGAGGATAGGGTAGTTTAACTCTAGTCAATAGTAGTTACCCCTACACTTATTCAGAGGGATGGGAGGTGCAACTCATGGATATCAATTTTTATATGTTTCTTGGCCAGATATCCACTGGATATATTCCTGATAGATTTTTCAAAGGTGGAATGCTCTCCATAAATGTTCAAGGATAGACAGTTACACCAATCACGCTATTGAAGGAAGTGATGAGGATCTTTTTTTCTTAATAGTAAATCTAGTGAGGTGAGGATGCATTGAGATATCTTGGAATTGGTTAGAAAACCAAGAGATTTGTAATACCTTTTCATGCTAAAATCTTATTTTATCACCTATCTAAGGGTGATAACCAATATAAATTTGTAGATATTTCAGTACATTTGTGCATGAAGAAGGTAGTACGACATTGTGGAATTCCCATAACCATCATTATAGACTATGATAACTAATTTACAAAAGGATTAGTGAGAGGATGTATGAAGTCTTTTGGGAATCTATTTCAATTTGGCACATTATATTTCCCTAGTCATTTTCTAGGTAAGTGGGGCTTTTAGGTTCTTGTAAACATGCTTTGGGTTCACATGTTTCTTTTGAGCCAAAGTTGGGAGGATCATTTACCATAAATAAAGTTTGTGAATTATATTGATTAACACTCTAACACTGGTGTAGAACAATTTCTAGGCCACATATGAGATACCTCTTAGGTCACTATAATACTGGTTAGATCTAGTGAGTGATAGTGATTGGGTCCTAGTTTTGGTGATAGTGATAGTTTTAAAGGTGGAGTTCATTTAAGGGTAGATAATAAATTCCATGAAACTCTTGAAATTATATATGGACCAAAAAATAATCCATTTATAGTTTGAAAGTTGTGGAGTTTTAGATAGGGTGGTTTTCTATCTTTGTGGTTATTAGAAAATTTATTTTTATTATTTTTGTGTTATGTTAGTGAAGTGGCGTACCTCTTAAACACATATCCCAATAGTTTTGGATCTGTGGTTTTCTCTACATGCCAAAGTTGGGGATGTATATGCATGAATTGTTTTATGACATCAACCTATTTAAGATGGGATATAAGAGTGGAATTTGATTTTTCAAGGAGATAGTGGTGTTGTGAATCGGAATAAAAATACCCTTTTCATAAAGGGCTTTCCATGGGTATGTTTTTTTGAAAGCACAAGGAACTTATGGGAGAACTCATGGGAGTAAGAGACCCAGTTGATATTTTAGCATTGACACCTTTTTAGTTTATTAATTTCGTGGATGAAAATAATTTAAGAGAGGAATAATTTAATTTTTTACCATGTAAAACTGGAATATTTCAAAGAATATTTCCTAACACAGTTTCTTAGACGATGTGAGATTCGGAGGCCCAATGAAATCTAAATTGATATTTTTTAAAAATATTAAATATATTAATAGCACACATGTACAGTTTTCCTGAAAATTAAAATAACTCCAAAATAGTTTCTTAGATAAAAAATATAATACCACTATTGAGTTAAGAATGTGTGTTTTACCCAATGTGTGATATAATCTTTTTCAGTGTCAGAAATTTAGGAAAATTTCTATCACATTTGAAAATAATAGAAGTAATTAATATAATTTATTTATTTCAATACATAAACCTTTCATGCTATATTTAAAAATGGATATACCAAATATCTTAGTTTAGCCACATAACCCTAGATAATTTAGAGGATCTATTGGAGGATTATTAGATCGAGATCACATTGAGGATTGTGTGTCAACGTAGCTTTAGGATCTCATTAACAATAAAGAAGTGTGATTTTTCTTCATCAATGATTGATCCAAATCAAGGTATGATTTTTTTGGGTTTTATACCCATTTAGTATCCCATGATGAATGTGAATCAGTCAACTATGGGATTGATTCATGGATCGATCATTTTATAGGTATCAGATTATTTATAGGATTTGGGATAATTATTATTTGTTTTTTTATTAATGTTTAAACCTCTTTAGTCACATTTTCCATAAAACTGGATTGAGGCAAAAAAATAAATAAATAAAGTATGAGAAATTTTCCTCCTTTTTATGATTTTTGGTCTTCTCTCCCCATTCTATGCGCGTTCATCATTGGAATTTTCTTTTGGCCTATGATTCAATGAATACCTGGTGAACAATCATTTCACATTCAGTATTTGAAAAAAAATAACACTACAAAGGGGTTTTTATGGATATTGAATGATATGGTTGTACTGCATGGAAATTGTATTATATCCATAAATGGTTCAGGAGTTTATGATTGAGGTTTTGGCATGAGATACTAGCGAGGCACGATAGCTGTTGTTTACTGAGTGATGAATACAGTTTAATTCTAGCTATTAGTGAATAAGTGGTTCATTAAACCATAGATCCATGAATAATAGTATGATTATTGGTGGACTCAACAACTGTAGAGTTGGGGTTGAAGAGGCATTAAAATTTACAAGGGTTTTATAAAAACCATACTACATAGCATGTTGTCCTATGAACACATTCCATGTATTTCCTATTATATAGCACTAAGATTTCCACATAGACATAAGTATCACTTGCTGTGTTACCCATGTCACATTTCATGTGATCCTTAAATGACCAGTTCAATGTGTATAGGGAGTACATTCCCATGAGGATAGGTAGTGTTACACACTGTGTGGGCCATGCCACACACCGTGTAAACCCTAACAAGCAGCTCAACATATATAGGGAGTACATTCCTAAGAGATCATGTGGATCCACACATCATGTGTGGAGGTATATATATCATACACTTTGGAAAGTAAATGGGCATGGGAAATAACATGACAAGTGATAGATCGACGCATAGATTCCATGTACCATCAGTTGACATGCCATGTCATTTTTGAAAAGTACATTTCATGTGAGTTCAAGACACAGTCTGTGTCAGCCTTAGTGGGACACATCATGTACCCATAGGGACATGTTGGGTACTCCATGAGGACAAGTTGGTTTCCTGTTTCTTCTCAGATCATCTTCGTTATGATCTTGTGAGAGATTCCTTGGACCATTATCAGTTTAGTGTGTTCCCTTGGTTCATTCCTATATGAGTTTGGTGCAACATCACTTTTACATCATAGAGGGTGACCCCTTTGTAGCTTCCCAATGTTCAGCGAAATTTTGGAGAGTTTCCTTAATCTAGAATGAGTATTATCAGTCTAACTTGACATATTCCTTAATGTCGTGGAGCATGTATCCCTTTGAGAGGTTGGGAGAAACCATAATCTCTTTTTTGTTTCCTTATATAAGGTTTTGTGGAATTGGTGTTACCAAAACTACATGGGAATAGATCCCTTATCTAAGAGGATGTTTCTAGTAGGGTTTGGTTTCCCCCTAATGAGCCCTAGGAATTGAAACCTAGCTGTGTATTATGTTTTTATCTTTATATTAGGGTATTAGTTTGATAGAGTGTGTATATTGGATGAACCCTCTCATTTTACCGTCTTCTTATTATTATCTAGACCTGATGAGTTTGAAAACTGGGATGAGTGTCCTCTGTGGTAGTATAGCTTAGGTAGAGGTTCCTTCCATATTATTAAGAACTATGGGATGGTAGGGATGTGCCATAATATTATAAAAACATAATGATTGATATCTAACAGTTGAGTTCCATCATGGATGGTAGAGCTCATGGAGTGAGATATCTTGGATGGGCATTACCTTGAAACCTCATGGTGGATCTATGGATGGAAGTGGTTGATAAAAGATGCATTTGAAAGTCATTTATGAGTATATTTGGGATATCATTGGTTATTATTATATCTCTTATATTGTTTGAAATACTTCTGGTTGATCAGATGACTAATCTTGATGCTTTATCAATAGTGATCTCATAGTGTCCTACTAGGTATTATTATACTCACCCCTATATGGGTTATTCCCACCTATATTGAGTCTTATATAAATGGTGACCCATTTTATAGAGTCCTTGGAGGACCAGGAGTAGCTGGAGCTTAGTTTAAGATTTAAAGACTGAGGTGTATACCATTGTTTCTTTTAGTAGTAGTCCCCTTATACTAAGTAAGTTAGACTTTATTTTCTAGTTTTGGGTGGGAATGTATTTGGCCTCTTTTTATGCATTATAGTACTTTAGGTTTTACTCTAATTGTTGGATTATATATGTACTCAAACATTTTTATCATATATTTTACATTTTAACATTGTATAGGATTAGAGATGTGTGTATTCATACACATACTTTGGGAATATTACTCCCATGTGTGTGATATGGTTTCTCAGTGCTAGTCACCAGCCCCAGACCTATTGGAGGTGGGATTGGGGTAGTTATGGATTAGACCTTAGTGGGTTGGGTCATGAAACCTTTGAAACCTAGGGTATTATTAGTTTGGATTATGTTTTAAGTGTGTTTTAATTTTGGGGCTTTTGTTGCCCATGTATTACTTTGGTTTCCTTTTTTCTTGATTAAGCATTCACCGTCTAAGGAAAATAATTCCCAATTGATTACCATTGAATTAGGGTACATGATTTTGTGTGTTTCCTAAATTTGGATTTTTATTAGAGGCATGATTATTTTAAATGCCTTATTTGCTAAACTATTTCCATAAGTGATAGTTGAATGGATTTTATAATTTTTTTTATCAATTATACTCCAGAAAAAAGTGTATTTTCATTGGGTTTTGATTTATAAAATGGTATTTGAGTGCCATGTGTTTATTAAAAAGGTTTCAATGGTTTTTTTGAATAAAATTTATTTTTAATGGAATTTTACACCACAAGATTCATAAATTGGATGGAGGATTGGTTCTATTTGAAATGTTTCTAAGGGATGGTTTTGGTATTTAAAATAAAATTATTTTAAAGAACAATCTGAATGGAATTTATAATGATATAAATGTTTCAACATACCAAGTATAATTTTTAGTAAGGAATTCTGGAATTTGAAATGGTTTCTCAAATTTTATAGGTGTGTTAGACTCTCTTAATCCCATTTTTTTTATTTTTCTTGATATATAATGTTAACCCAAGGCGGACATTAATCACTATCATTATGTGAATACTTTAATAGGGGTTGCTTCTTGTGATGGATTTAGAGGTGAGGTGATTTTTATATTTATCTTTTAAAATGATAATATAACATGTTTGAATACTCATATCATATTTCTTATTTAAATTGGTGCACTAGGAACTCAGTGATAGGTCTAGATTTATGCTACACTAGATAGTCACATGCTACTATTGTAACCTCTAGTGTGAGATAAGACTAGTGGAGAGATCCCTTGTTGATGTTTGGGTGTAGTCTAGTAAAGTTTATTATATTTTTTTGATGAAACATATTTTATTAGTTGGTATCATGTATTTATCAAAATCTAGGACCAATATTTCCTTAGAACATAGTTTTTCCCATGTTACTAGATTACTCTATAGAGGACTTTTTCTTGGGCTTCCTAACTCGATTGGAATCAACAACACCATGATTTATATTTACCTACTTTATTTCATTAGTGATATAGTTCCATATTTTTTCATTTTATCATTTTTGAATTTATCTATTTTTATTAAAAAAATTAAGTTTTTTTAAAAATGTTTCTTTATAAATTAGGGGTTGAAAGTGGATTTTAAAATGAGTACTTTTAATAATGTAGGGATAGACTGAAGAAATTTTTTTAAAGTTATTTTTTCATTTAAATGAAAATGAAATAGAAATTTATGAAATGGTTAAAAATATGATATTTTATTATGTACTTACATATGAAAAATTTATTTTGTAAATTTATTTCAAACCAGCATGGATAAAATGTACTTTAAAAAAAAATAAAACAAACTCCTTAGTGAGGTCTTATTGGGATTAGTTTTTCTCAAACTCTACATGTACCATTTAGTATATTCATATCTTATGATTTTTAGGTGGTTTAGATTTGGTTTCAATCTATTAGGTTGTTCAAGGTGATGGTTAGTTTGTAATGTGGAGTTAGGATATGGGTGACATGGTGATGATATTTTTTGTTTTTTTGTTATTTTTTGATGATATGTATCAACATGAGTGGCCTAGATATTTTTCAGATATTCACTTATACGATGATACTTAATTTTTATTTAATAGATGATGAGATGTTTTATTTACTATTTATAAGTAAACTACTGTTATGTATTATTTAATTGAGTTATATGTTATTCAAAGGGTGAAAGCATTCCAAATTTTCTTATTCTTGACACCATGGAACTAGTTTTTAGTCCATAGAGATCAGGAATGCACCTAAATTATTTCATAGAATGAATTGGGTGATCTCTTAAGGGGAGATCTGGGTTGGTTCATGGAATGCATTTTGGAACATGGGATACTTCAATCCAAAATCCTAAAATCTATCTAAAAAAAATCTAATGTGAAACTTAAACTATTTCCATCTAACCTCAAATATTCATTTCTACATAAGGATTCCCCATTTTCTATCATAATATTAGTTGAGTTAGTATAAATTCAAGAGGAAATCATGTTATTAGTCTTTATAGAGTTTAAATATGTTATTGGTTTTACCATTTCTATTATTAATAGGATTAGACCATTATTTTTCATGTATAGGATCCCTATTAATCCTATGTAAAAACCTAGAGTTTAGGGACAAAGGAGACATAATTCCAACATAAATAAATTTTTTAGGGTGGATGGAATCAAAATACTTGATACTAGAATTATCTATATAATTATATACAGCCCTTCGGCCAGTCCTATACAATTTTTACAAAAAAATTGGGTGTCATTTTTGTCGCGATTAAGAATAATTAAAATTATTTTGACTAAGAATTTGACCAAATATAGAGTCTATATAGATTATATAAATTTAAATTCTTCCACCAGGAAATAAAATTTTCCCATGGAATTTCTAGGAAAAATTATTTAGAGGTTTACTATAAATGAGTTATATTGGTTCTTAGATGGCTATATAAGTTACAAACCTATTCCAATATCCCCTTAGGATTTGGAAAAAACTATATTCACATATCCCTTTAGAACATTTTCCAACTGTTGATTTCCCTTTGGTTTTTATGGTGCAACATAAATTTTTAGAGATGTATGATGTATATATTTTAATATATGATTACGAGTATAATAGAGAAGATCATGGATGATTTTTATATTATTGGGATTAATTTTCAGTGCTTGTAAGAGAATTTTTGATTGGTCTTACAAAGGCGTCAAGAGAAAAAACTTGTATTTAATTGGGAGAAGTGCCATGTTATAGTCATAGAGGTAATTTTTCTTTGTTACAAGGTCCCTATTAAGGTAATTGAAGTATAATAGCTAAAATAGTGGTTATTTTGAAGTTTCCCCCTTTGAAAAATGTTATGGGTATAACAAGTTTCTTAAAGAAATCCTATTTTTACTGTATATTAATCAATTTTTTTAAATATCACTAACCCCTTTTGTTTTCTACTAGTTAAGGATACACCCTTTCTATTTGATGAAATGTGTCATGAATATTTCAATATTATTAAGGAAAAATAAATTCTTAACCCATTATCATTTCCAATGATTAGAAGTTACCTTTTGAGATTATGTGTGTTGCTAGTGACTTGGTTGTAGGGGATGTTTTATGGGAGAGAAAATAGAAGAGGTTATATGTGGTGTATTATGTTAGTATAATTCTTGATGATTCCAGAAATAACTACATCACAAATAATAAGGAGTTATTGGATATTTTATTTTCTATTGATAAGGTTATTCAATATTTGATTAGGTTTAAAGACATTTTTTCATTAACCATTGTACTATGAAATATATTCTAGATAAGAAGGAGGAAAAGTTGAGAATCATTAGGTGGATAATTGTTTTGAAATAATTTGATTAGAAAATTAAGGACACAAAAGGTGCTGAGATATTGGGATGAAACACTACTTTTTAGGAGGTGTGTTGATAGGATATTTTGATTATGAATTTTCAAGAAATATATATCACTATTTTAGTGATTTTTACTCTTCACATTATGAAAAAAACAATCAAAGAGATAGGATAACTAAAATTTCCAACAAGATGGATTCTTTTTTCCATCTTACTTCAAGGATTCTAGGAATTTCGTAGTTAAAAATGATAGATTAAAAATAATGGCCAATGTTAGAATAGAGAAAGAGTTTCCTCCAAAAGTAATTATAGAGATAATGATTTTTAATTTTTGGGGTTCTAAATTTATGGCACCATTCCCATATTCTCACTAGAAGGAGTATATTTTATTGGCTATTGATTATAATTCTATATGGGTTGAAGCAGAAAAAAATTTATTCAATAAAGCTATTAGTGTTGTAAAACTAATTATGAAAAATTAATTTTCAGTATTTGGATTTCCTAAGAATTTATCACTTATAATGAAACTCAATGTAGGAACTACAAATTAATTTTTTTATAAAGATACATTAATATGTTTATAAAACCCAAACCACTTATCATCCAAAGCCTATTCGGAAGGATAAGATTTCAAACAATGAATTAAAGAATATTTTAGAAAATTATGATACTAGTTTTATGAAATATTTATTATTAAAACCTGATGGGAATTTGTGGGGATATATAACCTTTTTCAAAATTACTATAAAAATTTCTCATTATAGACTTATTTTCAGTAAATCATTCCACTTGATTGTGGAATTACAACCCAAATATTTTTGGGTTATGAAGGTTATGAATTATAACTTTAAGATTATGGTTGTGAGGAAATTTCTAGATCTGAGTGATTTGGATGAGATTATTAGAGAACGGTAAGAAAATTCTAGGCTTTATAAAGAAATAATGAATGTTTTTATGATTCCATCATCCAAAAGATAGATTTATAAGTTGATTAGAAAGTGTTTCTATTATATTCCAGATTAAATATTTTTCATGTGAATATTAATTATAAATGGTTTAGTCCTTTCACCATCCTTTTCATGTTAGTTAATGGGGCATTTATTTGGTTGGAAATAAATGTAGGTTATTATTGGAAAATTGATAGAGAATTAAACACTACTTTGATTCTACTTGAAAGAGGGTCATTTTTTGAGTAAAATTAAGGTTTTCAAGCCCATGTATTTATTAGATTCAACCAAATTTTTTTTCTTAGCTTCTTTATATTAATTATTTTTTATATAAGTGCAAAAAATTTATATGTATTCTTAGATATTAAGTTGGTTTTCACTACCATTGGGAAAATAGTGCCCTTTAACACTAATTATAGTAATTTTTGATCTCTTTTAATAACTTAGTATAACTAAACATCTCACTGTTGGTCCCCCTATGTATTACCCTTAAAAATAGAATTAAAAAACCTTGGAGTAGAAACTCAATTGGTTTTCATGGATAAGAGGAGATAAATTATAGATTATTCTATATTCACTTACCACCATTGTTACTCTCAATTTTTTTAATTTTTTTACCTTAATTACTAAAATATTATATTGATTTAATCAATCTTATAGGATCTAAAATTAAGAAAACTAAGAAATTTATCATGTGGAAAATAGGAGAAGTATTTTGGCTGAACTTAAAATATTATGGCTTTCATAAAATTTACATTTTTGTTTTGTTTTTCACCTATTTATTACTATACATACTAAAAATATATACTTTATATTTCATAGATGAAATTGTTGAAGATTATAAAATAATGGGGAAATATCCAAAGGTATAAACTACTATTAACAAGTAATTGATTTCTAAAATAATGTTTTTACATGATTTTTTTATACATAACTGAAATTATTTTTGAAAAATATCATTAAGAATGCACATTTACTTGAAAATATCACATCTGAAAAATTATTTTATATAGTAGTGGACATGATTTTTTTAAAAAAATTTGAGTTATTTATTAATAGTGTTGTGTGTAAAACTTTATTCTTTGAGTTTTATTAGGACACATTTACATTTTTTTGAATTATTTAATTATATATTGTTTTGAAATTAAACAATTTGCTCTTCCTCGATAAAGTTCAACATTAGCGAAACTTATGGGTTCAAAGTGTGGGAGTGGAGTCTTTAATTGTGATGAATATTTTTTTTATGGAGTACACATCAAAATACCCAATTTTTTTTTTAAAATGGTTATTTTTTATTATTATTTCACTAAATTAATGAGTTTTCATTTATTTTAAGTGTGTAGATTGTCTTGATATTATGAGTGACAAATCATTTTTATTTCATCATTGATTAAATCATGTAATATATTTTGATCTATCTCTTAAAAATAAGTTTTTTTGGTATAATTTATTGAATAACTTTTACATTTTCAATTTAATTTTAACTTCTTGATTGGATTCAATCTGATAAATTTTTCATTTGAATTTTTTTAAAATCAACTCTTAATTATGGTTGAGAAATGTGTGTTAAACATATAATCCCCAATTAATTATTGTTTTTTATCACTCATCCATCACATTATGAGTTATAATTATGTTGATATGACAAGTTATGGGTTAATTATGGGTTGTGTGTGTGTGTAAACCTTGGAGAAAAATAGATGTTTGAAAGAACATTTGAATAAAAAATGAGGCCAGTTAAATTTCTTCCAAAATTATAAAATTTGATCATACATAACAAAATCAAAAATAATATTCTTGACAAAAATTTTATTTTGGGGTATAAATCACTCATTTTTACATGATATAGTCCAAGGGTGAACATATTTTTTGAAATTAATTCATTGTATGCATTTTTATATTTTATTTTTTAGATTAATTAGAATTCATTGATTATGTTGAACTAATTTTTTGAGGAAAAGAAATGTATTAAGTGTGGGGGAAAATAATGTGAAATTAATTAATTACATGTTTTCAATATGTATTTGATAAAATTATAGTGTTTTTATATTAAAATTTGATTTAAATAGAGAATTATTGATTCTGGTTAATACATGAATTATAAACTAAAGTTTTAATATTTATTTGAAAACTTAAATTTATAGTGCATGCTCTATTTTATAATATAGATATAATTTTAGAACATATATTTTTTTGGTGAATTTTAAGTGAAATATTATTTTTTGAATGGTTTAATGGGGTGATTTTTTGGAATTTATATGTCCAATATCCCATGTTATTATTATGGATATAATTTATCAAAAAATTTATAACTTGATCAATTAAAGTTTAAAAATATATTATTGAATTTTTTTAGAAATAATTTGTATGGATTCTTTAAAATGGTTTTATTTTATAGACGATTTTTTTAAAAGTCATTTGTAGATTCATAATAGTCATTTTGGATCTACTTTCACAAGTTTTGGATACATCTTCAGTTTCGTAAAAATCATTTCTCCCGGTGACCATTTTTTAAGGGTTTATTTTTGTAGATGACTAAGATTAGGATACATATTTTCTTTTAAAAGGGTCATTTAAACCATATTTAGGCTCATTATGCTTATATAGGAAAAAAATTGGACAATTATTTAGGAGAAACCCATTCTAAAAGTGTCAATTGTCAATTCTTATAAGTAAAAATAAAATTTAAGTGTGAATTTTCCTGGTTTATAAAACATAAGAGTAGTTTCAACTATAGAATATTTTAGAATTTTCTAAACATTAATTATTGTTCTAAGGAATCCTATTTTTAAATTAAAATACACATGGAACTCTATTTCTCATAGTTTCATTTCAAATCAAAGGACATTTGATCTAATGAAGCTAAATACATATAGAGATCGACTAAAGATTGTTAAGAAAATCAATAAGGCGTGAATCAACCTGTGAATTTCTCTAGGTTATAATTCAGTAGAGACATATCATGATATACGTTGTGGAGAATATTCTATTATAAGGGTTAGCACAAATCACAATGGAGAATAAACTGAGTAATAAAGGTTTCCGCATGGAATTCTAGGATGTGAGCTAGGGTCATTTATTATAAAGAAATTCAAAGTGGGACTCTTTTAATTCAAACAAAGACTTCACTAGTGGGCGATATCAACACCCAAGGAGATGTGTAGAGCGGTTGGGTACCAAATAAGGTAGTAACCATGATCTGGGTTATAGAGGATGATAGATACATGGATAGAGGAGCTTTCTCGATACAGAAGATTAGATTACTTAGACTTTTTATTCCATTGTTTTTATTTATTAAAATAGAAAATTTATTTGGATCTATATTGAATTGAATATGTTTTTTAGATAAATGTTTTTAGGGGGATATTATTAATAGTGATTATTTACTTATACTACATTATTTTATTTTTTATTTTGGGTTGGATCACATCTCATAAATTTTGTTTCTTTACAAAAACCCATTTTAAAAACATCAAGATTAAATGACAATTGATCTTGATTCACATTTAAATTCTTAAAGTATCCATTTTCAAGGAATACCATTTTCACCAAAATTATTTTTTATTTAATCAGAGTGGCTTTGAAGGATTGGCTGATTTTTTTGGAAAATAAACACCACTATTCCTTTCTCTGTAGACATAGCTCGAGAATTAACAAAACTTGAATTATATTAGTATCCAGTTCACTTCTTTATATATTTTTCTACAATACATCAATGGTTGTTGATCTAAATTGACCATTTTTAGGTATCATATGAATTTATTTTATAGAATCTATACAAATAAAATTTCTCTTTGGTTTCCTACTATTTTTCTTATATTTCTATGATATTTTTACTTGAACCTTATTAAATATTCATTCACTATAACTTATACTTACTCCTTGTTTCAAATTATATAACTACCCCATCATTTATTTCTCAAAACATAATTTTTTTATTTTCTTTGTTTTCTTCTTTGTGTCACACAAAAATTCTAACTTGTAGGTTTTACCATGTTCTACTACTATACTAGTGTGGTTTTGGTTTAAAATATTATTTTAATACTTAATAATATATAAATACACTTTATATTCTTAAAATATTTAATAATACTTGACAAAAAACACATAAAAACTTTTATAACATATTAAATATGATCGAATATATCACAAACCAATCTAGGTTTCTCAAACCAAATTTAACTTGATCTGGTTTTGACATAGCTAGAAGGGTATTCCTAATCCCCACAGGTTGGAAAAAAGTTCCAAGAAATCAATAATTACTATTCAGAATTATTTTTATATAAATAATATGAAACAAGAAGATAAATAAATAGAATATTATAGTATTTGAAATGTATGAAAATAGAATAAATGTTCACCCAATATAAAAAAGTGTCCATGATACATAAAAACCACCAAAGTACTTAAAAACATAAAAAAACCTCCATGTGACATGATTTCAATTATAAACTCTCATATACTACTAATCAATAATTCCACCTCCTCCCAATAGTACCATTCCCTTACCTACATCAGATATAACCAGATCTACATAAACCCAAATGTGTATGTAGGGTGTGAACAAAAGAGACATGTTGGATCCCACCAAGTGTTTCTTAAGAAGAATTTATAATATGAATAGAATATTTGTAGAAAACTGAGGCCACTACTCCAATAGCATATTTTTTGTTCTCCAAGAAAGCTAAGTCAAAGAAATTAGGCCCTCAAAGTGGTGAGGCCACTACTCCCTCGTCAAAGAATCCCACTCCCATATCTAATGAGAATCAGAACCAAGTTTCCACAATACAAAAACTAGATTTATATAATTCTCATGTAAACCTTCATTTGATAATCAATGACCTGAAGATGTTTCTCTATCACAAACATATCGGGTTCTATGTCATGGACTACTCAAATTTAGAATATAAGATAGATTGGGATTATAATTTTTAAGCTGCATCACGCAGAATTAGTTGTCAAGAAAAGACATATGTGGTGGTAAATATAAAAAATATTCCACCTTCACAATCCATTCGATGATCTCAAAGGGTCCCACATACCTAGGAGTGACCTTACCCTACTTTTTGATTCATCAGTGTCCCAATCAAGGAGATAATTTTAAAATTTTATTATCACAAACCAAAAAATCCAAAGGATAACGATGTTACTCTGAAAATGTTTGTATCAGCTCTAAATCATCACTAAAAATTTATGAACCAACTAGATATTCACCATTGTCTCCAGAACAAAACTTGACCTATCCATGAAAGCTTCTCTAACCCAGCACCAACAAAGTGCAGAACTATAAGGTCGACCATAAAAAACCCAAAAGGTTCTAATTTAATAGATTATTAGTAATTTTTATTATAATAAAATTAAAAAAGGACTAAATGGATATCCTAATAACCAACAAAGTCTAAAAAAAATTCTAAAATCGTATCTCCTAGAATCTAGTTATCCCTTTATTGTTTCCCATCCATTCAAGGTTGAAATGTCATGCTTAACCGAACCTAAGTTCCCATTACCTCCTAGATGAACTTCCAAAAATTTGAGGTAAAATGAGGTTCTATATCTGAAATAATGGACATATGAATTCTAATAATCCTAAAAAAATCCCACACAAAAAACATTATGAGGTTTTCCACTATAGTGGTGTCATAGATTGGTATGAAATGAGTAGATTTGGTCAGCCGATTGATCACTAACCAAATGGAATTCTTACCTCATAGAGTTCTAGGTAATCCATCAATGAAATCCATCAAAATTTCATTCCACTTCCTTGTTGGAACTGGAATAGAGTAAATAAACCCTTAATATTTATGGTCATTATCCTTTATTTGTTGGAAAGTATAACAATGAGATACAATGTTATTTATGTCTCATTTCATACCACACCTCCAAAAATGATGTTTCATGTAACATCTTAGTGTTTAAAGGGTGGAGATACCATAAGGACTGATGAAAATATCCCAAAACAACCTTTCTTTCAAATGAAGGGACACCATAATGAGTCCTTAAGAAAATATTACCCTCTGATGAATGATCCCACTCACTCGTGGTCTACCCAACATATAAGGGATCCATGAAACATCATAATTCATCATCTTTATATTTATTCTAAATAATAATCTCAATTACAAAGGATTTCATAAGAGTTCTTACTAGAAAAATACATGTCTCCTCATCCCTAAATCTGAGGTGAATTAGATAAAAAAATTCCCTCAAGTTCCACTCCTCATTTTCCTCCTTTACATCATTGGAAGGAAATTTCCTGATAAGATTTTTATCCACTATGTTAGATTTTACTAGTGTATATGTTATATCAAAGTTGAATTATTAAATTTATTCTAACCATATCCTCTACTGGAGGTTCAAATATTTTTGAGCAATGTATATCCCAATATCTTATGGTAAGATTATATGACAAAATTTCCCATAATAATATTTTGGCACAAAATTGTTAGGGAATGCACAACTACAACAAACTCTAAATAATCAGTGGGATAATTACTCTCATGAGGCTGAAGCTGATGTGATCCATAAGACAGTACATGATCTATCTATACAAGGATACAACAAAAACCAAACCTAAAGAATCACAGTAAACAACATAAGTTGGAAGAAAATATAGTAAAGTCACAATTTCTTATAAGTTCAAATGATTATTTAACTATAATAAGTTTTCCTGGCACTTAAAATCCCAAAATAAATTCACCCCTTCTAGGTGAGAGTGTTCAAAAAAGATAAAATATTTTATAATTAATTTAAAAACCCTCAATAGTTTCCTACGAAACCAAATAATATACCTATCTCGAAAACATTCAGTGGATATTACCTTAAAATATTAGCTTCCACATTCTCAAGATCAATTGAGATACCATGTTTTGAAATTATGTGTCCCAAGAACGTAAAATATGCAATCCAAAATTGGAACTTTGATAATTTATCATAAAGGATATGATCTCTTAAAATTCGAAAAACATTCCTCAAGTGACCCACATGATTTTATTAGATATTAGAGTATACTATAATTTCATACATAATATTTATGAAAATGTTTTTAACATACAAATGGATGGTTTAGTTTATCATCAGAAAAAGATGATAGAATAGGTATTCAATCCAAACAGAATTACAAGGTACACTAAGTGGGCATACATACTCATGAAGGTGGTTTTAGGAATATAAAACTCCTCGATACTATGTTGGTGGTAACACGAAATAAGATCAATTTTAGAAAACCACTTATCCCCATTAAATTAGTGTAACACCCCGACCCTAGTTACCCAAATTCGGTGCATTATTACATAATATTGGCATGATCACAAGGAAATCATGTCTTCAAAGACCGATTAGTTTAGTATTATTGGAAACAAGATTCATACATATGTTCAACTTTACAGCTTAAAGAGAAATACAACACAAATATATTTCATTAGAAGCATCCAAGCCTCATAGATTATGCATGCAAGTCACTCATAACTAACTTCTTCATATCCTGGGAAAATGAAACATAAGAAAGGCGTGATCTCAAACGCTTAGTAAGGGTAAGTAATATAGCATAAAATGACATAAATATTAAGCATGGTAAATAATTGAAACCACATGCCTTTACCAATAATAAACATGAATACTTTTATGGAAAGAATATGAGCTGAGTAAATATTTACATAATAAAACATAATCATGGGTATTCTACTAGTCGAATGACCACCTGAACCATCAATATTATTTCCATAATGAGGGAATGTATAATGCCAGACATTCTGAAACATTTTGTCAAGGCCTCGACCAAGATGTCTACAAATGATTAAGGCCTCGACCAAAACCATAAATCAAATTGGGGAAGGGCCTCGGCCAATTCCACGTCTAGTTGTATCATGAGACCTACCGATGCATCAAGGAGCTATAGCGGGCTCCACCCATCACTTACTAAGTCCAATACATTCCTCATATAAAAAGGTTGAAACATAACATAAAAAATCGTATTAAAACTAGCATACGAAATGTCAATAATTTAACCATAAACCATGAATGGTATACAAATAGCACATCCATAGTCAAACATATCACAAAACCTTCAATAAAATATGGAAGTTTTGTATCATAATAAATCAACTTTAAATAAACTTAAAATCCTTCAATGGATGTTGACATAGATGAAATCAAAACCTTTTTTAGAGACATATCTCTTTATATTTTGAAATCCTTTAAGAGTCACATAAAGAAAAAATTTATTTTGAAAATATTCTTATAGTCTTGTAAGGGAAGCTTCGATGATGTTTTAATGGTGGAAAAATAGCCGCACCTACCGTATAAGTTAAAAAAAATACATTCTTACCTTAATTTTTTCGAAAAGGACAAAAAGGACCTTGTTTGGAAAATGACAGAAATATTCCTTTATAAACTTCTTATAAAAAGTCAAACAAGGGTATAAATTAATTTAACCCATATTCTATAAAATAGTAATAATGTTTTGAAATACATTTTTAAGAAACATGGATGTGGATGATAAAGGGGTCCCAGTAGATAATTACATATAAACAACCTCAGATAATGAAGAGATTCTGAAATAAACTCTTACCTTGTAATTTTCCATGGTTGAGGGGAGGTTAACCTCCTGTATAATGGTGAAATGATTGTTATTAAATTATACAATAATCATATACATTAATATTATATCATATATGATCTTTTATCATTGCTTTGTTAATAATATCTTAGTATTATCATCGTTTTGGGTGTTAACTTACTCGTCTTATTTTATATGTTTTGTTACATAAGCCGTGTTTGTTATGGGTAGGTTGTATCTTATTCATATCCAGAATGATATCAAGTCATTTAAAATTAATTTTAATCATCAAACTATAAATATTCTTGAATGGATATGATGGGGAAATGAATCTCATCGCGTTCGTGGAGACGGTAATCCGTACGTATGCACGAACACTACTTCCATTTCATTTTTCATTTTAAAAGGAATCAAAACCAAATGATACATAGGTATATTATTGTTCCAGTATAATATAATATCTTATATGTGTTACTTATTTTCATTAACATCATCTTTTATATGTTCCATTTATGGTAGGAATGCGTCATATCACTTTGAGGGGGCGGTAGTCCGCACTTTCTCAAATGAAATTATCATATATATATACAACATGAAACAAATAATGGTATTATATAAAATATAATTAAAGAAGATTTATATAAAATAAATATCATTAATATCATATTTAATTATAGTTCCATCATAATGGCCACCATGAGAGGTGGTAGGAGATAATTGAACAATCATCGTTTCGTGAGGCGTTTGGTTGCCATCCACAGAAACATTATGTTCTTCATCCATTAGATAGAGGTGTGTGTATGTGTAGTTATAATACTTCTCATAACAATATCCTAGTATATTTAGGATACTGTTTTTGTTACAAAATAAAATAATAATAAGAGTTTATTGGTTGGAGAAGTAAAATAAAAGAAAAGAAGCTAAGAGAAATCATTACCTTTAATTTGGGTAACTCCCTTTAGTTTGAAACAAAAAGGACTATTGAAGTGGCTTCTTCCTAAGGTAAGGCTTCTAGGAGGAGTATAGGGATGTAGGGAACTTAATTGGGAAGAGGTTGGACGAGCCAAAAGTCTTGAGAGGTGTGAGGAATTGGTTAGAAGTGGTGTCCTTTTATAAGGGGGAGGAGGGGCTCTTTAGGAATAACTTAAAGTATTACTTTATAATAAATTAATATTCAGTTTCTAATGGCTCCAAAGTGGATTATTCAAAGTCTAAGGTGGGGATGGGCCGAAAAACACTCAAAAAATATATTTTAGACAGGTTTGGGTCACTATAGTAACCTTATCTTTTAGATTTAACTCTTAGTTAAATAGTTTGACATTTACCATGTCTCTTTGCATTTTTATATTATATAGTTAATAAACTAACTATATACTTCCAAGAGACCCCCAAGTGATCCATTAATGATACACCTATCATTATATAAGTCTTTTGGCCGAACCATATATTTTTAGGAATATAATATCAATTAATAATATAATATTTGTTTTAAAAACTCTTTTATGTCAATTTTGTCACTATCGGGTATTTTGTTTTTGATAAATTCATAAAAGAATTATTATTTTGAATAATATTTATATAACCAATAATAATATTCCATATTAACCTAGAAAATTATTTTAATTCATAAAAAGTCTCAAATTATATTTATTTGGGTATTTGTAATATCAATTATTTTAATATTTCACTAATAAGGTAATTACTACATCATCATTGTGTTATAAACAAATTAAATTATTTAATTCCAAAAAATTATAAATAAAATACCATTATGTTTTAAATCTCTTCATATTTATAATGAATATTTATAATATAATTTATCTTATTTATAACCCTATATTAAAAATGTTTTAGTTATTAAACTTTGATTTTAACTCTTTTAACTCTTCTTTGAATTAAATAATAATAAATGTCCTAATCTAATCCAAGTAGACCAAAGAGGTTCATATTTTATTCCTAGGGTTGTTTTTGGTCAAATTATACTTATCCAATAGAATTAGAACATGTGTTAGGGTAATAATAATATCATTTTTACCCTTAATTACCCTATTTACTTTTTTACCGTGGTAAATAAAAGTAAAAAGTTACTATTCACCAAAAATTATTTTTATCTTATTGAACCACATTTTACTCCTTGATATTAACCATGTCTCTTAGATTTTTGAAATTCCACTCACAGAAGAGGTAAAATTAAGTTTTATGTGAATTTGAAAATTCTCCTAGGAGATGGGTAAAAGACGGTGAAATGTTTAATAAAATTTTTATATGTCTAAAATTATTATAAACTGACTCCAATGAATTACATTGAACTTATATAGGTATTAAATATCTATTTTTACCTAAAATAAATTTAAATAAAATAAATACTTATTTAAAAAAAAGTCTCTTTTAACCAATAACTCGGTGTTTTCACTATTCATCAAAAATAGAAAGTGTTCAGAAATATACCAAAAAATCACCCTAGGCTAATTTCAATATTCCAAATCCAAAAATGAAGTCCATTTTGAAAGATAAAATTTATAAAATTTAAAAAAGTGGGTATTACTATTCATAACGACTAGTTTGATTGGTCACGATGTGTTAGAATCTCGAAATTGCGTATAATGCAAGCTATTGCATTATTCAAATGGAAACGTACTGTGGAAGCTTGGGGTGTTACAATTAGTCTACTAAATAATCAATGCCATGAAAAGTATATTGGTTCCTGACTGTTAGTCAATTTAGACTCAAATAATAAATGTTTAAGAGAATAGTTACATCATCCTTAATTGAAAAAAGAACAGAGGCTTCCCAAGTTAAAACAATTTGGTTTATAAATCCATTGTACTAAAATCATTTGATTTTTTTAAATATTTCAATTCATATTAAAAAATATGGCATGATGAAATATATATTAGTTGAGTTCCAGGAACTAAGTCAATCGATAAACACACCTCCATCTCCTGAGGAAAAACTAAGAAGTCATCCAGGAAAACATTAGAAAAACCACTGACTATCAGAGGAAGGTTTCCACAGATAGATTTCTATTCCAAGATAGTTATATAAATAAATAAAAACTTTTTAATATCTAGAAGATATGACCCCACCTGACTGGACCTTGGATCCATTCTCTCTAAAAGAGATGGGATCTCCCATCAGAAGCAGTGAATAATGGTTGATGATGATAAAAATGGATATAGGCCTTATAATTGACCAACCAATCCCCTCGATAATCACATTGAAAAGCTTAAAGTTGATATCCAAGAAACACCTTACAATATCTACATTGCATATAAAGAATGGGCAAGCGAGGTAATGAAAACCCTACTCATTTCTCTTTCTTATAGGTGTTTCCAATTCAATAACACATGGAATGAGTTCCATTGGAATGTTTAGAAGCCCCACCACATGAGCCAATACAAAGGAGTGAGAGAAACCTATATAAAATAGTGTAGTTTCAAAAGTAGAATCAACAAAAAATGGTACCACTCACAGTCATAGGACCGATATTATGTTTCACAGAAAAAACTCCTCAACTGCATGTAACTGATTCATTATGGGGGCCTATAACTAGAACCCGGTAGTCCATGAAGAATCTAAATACACCATAGTCCTGTTAGGTTCCTACAAGACTATACTAGAGTATGGAAGAGACATATCCCATAACAACTCTTTCAAGTTACCCAGGTGCCCACATGAGTTGTAAACATTTAGAGGAATGGGGAAAATCTCGTTGTGTGTCCCTCCTGACCACACAAATAACATTTCAAGCCAACATGAGATAATTATGGTGTAAGAAGAGATCTATGAGAATTAACACCAATTATTCTTCTATGAAGAACATTTAAATTATTCTTAACCATAAAAGAACCACTAGAGATGCTGCCAAAATGAAGTGGTATTCTAGTCAAACCTATCTTACATTCTAGGTCAATATCTACGATCAATTCTCTATCCAATACATCAGTATATGTATTTAGATGTAACATGAAATCTTGTTACCCATTCTCTAGGTGAAGACCATTATGAAACCTATGAGTCTCCATATTTTCTATAACAACCCTTCTTTTATTACAAACCTAATCATGATTCACTTGATACAACATGAAAGATCGAGAGGTCAAGTGTATTTGGGGCTGAGGATCATTACATAACAACATAAAACATGAAATACAACATCTTTATTGAAAATTTCCTTTACATGACCACTAATTTCCCTCATACTTAGCATTTCAAGGACTAACATGAGGGCATGCATAAGAAAAGGGTGAGCTATAAAGCCTAGTAAGGGAATAAACATAGAATATCATGAGGAATACAATACATGTTATAAAAGAGGCATGTAAATGGAGCATAAGAGAAACATGAACATAAATTCATGATAAAGCATGATAATTATAACATGGAAATGTGGCAACAACACTTAACATGGAATTAGCATGAGCTAGAGCTCATTTCACATGGAGCATGAGTAAACCCTCATTGCACATGAAGCAGGACTAAACCCTTTCTTCACTTTAATTATCATGATTCAACACCTATTACATATGATTTATCATGATACTATACTTTACCCAATGAATTGGAGCACTATCAGGACATACCCTTCTTAAACATTTCATTTCATGCATAAGTGTGCCACATGGATCATAAATCATAGAATAAATCAACATCAAAAGTTATTCAATGATTAAGTAATGTGGAATAAATATATTAAAGTACCATTAAATATGTATATATTCATAAAAGTGAATACCCTTGATAGATACATGGGTAAGGTATTCACTACACAATGATCTAGGCTTGAAAAAATGCGGTGCAATTTCGGCAGCATAACAGCGTGACATAAGGATTCATGAAAAAGGTTGATGAGAGAGAAATGGGTGTCTCATCATATGTGAATGAAATTGAAAATAAGGGGTTCATATAGATACATTTTCCAATAAACATAATGTAATTTAGATGCATAATACAAAATAATTACTTGGATGTAAAAAAGGAGAGAGAAACCCCTCGCGGAATTTCAGCATGGTAATGGGTGTACATGGGAGTAATTAATGAGAAAGAAAGGGGTCTAAAATCATCCAAACATAACTAGGGAAGTATGGGGGATGTGAAAAATCATACCCCAACATTTGTAATTGAAGAAAATGGCATAACAACTTAATGAAAATTGGAAAAAAATGAGAAAGGAAGTAATCCCTTACTTGGAAGTGTGATCCCAAAAGCATGGGAGAGGCTTGACAGTAGATTATTGGGAGCTTATGGAACCTTGGGAGTATTATATAGGGAGGATGGAAGGGGTTAGTCGACATACAAAGGCTTTGAGTGAATAGGGAGTGGTATCTTGGGTGGGTTTATATAGGAAAGGAGAGGGAATTCTTTATTATTTAGGTTTGAGACACCTCACATTAAACTAATCAAAACCAGAAACCCGACCATGGATTTTGCCCATATTTTTTTCCAAAGGGGAGTAGAAAACAATATTTTATAAGGAAAATGGGCTAACTTCTTAAAATAATACGGTTGCTTATGTGGAGGTGAGTCACACTCTTAAAGAAAACAATTTAAAATGAACAAATGTTTTATAAGCCTTGAAGGGTCCACTAAAGTTTTGTAAAATAAATCAAACAAACCAAAAATCACATTATTTTAATTTTAAAACATATATTTTCTAAAAATAATGTTTATAACATTTTTTTACATCACTATTGGGTCATTATGATATCATAAAACACATTATATATTTAAAAGGTATTTCATTTTTAACCAAAAATTCGACTGTCTCAAAAAATTATGAAAAGATCACCATTGGATAATTTCAACGTCCTGATTATAAAAATAATATTAATTTTATCTAAATAATTTGTATAAATAAATTATTTTTTACTTTTAAAATAAAAACCAACATTTACTGATAATTCATGGGTTTTGACAAAAACAGATTTCAAACCATAATAAAAATTACAATTGAATTCATAAAATTAAATGATCATTTATATTTAATAAAAGTAATTTAATAATGATAATATTTTATTAAAATATTATTTAATTCAAAAATCCATTAATTCTTAAAAATAGATTTCTTAGTTGAATATTAACTAAAAATAATATTTGTGCTTTAAAAACTATTTACAATTTAATAATAATAAAATGAATGCACATTTTTTATACAAAAATAATGTATATAGTCACAGTGATAGGGTATTGTTACATAACCCCTTATAACACCCACATGAGACCGAAGGGTAAGGTGTGCAATGGTGACATACTCTTGGGGTGGCTCAGATACCATCGCTCAGGTGGTAATTCCTATTAACTTCAATTTCTTCCATAGTCGGTTCCGCTCAAGCTTAAAAAGTTCAAGCTCGAGTTGGGCTTAGTCAAGAGAGAAGCCCAATGATGCCACATCCTTTTCGAGCTCCGAAGAATGGGCTTCATATGGGGAAAGTCTACTAGATGAGGCCATCACTTCCTTTTTCTGAGTAAATTGGATTTGTTAAAGCCCTATATTTATACTAATCATGTGATCACTGTTCAATGACTATATTAGCAATGGTCACAATTCATAATGGTATTTTAAAATCCAAAAAAATAAAACCAATGAAGTTCAAATTTTATATAACCATAATAAGACATTTAATTTGATCAAGAGGAATTTCTATTAATGAAATTTTGGGTCATTACAATCTTCCCCCCTTAAAAAATTTTTCCCATGAAATTTCCTTTTCCCACACTAAAACAGATGTGGGTAAATCTGCTTCATCATTTTCTCTGATTCCCATGTCGCTTCTTCAAACTTCTGGTTTCTCCACAATACCTTGAAAAGGGGAATTCACTTATTTTTTAGAACTTTTCTCTATGATCTAAGATCTTCAATGGTTTCTCATACTAAGAAATATCATCCTCTAACTTTACCACCTCTAAAGAGAGTACATGTGAAGGATCTGGTATGTACTTCTTTAAGAGGGATAGATAAAAGACATCATGTACTTTGGCCATGGTAGGTGGAAGTTCGAGTCGACAGGCCACAACCCTGAAACTATCAAGAATATCGAAGGGGATGATGTACCTAGGAATTAACTTCGCTTTCTTTCCAAACATCACGACCTTACTCTATATGAATATGCATAGAAATACCATTTCTCAATCTTTAAAATCAAGGTCTCGTCGATGGTTATCTGCATAACTCTTCTGTCGACTCTGGGATGCCTTGATATGCTTTTGAATGGTTTTCACCTTCTCCACCATTTCTTAAACCATTTCCGGTCCTAGCAGCTTATGCTCACCAACATCATCCCAACATGTCAGTGTTATGAACCTCTTCCCATATAGGGATTCATATGGTTCCATTTGAATGATCGAGTGGAAACAGTTATTATAGAAGAATTCAACCAGTGGAAGATGTTGGTCCCACCCTCCTTTGAAGTCCATAGAACATGATCTTAACATATCCTCCAGTGTCTGAATAGTTCACTCAGATTGGCCATCAGTTTGAGGATGATACACCACACTAAAGTTCAGTTCAGTATCCAGATCATGTTGAAGACTCTTCCAAAACATAGAGGTGAATCTTGGATCTCGATCAGATACAATTGATAGTGGTACTCCATGAAGCCTTACCACTTCCCTGATATATATATATGCGTCTGTTAATCCAATGAGAAATCCTCCTAAATTGAAATAAAATGTGTATAATTTGTAAGACGATCCAAAATAACACAGATTTCATTGTTTCATTGGGATGTATCTGGAAATCCGGTGAAAAAGTCCATGGTGAGGTTCTCCCATTTCTATGCTGGTATGAGTAATGGTTGCATCATCCCCTTAGACTTCTATCTCTCAGCCTTCACTTGCTGACACACCAGGCACACTGATGTAAATTCAGCGATCTCCTTCTTCATATTATCCCACCAATAGTTCTCTCAGAGATATCGACACATCTTTGGGTTTTTTAGGTGAATAGAGAAATTTGAACTATGTGCATCATCCCAAAGTTCCTTCTTCAGCTCTGAACTTTATGGAACACATAGTCTTTTCCCAAATCTCACAATTCCTTCTTCATTAACATTTAAATCTGAGGATTTACCTCTTCTGATATCTTCCAATTTATTTTAAATTCCCACATAATCCTTCTAAGAATCCTTTAACCTTTCTAAAAGAGATGAATGAGAAATCATTTGTGAAAGGATTGATGATGTTCCCTTATTTACAATTCGCATGTCTATCTTCATAAAATCTATGAATATTGGATCCTTTTAAATTATCATCAATGATAGAATCGTTGGGTCCTTTCTACTTAGAGAATAATCCACCATGTTCACTTTCCCAGGGTGGTAATGGATTGAGCAGTCATAGTCTTTAATCAGATCTAACCATCTTCATTGGTGCATGCTCAACTCTTTCTATGTGAATATATACTTGAGGCTTTTGTGGTCCATATATATTTCACACATCTCTCCAAATAGATACTTCCACCAAATTTTTAAAGATAATATCACGACAACTAACTCCAAATCATGTGTTGGATAAATCTTCTCATGAACTTTCAATTTCCTTGAATTATAGGCAACGACTTTGTCATTTTGCATCAACACACAGCCTAGTCCCTTCTTAAAAGCATCACTGAATACCACAAAATGTTCTCTACTTGTGGGTAAAGTGAGTCTGGGCATAGTGATAAGCCTCTTTTTTAACTCCATGAAGCTTTATTAACATTCATCACTCCAAGAAAACTTTAATCCCTTCTGAGTTAGCTTGGTAAGAGGGTTGGACAATCATGAGAAATTTATCAAAAATCATCAATAATATCTAGCTAACCCCAAGAGGCTACAGATATCTGTTGCCGATGTTGTCCTCATCCATCCCTCAATTGCATATATTTTGGAGGGACCCATATATATCTCATTGCTTGTGATGATATGGCCCAAGAATGAGACCTCCTTCAACCAGAACTCACACTTTCTATACTTTTCAAATAGCTTCTCCTTCCGCAAGGTCTCTAGTATAGTTATTAGATGATCCTCATGATCCTCATGATCCTCATTGGTTTTGGAGTATATCAGAATATCATCTTTAAAGACTACCAAAAATTTGTCGAGGTAATACCTAAAGACTCTATTCATCAAGTCCATGAATATTTATGGAGCATTAGTGAGTCTGAAAGGCTTTACTATGAATTCATAGTGCCTCTATCTTGTATGAAAAGTAGTCTTGGGGATATCTTCCTTCTTCACCCTTACTTGATAATATTCTGACCGCAAATCCACCTTGGAGAAGTATTGTGCTCCATGAATCTGATCAAACAAGTCATCAATTCATGGGAGAGGATACTTGTTCTTTATCGGGATTTTGTTAAGCTCATGATAATCGATGAAAAGGAACATTGACCCATCTTTTTTCTTGACTAAGAGGACTGGTGCACCCCAAGGTGAAGCACTTGGTCATATAAACTCTTTATCTAGATTCTCCTGTAGTTGTTTCTTCAGCTCCTCAAATTCGACAACAACCATTCTATATGGATTCTTGAATATTGGAAACAACCCAGGTATAAGATCAATTGAAAATTCAACATCTCTTTGAGGTGGAAGACCAGAAAATTCGTCAGGAAAAACTTCAGTGAATTCCCTCACAAGAGGCATGTCTTCAAGGAAGGTTGCATCCTTAGACTCAATCATCTGAGCCAGATATACGTGCTCATAGGGTTGTAATATCCATGCTTAAGATGATGGAGCTAAAGAATATTTATCTTCCTCCTTGTACTTGTATAGAATCGGTGGTTGATTCTCCACATGGTGAGTGATTTCCCTCTCACGAAAATTTATGTTGGATCTATATAAGGAAAGACAATCCATGATAATAATTGCATAAAATTCTACCAAAGAGAGTATTATGATGTTCACCAGGAAATTCAATCCACATAATATGATAGGGGAGGATTTATATTCATGTGATGCAATGATTTCCCTATTTTTTGTACTCACTAACATCTTCACTTCCGTGATTTGTGGTGTGCTGGGATTGTTCTACTAAACTTTTGGGATATAAAAGAATGTGTTGAACCAGAATCAAAAAGTATGTTGACTATTATTGATTGAATAACTAGTGTACCTGTCACAACTTTGTTGTTGGGATTCACCTCAGTAGTAGTGATGGAAAAATATCTCCATTTCTACCTTGGAGGTTGTTGGTTGTCTCTGAAAACCCTTGTATTAGGGCACCGATTTGAAAAGTTCCCCGATTCTTTGCAGTTGAAGCAATGAACAACACATTGAGGCTCGAGCGGAGCATTACTCTCTTCATTCACAGTTGTAGGTTTTTCTTGCTGATAGTTAATATCCAGATGCCCTTCTCTTCCACACCTAAATCATTTCCTCATCCCCTTTAGGCAATTTACAGGGTTCTTCATTCTACACATTTGGAAAGTGGGGTGCAGGATCTTCTTAGCACCACTGGATTTAACCATTAGACTTCCAGCATTGAAGTCCACCTTACACTTATTATCCTCATGATACCCCTGGTGTTTTATGATCTCCATTTCAACCTTGAGGGAACTTCAGACAATTTCCTCATAACTGTCAAAGTCACAGATCACCAGCGATTTCCATAGGCTAGGTTTCATCCCACCAAAGAAACGGTCAACCATGCATTTGAGGGTAACGAAAAAGAAGAAGGAATATCATGCAAGCCTTGTGAAGTTTTCCTCGTACGCTCTAATAGATTCATCATCATTTTTCTTGAGGGCAAGGAAGTCCCTTTCCATCTTAAGTCGGAGGGTGCACGAAAAATATTTATCGAATAACATCTTCAGGAAATCCTTCCATTCCAATGCCTCGATATCCTCCTCAAGATTCATATTTTTGATCAACGCCCACCATTTTTTCAGCTTTACCCTCCATACGATTAGCATCCAGAAGAACCTTCTCTTGTTCATAACATTGAAGGATGTAGAAGATATTTTCAATGGAGTTGATCCATTTTTCGGTGATTAAGGGATCAGATGATCCATTAAAAGTAGGAGGCCTTTTTCTCATGAAGCTCTCGATAGAGACTTTTTATTTCTTGGGGGGGGGGGGTTGGACATTCCTCTTGACCCATGTTTCTATTCAAATCTTGAGTTAACTGAGAGATAATCCTGACAATGTTCGCAATTCTTACTCCCATCAGATTGGGCATCTCATTTTCGTAGTTATCACATTGATCTTCACATTGGTTGTTAGCCCGAGTCCTCATATTTCCAGCCATTGGCTGGAATAAAAGGAATGTTAGGGGTAACACATAAAGGTTAATCCAAGGATAAAACTGATGAATTATAATTAAATTTTATTTCATTAACTTATGAATCCATAGGCTTCAATCTATGCTATTCATGATCTACTTTCTAACATATATTCTTAGGGGAATTTTTTTAATTCTCTTAATAAGGGTTCATACTAAGCATGTGAATTTAACAAACCATATCCCCCAGATGTTTCATAACCAAAAGTGCAGCAAGGCCCTTTGTCATTCACCTATTCTTGTTTGAGTCTAGCTCAAAGCGATGTTTTCGGGTTTTACCCCTAGGATACATTTGTGCCAGAGTCGCCTCTAACTGCTCATATCCAGACAGGGATGTATTTTCTTGATAAACCACTTACTCAATACTCACCCATACTTATGGATGTTTTTATAATACTTATTCTTATCTCTAAGTATTCACTAGGGTTTTCTAATCCCAATCCCAAAAATAACTTAACATATCCTCTGATACCAACTATAACAACCCTTCTTTTATTACAAACTTAAACATGATTTGTTACATAAAATATTAACTTGATAAAACATGTAAGATCAAGAGGTATAGTGTCATTTGGGATTAGGATCATTAAATAACAACTTAAAACATGAAAAATAACATCTTTATTGAAAACTTCCTTTACATGACCACTACATTCCATCGTACTTATCATTGCATGGGATAACCTGGGGACATTCATAAGAAAAGGGTGATCTATAAATCCTAGTAAGGGAATAAACATGGAATAACATGAGGAATACAATACATGTTAGACAATAGGAATATCAATGGAGCACAATAGAAACATGAACATAAAGTCATGATAAATCATGATAATAATAACATGGAAATGTGGCAACAACACTTAACATGAAATTTGCATGATCCAAGGATCATTTCACATAGAGCATGAGAAAACCCACATTACACATGAAGCAAGACTAAAATCTCATTGAACTTGAATTATCTTGATTCAGCACCCATTTCACATGATGTATCATGATACTATACTTTACTCAATGCAATGGAGTGCTATCAGGGTTCACCCTTCTTAAACATTTCATTTCAAGCATAAGTGTGCAACACAGATCATAAAACATAGAATCAATCAACATAAAAAGTTATTACAAGATTAATTAAGGTGGAATAAATATATGAAATTACCATTAAATATGTATATGTGCATAAAGGTGAATACCCTTGATAGAGAAATGGGTATGGTATTCACTACACAATGATTTTGGTTTAAAAAAATGCAGTGCAATTTCGGCAGCATAACAACATGACATAAGGATTCATGAAAATGGTTGATGAGAGAGAAATGGGTTTCTCATAATATGTACATGAAATGGACAGTAAGGGGGTCATATAGATACATGTCCCAACAAATTTAGTGGAATTTAGATTCATAATACAAAAGAATTACTAGGATGTAAAAGAGGAGAGAGAAACCCATCAGGGAATTTCAGCATGGTAGCAGGTGTACATGGGAGGAATTAATGAGAGAGAAAGGGGTATCCCATCATTCAAAAATAAAGAGGGCATTATAGGGGAGGTGAAAAATCATACCTCAATATTTTCAATTGAAAACAAAATGGCATAAAAGTTTAATAAAAATTGGACAAAAATGAGAAAGGAAGAAATCCTTTACTTGGAAGTGAGATCCCAAAAGAATGGAGAGGCTTGAGAGAGGATTATTTGGAGCTTTGGGAACCTTGTTAGGATTATAGATAGAGAAGGGAAGGGGTTGGTTGAACTTCAAAGGACTTGAGTGAATTGGAAGTGGGAGCTTGGGTGGGTTTATATTGGAAAAGAGATGGAATTCTTAATTATTTAGGTTTGGGACACCACACATTAAAATAATCAAAACCACAATCCAAACCATGATTTTTCCCATGGTTTTTCCCATTTTTTTTTTCAAAGGGGAGTGTAAAAAAAATATTTTATAAGGCTAGTGACCGAACTTCTTAAAATAATAGGGTTGCTAATGTGGAGGTGAGTCACACTCTCAAGGAAAATAATTTAAAAAGACAAAATGTTTTGTACGCCTTGAAGGGTCCACTAAAGCATTGTAAAATAAATAAAACAAACCCAAAATCACATTATTTTAATAGTAAAAAATATATTGGCCAAAAATAATGTTTATTTTATTTTATTGCATCACTATTGGGTCATTATGATGTCATAAAACACATTATATATTTAAACGGTATTTAATTTTTACCAAAAAATTCGACTGTCTCAGAAAATTATGAAAAATTCACCATTGGATAGTTTCAACACCCTGATTCCAAAAATAAAATTAATTTCATCAAATTAATTTTATAAATTAGTGAATTTTTACTTTTAAAATAAAAACTGACATTTACTAAAAATTCATGGGTTTTGACAAAAACAACTTTCAAACCTTAATAAAAATTACAATTGCAATCATAAATTTATATGATCATTTATATTTAATAAAAAAATAATTTAATAATAATAATATTTTTTTAAAATATTATTTAATTCAAAAACACATTAATTCATCAAAATAGATTTCTTAGTAGAATATTAACTAAAAATATTATTTGTGCTTTAAAAACTATTTACAAAGTAACAATAATTAAATGAATGCATATTCTTTATAAAAAATTAATGTATACAGTCATAGTTATAGGTTCTTGTTACATAACCCCTTATAAGACCCGCATAATACCGAAGGGTAAGGTGTGAGATGGCGATAGACTCTTGGGTGGCTCGGATAACATTGCTCGGGTGGTAATCTCTATTAACTTCCACTTCTCCTGTAGTCGGTTATGATCAAGCTTAACGCATTCAAGCTCGGCTTGGGCTTGGTCAAGAGAGAATCTCAATGATGCCAACTCCTTTCTAAGCTTCAAAAAATGGGCTTCGTATGAGGAAAGTCTACTGGATGAGGCCATCACTTCCTTTTTCAGAGAAAACTGGATTTGTTAAAGCCCTATATTTATAATAATCATGTGATCACTGTTCAACGTCTATATTAGCAATGGTCACAATTCATAATAGTATTTTAAAATCTAGAAATATAAAACCAATGAAGTTATCATTTTATATAACTATAATAATACATTTAATTTGATCAAGAGGAATTCCCATTAATGAAAGTTTGGGTCGTTACATTTTCATTAGACATAACCTCATAAGAAAACATAGATACATCCATGATAAGAAAATCCATAATATACCAATATCCTTTCTCAATATAGTAACCTAATCCTTTTACACATATTATTACATGATTTTTAACATTAATATCCATTAAATAGAACCAAAGGATCAAAAAAGACTTGTGTATTTGGAAGACTAGGTTGATAATACATTAAAGGAAACTAAAACAAGAAATATCTATTTTATTCTCTATAATTATCTTCTTTTTTCCATTTATCTCCTAAAATTTCATATGACAACTTAGGTAAATACATAAATAAATGGATGATCTAAAAATTTTAGTAAGGGAACACACATGATAATGATTCATAACATGTGATTCAAAATACATACAATGATATCATAAAAGAGAAGGCTCATGAATAATCACATTAGAATGTAATATAACAAACATTGTATCATATGGTCATGGTAAATTTGAAGATTGATGGAAATATATAAGATGGCATAAACATAATTTAGGTATAACTTCCATGAAAACATCACATGGTGGGAAAAGTCCCATAATGGAATAGGTTTATTCCATAATCCCACAAAAAACATATGATGGGACAAAAACATTACCTAATTCATTATAGTTCTATCCAGGTTGTAAGAACTTGAATCTTCTTTTCAGGTATGTTTTCCTTTTCTGGCGGTTTTGGAGAAAAAGAAGAAAATCTGGAAATTTTCGGAGTACACGCCATGTAATTTATGAGTACACGCCATGTACTTTGATGCCACTAGAAGCTGTGTGCTGGCCGTGTCATGGCCACACACATGGCCATGTAAGGGTGACTTAGAGGCCTCCTAAAGCAGAGTACGGAAAAGCTTAGTACACACCGTGTACTTTTTTTTCATTAAACGGACCAGGGTTGCGTCTTAACCCCAAAAACATCTTCTTCTCCAGATTCTTTGACCGAGAGTGAGGGTACGTCCGTAGATCTTCTCCGAGATGCCGATCTGTCACCGGTTATCTGAATCGAACGTCGTCAATTGCAATAGAATCACAGCGATCTACTCCATTCTAGGCCGATTCACAGGCCAAGTTTCAAGTATATCGATCTCCTATGATCGAGGTAGGTGGTTTGTTTCCTTACGTAGAATGTCTTTTAGTTTTTGTGAAAAAGTGTTGGATACCCATGTATCTGGTATCTCGGGTTAGGGTTTTGATCCTGCATTATTATCTTCTTTATATTGCTTATATGCTTGAATCCATTAGATGAATAATGATTGCTTATTATCATTTTTGAGGATCACCCCATGGGTGCTTCCCTTGTTTTGGTTGTTTATCGCCATTTGGCTTAGGTTGCCTGTGAGGCAGACCTTATTGCATTGACTTCGAGCCTTGATATAATTGATTTCATGTATTTCCTACTATTTATGTGCTTTTGATGCATTATAGCTATTATCCAAGTAGTTTTTTGAACTTACCTAGGGCAGCTGACAGTCGATTACGCACGACTTGACTGCTTAGGGCTGTGTGAACCTAGTGCGGTAAAATAAAGAGGGAATTGATGATTAAGGGATTCCCTAGAAAGTAAGTTATAAATTTTTATCATTTGAAGGACCTAAATGAATTGTACTTTATGCTTCCTTAGAGTGTCCTTAGTTATGTATCGAGACTACAGTGGGAATTAGACGTAAGTGCTTCCTCAGAGAGTCTATAGCTATCGTTGCAAGCCGTAGGGGAATTGACAGTGAGAGCTTTCTAGAGTGTCTGTGCCTTTGTAGGATTACTTGACTAGAGGTGTATGCCAATATGATCCACCCAAAGAGTCAGTGTGAATATTTTTTGGTTGGTTTTGATGAGTCCACCAAGACAAATACCAAGCTTGGGTTTTTTACTGCTAGTTATTTAGGTAGTCTACTGAGATACCTGTTGTGTTACTTGCTATGCCTTTGGAATATAGAAATGTTTGCTAGATTCCTTGGTTGATAATTAAATGATTGATTTAAATTAATAAATAAATGTAAATAGAGATTTTTAGGTTTGTTTACTTTAGTGTACTCTTGTTTCTCTAGTGCATTTATTTCCTTTACTTTTTCTATATTACTCACTGATATTAGGGAATATATCTTATGGTGGTTGCCTACTGGGTCTAGTATCACACCCTGTTTGGGTTCTGCTTTTCATCCCAAACAGGTTATATGGTTGCAAGTGTGGATAGGGATTTTGGCCATTCTACTTCAGGTATATGATTGCTGGTTGGAGCCAAAAAGCATAGGACCGAGCATAGGCTTGCGATGCTGCTGGAGTTACTGTTTACTTTCGTACTTTGTTTCTCAGTTGTATTTCAGCATGTTGTTGAGTTTTCTACTTTCCTTAGACACTTTTACCTACTGCATCGTTATCATCATTACTATATATTTATTTATTCCACTGTTTAGTTTCAGTTATTGTATGTTGTTTACTGCTTCCTCTATTGACTGTTATTTTATTTCCCTTGTATACCTTACCAGATGAGGGCATAGTTTCCCCAATGAATCACCAAGGCCCTCGCTGCTAGTCGGAATCCTCTAGCGTTTAGGGAAATGCGCTTGTGGTCATGTGGAGAACAGGGTACAGGGCACCAGTTGGGTGGCTCTAGATTTGGGTCGTTTCAAAGTGGTATCAGAGGAGGTCTTTTTCCTTTATTTTCTATTGACTTACTGTGTAGCGACATTAGACAGGGATAGGAAGAAATAGGTAAATGGTAAATAGCTGTGCCTGGGAGTTCTAGAACTCGTTTACAGGGAAAAATTCAGGTTACCTCGAATATTTTAATGTTTGAGTTTTGAAAATGTTACAGTTTAATTGACTTCACTATTGGGTGGTGCACTTGTTTTGTTCTATTACTGTTTATATGATTGTGGTTCTATTTTTTTGCTACCCGATGAGATGGGGATATTCCATCTCATGCATCATATAGGCACTTATTAGAAAATCATATGTCATGCATTTTTCCATGCCATCTAAATTGCATTAGAAGTTTCATGCTGTTGTGATAGAATTTGTGATAGACTATGCATGCTGTTTTGATAGCTGTTGTGCTAGAATACCTGCTATGTTTATAGGGTATCATTTGTTTAGAGATTCTTTATCATGGACCCCAAACTTTGGTCATAGAGGTGTTATGGCCCCTCATTGACTATAATTTGGAGGTTCATTGACCTGTTTACTTGTTATACGTATTTTTATGATGCCAAGCTTCAATTCATTGGGAGTATGGGCCCTCACGGATTAGAATTTGGCACCTTAACATAGGTTTTTTGTGTTTTCTGGGATCCGAAGTAGTTTCTGAGGCTATTATCTGGAAAAACCCAGAATACACGGCGTGTAATTTATCGTTAAATGTCATGTAGTCTATAGACATGTCACTGACCATGCAAGTAAGGACATGAGGTTTTGAAAAATCATGTAGGAACACGCCGTGTATTGGTTTAGCACGCTGTGTAATATGAAGTTGGTACCTCAACCATGTCACAAACAACACAGGCTGTGTTTCCATTTCACATACACGTCGTGTCTGAATCTTATACACCGTGTAGTATGATCTTGGTACCTGGCTGTGTCATGAACAACACGAGTCAGTGTCATCTTTTGTCTTACACGCCATGTCCTTCTGGAACATGCCGTGTAGTGTGACCTGGGAACACAAGTCGTGTCACTAACAACACGGGCCAGGTGAAGCTTATTGAGCACACGCAGTGTGTACCTTGAACACGCCGTGTAGTTTTGTCTTAGGAGATCCATGTAGCTTAACCGTGTAGAAGGACTCAGGTAGGGAAAAGAATTCAAGAACATTCCATGTGTTGGAACAACACGTCGTGTATTTGGGGTGTTACATGACCAGTTTAGGTAGGAGTACAGGCCCATGGAAATGACTTAAGGGAATATGTCGTGTAGTCCTTATACACGCCGTGCAGTCATGATTTGTAAATTTTGAATGCTTCTTTCCCCTGTTCCCTTATTACACTCCTAGTTTTTAGTTCCTGGTAATGTGATCTAAAGTGTGATTCTGACCTTGTAGAGTCATGGCACCGAGACGTCCTCCCATTGTCCGTTAGGAACAAGGCAGTGACCATACGCCTAATATGGCAGATTAGAGACTACCTGTAGTTCTGCCTATCGTTACAGACATGGAACCTGTAGTGATTCCAGACAATAGTGTCGACGCTCAGTTCAGAGAGGGTTTCATGAGATTCATGCAGACCCTCCAGGGAGCTCAACATCCTACCCCGTCTCTGACAGAGCTGACGCGAGTTTTTCAGCAGCATCATCCTCCCACGTTCATAGGGGATGGAGGAACACAAGCTACAGAGTCATGGATAGAATCCATGCTATCCATGTTCGAGCACCTGGAGATGCCTCTGGAGAGGAGAGTGAAGCTCGTGACTTATATGCTGTGAGATTCCGCCAAGAGATGGTGGGATGTAGTTTCACAGGTAGGGTGCCAACATGCTATGGCTTGGGATGAGTTTCATCATACGTTCTATGACTAATTTTACCTAGCGATGCTAAGGGATAAGAGAGCCATAGAATTCATGAACCTTTAGTAGGGTTCTCTCACAGTTATGGAGTATTCCTCTCGCTTCATAGAGTTACAGTGTTTCGCTCCCGTTCTAAGGACTGACGAGCAGTTTTTGGAAAGGAAGTTTGAGGAAGGCCTCAGACCGGACATCAGATCGTAGGTGAACGTCTTTCAGTTGACTTCTATTACACTGATAGTCAACCAGGCGCTTATCACGGAGAGGAATCTGAGGGAGGATGGAGCTGTGAACCAGGGAGGTTCAGCATACAGGGCTGATTCATTTTAGATGGACAACATGAAGCGCCACTGAGAGTCTACATGAGGTGACTTGAGGAAGCGAGGTATTCGTTCTGGTAGATGGGATATTCCTTATGGAAACCAAATCATGTGATATCTCTGTGAAAAAAATGGGCATAAGAAGCCTCAGTGCCTGATAGACCTAGTGGAGTGACGATCTTACAGCAAGATGGGTCATCTGAAGCGTTTCTGCATGGTTCTTCTGCCAGTGGCTAGTGAAGGAGGATCAGCTTCGACTCCGCATACAAGAGAATGATTGACAGTTCCACAACAGACTGGGGGATAGAGTTCTTCCGGTCTTCTAGGCCAGGGTAGAGGCCATGGACAATGTGGTTAGGCTCAAGGAGAGTCATCCTAGGGATCTCAGGCTACTACACAGGGTTGTGGTGCAGACCAAACATTTGTGGTAGAGCAGATCTATCAGGAGTCAGGTCTTGGAACATCTACAGTTCGAGGTATGATTTTAGTAGCCTCAGTTTTATCCTCTGTACTTTTTGATATGGGATATTCTTATAGCTTTATTTCTGTGCATATTGTGGAAAGCCTTAGACTTACTGTTTATACTTCTGAGGATATGATGACGCTAGACACTCCCTTGGGAATTAGAGCTGCTAGCATGTGTCAGTGATTAGACTGCCCCCTTGAGGTTGGTGGGTGTTGTTTTTCATGGAATCTCTATGTTTTGGAAATTACAAGATACGATGTCATTCTAGGTATGGACTGGTTAGTTCCCTTTCAAGACTTTGACTATTTCTATCACTGAAGGGTGAGTTTTACATCACCAGAGGGTGGGTCTTTTCTTCATAAGGGCGAATGGGATGTCCAGGCGAGCAGAGTTGGACTAGAGCATCATGGGTTGGGTGGTGTTACAGACCAGATATCTAGATTATATCTAGATGATTAGAGGGCTTCTCAGATAGATTTTCCTCCAATGATTGATCGCTTTCCATATGTCTTTCCAGATGATTTTTCAGGTTTTTCACCATAACGAGAGGTAGAATTCTCTATTGATCTTGTTCTAGGAGAAACACCGGTATCCAAACCTACTTATAGGATGGATACACCTGAGTTACAGGAGCTCAAAATCAGTTGTAGGAGTTGCAAGAAAGGGGTTTTATTTGACCCAGTACTTCTCCTTGGGGTTCGCCTGTTCTGTTTTCAAAGAAGGCGGATGGTACTTTATGGCATTGTGTGGATTATAGGAAGCTAAACCAGTTGACGGTCAAGAATCGATATCCATTTCCACAAATTTTTGATCTCTTTGATTAGTTACGAGGAGCCAGAGTGTTCTCAAAAATCGACTTGAGATCCAGATATCATCAATTGCATGTCAGACCATCCGATGTACCTCTTACAGCCTTCCAGAGTAGGTATGGTCTTCATGACTATTTGGTTATGTCATTCGGTCTCACAAATGCACTAGAAGTTTTCATGGAGCTGATGAATAGGGTTTTCCATCCTTTCTTGGATTCTTTCATGGTGGTTTTTGTGGACGATATCTTGGTGTACTCTCAAATTCGTCATGACCATGCTACCCATTTTGAGATCGTTTTGAGTACACTGAGGGAGCATCAGTTATATGCTAAGCTCTCAAAGTGAAACTTTTGGATGGACAAGATTCACTTCCTGGGTCATGTCATCTCAGAGACAAGAGTATCAGTAGACCCATAAAAGGTGAGATGAGTAGTTACTTGGGAGCATCTGAAGAATGTCTTCGAGGTACGAAGTTTCTCAGGGCTGGCTGGTTACTACAGGTGGTTTATATAGGACTTCTCACACTTAGAAGTGCCATTTATGGGCACGACTAAGAAGGTCGTGAAGTATGTTTGGTTAGAAGCCTGTGATTCAGACTTTCAAGAGCTGAAGGAGAGATTGACTTCAATACCGATTCTAGTTTTTCCAGAGTCGGGCAAGAGTTTTACAGTGTTCTGTGATGCGTCTGGTATCGGGCTTGGAGCAGTACTTATACAAAAGGATAGTGTTGTTGCATATTAATCTTGAATGTTGAGGCCACATGAGAGGAACTATCCTATGCATGACCTGGAGTTGGCTGCAGTTGTTCATGCTTTGTGTTGTTGGAGACATTATTTTCTGGGGGAGCATTTTGTGGTATATAGTAACCACAAGATCCTCAAGTATATCTTCACGCAGTGTGACTTGAATCTGGGATAGTGGAGGGGGGTAGAGTACCTTCTGTATTTCGATTTAGAGCTTTCTTACACGCCTGGGAAAGGAAACGCTGTGGCAGACACACTGAGTAGGAGGACACAGATACAAGAAGTTCAGGAGGCCTGCAGCAAGTGGCAGCTTATGGCTCTATTCTCTGAAATGCATTTCGAGGTGCATGAAATATGGGGTCAGACTTTTCTTTCTTCTTTATTTGTTACCTTTACCCTTATTGACCGAGTTCGAATGAGGTAGTTATCAGATTCTGAAGGCCTAGTCCTACGAGAAAGTGTGTCAGGAGAGGAACCTCTTCTCAAATGGACCGTAGGCGAGGGTGAGATCTTGCATTTCCAGGGACAAGTATGGGTGCCAACATATATACACGATGAGATGATGTGAGACTTTCATTCCTCAAGATGGGCAGTTCATCCTGGAGTCACCAAGATGCATCGTGATCTACACTGCCAGTATAGGTGGCCAGGTTTGAAGAGGGATGTTGATGGTTTTGTCATGAGGTGTTCCACCTGTTAGCATGTGAAGGTGGAGCACCAGCGACCAACAAGGCTTTTATAGCAGCTACCCATTACCGAGTGGAAGTGGAATGATGTCGCAATGGACTTCGTGATAGGGTTACCAAGATCGCCTTGAGGGAATAACGCAGTGTGGGTTTTCATTGACAGGCTCACAAAGGTTGCTCACTTCTTGCCGATTAAGGAGAATTTTGGTGTTGATGAGCTTGGATGGTTGTACATCCGTGAGATTGTACACTTGCATGGGGTTCCAAGTACTATAATTTCAGATAGGGATGCCCACTTTACGTCGCATTTCTGGAAAGGGATACAAAGGGATTTAGGTATACAGGTACTTCTGAGTACAGGTTACCATCCCTAGACAGATGGCCAGTCATAGCACATGATTCAGGTGCTAGAAGACATGCTATGAGCATGCGTCCTTGATTTTGAAGGTTCCTGGGAGAGACATAAACCTCTAGTGGATTTTTCTTACAATAATAGTTTTCAAGAAACTATTCAGATGGCACCTTATGAGGATTTGTACGTAGGCCATTCCAATCACCCTTGTGTTGGATGGAGTAAGGAGAGGCAGCTGTGCTGGGACCTCGTCTTGTTCAGGAGACCACAGAACAGGTGGAGTTGATTCAGAAGAGGATGGCTACTGCACAGTCTCAGTAAAAATCTTATGCTGATTAGTGGAGATGACCTTTGGGGTTCAAGGTCGGAGAACAGGTCTTCCTACGTATTACCCCAAGTTTGGGACACAAGAGGATCAGGAGATAGGGTAAGCTTTCATCGAGATATATCAGGCCATTTGAGGTTCTGGAGAGAGTCGGGATGGTTTCTTATAGGTTGCAGTTACCTCATAGGTACCATGCTATGCATGATGTATTCCATGTTTCTCAGCTTTGATGCAATTTCTCAGACCCGTCTCATGTTTTTCAACCCAAGGAGGTTGAGCTATAGCAAGATGCATCATTCTAGGAGCATCCTATCAGGATTATTTATCACAGTAAAAATGTAATATGTGTCCAGTCTGTTCCTCTGGTACGGGTGCAATGGCAGAACAACCATGTACAGGATGAGACATGGGAGAGGGAGGCCGATATGCGATCTCTGTGGCTAGAGTTGTTCGAGGTTTCTTCTTCACCAGCTTGTTAAGGAAATTTGGAGACAAATTTCTTTAAGTGGGGAAGTTTGTAAGATCCCGAATCTTCTTTTCATGTATTTTTTTCCTTTTCTAGTTGTTTTTGAGAAAAATAATAAAATCTGGAAATCTTCAGAGTACACGCCATGTACTTTATGAGTACACACCTTGTACTTCGATGCCACTGGTAGCCGTGTGCTGGCCGTGTCATGGCCACATACATGGCTGTGTAAGGGTGACTTGGAGGCTGCCTAAAGCATAGTATGGAAAAGCCTAGTACACGCCATTTACTTCAAGAGTACATGCCGTGTACTTTTCTTTTCATTAAATAGTTCAGGGTCTCGTCTAAACCCCAAAAATGTCTTCTTATCCAGATTCTTTGACCGAGAGCGAGGGTATGGCCGTAGATCTTCTCCGAACCGCTGATGCATCACTGGTTATCCGAATTGAACACTATTGGTTGCAATAGAATCATAGTGATCTACTCCGTTCTAGGACGATTCTTGGGCTAAGGTTCAAGTATATCGATCTCATAGGATCGAGGTAGGTGGTTTGTTACCTTACATTGAATGTCTTTGAGTTTTTGTGCAAAAGTGTCGGGTACCCATGTATCAGGTATCTCGGGTTAGGGTTTTGATCCTGTATTATTATCTGCCTTAGATTTCTTGTATGTGTGAAGCCATTAGATGAATAATTATTTCTTGTTAGCATATTTGAGGATCACCACATGGGTGTTTCCCTTGTTCTGGATGTTTATCGTCATTTCGCTTAGGTTGCCTTTGAGGAAAACCTTGTTACATTTACTGCATACCTTGATATAATTTATTTCATGTATTCCATACTGTTTATATGCTTTTTATGCATTATAGCTGTTACCCAAGTAGTTTTTTGAACTTACTTATGTCTGCTGACAGTCGATTATACACAACTTGACTGCTCAGGGATGTGTGAACCTGGTGCGGTAGACTAAAGAGGGAATTTATTATTAAGGGATTCCCTAGAGAGTCTATTATAAATTAGTATCATTCGAAGGACCTACGAGAATTTCAATTTATGCTTCCTTAGAGTGTCCTTAGTTATGTATCAAGACTATAGGGGGAATTAGACGTAAGTGCTTCCTCCGAGATTCTTTAGCTATCGTTACAAGACCGCAGGGGAATTGACGGTGAGACCTTCCCAGAGTGTCTATGCCATTGTAGGATTACTTGAATAGATGGTTCTACCAGTACGATCCACACAGAGAGTCAGTGTGAATATTTTTTGGTTGGTTGTGACGAGTCCACCAATCCAAAGAACAAGCTTGGGTTTTGTACTTCTTTTTGTTTAGGTAGTCTGCTGAGATACAAGTTGTGTTACCTGATATGCCTTGGGAATATAGAAATGTTTTCTATATTCCATGGTTGATAATTAAATGATTGATTTAAATTAATAAATAAATGTAAATGGAGATTTGTAGGATTTTTTACTTTAGAGTACTCATGTTTCTCTACAGCATTTATTTCCTTTACTTTTGCTATATTTCTCACAGACAGTAGGGCCCAAATCTTGTGGTGGTTGCCTATGGGGACTAGTCTCACACCCTGTTTGGGTCCTGCTTTTTGGCCCAAATAGGTTATATGGTTGCAGGTGTGGATAGAGATTGTGGCCCTTCTACTTCAGGTATATGATTGCTGGTTGGAGCTCGAGAGCATAGGACCGAGCTTAGGCTTGCGATGCTGCTAGAGTTGTTGTTTAATTTCGTACTTTGTTTCTCAGTTGTATTTTAGCACATTGTTGTGTTTGCTGCTTTCCATAGATACTTGTACCTGCTGCATCATTATCATCATTACTATATATTCATTTCTTCCGCTATTTAGTTTCAGTTATTTTATGTTGTTTACTTCTTCCACTATTGAGTGTTATTTTTTCCCCTTGTATACATTACCAAATGAGGTCATAGTTTCTCCAATGGCTCACCAAGGACCTCGCTACTAGTTAGCAGCCTCTGGAATTTGGGGAAATGTGCTTGAGGTGATGTGGTGAACCGGGTACGGGGCACCAGTTGGGTGACTCCAGATTTTGTTTGTTTCATAGGTTAACCCATTATAACATGTACATGATTATATATTCTTCAAAAGGAAATCAATATTAATACATAAACTTAAATTTTACTCATGGAAGGAAATGGGTTTCATTTGAGATAAAAAATTACGGAATGTATTAATCCCATTGAAGGAATGTTTATTAATCTAGGTATATATAAGATATATTTACCTATATATATATATTTTAATAATTTCACAACATCATGGCGGTAGATAAAGTGAGTTAGATAGAGAAATTTCACAGCTCAAAGAAGAAGTATGGGTTGAAGAGACTCCTTACTTTATGATCCAGAATCATTATGCACTTATAATTAATATCATGGATTATCAAATTAGTTTAATTAATTATGTATTTTAAAAAAATCTGTATTTTATTTATTAAAAATTGTTAGGTTCATTTGTAACCATTTTAATGTGATATAATTTTTAATTTTTTTAGGAGTGTTCATTTCATAGTTCCATGGTTAGATCACTTGTGGATAATATTGAAGTTATTTTAAAATGAGAATAAAACGACATAAGTGATATGAAATGGTAATAATGGCCTTATAGAAATTTAAGTGGTCCCAACTATCTATATTTGTTCTGAAATGGGACAAATTATTGAGTAAAAATGTTAACATCATGTGGCTAGTTCATTTAGGTGGTTTTACCAAACATCACAAATTGGATTCCTTTTAATTAATATTATGGTCATGTATTCATTCCATAACATTAAATAAGTTATAACATATTTATTATAATATTATTTAACCGTGATAATAATTTTATGACAATCATAGAAGGTGTTAGAGGAAGACAAAGTGCATTGTCCATGGTGGCAGTGAAACAACCATATTGTAAACAATGATTTCATTTTAGAAAAGAAAATGGGGGGGGGGGTTGAAGTTGAATAATCCATTAACCCAATAAAAATCCAGTATATTTATGATATAATATAAATTATGTCAATTTTTAAGAGGGATTCAAGGAGAAGGTTGAATAAGAAAATATTATGAAAGTGGAAAATTCGAAAAAAATACCTCTTAAATTTCACCACATTGAAATAATCTTGGTGGCACATGTAATTGGTATTTTTGTGAGACCAGTAGTACATGGAAGTGTGGAAAAGGTTTTGCAATATTTTCGGGTAGAAATATTTCAATATCGATGTCTTATAAGGGTTGAAGAGAAGAATTTGTGAGGGTGATATCTATTAGGGGATGAGAGGAGTGTTTTTTATTATTAAATTCATTAGTTTATTTTTTTCTCAAGAATATCAATAGTATTGATTATTGAGACAATATATAGTAAATGGTATATTTTATTTTAATTTAATAGGTTCCTACATCATCCATGACTCAAAAATTCATATATTTAGCTTATAATGTTAAATACTGTATTTTACAGTATTTCACAAATAAAAAAACATATATTTTAGAAAAATACAAAAAAAAATTCTATAAATTTTTAAATATTTATATTATAAAAATGTAATACATTTTATGGAATTATTTTTCCAAATATGATAAATTTAATTTTTAAATAAAATCCTCATTGTTTTTTTGAAAAATGAAAATTTTCATATTATGATAAATTTTACCACCCTTTCAAAAATTACTTATGGTCTCATAAAATTATGTTATCATTAAAACTTAATATTAATTTAAAAATTATATTTTATGAAAATATACTTTCTTTTAAATCATTATATTTATTATAAAAGTTAAATTAATACATTTGTGTTTTATAAGAATACAAACACTTAATTTATCATTTTTAAAACATTTATTTACTTGTACCATGGATTAAATATAGGATATTACCATTTTATAGAATACATAAACATTATTTACACTTTCTTAAGTGGGGTTACTATTCTAATGGTCGAGTTACTATTCTTATAAGCTAGATTACTATTCGAATAGTCATGTTACTATTCCATCATCTGTATTACTATTCCAACGGTTAGATTTGTAATGGTCACATGGGTTATCAATTTCCTATAAATACATCATATTCCATTCATTCTTAATTCAAAAATATTTTATTCTCAAGGTTATATATATTTTCATGTTCAAAATTTATATTTATAAAATTATACTTTACTTCTATAGTTTTTTCATGAGTGCAGTTGTTTTGGTGGATTGAGCATATCCAAATTTTCATATTTGAGTTATCTTATTTTATATATTTTTACATTGTAATATTTTGATTTCTTATATAAAATTTTATTATATAAATTTAATGTTAAAATTAATATAATAAATTTTTATTGGTTTCATAATTTGGTACACACTATTTATAATACATTATTAAATTTGAAACAATTATAAGAATGGAAATCCCAGTGATAAATTTCATGGGTCATTATACTAAATTTTGAGAAACTCCACGGATTTCACCATGGTAATAGATTTTGGGAAGAACTACTCTGCAAAAATGGTCTTGAAGTCCATCCACTTTGATACCTCATGCTTCTTATCAAAGAAAACTGATTCCCAACACATTGTACTTAGACTATTCATCACGAAAACAATGCACTTCACTTTTAATAAGTCAGGGTCCTCAATGAATTTTAAGAGACTCTTGAGTTCTCCCAACTAATCCTCCACCTCATGAGGATCATTCGTCACCTAGAAAGATGTTCTATTTTGGTAAATATATTCTAGGGTCGGATTCTTGTCCTCACCCCTTAATTGCTATACCTCTCTATCATGAGCAGGGGCATGTCCCATACCTTAGTTCATATCTCTAACCATGAACATGATTTCTTTGATTAGATTATAATCAACTAGAGGGTTTCTCTACCATGGTTTATTAACTACAACCACCCAGGGGCTCACTATAGTCATTTGGGGGAAATGGTACAACACATCAATAGACAAATATTTACAAGAACATAAGATCCAAAGATGAATTCTAGTTTAGAATAACATAAAAACCCTAATTATCAAGAGGAAAAAAATGAAATATTGGGACCAATACTCTCCAAATCCAAAAAGACAGATTTCCTAATAACCTTTGATAAATTAAGGCTCATCATGATGAGATATGACTAGGCACTCACTCACTATATGCCCCTTAATTCCCCATATTTTAAATTCATATCAACCAAGATGTCCCAAAACATATCCTGAAAACAGAAATAGGAAAACCTCCCATTGGTACAATTTTTTCATGAACCAACCCAGGTTACCCAAATTAAACATAACCCAAACTACTCTAGACATGTCCCATAGTGCGTTCCTTCTATCCAAAGGCTAATGAAAAACACATGGGCATCAAGAAATAACATTGGAAATGAATTTTCCCCAATAAACATGAAATACAGTGATAAAATAATAGAATATTTTAGTATATCAAAAGTAATACAATAGAATAAAGCTATAACCAACATGATAAATAGTTTCCCAGATACATAAAAATAACCAAAGTACTTAAAAATCAAAAAACCAAACTCCATGTGACATGATGTCACCCCTAAACTCTCACACCCTACTAATAAAAAAACAACCTCCTACTTATGGTGCCTTGGAATTACCTACATCATATATAACAATATCTATATACACTGAACGGTTTATATAGGGTGTGGGGAAAAGGGACCAGTAGGATCCCACTAAGTGTTTCATAAGATGAATTTATAAGATAAACCAATTATGATCAAATAATTTTAAAAATGTCTTGAGAGATATTTTAACATAAAGCATGGATAAAACACCCACTTCAAAATTTATCAAAGAATTCCAATAAAAATATTTCCATATTATATCAGGACACACACTAATAAATCATTTCAAAAATAAAAAATAAAGTAGTAAATCTCCTGAGTACCAACAATTAATGGTCAATAAGGACCCACTTAACATTATTGTGATCAATTATCCATCTAGTATAAAAATTACCTTAATAGAACAAGTATAGGGTTAAAAAAAATCCCTCAAGAGTGGATCCTCACCATGAATTAGAAAACATAGTGCACAAATTACCCTAGTGAAACATGTATAGGCGGAAGATCTCATCCCTGAGTATGTGTCTCTACCCCTCATCAATCACATACTTATTTATGCTCTAAAATTTAATCACTGTCCATGTTATCCTTGAAACCATTTTATTAATTTTTTAAAACCATTTATACTGAACACACCTCGAGAATATTACATTTTTCAAAACCATGTTCAAAACCACATCATTTTACCAAAAATATTTTCATGTTTTTTTCTTATTTTAGAAATCAACAAAAATAGGAAAGATAATACAATATAGAAAATAAAGAAAAGTTATGAAAGAACATACATTGAAACACTGATAATATCAACTCCTATGGGTAAGAAACAACACACAATAATACAATGGCCTTATTAAATGAAAATGGTCCTAAAACATGAATTAAAAAACATAAATCTTCAATTTATATATTTTTATATTAAAGAAAACCCAAGAGGAACACATACCAACACAATTTATGATCAACAATCCACAAAGATTGAAGATATGATGAAGACCCATCAATTTCACAATTAATCTAAAAGGAATTAGTTTATAATTATCAATACACAAATTTCCATTTTTGAAAAAGATGATACATATATAAAAATATGATTAATTGGAAGGGAAAGGTGAAGTAATTCCAAAATGAGGATAAACTTGCCAAAATAGGAACATAGGTTTGATCATCTCATTTAATTAATTATGGGAATTGAGTTTAGTGAACCAAGAATTCACCAATAGAGTCACTAAGTTGAATGAGTCAAAATAGGGTCAAAGTGGATTAATAAAGAACCAAAATGGGTGTTTTGGGTTTGGACAAGAATGTTGACAAATTTAGGTTAGTAGAGGCCCCATGTGGGATGGTGGCTTCTACAAAAATAGATAACTAATGGGATGTCCTAATGAATAGCTAATGGTTTTGGAAGAATACCATCTAGATACCACACATGCTGAATAGTGTCCCCAAATATCTATCCCATGGACTACTAATAGCTCTTCAAGATAAAAATTTTTGTCCACTCATATACCAACCACCCATGACATCCCTTGAACACTCAAACATGAACCAAAACACACCACATACCCTTACTTTCAATGAAGGACATAAAAAACATTATAAAAAACTATAAATGATCAAATGAATGAGAAAAATTAGACTAGGAAATGTGTAACACCTATAAATAACATAAGGATGTTACAGACTATAAGACCAACTATATGTTGGTTGCACTTTTAGGAATTTTTTTAAACACAATACATATATATGTAATTTTATTAAGTAACTAAGTGACCATTTAACAAAATACTTCCACTGAACTATTTAGTGAGCAACAGTTATGAGGAATTAAGGCTCAATAACAGTGAGGTTTAGAAATTTAATTCTTACTGTTCAACTATTTGAAAATAAAATTCAATCTCTTTTACTTAATAACATCAAATTTTATAATATTTTTGTCTTTTTTGTTTGCTTATAAAAATTTCAAATTATATCATTTTTATGTCACTATTTTTTCAATGTAAGACTTTGGAATATTTTTATGAATATTTTCAGAGCCATACATTGATACATCGTGAGATTATGAGTCTTGGTGTTCTAGAATTAATTTTTGAAATATACTAAATATATTAAAGATACCATTATTTTAGTTTTCACATCCATGACTTCTTTTAAATCTATTTTTCATTTAATTTGCATTCTTGCTTTGTTTTAGGGGTTTCCAAAGTTTTTTTGAAGATAAAGTGAGTTTTCATGATTTGGGCCAAACCGTGAGCCCATTTCCAAATTTAAAAACCAATTTTGTTTATTTTATAAAATTTTAATTTTTTAATAATTTTTATCCATTCCAATTTCTAAATGGACTCCCTTGACCTATTAACACCACAATTTCAATTTGGACCCTTTAGAAATCGATAATAAAGGTGGATTTGGGTTTTTATTTAAGGATTTAGGTCAGAATGAAAGCTCATTTCTAGTTTTAAAAAAAATATTAGTTTATTTATAAATTTATTCAATTTTGACTATTTTTTTTATTCCACCTCTAACCCAAGACCACTGAACTGATACATGCCCCCATTTTCTTCTACCCCTATTTAATTCTCATTTGATTCATGGATTAAGTCGAAACGCCTTAAGCTTCTTCAATTCGAGCGGATTTATAAAGGTAATTTTTTACCTTAATCTCTCATTAATTTCTCACTCTTTTCCCCCCATTCAAATTTCTATATGATCTCCTCATCCTTGTTCTAAACTACCTTGAATTATTAGCCATTTGAAAATTCTGGTACTAGTGGATCTAGGTTTATTTCTCCAAGATTTGTTCATGTAAGTGTTCCTCCCTTCCTTTTCTTCCTTTTCCTTAGGGTTTTATCCCTATTTCTTGATGTTCCAAAGTGTCCCGAAGATATGTTTATAAACTAGGGTTTTAAATGGTGTCTTTTTGGTGTAATATTGAGATTTTAGGTTTCTCTTCACTTCCTTGTGGTGCAGCGGTGGTAGGATTGATGTTTCACACCATGATTTGAGGGATTCGACACTTTCGGTAGGTGGTTCAATGTGTAAAAAATTATTGATGAGTTTTCTTTGCTGTATTTTCTCATTATTTATATTCCTCATATGTTTTTTTGGTGTAAAAACTATTCATGATTGATTTGGTTAAGAGTTTGATTTTATAGTTGCATTTTGGTTTGAAATTGGGTGTTTTTCATGTGTAACACTCGGGGTATTATTTGGGTGTATTTTAGAACATATGAAATTGGTTTAATAAATAGTGTTTGGGTTTCAAATTCTGCATTGGTCGGGTATTGGTGTGCCATTGGGTTTAAAAGTGGGTTTTTGAATTGGTTTAAGATGTAAAACCATGTTGTACTTCTTCAAAGTGATTTTGAAAACGTGTGTTTTTCCTGTAGATCTTTTGTGGTATTGTTTGAGGTATTTGTATAACACTTAGGGGTTGTTTAATAAATTTTTTTGGGGCTTCCAATTTTGTTTTGAATTTTTATTGGGGGGATTTTGTCCTTGAAATATGTCTTTGAAATGGATTTTATGAGAAAATTTTGGGTATACTCCTTGGAATTATTTTATGAAAGTTTTGAATGGTTTAATGGTTTTTGTAATAGGTGAAACCATATTGGAAAACTGTTTTGGATTGTGTATATTTTGAAATGGTCCATTTTAAATGTGAATGGGGCTGTCATTTGATGTGTATACTCTTGGAAATGTTTTATAAAAATGTTTAACGGATTTACTGAAATGTGAAAGAGGTGTGAACGTGATGTGCGTTGTTTGTGTGAGTGTGATGTGAAAAATGGATTCTGTTTATGAAAAATGGATTTATGAAACATGTGAGTGGGATGTTATGTGTTTTTTAGCATATTTTGAATGATTTTATAAATTTTTAAAGGATGTGTAGGATTGTCAAGGTTATGAAAAATGTGTTGTGGGCTATTTTGGTGTGAGTTTGATTTCTAAATGCATTTGAATGAAAAGTGGATTTTGTGACTTGTGTGATGTACATGGAGATGTTTGGTTTATGTGTGGTGTGGAAGTGATATTTTAATGTGAAAAATATATTTCTTGGCTTGTTGAACGTGTTTGAGAACAAGAGGGAAACCCGAGTATCTTGGTGGGCGGACATGTATTAATATTCTAGTGAATCTGTGGGGTTTGGCCTCAGTTTCACATAGAAGGATTGACAATTTCAACAATAAATGAACTATGATGATGATGATTGGGAACCACTAGGTTATGGGTATGATCCCAACTTGTGTCTCGTGTGCACGAGAATAGATATTGTGATGGTTATTTTCACCAAGATACGAGGTACGTTGGACCCACAACGAGCTAGTGCCTAGGGGTGATTTCTTATTGCCTGTGCTCATTGGATTATTTGTGATTACCATCAGTATAAGGTATTGTTAGTTGGAAATTTCAGTATTTTTGGAATTTATTTTAAAAGTGAGGATTCCTTAAATTATCCCACTTGAAAACAGTTTTAATTTTTAAGTTGTGTCTTTTAGAAATTGTAACTAGCATTGCATATTTATGAAAAGTTGCAAGTTTTTCATCGATGGATGTTTATCACACGGAATATGTTAGTGGTGGCATCTTACGGGGAATTGGATCACACCCTACTTACCCCCTTGGGTGTAAGTATACCTGGTTATTTTTGTTGTCGTAGGTTTGGGTACAACTTTTGTGCCAACAGTTCGGGTTTTTTACCGATTGTTCGTGATGCGGTGTTGTGGGGATGGATTGAGGGTGGTGCCTATTTATTTGTGGAGGTTCTTGGTCTGTAATTATTTGGTGTTTTACCTTTTTAATAGTCTTTAAATGTTGTTTTAACTTATGTAAATCGGTTCTGAAATTTTGTAAAAGATGATTTTAGTTGAAAAATTCAGATTTGTTTTGTTTGGTTTGTTTGTTTTTTAATGTTTATAAACTTGGATAAATAGTTCCCAAACTCCATTTTATGATACCTGGAAAAATTTTATATCTCATGGGGATCAGGAACGTCCTTTGGACCTTGTCACAGGCTAGGTTGGGTGCCGATTTTGATGGTGACCATATTCGGTTTGTGAAAAAATGGTATCAAAGAATGTTTAGGTTAACCCCTTGGGTCATGTTATTTGGGGAACGGTCGAGAGAGTATGGAGTTAGGATTGTTGGGACTTGGAATTCTAGTTATGGGTAGTGTGCCTGATCACCACACCTCATGACGAGATTCAAGTCACCAGGGGAGTCAGGACTTATTTGAGTCCTTCGGTTTTCTTGGTTTGATGATGATTAGGGGAAATGAAAAGAGTGGTGGGTTAATGGTCTCAGTGAGCTCGCTGGGCCAAGAAATCCATGTGTAGCCGAGTATATTTCCCTAGAACACTATATGAGATAGTTAATTGATTGTTGCATGGACTCCAACCATATGTCCAAGTCACCCAGTGGAACTATTTTACTCTTGTACTGGCTTGTGTCCTATAGCTTTTAAATCTTGTAAGTTCTGTTTTAAAGAAAAAATGACATGGTTTTAAGAAGTGTAATGTTTTTGTGAAATTATTTTCTAATAAAGATAGAATGGTTAGATTTTTGAAATGGGAGAACTGAATTTTCAGAATTGTATTGGAATGGGAAATGGTGCATTTTCATCACTTTTGAAATCTTGAACTATGTCAAGGTTGGTTTTTAAAAAGTGTTTCCAATAGACTTTTCTAAAGTATTGAAAGGTGTTTTAATGGGATGATATGTTCTGAAATTTATGTGAATGGATAGAAAGTGAGTTTTTATTTGAATGATTTTTCTTTTTTGAGAATTTTTGTTAAGGTGTAATTCAGTCTTGATTTCGTTGTGAGCAGTTTTGAGAAAAAAAGTTTTTGTTTGACAGTTTTGGTTTTGAATAGTGGAAATAATTTTTTTTAACCATTGGTATTTCTTTGAGAGAACACATGAATGGGGTTATATAGGATGATTTATAGTTTATGGAATGGATGGATGGATTTTGGGATGGATATGAGGAGTGTTACATCCTAAGTAAATAAAGAATAATACATTTTTATAATTATTAATATTTGTGAATTAAATATTAATTTTACTTTAAAGGGGTTACTATGTTTGATGGCATACCCGATACAGAACAATGAGTTTTTTTATAATCTTATGTTGCACACAAGGCTGAGTCATACTAAAATAATAATAATATAATATTATTATTTTAAATGGTACATAACACCGAGCCATTGTAATGGTTCTAATGAACAGAACTAATTAGAATATGATTATACATGTTTGTTAAATGTTATTACATTTATCCAATAAATGTTAGAGGCTTAAACTATGAATTAATCTAATTTTAAGCATAAATACTCTAATATTCTATAAAAGGTTGATTTACTACCTTTTAATGGAAACCCCTATTTACATGTAGTTTTGGTCACTTTTATATGTTCTATTTGGAAAAATAAAATTCTTCTTTAGTATCAGGACATGAAATTTTACTTTGGGTAATTTTTTTGTATTTTTCTGATAAAATTCATTTTTAATTAATAATGAAAAATAATGGCCACAATCCATATTTTCTTTATTTTCTACTGACACTTTTAAGGGGTAAGTGTAAACCCTAACAAAAATACCAGAAACAACTCAACAAGAAAATTATAGCATACAACATTCAAATTTCAAAATTAAACACATTGCAGATCCCATACTGCCAATACTGCCTTCCAAAACTCCACAACATTCAAAATTCAAAAAATAGATAGATCCAACGTTTGTCACATTCTTTTCTCGATCTAAGTATCGACTACCATCATGACTCTACCCTACCAAAGCGGCCTCTAACTGTGAGCACCGCATCAGCCGGTCACTTCGCCACTTTCCTCCATCAATGTCAGTAAACAATCTTTGTTGTCACCACTGTACATCACCGCCAGAGCTGATTATCGAAACACATAGCACTGATACACCACCATCATCTGCTGCCCCTCACCGCCAGCACCGATCAACCCCTCTGTCGCCAATAATGTCACCATCATACAAAAAACCATCTATGAACTTTATCGTTGCCGCTGTAAACCAAAACATCACAAACACCGAAATTCACCATTGACAATTCTGATACCGTCGTCTTCATCCTCATCTATTCAACACCATCATCATCATCCTCTTCTATTCAACACCATTGTCATTGACTCCATCGAGAATTGCCACCAGATCCAAAAAACAACCACCAGCATCTCTGAATGATATCGTCGATGAAAAAAAACCACCATCAAGAAAGAAGAGAAAAAAGAAAGGAACCCAGAAGAAGTCTGGGGGGAAAACCCCAAAAGGAACCTCAATTACCGCAAACCTCATGACCCAAAACCCTGTGTAACCATCGCTCCTACTCCTACCTAGAGAGAAGCTATGAAACCCTAGGTCAGAGCGGGTTTCGACGACCGAGGAAGAAAGGCCGACTTGGGAAACATCGGGAAACCCAATGAACACCAAACCCCAATCCAAAAGTCTCAGAAAAACTCCACACCATCCCCAACCCAAATAGAAATGAAGAAATTTAAGACCAGAGTAGGTTAAGGCGGCGGAGGGCGACCAAAACACAAACCTTTGACAGAAGAAACAAGAGAACCATGGAAGAAAGTCCATAGCGGAAAGCACCAGGGGAGGGGGAGATCAGAGGGGAGAAGCTGAGAGTTAATGACAGAAGCCGAAGGAGATATATGAAACCCTAGATGGAAAATGAAGATGATAGCGGGGAGTGCCCTCCACGGAGAGAGTGAAGAGCTCTATGAAAAATAATGTATTTTAATTCAAAATTTCCTTTTAATATAATATATTTATATAGTTAGTTTATCTTTTTAATTGGTTTTAAAGTTTAATTAGATTATATTTTTACAATTTAATCCATTTTTGGTCATTGTAAGTAATTTCACTTTGAAATTGGACATAAAAAGTGTTAATCTTTTGATAGTTATTATTTCTTAGAAACACGTTTTTTATTTTGATAACGGGAATTAATTTTAAATTAATTAATGCATCTTCTATGTATTTAATTTGGTAAAATAGACATTGTTTTTGAATTCTAAATATCAAATATATCTTAGGCTTAATTTTTGCAATTTTTCTGAAAAACATCAATTTTTGATGAATAGTGAAAACACTAAATAGGAGTTAAAAGCTGATTTTTTCATTTGAATGAAATTTTACCACTTCTGTAAATTGAATTTTGAAAATACAAAATACATGGTTTTTATTATTAAGTAAAATTTGGTTCAATATGATGGAAATATTCTATGGTGAATAGTAAATTTTGACTTTTATTTACCACGGTTAAAAGTAAATAGGGTAATTCAAAGTAAAAAAAATATTATAATAACATAAAATTACCGTAACACTTCTCCTAACATTATTGGATGAGTAATTACCGACCATTAAAATCCTTGGGTGATACTTTTGTCCATTGAAAGAAAATTGGGTAAGATAATGATATTAATAACTTTTTAGTTCAAAAATTCAGATTGTTTTTGTTCAATTTGTTTGTTGTTTAATGTTTATAAACTTGGATAAATCATTCCCAAACTACATTTTATGATACCTGTAATATATTTATATCTCATGGGGATCAGGAACGTCCTTCGGACCTTGTCACAGGCCAGGTTGGGTGCCGATTTTGATGGTGACCATATTCGGTTCGTGACAAAATGGTATCAAATAATGTTTAGGTTAACCCCTTGGGTCATGTTATTTGGGGAACGATCAAGAGAGTATGGAGTTAGGATTGTCGGGACTTGGAATTCTAGTTATGGGTAGTGTGCCTGATCACCACAACTCATGACGGGATTCAAGTCACCAGGGGAGTCAAGACTTATTTGAGTCCTTTGGTTTTCTTGGTATGATGATGATTAGGGGAAATGAAAAGAGAGTTGGGTCAATGGTCTCAGTGAGCTCGCTGGGCCTAGAAATCCATGTGGAGCCGAGTATATTTACCTAGAACACTATATGTGATAGTGAAGTGATTGGTGCATGGCCTCCAACCATATGTCCAAGTCACCCAGTGGAACTAGTTTACTCTTGCACTATCTTGTGTCCTATAGTTTTGAAATCTTGTAAGTTCAGTTTTAAAGAAAAAATGACATGGTTTTAAGAAGCGTAATGTTTTTGTGAAATTAATTTCTAATAAATATAGAATGGTTAGATTTTTGAAATGGGAGAACTGAATTTTCAGAATTGTATTGGAATGGAAAATGTTGTGTTTTCATCTCTTTTGAAATCATGAACTATATCAAGGTTGGTTTTGAAAAAGTGTTTCCAATAGACTTTTATAAAGTATTGAAAGGTGTTTTAATGGGATGATATGTTTTGAAATTGATGTGAATGGATAGAAAGTGAGTTTTTATTTGAATTATTGTTCCTTTTTGAGAATTTTTGGTAAGGTGTAATTCAGGTTTGATTTCGTTGTGAGCGGTTTAGAGAAAAAAAGTTTTTGTTTGACAGTTTTGTTTTTGAAAAGTGGAAATAATTTTTTTAACCTTTGGTATTTCTTTGAGAGAACACATGCATGGGGTTATATAGGATGATTTATAGTTTATGGAATGGATGGATGGATTCCGGGATGGATATGAGGAGTGTTACATCCCAAGTAAATAAAGAATAATACATTTTTATAATTATTAATATTTGTAAATTAAATATTAATTTTACTTTAAAGGGGTTTCTATTTTTGATGGCATACCCGATACGCAACAATGAGTTTCTTTGTAATCTTGTGTTTCACACAAGGCTGAGTCATACTAAAATAATAATAATATAATATTATTATTTTAAATGGTACATAACACCGAGACGTTGTAATGGTTCTAATGAACAGAACTAACTAGAATATGATTATACATGTTTGTTAAATGTTATTATATTTATCCAATAAATGTTAGAGGCTTAAACTATGAATTAATCTAATTTTAAGCATAAATACTCTAATATTCTATAAAAGGTCGATTTACTGCCTTTTAATGGAAAACTCTATTTACATCTAGTTTTGGTCACTTTTATATGTTCTATTTGGAAAAATAAAATTCTTCTTTAGAATCAGGACATGAAATTTTACTTTGGGTAAATTTATTGTATTTTTCTGATAAAATTCATTTTTAATTAATAATGAAAAATACTGGCCACAATCCATATTTTCTTTATTTTCTACTGACACTTTTAAGTGGTAAGTGTAAACCCTAACAAAAATACCAGAAACAACTCAACAAGAAAATTACAGCATACAACATTCAAATTTCAAAATTAAACAAATTGCAGATCCCATACAGCAATTACTGCCTTCCAAAACTCCACAACATTCAAAATTCAAAAAATTGATAGATCCAACCCATCTCATGTGCCTTCCTTGATCTACGTATCGACTACCATCATGACTCTACCCTACCAAAGCGGCCTCTAACTGTGAGCACCGCATCAGCCGGTCACTTCGCCACTTTCCTCCATCAATGTCAGTAAACAATCTTTGTTTTCGCCACTGTACATCACCGCCAGAGCCGATTATCGAAACACATAGCACCGATACACCACCATCATGGCCGCCCCTCACCGCCAGCGCCGATCAACCCCTCTGTAGCCGAGAAAGTCACCATCATACAAAACGCCATCTATGAACATTATCATTGCCGCTATAAACGAGAATATCACAAACACCGAAATTCACCATCGACAATTCGGATACCATCGTCTTCATCCTCGTCTATTCAACACCATCGTCATCATCCTCTTCTATTCAACACCATTGTCATTGACTCCATCAAGAATTGCCACCAGATCCAAACAAACAACCACCAGCATCTCTGAATGATATCGCCGATGAAAAAAAAACCACCATCAAGAAAGAAGAGAAAAAAGAAAGGAACCCAGAAGAAGTCCGGGGTAAAAACCCAAAAGTAACCTCAACTACCGCAAACCTCATGACCCAAAACCCTTTGTAACCATCGCTCCTACTCCTACCTAGAGAGAAGCCATGGAACCCTAGGTCAGAGTGGGTTTCGGCGACTGAGGAAGAAAGGCCGACTTGGGAAACATCTGTAAACCCAATGACCACCAAACCCTAATCCCAAAGTCTTAGAAAAACTCCACACCATCCCCAACCCAAATAGGAATGAATAAATTTAAGACCAGAGCAGGTTAAGGCGGCGGAGGGCGACCCAAACACAAACCTTTGACAGAAGAAACAAGAGAACCATGGAAGAAAGTCCACAGCGGCAAGCACCAGGGGAGGGGGAGATAAGAGGGGAGAAGCTAAGAGTTAATGGAAGAATCCTAAGGAGTTATACGAAACCCTAGACGGAAAAAGAAGATGATAGCGGGGAGTGCCCTCTGCGGAGAGAGTGAAGAGCTCTATGAAAAATACTGTTTTTTAATTCAAAATTTTCTTTTAATATAATATATTTATATAGTTAGTTTATCTTTTTAATTGGTTTTAAAGTTTAATTATATTATATTTTTACAATTTAATCCATTTTTGGTCGTTTTAAGTAACTTTACTTTGAAATTGGACATAAAAAAGTGTTAATCTTTTGATAGTTATTATTTCTTAAAAACACGTTTTTTATTTTGACAACGAGAATTAATTTTAAATTAATTAATGCATCTTCTATGTATTTAATTTGGTAAAATAGACATTGTTTTTGAATTCTAAATATCAAATATATCTTAGGCTGAATTTTCGGTATTTTTCTGAAAAACATCAATTTTTGATGAATAGTGAAAACACTAAAAAGGAGTTAAAAGCTGATTTTTTCATTTGAATGAAATTTTACCACTTCTGTGAATTGAATTTTTAAAATCCAAAATACATGGTTTTTATTATTAAGTAAAATTTGGTTCAATATTATGGAAATATTCTATGGTGAATAGTAAATTTTGACTTTTATTTACTGCGGTTAAAAGTAAATAGGGTAATTCAAGGTAAAAACAATATTATAATAACATAAAATTACCTTAACACTTGTCCTAACATTATTGGATGAGTAATTACCGACCATGAAAATCCTTGGGTGATACTTTTGTCCTTTGAAAGAAAATTGGGTAAGATAATGATATTAATAACTTTTTAGTTGAAAAATTAAGATTTGTTTTGTTCGGTTTGTTTGTTGTTTAATGTTTATAAACTTGGCTAAATCATTCCCAAACTCCATTTTATGATACTTGGAATATTTTTATATCTCATGGGGATCAGGAACGTCCTTCGGACCTTGTCACAGGCCAGGTTGGGTGCCGATTTTGATGGTGACCATATTCGGTTTGTGACAAAATGGTATCAAAGAATGTTTAGGTTAACCCCTTGGGTCATGTTATTTGGGGAACGGTCGAGAGAGTATGGATTTAGGATTTTCAGGACTTGGCATTCTAGTTTTGGGTAGTGTGCCTGATCACCACACCTCATTACGGGATTCAAGTCACCAGGGGAGTCAGGACTTATTTGAGTCCTTCGGTTTTCTTGGTTTGATGATGATTAGGGGAAATGAAAAGAGAGTTGGGTTAATGGTCTCCATGAGCTCGCTGGGCCTAGAAATCTATGTGGAGCCGAGTATATTTCCCTAGAACACTCTATGTGATAGTGAAGTGATTGGTGCATGGCCTCCAACCATATGTCCAAGTCACCCAGTGGAACTAGTTTACTCTTGCACTATCTTGTGTCCTATAGTTTTGAAATCTTGTAAGTTCAATTTTAAAGAAAAAATGACATGATTTTAAGAAGCGTAATGTTTTTGTGAAATTATTTTCTAATAAAGATAGAATGGTTAGATTTTTGAAATGGGAGAACTGAATTTTCAGAATTGTATTGGAATGGAAAATGGTGTGTTTTCATCTCTTTTGAAATCATGAACTATATCAAGGTTGGTTTTGAAAAAGTGTTTCCAATAGACTTTTATAAAGTATTGAAAGGTGTTTTAATGGGATGATATGTTTTGAAATTGATGTGAATGGATAGAAAGTGATTTTTTATTTGAATGATTGTTCTTTTTTGAGAATTTTGGGTAAGGTGTAATTCAGGTTTGATTTCATTGTGAGCGGTTTTGAGAAAAAAAGTTTTTGTTTGAAAGTTTTGGTTTTGAAAAGTGGAAATAATTTTTTTAACCTTTGGTATTTCTTTGAGAGAACACATGCATGGGGTTATATAGGATGATTGATAGTTTATGGAATGGATGGATGGATTCCGGGATGGATATGAGGAGTGTTACATCCCATGTAAATAAAGAATAATACATTTTTATAATTATTAATATTTGTGAATTAAATATTAATTTTACTTTAAATGGGTTTCTATGTTTGATGGCATACCCGATACGCAACAATGAGTTTCTTTGTAATCTTATGTTTCACAAAAGGCTGAGTCATACTAAAATAATAATAATATAATATTATTATTTTAAATGGTACTTAACACCGAGACGTTGTAACGGTTCTAACGAACAGAACTAACTAGAATATTATTATACATGTTTGTTAAATGTTATTATATTTATCCAATAAATGTTAGAGGTTTAAACTATGAATTAATCTAATTTTAAGCATAAATACTCTAATATTCTATAAAAGGTCGATTTACTACCTTTTAATGGAAAACCCTATTTACATATATTTTTGGTCACTTTTATATGTTCTATTTGGAAAAATAAAATTCTTCTTTAGAATCAGGACATGAAATTTTACTTTGGGTAAATTTTTTGTATTTTTCTGATAAAATTCATTTTTAATTAATAATGAAAAATACTGGCCACAATCCATATTTTCTTTATTTTCTACTGACACTTTTAATGGGTAAGTGTAAACCCTAACCAAAATACCAGAAACAACTCAACAAGAAAATTACAGCATACAACATTCAAATTTCAAAATTAAACACATTGCAGATCCCATACTACCATTACTTCCTTCCAAAACTCCACAACATTCAAAATTCAAAAAATTGATTGATCCAACGTGTGTCGCGTGCCTTCCTCGATCTACGTATCGACTACCATCATGACTCTACCCTACCAAAGTGGCCTCTAACTGTGAGCACCGCATCATCCAGTCACTTCACCACTTTCCTCCATCAATGTCAGTAAACAATCTTTGTTGTCACCACAGTACATCACTTATAGAGCCGATTATCGAAACACATAGCACCGATACACCACCATCATCGGCCACCCCTCCCCGCCAGCACCGATCAACCCCTCTGTCGCCGAGAAAGTCACCATCATACAAAACTCCATCTATGAACTTTATCGTTGCCGCTGTAAACCAGAACATCACAAACACAAAAATTCACCATCGAGAATTCTGATACCGTCGTCTTCATCCTCATCTATTAAACACCATCATCATCATCCTCTTCTATTCAACACCATTGTCATTGACTCCATCAAGAATTGCCACCAGATGCAAACAAACAACCACCAGCATCTCTGAATGATATCGCCGATGAAAAAAAACCACCATCAAGAAAGAAGAGAAAAAATAAAGGAACCAAGAAGAAGTCGGGGGAAAACCCCAAAAGGAACCTCAACTACCCCAAACATCATGACCCAAAACCCTTTGTAACCATCGCTCCTACTCCTACCTAGAGAGAAGCTATGGAACCCTAGGTCAGAGCGGGTTTCGGCGACCGAGGAAGAAAGGACGACTTGGGAAACATTTGGAAACCCAATGACCACCAAACCCCAATCCCAAAGTCTCATAAAAACTCCACACCATCCACAACCCAAATAGGAATGATGAAATTTAAGGCCAGAGCAGGTTAAGGCGGCGGAGGGCGACCAAAACACAAACCTTTGACGAAAGAAACAAGAGAACCATGAAAGAAAGTCCACAGCGGCAAGCACCTGGGGAGGGGGAGATCATAGGGGAGAAGCTGAGAGCGAATGGCAGAATCCGAAGGAGATATATGAATCCCTAGATGGAAAAAGAATATGATAGCGGGGAGTGCCCTCCGCGGAGAGAGTGAAGAGCTCTATGAAAAATACTATATTTTAATGCAAAATTTCCTTTTAATATAATTTATTTATATAGTTAGTTTATCTTTTTAATTGGTTTTAAAGTTTAATTAGATTATATTTTTACAATTTAATCCATTTTTGGTCATTTTAAGTAATTTCACCTTGAAATTGGACATAAAAAAGTGTTAATCTTTTGATAGTTATTATTTCTTAAAAACACGTTTTTATTTTGACAACGAGAATTAATTTTAAATTAATTAATGCATATTCTATGTATTTAATTTGGTAAAATAGACATTTTTTTGAATTCTAAATATCAAATATATCTTAGGCTGAATTTTTGGTATTTTTATGAAAAACATCAATTTTTGATGAATAGTGAAAACACTAAATAGGAGTTAAAAGCTGATTTTTTCATTTGAATGAAATTTTACCACTTCTGTGAATTGAATTTTGAAAATCCAAAATACATGGTTTTTATTATTAAGTAAAATTTTGTTCAATATGATTGAAATATTCTATGGTGAATAGTAAATTTTGACTTTTATTTACCGCGGTTAAAAGTAAATAGGGTAATTCAAGGTAAAAACAATATTATAATAACATAAAATTACCTTAACACTTGTCCTAACATTATTGGATGAGTAATTACTGACCATGAAAATCCTTGGGTGAGTCTTTTGTCCTTTGAAAGAAAATTGGGTAAGATAATGATATTTATAACTTTTTATTTAAAGTAAAAATTAAAATATCATTAACATGTATTGTTTTGCCAAAACAATTTTAATGTGGGGTTATATAATTGATAAATTTGAATATAAATATTCATTATAAAGCTAAAAATATTTTATACATTATTTTAATTTTTTATAATTTCTATACTTAGAATAAATTAATTTATTTATGACACAATAATGATGCAGTGTTTACCTCATTAATAAATGATTTAAATATATAAGATTATAAAGATTAAAATAATATCCAAATCCTATCCCATTATTATTTTATGATTTTATTTCAACCATGAGTCATATTATCTTTGACAATAATATGTTTTGGATTTATAGAAACTGAAAATCATTATATAATAAAATAATATTTTCACACTTTCTTAAAAAGCCCCTCCTCTCCTTATTAAAAGAAATCACCTCTAACCCATTACTCACACCTCTAAATCCAAATGAATCCTCCAAAATCTCCACAAATAATATCTCATGATCCCTCTCTTCCTCTTAGAAGCCTTACCTTAGGCAGAATGAACTTCAAGAATCCCTTTTGTTTCAAACCAAAGGGAGTTACACGATTTAAAGGTAATGTCTTCTTTTATGTTCTTTTGTTTTATTTTCCATCTCCAACCACCTAAACACTTTTTATTCATTTATTTTATAACAAAACAGTATCCAAAATATAATAGGTTGTTGTTATGAGAATTATTCTAACTACACTTACACAAACCTCTATCTAATTGGTAAAGAACATACGGTTTCTGTGGACGAAAAACTAACGCCTTACAAAACGATGATTGTTCAATCTTATCCTACCACCTCTTATAGTGGACATTAATATGGAACTATATTTATATGTGATATATATTATATTTATAATGTTTTTATGCTTCTCTATTTTTCATTTATATAATACCTTTATGGTTTCCATAGTGGGTAAATACGATAATCTCATTTGAGGAAGTGCGGACTACCGCCCCCTCAAAGTGATATGACTAGTTCATGCCATACATGGAACGTAAAAAGAATGGATTTAATGAAAATATATATATGATATTATATATTAATTAAAATATACCTATGTATCATTATGTTTTCATTCCATTAAATATGAAATAGAAATGAAAGTAGCGTTCATGCATACGTACGACTTACTGTCTCCTTGAACGAAGTATTTAATTTCATACCTACAAATGTTATGTACTATTATAAATACATGTATATACTGGATATATATGATATATATGATATCTAAATCATTAATATCATTCTGGATATAATGAACTTTTAACCACGTGAACAACTTGTAATTATAAGTAGTCCATTTTTGACTCAAGTACCAAATATCGACAAAACGACCATTATTAACTTAAATGATTACATAATGTTTATAACATGGTAATAAGTGATTTAAAAGGAATGATAAACTTGAAAAAGGATCTTAAGAAATTAGAAATTAACTCTAGTTTATTATTCATGAGATTAAAGAAAGAACAGGTCAAGTCAGATACGAGGTAAAAGACTTCATCTCAATCTCCTTTCATTGAGGAATATTTTGTTTTATAAACGACTTTCTTTTATACACCGTATAAACATTTTTGACATTTCATTTCATTCAAAGGGAAGCTTTTCATATGAGGAATTTTACTAAACAACAAAAACAAAATCTTTTAACGTAAGCAGTGACAGTGAAAATTTTCACCGCCATGAGTTTTATTTGATCTATGGCTTCCATAACAAGCCGTAATGTTTTTAAAAGGAAAATAAATACCATATACTCTTTTATGTATTTTGGTATTGAAAATGGTTTTGATAATGGATTTGTAATGTCAATATATTTAAATGATATATTGTGATTCAAATGTGGAAATTTTATCTTTCTTCTATATTTGTTTTATGTGTTATTAATATGTTATGGTTCATGGGCATTGTTACATATACGGGTGGTTCCATGATAAACCTAGGGTGGGTGAGTCCGAGATAGCTCTCCAATGCATTAGGTAACGTGATATAAGTAAATGTTAATGTTTATCCTAATAGATTTAGGGAATATACTATGATGGGTATTCCAAATGTAACTCTCTACGTAGTTGTGAAAGCTATAACGTAAGTACGTTATGGATGACACATGTTTCCTTTATGATTTGTGTTTACTCTGTAAATCTTATGATTTATTTGGTATGTTAAAGAGATTATGTTATGTATGTATTGATGAACTAATGTTTAATTTCTTTTTTTACAACCCTTACTGATCTTTTTATGCTCATCCTAAGTTTTGAAATGTTTTTCACAGGACTTAAAGATGAATAGGGTCAAGGATGAGATCAAGGAAAAGTCATGCAATCTAAAACATTGGACTAGACTTGAATCTTTTTTTAAGATTTTTTATTTTATGAAAAAAATGGAAACTGAGTAGAGGTGCCTGCCTTGTAATTCTTGAGATGTATTTTAATAGTTATGGCATAATTCTCTAAAACTCTAAACCTGAAAAGATCCTAAATGAGAATTATTCATTTAATTCAATATTATGCAATGTTTAAGGATGGGTCCTTATTATCTGTATCAATGGTTAGTTTAGATAACTTTAGAAGTTAGGATATTGTTAAATTAATGTCCATAATTTAATTTATGGTAAGATTGAAGTGATATATCATTTATAGATAACCATTTTTCTTCGCATAAGATATTTCTGTGTTCAGAATGGTTTTTTGTAGAGGAAATAGGGAAGCTATGATGGGATGACATCAGAAGGAAGAAAACCTTCCAAATCAAAAACCTGAGCTAGTCGGAATCAGAACTAAATAGTTTGTTGAAATGAAGACATAGTTGACTCAGGCTATAAATGGTGGTGGTATCCGTGCATGAGATCAGCCAGATCAACCACAGAGGAACATGTCAGTAGTAGAGCATTTCATAAGGAAAAATCCCACATATTTTAGAGGATCATCTAAACCTGTGGTAGATTAAGGGTGTATTAGAGCATTGGAGAAGATTTTTGATGTCATAGGGTATTTATAACATCAAAAGGTTTGTCTCACTGTTTACCATTTTGAAGGTGAAGCTGATCAGTGGTGGCTGATGGTGAAAATATTAGGGATAATGAGGAGATTGATTCTCTTAATGGGATGAATTAAAAGATATGTTTCTTGATAAATATTTTCTTAAGTTGGTTCATCTTAGGATGGAATAAAATTATTGTAATTGAGGTAGGAGGATGAATCAGTGGCAGCTTATGAAGAGAAATTCACTCGACTGGCAAGGTATGCTCTAAATTTCATACGAGATATTGATACTAAAATAAACTATTTTTAGTCTGGATTAAATCCAAAGTATGAAAAGGATTTATCATCTTGTGAGTTGAAAAGTTAAGAAAAACTTTTTCAATGTGTGAAGAAGGTGGAAGTGGAGTTTTTCGATAATTAGGTCTTCTTTTACAAACAAAAGAATAAGAGGTCGAGGTGGCAGATGAAAGGGAAGAACTCTACCAAAAAGTCTAATGGTAAGAAACTTACGTTTATAGTTTCTGAAAATTGTGGTAAAAAGCATGCTGGGAATGTCTTTTCAATTCTGGTTAGTGTTACCGATTTGGTAAAATGGAACATAAAGCTCATAATTACACTGAAAAAGATCAGGGTAATGGTTAGACAAAATTTGATTTATAATCAGTAAGATGTTTTAAGTGCAATGAAATGGGTAATTATGAAAATGAGTTTCCAATGAAGAACTCAACAGAGGGAAAGTAACCAGAATACAACCAGAAAAGGGTTGTAAGGTCCTTTGTATCTACTTCAATAGATGTTGGGCCATTAAATGAAGTAGCATCAGCTCCAGAGAGCTCAGTATTTTTCAAAGATTGATTTGAGGTTGGGGTACCATCAGTTGAAAGTAAAGTAAGTATAACTTCTGAAGACTGTGTTTTATACTAGATATGGCCTTTTTGAATTTTTAGTTATGCCAGTTTGGTTAACCATTTCACCTGTTGCATTCATGGATCTTATGAAAATAATTTTCTGTTAGTTCTTGGATATGTTTTTGGTTGTGTTCATTGACAATATTTTGGTTTATTCTAAAAGAAAATAGAAGCATAAAATTAATTTAATGGTTCTCTTGAAAAACATAAAATAAAATAAACTGTATGGGAAATTCAGAAATTGTGTGTTTTGGTTACAAACAATTTCTTTCCTTGGTCACATCATTTCAAAAAATGGCGTAACTTTTGATCCTACTAAAACAAAAGTTGTTAATGAATGGACAAGACCAAAAAATATAACCGAGATCCATAGTTTTCTTGGTTTGGAAGGTTATTATTAGAGGTTTTTTGAAATTTTTTCATGGTTATCTAGTCCAATGACTAAGTTAACTCTAAAAGGTGTTAAGTTCATCTAGAAAAAAGAATGTGATGATTGTTTTCAGGAATTAAAAATAAGATTGGTGAATATTCTATTTTTGGCACTACCTTTCAGAAATGGTGAGTTTTTTTATTTACAGTGATGCTACATTGAAAGGACTTGGCTGTGTCTCTATGTAGAATGATCAGGTAATTGCTTAAGCTTTATATCAGTTGAAACCTCATGTGTTAAATTACCCTACACATGATTTGGAATTAGCTGCTGTTGTTTTTGCTTTAAAAATTTGAAGGCATCATTTGTATGGAGTAAAATGAGAAATATAAACTAACCAGAATATTTTTAAGTATATATTCACTAAGAAATAATCAAACATGAGATAGAGGAGATGGTTGAATTAATCAAGGATTATGATTTCACGATCTATTACCATCCGGGAAAAGAAAATAAAGTGGATGATGATTTAAGTTGAAAAGGTAATGCTTCCTTAACCATGATACATTTGGAACGAGATCCTTTGGTTTTTGATTTGATGAACTTTGGCATAGAAGTTGTTAGTGCAAGAAATTTATCTGTTTTGTTTTAGGTGTCAGTGAGATCATCTCTATCATATATAATTAAGCCAGTACAGAAGGAAGACAGTGAGTTACAGAAAAAGGTATAGTTGGTTCATAAGGGTAAGTTGACTAATTTTAACATTGATAAAGATTGTATTTTGAGATTTGGGAAGAGATTATGCATGCCTTGTGATTCACAGTTGAAAAGTGAATTGTTATTTGATGCTCATAATTCTCTGTTTTTAGTTCATCCTGGTAGTACTAATATGTACAAAGATCTTCAAGAGTATTACATGTGGGATGGAATAAAAAGAGATATTGCTGACTTTACTATGATGTGTTTGACTTGTCCGTAGGTTAAAGCAGAGCGATAGTTACCAAATGGGATGCTTCAGTCTTTACCGATGCCAGAGTGGAAATGGGAAAATATATCCATGGACTTCGTTGTGGGATTACCAAAGACATCTCGAGGTAATAATGAAATCTGGGTTATTGTTGCTCGATTGACTAAATCTACTCATTTCCATCCTATTCGAGAGACCTTGTCTCTAGATCAACTTTCTTGGTTGTATGTTAAAGAGATAGTCAGGTTTCTTGGAGTTCCCCTCTCCATTGTATCTGATCGTGATCCCCAGTTTACTTCTACCTTTTGGAAAGGCCTTTAGAAGTCATTGGGTACTGAATTAAATTTTAGTACAACTTTTCATCCTCAATCAGATGGGTAGTTAGAACGAATGATTCAGACCTTGGAGGATATGATATGTGCTTGTTCACTGGATTGCCAGGAAGGTTGGGACCAATATCTTTATTTGGTTGATTTTTCATATAATAACAGTTTTCATTCTAGTATACAGATTGCTCCATTTGAGGCATTATATGGTAAGCAGAGTCGAACTCCATATTTTTTGGGATGAAGTAGGTGAAAGGAAGTTGATGAGACCATAATTGGTAGAAGAGATGGTATAAAAAGTTCATTAGATTCAGAAGCACTTGATAACAGCTCAGAGTATAAGAAAAAAGTTATGCGGATAACTGGAGTTAGGATCTTTCTTTTGAGGAAGGTGATCATGTCTTTCTTAGAGTTTCTCCCTGGAAAAGTGTGATGTGTTTTGGAATGAGGGGAAATATGAGTCCGAGTTTCATTGGACCCTATGAAATTCTAAATAAAGTTGGATTAGTTGTATACATAGTACCTTTATCTCCAAGTTTATCCCAGGTGAAATTTTTTTTTTCATGTTTCAATGTTGAGAAAGTATATGCCAGATCCATCTCATGTTTTGAGCCTAGAGATAGTTTAGTTAGAAGAGAATCTCTCTTATTAGGACCAGCCGGTCCAAATTCTTGACCGAAGAGAGAAAGTGTTTTGAAATAAGGTAATTTACTAGGTAAAGGTTTTGTGAAAAAATCATATGGTTGAAGAGGCAACATGGGAATCTGAAAATGCTATGAGGGATAAATACCCCCACTTATTTGATAAGTAAATAAAAATTGAGAGGATGAAGTTTCCAAAAGGGGTAATGGATGTAACATCCAAAGTAAATAAAGAATAATACATTTTCATAATTAGTAATATTTGTTAACTAAATATTAATTTTACTTTAAAGGGATTGCTATGTTCGATGGTGTACCCGATACACAACAACGAGTTTTTTTTGAAATCGTACATTGCACACAAGGCTGAGTCATACTAAAATAATAATAATATAATAATATTATTTTAAATGGTAGTTAACTTCTAGTCATTGTAATGGTGGGAATGAATGGAACTAACTAAAATATGATTATACACGTTTTTAAATGTTTTTATATTTATCCAATAAATGTAAGAGGCTTAAAATGTGAATTAATCTAATTTTAAGCATAAATACTCTTATATTTTTTAAAAGGTTGATTTACTAACCTTTAATAGTGAACCCTATTTAAATCTAGTTTTAGTCACTTTTATATGTTCTATTTCAAAAAATAAAATTCTTCTTTAGAATCAGGTCATCAAAATTTACTTTTGGTAAATTTTTTGTATTTTTATGATAAAATTCATTTTTAATGAATAGTGAAAAATACTGTATTTTAATTCAAAACTGCCATTTAATCTAATTTATTCATATGGTAAGATTATCTTTTTAATTGGTTTTAAAGTGTAATTATATTATATTTTTACCATTTAATACAATGTTGGACATTAGAAGTAATTTCACTTTGAAATTGGACATAAACAAGTGTCAATCTTTTGATAGTTATTATTTCTTAAAAACATGCTATTTTTATTAAATTTGGTAAAATAGAAATTGTTTTTGAATTCTAAATATCAAATATAGATTAGGCTGAATTTTTGGTATTTTTTTGAAAAACTTCAATTTTTTATGAATAGTGAAAACAATGAGTAGTAGTTAAAAAGATGACTTTTCATTTAAATGAAATTTTATCACTTCTGTGAATTGAATTTTGAAAATCCAAAATACATGGTAATTATTAGTAAGGAAAAATTTGTTCAATAAGATGATTTTTTTTTTGTGAATAGTAGCTTTTGGCTTTTATTTACTGCGGTTAAAGGTAAATAGGGTAATTCAAGGTAAAAAAAATATTATAATAACATAAAATTACCTTAACAATTGTTATAACCTTATTGGATGAGTAATGGTTGACCAAGAAAATCGTTGGGTGAGACTTTTGGCCTTTTAAAGCCACTTGGGTAAGATAATGATTTTAATAACTTTTTATTTAAAGTAAAAAAAAATATAATAAACATGTATTGTTTTGATAAAACAATTTTAATATGTTGTTATATAATTGATATATTTGACTATAAATATTAATTAGAAATATAAAAATATTTCCTACACTGTGTTATTTTTTTATAATTTTTAGACAACAAATAAATTAAATTATTTATGACACAATAATGATGCAGTGTTTACCTCATTAATAAATGATTTAAATAAATAATATTATAAAGATTAAAATAATATCAAAAACCTATCCAATTCTAATTGGATTATTTTATTTCGACCATGATTCATCTTATCTTCAACTTTAATATGTTTTGGTCCTTTAGAGACAGAAAATCATTATATAATAAAATAACATTTTCACACTTTCCTAAAGAGCCCCTCTCCCCCTATAAAAATCTCTCACTTATAACCCATTACTCACACCTCTCAAGCCCCTTTTATAGTACAACCTCATCCCCAATAATCTCTCAAGATCCCTCTCTTCCTCCTAGAAGCCTTACCTTACGTAGAAGGCACTTCAAGAAATCCTTTTTGGTTCAAACCAAATGGAGTTACACGATTTAAAGGTAACGTCTTCTATTAAGTTCTTTGGTTTTATTTTCCTTCTCCAACCACCTAAACACTTTTTATTCCTTTATTTCATAACAAAAAAATTATCCTCAATATAATAGGTTATTTTTATGACAATGATTCTAACTACACTTATACACACATCCATCTAATGGGTAAAGAACATACTATTTCTGTGGACGACAAACTAAGGCCTCACGAAACGATGACTGCTCAATATTCTCCTACCACCTCTTATGGTGTCCATTAAGAAGGAATTGTATTTATATGTGATATATAATATATTTATATCTTTTCTATGCTTCTTCATTTTTATTTATAGAATACCTTTATTGTTTCCATAATGGGTAAATACGATAACCTCATTTGAGGAATTGCGGACTACTGCCCCTTCAAAGTTATATTAATCATTCATACCATATGTGGAACGTATAAAAGATGGATTTACTGAGATTATAAATTTGATATTATACAAGAATTATAATATACCTATGTATCATTATGTTTTCATTCCATTAAATATGAAATAGAAATGAATGTAGCGTTCATGCGTACGTACCACTTTCTGTCTCCATGAACAGTGCATTTCATTTCTTACCTCCAAATGTTATGTACTATTATAAATATATTTATATATGGGATATATATGGTATATAAATCCTGAACATAATTCTGGATATAATGTACTTTTGACCACATGAACAACTTGTTATTATAAGAAGTCCATTTTTGACTCAAGTACCAAATATCAACAAAATGACCATTATTAACTTAAATGATTACATAATGTTTATAACATGGAAATAATTGATTTAAAAGTAATTAAAAACTTGAAAAAGGTTATTAATAAAGTATAAACTAACTTTAGTTTATTATTCAAGAGATTAAAGAATGAACGGATCAAGTCAGACATGAGGTAAGCGACTTTGTCTCAATATCCTTTCATTGAGGCATATTTTGTTTCATACAAAACTTTTTTTTTATAAACTATATAAAAACCATTGACATTTCATTTCATTCAAAGGAATCTTTTTTTATGAGGAATTTTACAAAATGAAAAAAAAAATTCTTTTAATGTAAGTGGTGACAACAACCTTTTCTGCCGCCGTGAGTATTATTTGATCTATGGATTCCTTAACAAGATGTAATGTTTTTAAAAGGAAAATAATTACCCTATACTCTTTTACATATTTTGTTATTGAAAATGGTTTTGATAAGGAATTTTTTATGTCAATATATTTAAATGATATAGTGTGATTAAAATGTGGAAATGTTATCTTTCCTTTATAATTTTTGTATGTGTTATAAATATGTTATGGTTCTTGGGAATTTTTACGTATATGGGTGGTTCCATGATAAACCTAGGGTGGGTGATCTTGAGATATATCTTTAATGCATTGGGTAATGGGACAGAGGTAAACGTGAATATTTCTCCTAAATGATTTAAGGAATATACTGTGATGGGTATTCCAAATGTAACTCCCTACTAAGGTGTGAATGCTACAACGTAAGTATATTATGGATGCCACTTGATACCTTTATGATTTGTGTTTACTATGTAAATCTTATTATTTCATGAGGTATGTTAAAGATATTATGTTATGTATCTATTGATGAACTAATTTTTTCTTTATTTTTTTATAACCCTTACTGAGATTTTTATGCTCATCCTAAGTTTTGAAATATTTTCTATAGGACTTAAAGATGAATAGGGTCAAGGATGGGATGAAGGAAAAGTCATGTTATCTAAAGCATGGGAATAGACATGAATCTTTTTTTAAGAGTTTTTATTTTATGAAAAAATGGAAACTGAGTAGAAGTGTCTACCTTTTAATTTTTGAGATGTAATGTAATAGTTATGGACTAATTCTCTAAAACTCTAAACCTGAAAAGATCCTCAATGAGAAATATTCATTTAATTCAAGATTATGTAATGTTTAAGGTTGGGTCCTTATAGTTGGTATCAGAGGTTGGTTTAGATAACTTTAGAAGTTAGGATATTGTTAAATTAATGTATATAAATTAATTTATGGTAAGATTTAAGTGATATAGCATTTACAGATTACCATGTTGCTTCTCCTAAGATATTTATGTGTCCAAAATGGTTTTCCACAGAGGAAATAGGGCGGTTATGATGGGATGACATCAGAAGGAAGAAAAACTTCCAAATCAGTAACCAGAGATGGAAATAATCAGAACTGAACAGTTTGTTGCAGTGATGACATTGTTGAATCAGGCTATAAATGGTGGTGGTATCTATACATGAGATCTGCTAGATCAACCATAGAGTAACATGTCAGTAGTGGATCATTTCTGTGGCAAAATCCCCCATCTTTCAGAGGATCATCTAACCATGTGCTAGATGAAGAGTGGATTAAATCATTGGAGAAGATTTTTGATGTCGTGGGGTGTTCAGAACATCAAATGGTTAGTCTCACTATTTACTGTTTTGAAGTTAAAGCTGATAAGTGGTGGTCAATGGTGAAAATATTAGGGATAGTGAGGATATTGATGCTCTTGATTGGAATGAATTCAAAGCTATGTTTCTTGATAAAAATTTTCCTAAGGTGTTTTGTCTTTGGATGGAAAAACAATTCCTGAAATTGAGGTAGGAGGATGAATCCTTGGCTACTTATGAAGCAAAATTCGCTCAACTAGAAAGGTATACTCCTAATTTCATATGAGATCTTGATAGTAAAATCAACCATTTTTAATCAGGATTAAAGCCAAAGTATCAAAGGGATTTATCTTCTCGTTTGTTCAAAAGTTATGAAAAACATGTTCGATGTGCGGAGAATATGGAAATTCAGTTTGTCGATGATCATGTATTCTTTGACAAACAAAATAATAAGAAGTTGAGGTGGCAGATGAAAGGTAAGAACTCTTCGAAAAATTATAATGGTAAGAAACTTAAGTTTACAGTTTGTGAAAATTGTGGTAAAAAGCATGCTAAGGAATTTCTTTTGAATTCTGGTAAGTGCTACCAATGTGGTAAAATGGGACATAAATCTTGTAATTGCACTAAAAAAGATCAGGGTAATGGTAAGAAAAAATCTTATTTACAATCAGTAAAATGTTTTAAGTGCAATGAAATGGGGCATTATGTTAATGAGCACCCAATGAAGAACTCAACTGAGGGAAAGTAACCAGAATACAAGCAGAAAGGGGTGGTGAAGTTATTTGTAACTACTTTAGCAGATGTTGGGCCATCAAACAAAGTAGTATCAGCTCCAGAGAGATCATTATTTTTCGAATATTGATTTGAGGTCAGGGTAAAATCAGTTGAAAGTAAAGGAATCAGACATTATAAAGACCGCATTTCGTACTAGATATGGCCATTAGGAATATGTAGTTATGCCTTTTTGGGTAACCAATGCACCTACTATATTCAAGGATCTTATGAATATAATTTTCCATGAGTTTTTGGATATATTTTTGGTTGTCTTCATTGATGATATTTTGGTTTATTATAAAAGTAAATAGGAGCATGAAAGTCATTTAAGGGTTTTCTTGTAAACCATAAAATAAAAGAAATTTTATGGGAATTTCAGCAAATGTGAGTTTTGGTTATAATAAATTTCTTTCCTTAGTCACATTGTTTCAAAAAATGGCATAAATATTGATCCAGCTAAAACAAAAGTTGTTGAAAAATGGCTAGGACCCACAAATATAATCGAGATCCGTAGTTTTCTTGGTTTGGAAGGTTATTACCAGATGTTTTTTGATAATTTTTCATAGTTATCTAGTCCAATGACTGCGTTAGTTCGAAAATGTGTTTAGATCATCTAGAAAAAATAATTTAATGAATGTTTCCAACAATTGAAAATAATATTGGTGAATTCTCTAGTTTTGGCACTACCTTCCAAGAATAGTGAGCTTTTTTTTATCAAAAATGATTCTTCGTTGAAAGGACTTGACTATGTCCTTATACAGAATGATCCGGTAATTGATTATGCTTCATTTCAATTGAAACCTCATGTTTTAAATTACCCTACACATTATATGGAAGTAGATGCTATTGTTTTCTCATTAAAAATTTGGAGGCATCATTTGTATGGAGTAAAATGTGAAATAAATACTGACCATAGAAGTTTGAAGTATATATTCACTCAGAAAGAATTGAGCATGAGACAAAGGAGATGGTTGGAATTAATCAAGGATTATTATCGCATGATCCATTACCATCCGGGAAAAGAAAATAAATCGGATGATCCTTTAAGTCGAAAAAGTAATTCTTCAATAACCAAGATACATTTGGAACGATATCCTTTGGTTTTTGATTTGATAAAATTTGGCATAGAAGTTACTGGTACAAGAAATTTTTCTATTTTGTTTCTGGTGTCAGTGAGATCATCTCAATTAGAAAGAATTAAGAATCCACAAAAGGAAGATAGTGAGTAGCAGAAAAAGGTAGAGTTGGTTCATAAGGGTAAATTTCCTGATTGTAACATTGATAATGATTTTATTTTGAGCCTTGGGAAGAGATTATGCATGCCTTGTGATTCACAGTTGAAGAATGAGTTGTTATGTGAAGCTCATAGTTATTCATTTTCAATTCATCCTGGAAGTACTAATATGTACAAAGATCTTCAAGAGAATTACATGTGGGATGGAATGAAAAGAGATATTACTGACTTTACTATGAGGTGTTTGAATTTTCAGCAGGTTAAAGTAGAGAGGCGGTTACTGAAAGGGATGCTTCAGTCTTTATCGGTGCTAGAGAGGAAATGGGAAAATATATCCATGGACTTCATTATGGTATTACCAAAGACATCTCGAGGTAATAATGAAATATGGGTTATTATTGATCGATAGACTACATCTTCTCATTTCCATACTATTTGAGATACCTTGTCTCTAGATCAACTTTCTCGGTTGTATGTTAAAGAGATAGTCAGGTTGCATGGATTTCCCTTCTCTATTTTATTTGATCATGATCCCAGGATTACTTATGACTTTGGGAAAGGCCTTTAGAAGTCATTGGGTAGTGAATTAAATTTTAGTACAGATTTTTATCCTCAATCAGATGGGAAGTCAGAATGAAAAAAATCAGACCTTGGAGGATATGCTACGTGCTTGTTCACTGGATTACCAAGGAATTTTGGACCAACATCTTTCTTTGGTTGAATTTCAATATAATAATAGTATTCATTATAGTATATAGATGGCTCCATTTGAGGCATTATATGGGAAGTGGTGTCTAACTAAAGATTTTTTGGAATGAAGTAGGTGAAAGGAAGTTGATGGGACCAGAATTGGTAGAAGAGATGGTAAGAAAAGTTCAGTTGATTCAGAAGCACATGAGAACAGCTCAAAGAAGGCAGAAAAGATATGAAGATAACCAAAGGAAGGATCTTTGTTTTGAGGTAGGTGATCATTTTTTCTCAGATTTTCTCCATGGAAAAGTGTGATGCTTTTTGGCATGAAGGGAAATCGGAGTCTGAGGTTCATTAGACCCTATGAAATTCTAGAGAAAGATGAATCAGTTGCAGATAGAGTGTATTTACCTTTATGTTTATCCCCGGTACACAATGTTTTCATATATAACTGTTGAAAAAGTATATGCTAGATCCATCTCATGTTTTCATCCTAGAGATAGTTCAGTTGGAAGAGAATCTCTCTTTTGAGGATCAACCAGTCCAGATTCTTAACCGAAGAGAGCAAGTGTTGAAAAATAAGGTAAGTCACCAGGTAAAGGTTTTGTGAAAACATTATATGGTTGAAGAGGAAATGTGGGAATCTAAAAAAACTATGTGGGGTAAATACCCCCAGTTATTTGATAAGGGAATAAAAATTGTGAGGACGCAATTTCCAAAAGGGGGGAAGGATGTAACATCCTCAGTAAATAAAGAATAATACATTTTCATAATTATTAATATTTTTGAATTAAATATTAATTTTACTTTAAAGTGGTCTCTATGTTCGATGACGTACTCGATACGCAACAATGAGTTTCTTTGAAATCTTACGTTGCAGACAAGGCTAAGTGATACTAAAATAATAATAATATAATATAATTATTTTAAGTGGTAGTTAACAACTAGGCTTTGTAATTGCAGGAATGAACATAACAAACTAAAATATGATTTTACACATTTGTTAAATGTTTTTACATTTGTCCAATAAATTTTAGAAGCTTAAAATGTGAATTAATCTAATTTTAAGCATAAATACTCTAATATTCTTTAAAAGGTTGATTTAATATTTTTTAATGGAGAACACTCCTTAAATATAGTTTTGGTTAGTTTTATATGTTCTATTTGACAAAATAATATTATTCTTTAGAATCAGGAAATAAAAATTTACTTTGGGTAAATTTTTGGTATTTTTCTGATAAAATGAATTTTTTAAATTAATAGTGAAAAATACTATATTTAAATTCAAAACTATATTTTAATATAATATATTTATATGGTTAGATTATATTTTTAATTGGTTTAAAAGTTCAAATAGATTATATTTTTATCATTTAATCTAATTTTGGTAATTGGAAGTAATTTCACTTTGAAATTGGACATAAATAAGTGTCAATCTTTTGATAGTTATTATTTCTTAAAAACACGTTTTTTATTGTGACAACGGAAATTAATTTTAAATTTATTAATTCAACTTCTATGTATTTAATTTGGATAAATACAAATCATTTTTGAATTCTTAATATTAAATATATCTTAAGCTGAATTTTTGGTATTTTTCTGAAAAACATCAATTTTTGATGAATAGTGAAAATATTCAGTAGTAGTTAAAAAGATGAATTTTTAATTTAAATGAAAATTTACCACTTCTGTGAATTGAATTTCAAAAAATCGAAAAACACGGTTGTTATTAGTATGTAAAATTTTGTTCAATAGAATAAAAATATTTTTTGGTGAATAGTAAATTTTGACTTTTATTTACCGTGGTTAAAGGTAAATAGGGTAATTCAAGGTAAAAACAATATTATAATAAAATAAGATTACCATAACACTTGTCCTATACTTATTGGATGAATAATGGACGATAAAGACAATCCTTGGGTGAGAATTTTGTCTTTTGAAAGCCACTTGGGTAAGATAATGATATTGAAAACATTTTATTTAAAGTAAAAATAAAAATATCATGAACATGTATTATTTTTCTAAATTTTTTTAATGTGGGGTAATATAATTGATATATTTGACTATAAATATTCATTACAAATCTAAAAATATTTCCTATATTATTTTATTTTTTTTATAATTTTTAGACATCAAATAAATTAAATTATCTATGACACAATAATGATGTAGTGTTTACCTCATTAATAAATGATTTAAATAAATAATATTATAAAGATTAAAATAATATCCAAAACCTATCCAATTCTTATTGGATGATTTTATTTCTACCATGATTCATCTTATCTTTGACTTTAATAACTTTTGGATCTTTAGAAACCGAAAATCATTATATAATAAAATAATATTTTCACACTTTCTTAAAGAGCCCCTCCTCCCCCTTATAAAAATCCCTCACCTCTAACCCATTACTCACACCTCTCAAGCCCCTTGTCTCATCCAAAAACTACACAAATAATCTCTCATGATCCCTATATTATTCCTAGAAGCCTTACCTTAGCTAGAAGGCACTTCAAGAAACCCTTTTGGTTCAAACCAAAGGGAGTTACCCGATTTAAAGGTAACATATTCTATTTAGTTATTTTGTTTTATTTTCCTTCTCCAACCACCTAAAAACTTTTTATTAATTTCTTTTATAGCAAAACCAGTATCCTCAATATACTATGTTGTTTTTAGGAGATTTATTTGAACTACACTTACACACACCTCCATCTAATGGGTAAAGAACATACTGAATCTATGGAAAACAAACTAATGCCTCACGAAACGATGATTGTTCAATATTTTCTTACCACCTATTATGGGGGGAATTTATATGGAATTGTATTTATATGTGATATATATTATATTTATATTGTTTCTATGCTTCTGTATTTTTTATTTGTAGAATACCTTTATGGTTTCCATAGTGGGAAAATACGATAATCACTTTTGAGGAAGTGTGGACTACCGCCCCCTTAAAGTGATATAACTCATTAATACAATATTAGGAATGTATAGAGGGTGGACTTATTGAGATTATATATATGATATTATACTGGAATTATAATATAACTATGTATCATTATGTTTTTATTCCATTAAATATGAAATAGAAATGAATGTAGCGTTCATGCGTATGTACGACTTACTGTCTCAATGAATGGTGGATTTCATTTATTACCTCCAAATGTTATGTAATATTATAAATACATGTATATAATAGATATAATAGACACATATGATATCTAAATCATGAATATAATTCTGTATATAATGAACATTTGACCTCAAGAACAACTTGTAATTATAAGAAGTCCATTTTGAATCAAGTACCAAATATCGACAAAATGACCATTATTAACATAAATAATTACATAATGTTTATAACATGGTAATAAGTGATTTAAAAGTAATTATAAACTTGAAAAAGTTTATTAATCAGGTAAAAATCAACTTTAGTTTATTATTTAGGAGATTATAGAACAAATGAGTCAAGTCGGACACAAGGTAAGGGACTTCGTATCAATCTCCTTTTGTTGAGGCATATTTCATTTTATACATGACATTATTTTATACCCTGTATAAACACCATTGACATTTCATTTAATTAAAAGGGAATATTTTTCTAAGAGACATTTTACTAAACGACAAAAATAAAACACTTTTAACGTAAGTGGTGACAATGACTTTTTCCGCCGCCACGAGTATTATTTGATTTATGGACTCCTTAATATTCCATAATGTTTTTAATAGGAAAATAAATACCATATAATCTTTTACTTTTTTTGTATTGAAAATGGTTTTGATAATGGATTTTTTATGTCAATGTATTTAAATGATATATTGTGATTTAAATGTGGAAATGTTATCTTTACTTTATATTTGTTTTATATGTTATTAATATGTTATGGTTCTTGGGCATTGTTACTTATGTGGGTGGTTCTGTGATAAAACTATGGCGCGTGAGCCCAAGATAGCTCTCTAATTTATTGTGTAACATGATAGAGGTAAACATGAATATTTATCCTAAGAGATTTAGGGAATATACTGTGAGGGGTATTCCAAATGTAACTCCTTACATAGTTATGAAATCTACAACGTAAGTATGTTATAAATTCCACATGTTACCTTTGTGTTTTGTGTTTACTATGTAAATCGTATGATTTCATGAGGCATGCTAAAGAGATTATGTTATATATGTATTGACGAAATAATGTTTTCTTTTTTTGTTTTATAACCCTTACTGAGCTTTTTATGCTCATCCCAAGTTTTGAAATGTTTTTCGCAGGACTTAAAGATGAATAGGGTCAAGGATGGGATCAAGTAAAAGTCATGCTATCTAAAACATGGGAATATACATGACACTTTTTTTAAGAGTTTTTATATTATGAGAAAATGGAAACTGAGTAAAAGTGTCTACCATGTAATTTTGGAGATGTAATGTAATAGTTATGGCCTAATTATCTAAAACTCTAAAACTAAAAATATCCTCAATGCGAATTATTCATTTAATTCAAGATTATTTAATGTTTAAGGCTGGGTCCTTATAAGAAGGATGCCCGTTGGGGCACAGAAACATGCATGTATGAGGCCCATGAGGTACCATAGGTGGATACGATAACCGCTGAAGAGTTTTTCTTTCTAAGAAATGTTTTTAATGGAAAACGTGATGTTTTGATAATTGGATTGGGATGGTGTGTATTATGTGTTTTTATAATGTTGATGTTGTGGGATGTTTTGAGTCTAAGAACCCTTCCTATTTGAAGTGTGTTTTGGGCCTGTGTTTGGTCGGTAAGCTGGGTGGAAGAACAGTTTAGCAGTCTCTTCTGAGAAGTGTTTCAGGATTCCTTTACAATGGTTTCCTTCATGTTTTTGGATATGTTTTGTGGCACATTTTGACCAATGGACCAGGTTGGTTGGGTCCTTGGGTTCTCTCATTGGATATGGTACACCCCCTTTAAGGGTTAGTGCACAACTGAAGTGTAACCCTGATTGTTTCACCGTTATAAAATCCTCCAGTTGATCAATGTATGGTATATATTCTCGATCTTTGTAGAATGATTCTATACCTTTTCATTTTTGTGTTTGAGGATACTCTTATCATGGGAGATTTCTTGTGGAATGTTGAAAGAGACCATAGTTTCTTATGTTTTCTGATTCATCGAAGGTGGAAGTGGTCTGGGGTTGTTAGTGTGGATTACTATCTGGATGTTGTGTAAGAGGGCCTCTGGGTCCTTCACAGTCTCTTTGAATTAAGAGTTCATATTAAACTACCAGTGTGGGAAATCTGGCCATGAGAGTATATTGTGGCCACTTTCTAGAATTTTGTGTTGTTTGGGGATGTTGTATAAGGTCCCTCTCCATGCATTGTTTATATCAGTTGCAATGGTCATGTTTGGTGATGCCTTATGATGTCATGTGCTCGATTGACCATAATGGTGAAAGTCATGAAATCCTATGAGAGTCTCTATTATGTTGGGAGAATGTATCCCTTGGAAAAACATCAAAATCTTCTATTTTATAGGATGGTGAGTGTAGGTGTTCTTTACTTCTATTATTTCTCACCCAAAGAAACAAGGTGTGATGTGTGTGCATCTTCTAAGACCTTGTTTTAGTGAAATATCTTGTTAGGGTAAAGTGTTTTTGGAATGTGTTATGTTTTGGAAAACTTATCGGGGATTTCGGTGTAATTGTCGGTGGCACCGAAAGAAGAATTCTCATTCAAGGGGTTTCTAAAGCCTAATTGTGAGGCTGAAGATGCTTCAATCATTTGAGCTCCAGCCATAGGTCTCGGAGAGAAGCTGACTCATAGTCATGGGAAATCCCAGGGTTATTTAAACACTTGTACAATGTCATATCCTCAGTATGAAAGATAGGAAGATTTTAAACCTCTGGTGTCATCATCTTTCTTCTATTATTCCTATTCGGTGGAAATAAGTGGAGGGACTTATACCCATGTCATCACCCAATGTTATTCCCCCCTTTGGTTTCCATTGAGTCTTTGGAGAATGGTTGGAAATTTTCCTAGACAGGCCAAGCATACAATTTTTTCATGATTATTAGTGACCATGTGCTAGGAAGCCATGTGGAAAGAATGATCTGCATAGTTACTGCACATTTTCCCAAATCATATGGACTAACTGTGTAGCCTTCCCAAATCTTTAATTTTTTGGGACTTTCTGTGTCGGCCCATGCTGGTTGGTTAAGATAGTTGGTTATTATGGTGGAAAGACCCACTATGATTCTCATGTATTTTCCTTCATAAATTTTTAATGGAAGTGTACCCTTTGTACCAGTAGTCCATTCAGTCCTCCACTTGTTAGTGTCCAGATTTTGTCTTGGAAAAAATACAGGTTGCCTCTTATGGTGGGGACCCTATTTGTTTCCCCCCATACTAATAACTCAGATTTATCCATAGTCTTGGATTGGGGGTAAGAAGTATCTTTCGGGGAAATATTGCTACCAACATCATCCTTGAGTAAACATTGGGATTAGAGAATTCCCAATAGTTTAGTTATATCAATGTAAGTGTAACCTCATTCGATGTTGTGGTTTGTTTGGGTTAATTGCTTGAGTATTGTTCAGATAGTGTTTGGGGAGTTTTATTTTGGGATAAAGTATGAATGTGATTGATCATTTTAGGAAAGCGGTGTAAGTTTTGGTTGTGAGAGTAATACTTTCAAAATTGATAACTAGAGGTGTTTTGGCCTTTGGGGGTGAAGCTTGGCAAAGAAGTACATCTTGGTTTATCAGTTGGGTTTGGTTTTTGTATTTGGCCTTACTATAGATTTCCGGAGATGGAAATTTTTCTTGGTGTGGAGAATTGTCACATCCATGACTTATTTTAAATTTATTTTTCATTTAATTTCCATTATTTCTTTGTTTGGGGGGTTTCCCATGTTTTTTTGAAGAAAGAGAATGTTTTCATGATTTGGGCCAAACCATGAGCCCATATCCAGATTTAAAAACCAATTTTGTTTCTTTTATTAAAATTTTATTTTTTAATATTTTTCACCCATTATAATTCATAAATGTCCTTCCCTGACCCATTAACACCTCTATTTCAATTTGGACTCTTTAGGAATACTTAATAATGGTGGATTTGAGTTTTTATTTAAGGATTTGGGCTAACCTGAAAGCCCATTTCTAGTTTAAAAAAATCTGTTTATAAAATAAATTATTTAATTTTAATTATTTTTCGGTGATTCCATCTATATCCAGAGACCACTAAACCTAGGCGCACCTCCATTCTCTTCTCCCCCTATTTGGAGCTCATTTGCTTCACAGATTAAGTCTAAACATCTTAAGCTTCCTCAATTCGAGAAGATTTATAAAGGTAATTTGTTTCCTTAATAACTACTTCATTTCTAACTCTTTTCCCCCCATTATAATTCATATATGATCTCCTTATCCCTGTTAAAACCTCCCTTGAATTTTTGGCTATTTGAAAATTCATATACAGGTGGATTTATGCCGATTTCTCTAAGATTTGTTCAAGTAAGTGTTCCTCCATTACGTTTCTTCCATTTCCATTGGCTTTCACCCATGTTTCTTGATGTTCCAAAGTGTCCTAAAGAAATGGTTAGAACATAGGGTTTGACATGGTGTATTTTTGGTGTAATATTGTGATTTTAGGTTTCTCTTCACTTCCTTGGGGTGTAGTGGTGGTGTTCTTGATGTTTCGCACCAAGATTTGAGGGATTCAACACTTCCGGTAGGTGGGTCCATGTGTAAACAATTATTGATGAGTTATATTTCTTTATTTTCTCATTATTCATATTACTCATATGTTTTGTGTTGTGCAAAAACTATTCATGTTTGATTTGGCTAATAGTATAATTTTATAGTTTCATTTTATCATGAAATTGGTGTTTTTCATGTGTAACACTTGGGGTATTATTTGGGTGTATTTTATAACAAATGAAATTGGTTTAATAAATTTTTTTTTGGCTGAAACTAATGAAATGGGAGGGTCTTTGTGTGAATTTGGGTTTTAAAGTGGGTCTTTTAATGGGTTTAAGGTTCAAAACCATGTTGTACTTCTTGAATGTGATTTTGAAAATGTTTGTTTTTCATGCAGATATTTTGTGGTATTTTTTGAGGTATTTGTATAACACTTGGGGGTTGTTTAATAAACTTTTTTGGGGCTTCCAATTCTATTTTGAATTGTTAATAGTGTGATTTTGCCCTTGAAAGATGGTTTTGAAATGGGTTTTATGTGAAATGATTGGGTACACTCCTTGGAATTGTTTTATGAATGTTTTGAATGGTTTAATGATTTATTTAAGAGGTGAAACCATATTGGAAAACTGTTTTGTATTGTGTATACTTTGAAATGTTCCATTTTAATTGTTAATGTGATAGTCATGTGATGTGTATACTCTTGTAAATGTTTTATAAAAATGTTTAAAGGATTTACTGAAATGTAAAAGAGGTGTGAACATGATGTGTGTTGTTTGAGTGAGTGTGATGTGAAAAATGGATTTTTTTTATGAAAAAGGGTTTTTTAAAACATGTGAGTGGGATGTTATGTGATGTTTAGAATATTTTTAATGATTTTATAAAATTGTTAAATGATGTGTTGGATTTTAAAAGTCATGCAAAATGTGTTGTGGGCTATTTTGGTGTGAGTTTGATTTCAAAATGCATTTGAACAAAAAGTGTATTTTGTGACTTGTGTAATGTACATGGAGTTTGTTGGTTAATGTGTGATGTGGAAGTGATATTTTCATGGGAAAACTATATTTCTTGACTTGTTGAACTTGTTTGGGTACAAGAGGGAAACTCGAGTATCTAGGTGGGTGGACATGTACTAGTTTGCTTGTGAATCTGTGGGGTTTGGCCTCAGTTTCATGTATCAAGATTAATGCTTACAACACTAACTAATCTATTTTGAGGATTATTGCGGACCACTATTTTATGGGTATTCTCCCTACTAGTGGCTCAGGTGCACGAGAACCGATATTGGGATGGTTACTCTAACCGAGATATGACGTATCTCAGACCGACAATGAGCTAGTGCCTAGGGGTTATTTCCTATTGATTGTGCTCATTGGATTGTTTTTTATTACCATTGGAATATAGTATTGTTGTCTGGATATTTAAGTATTTTTGGAATTTATTTTAAAATTGAGGATTCTTTAAATTATCCCACTTAAAAACTGTTTTAATTTTTAAGTTGCGTCCTTTAGAAATTGTAACTAGCACCGCCTGTTTATGAAAACTTGCAAGATTTTATTCTTTGAATGTTTATGACATAGAATATCTTATTGGTGGTATCCTACTGGGAATTTTCTCACACCCTACTTACACCCTTGGGTGTATTTTTACTTGGTTATTTTTGTTGTCATAGGTTTGGGTAAAACTTTTGTGCCAACAGTTCGAGTTTTTTACTTGTCGTTCGTGATGCGGTGTTGTGGGGTTGACTTGAGGGCGGTGCCTCTTTCCATGTGGAGGTTCTTGGGTAGTCCTTATTTGGTTTTGTACCTTTGTAATGGTCTTTAAACATTGTTTTATCTTAGGTAATTCTGTTCTAAAATTTAGTAAAAGACTGTTTTAGTTGAAAAATCCATATTTGTTTTATTGAGTTTGTTTGTTGTTTAATGTTTAAAAAATTAGGTAAATCATTCCCAAATATCATTTTATGATACCTGGGAACTTGTTCCAGCCTGTGGGGATCGGGAACTCCCTTCGGTCTTCTCACGTGCCTGGTCGAGTGCCGGTTTTGATGGCGACCCGATTCGGTTCGTGAGAGCAGTTTTCTAGGAAAAGAAGAATAAATCCAAAATTAGTTTCCAAATTAGAAATTTTAGGTAACCATTAATTTTATAATGTTGATTTTACCCTAGTTATGACATAATATTTTTCGACATCAGACAACTGGTTAAAGTAAAACCACACGTGAAATTAATAAAATAAATAAATTAGAATAATTTATTTTATTTATTTTATGCAGATAATTAAATTTTACTATTAAAATATGATTTTGCAACCAATTCACATGTTTAGCCTCATAAAACTAATAATTGAGTATAAATAATGGAGGATCATCGGTAGATATTGAGATCATGGATCGACAGATCAATCTTTGGAAATCTATGTACCAATTGAAATCAATAATTTCATCAATGATAATGATGTAGATTTGTTATCTGTTAATGATAGATCCAAATTTAGGTTGGATGTTATCTTGTGGAATTATTCCCATTTTTTATCCCATGATGAACATGAATCAATCAACTAAGTAATTGATTCACAGATTAGTCATTTTGCTGGTATGCACTATTTCGGGATTTGAAAATAATATCTATTTTATTTTTCATTGATTTTTATAATTCTTTATTCATATTTCCTATGATAATGGATAGAGGCTAAAATGAACAAAGGATGAGGTTTTTTCCACATGTTTATTTTTTAGGGGTTTCTCTCCCTATTCTATTTGCATTCATTTTTGGAATTTTATTTTCCCTATGATTTGACTAATGCCCGATGAATGATTGTTTCACATTCGGTCTTTGACATAAAAAATTTCTACCATAGGTTTGGGATGGAGATTTGATGACACTATTATAGTATAGGACTATGGAATCTGATCCACAGATGTATTAGGAGGTGTTATTCTTAGTTTCATCAGGTCAAACCGATGAGGTGTGGAGGTAGCGGTTCCAGGGCACTAGATATGGATAAATTAAAAATATCAGTGAAGAGAAGGTTTATTCATATTCACATCCACAATGTGTGGTGTGATTATCAAAGGAATCAGTGGCTATGGATGCCCAATTGAAGACACATGAAGTTCTTATGTGGGTTCTATGAAAAAAATGACAATATGACTTTTAGTCATATGAAACATTTCTATGTAGTCCCTTCTGTGCGCCTCTAGGGTTTCAACACAGAGATAATGATGACATGTCGTGTGTCATGTGTCACATGTTGTGTGACACTTAGCTGGATAGCTTGGCATGTATCGGGGGTAAACACTTCGTAGGCTATGTAGTGTTACATGACACATGTACCAAGTCACACGTCAAGTAACACACAGTTGATGGATCAAAGTGTACAAGGAGTACGCACCTAGGTGACCATGTGGACCCATACACAATGTACATGGAATTTAAACATGGAAGATGGAGTGAAAAGGTAGAGTCATTTACTCTAACATGACCAAGTACAAAGACATAGTTTGGTTTACACAAGCATGGGAAAAACAACAATCCAAGTGGGGGGGGGGGGATTTACTATGTATTTTGGAAAGGTGAATGTTGAGTGAGTGAGTGATACATTAAATTCCAAGATTAGAGAGACTCACCATGAACCCTTAGGGACATGTCATGTAATCATTGGATGATTGGTTGGATTCCTATTTCTCCTTATAAAAGCTTCATTGAGAGATTGTCTGAGCTTCCCGAGACCAGTATTAGTTGAGTGTGGTGCCATGGTCCATTCCTATGAGGGTTCATTACAGTATCCCATTCTATTCCTAGAGGGTGACCCCTCTATATCTTTCTAATGATTTATGTAGTGAGGTTGAGTTCCCATATTCCGGAGTAAGTTGTCTTAGACCTCTTCAACTAATGACTCTGTGTCTTGGAGAATGTATCACTATGAGAGGCCCATAACAATCCCCAATTACTTTGTGTTACCATATATAGGTATATGTGGTATTATTGTGAACTAAATTTACATGAGTGTTGATCGCCTATATAGGAGGATGTTTTCAGTAAGGTTTGGTGTCCCCCCTATGATCCTTGGGCCTTGGATCCTATCTTCGTATTAAGATCTAATCTTTCCAATGAGGTGCAGTCTAATGAAGTGTATATATTTAAAGAACCCCCTCAGTTTAATGAGTGTTTTCTGTAGTAGTAAGACTCATGAATTGTGTTCTACTAGAGGAGTGTGACCTCTTGGATGAGTGTTGGCAGTGGTTGTATAGCTTGTGGAGTGTGTCCTCCCATATTAGTGTTATGTGGAATTTTAAAGGAGGAATCATAGGCTAGAGATGTGGTTGTGAGCTTACCTTGGGTCTTTGTGTCTACTATGAGTATTTCTGGATGTTTTATTTCATGTCTCACATTATGATTTACATATATTGTGATGATATGTCTACTCTTGATGCTTTTTTGGTGATTTTGGGGTGTCCTAGTGGGTATTTTTATACTCCCACATTCATGGGATTTGTATGAACATGCCATGAATTATGCAGATGACATACCATTTTACAGATTCCATAGTGGACGAGGAGTAGGTGGATCTAGTTTAGGCTAGATAGACCAAAGTGTATATCAGTGTTGCATTTGACAATAATATCATCCCGATGAGAAGGTGGGACTTTACTGTCCCACTTTTGGTGGGCTTGTATTTCAACCTGTTTTATGATTTCCATTACTTTATTTCATACTCTGATTGTGGTATTATATATGTATAAATTAATTGTTATCATTTTTTTAAATTTCAACATTTGATGGGCTTGGAGATGTGTTCTTGAGTACAAGTACTTTAGGTTAATGCGTCCCATGTGTGTGATATTCCTTCTTTTTTCTATTCTTCATCCCCAGGTCTATTGGAGGAGAGATTGAGGTAGTTGCATCTCGAGCCCCATTGGGTCAGGTCATGATATATTTTTTCTAATGTGCTATGACACATCATGTGATTAGGATTGTAGTGTGGAAATTATTTTGTCTAACTACGAGTTTTATTTGGGAACTAGGGAAGTAGGGTTAAAGTGTTTAGAGATTATATATCAAGACTAGGTATTCAGTGTTTGTGTAGTGGCTAGTGTATCTAATCAATAGGCACTTGATAAACTTCTTGTTGTCTCGGTATATGTAGAAATTGGTTGCATGGAAAAAGTTTTTACATGCATCACATATGAATGGGTTATGGTTTCCATGTCCTTCTTGAGCCATCTCCCTTGATATAGTAATTGGCCATGGTACATCTTGATAATCCTTTAGATGCCTTTATGATGGAAGATACCTAGTATTATGAAACAGAGTCATGATAACGACCAGATGAGTGGTGAGGTTTCAGTTCAAGGACCTAATCATGAGGTGTTTTTTGCTAAGTGGGCACTAGGAAGTGATACACAGTTGTTGAGAAACACATGGATCCTTCTGTTGATCCAGAATAAGATTTTCCATGTTTTGATCAATAGATTTCTCCAGTAGGACATGATTATGGTACACACATGCTTGGAATATTATGTAAGTTATAGTGATGTGTATCATTGAGGTTCAATGATGATACATTCCAATATGTGGTAGAGGTTTGACTTGAGGTAGTGGTCCAGGTTTTTAGCATGGGTAGATCTTGTCCAATAGGATGGTTGCGCTTGAGACCTGTTTTCTCCATGGATAAGTAGTTGGATCTGATGATACTGAAAGATGACACACCAATGCTGAGTGTGAATCATGAGTTCTAGAGTTAGAGATTACCCATGATTAAATGGTTGGATGGGCTCCATTTTTGGGTGGTGGATTACTTGAATGAGCCCATGGTGTGAATGTACTGCATGGATGAGAACCCACCCTAATGGAAGTCTAGGTGGCAAGACTTTTCCAATGGGACATGGCTTATTAGTAGAGCCATGTGTTGTTTATGAGTTTCTTTATCTTGTTTGGTTGAGGTTTTTTGGGGCACTAATGTGTTTGAGAAATCCTTAGTTGTGGTAAACCTGTGGGATAGGTAAATAAAGAGTTCCAAGTGGTGGGAGCTCACAGAGACTTTGAGTGAATTTCATAGAATAATGTGTGTCTTTCCTACCCCAATTTCAGTTTTCACATGTAGTTATAATCCACATTTTCATATGTTTGTCCCTTATTAAATACCTAGTGATACCAGTTTACCCTTTTTTGTTTGATCCTTATATTGGATGTTCCTAAAGAGAGGATCAATAATTATATGATTCTATATATAGTGTAACCTAACTCTAGGAGGATATAGATATACTCATGTGGAATCTATTTATAGTGGCATTGATAGCCTATAGTGTTTTCCTGAGCATAGATTTCTTGCTTTCAATCTATTCTTAGATTTTGATACAAGTGAGAGTAGAAGTTCTTCTGATTTGTTGGGAATGAGTTTCCCCCTTTGAAAAGGAGTTATCCAATGAAGATAAGGGTGAGATCAAGTGAAATATGTTATGACTATATTCATATCAATTGGATAGTGATACATTTGGATCAGTGGATGTTATTAGATTTCAATTCCTGTGATGGTAGAGGTGTACGAGGGAATCCTTATTGAGGATGTGTCGGGTTTACCTCACCATTAAGAGTTGGATTTCTTCTTGGAATTTCACTAGTGATGACTTGATATATCTTCTAGAATATCAGAAGACCTTGTGTAGCTATGATAGAAGAAGGTGCAGTGGGTGGAGTCTTCAGAGTATGGAATTCGTAAGACCTAATATTTTTTCTTGGGAAACCCTATGTTATTTTCTTGAGATGAGGATGATTTTTCGAGGTTTGGTGTGGATTGGTGTCACTTGGACTAGGTGTCATGAGGGAAATCATCCAATATTGGGAATAAATGAACTCTTCTCCTGATGTATTTAGGTAAAGTAGATCTCAGAGTTTGACCTTATAATGGGTTATCACTAGATCCAGGTTCGAGAGGTGGATATACTGATCATGGAATCCTAGAGCTACAATGGTTTCTTTGAGTACTTTGTGATACCATTTTCAATGTTGAACACCAAAAACAATTTATATAATATTATGATCAAGATACTTAATGTTTATTTGATTGATTTATGGTATTCATTGGAAATGGTACCCTAATGTCCTGGGAGTCAAATTTGGAGCATGTGAGACACATGAGGATGCTGATATTCATGCTCGGAGAGTGATAATTATATGGAAGATCTCATCAAATAAATTATCAAGAAAATTTTTCTCAAACATGGGAGTGACAATGTAACCTATATAAGTGGATGTGATGTGAGATTAAGAGCCACACAAGGAATGGATGTAGAAGTATATGTTTAAAGTAATGTTTTTCATTCACTTTTTTAGTGAGAGGTGATGGAACAATCAACCTATTTTCACTTAACCCATTGTGGGTGAGGATGGTGTATTATACCTCCAATCAATAACTGTTACCCTTCTCATCTTTTAAGATATAGTGAGGTTTGAATCATAAATATTTATTGTGAGATGTTTCATGACTATATTCCCACTGGATACATTCCTTAAAGGAAGGAATCACATTATCCTTTTCCATGTATAGATAGTGATTCCAATCATGATGTGAGTAGAGGCTTAGAGGAGGTTTTTTCTCCTTAACAATACATATTGTAGCACTGAGGGTGTACTAGGATATCTTGAAATCATTTGGAAATCCAAAGGAGTTTCTTCTAGTTTTTGAGTTAAACTCTTGTTGTATCTCTTGTCTATGGTTGATGATCAAAAGATCATGCTGGAGTGTTTTGGAAACCTATGTAACTACGAGGTAGTTTAGTTTAGTTGAATTACATTAATGATCATTTTAGAATATGATGATTACTTCACCAAATGATTAGGGAGAGGATGTAGGAATCTTTTGGGGACTCAGTTGTAGTTGGAAAAAATGTTTTACCTTGTCCAAAAAGCTAGGTAAAGTGGAACATTTAGGTTCTAGTAAACATGATTCAGGCTTGCATGTTGGTTTTGAGCCATAGTTTAGAGGATCATCCACCATTTGTGGTGTTTGTTTATCATGATGATTATCACTCCACCACCATAGTAGAAAGTTTTCAAGGCCATGTATGAGAGAACTTTCAAGATATTGTTTTACTGGTCTAAGGTGACAGGTAATAGTGCTTGGGTCCTAATTATGGTGCTAGTGATGGTTTTAAGGGGTGCATTTCATCTTGGGGAGGATGAGCACTACCCGGTAAACATCCAGAGTCCTCATGGGACTGATGATGGAGGCTTATGGAGTTGGAGAGATATAGATTCTTATCAAGGGAGGTAAGATATCTCTAGGGATATTAGGCCCTTTATTTTACTACTATTGTATCGAGTTAGAAAGGTGGATTACCTCTAAACCTTGTGACAATAGTAGTTTGGGGTTACTTAATATACTCCACATGTCACAAGTGAGAAGATATGTGCAATAATTATTGTACGATATTGACCTAGGTAAGTTTTTCTATGAGAGCGAAGTTTCCTTTTTCAAGGGAAAAGTTATGTTGAGGACTGATATGATAAAGACCCATTGTGGGAAAGTTTTTCCCTTGAGTGTGTGGTTGTTAAAAATGAAGAGAACTATCAGTAGAGTTTTAGGGAGTGGGAGACCCAATTGAGAGATTAGTATCCTCACTATTTAATTAGTTTTCTCTTTTTGAGGATGAAAAGTCTTGAAGGACAGAATAATTTAATGTCTCAGTTTTTTCTATGTAATACTTTGGAATATTTTTTGAAATATTTCCAAAGCTAGATGCTAAGACAACGTGAGATTCTGAGGCCCGGTGTCCCCAGAATTAATTTTTTTAATATATTAAATATATTTAATATAAAGTGCATGTATTTTTCAAAAAAAAAATGGAATAACTCCTAAAAAAGGGATCATATCATAAAACCAAGGGCACCGTTGAGTTCAGAATGTGAATTTTACCCTATTCATTACATAAGATTTATCGGCGTTAGGAATATTATTAATGTGAAGTTGTAGGAGGAATTAATAAAATAAGTTAATTAAATTATTTGTGTTGTTTTTTTGACATAGCGAATTAACTTTTCCTCTTTAAGTATGTTGTTATAACCAATTCATAGGGCCATCCTCTTAACCTTGATAATTGATAAGAAAGCATGAAGCAACACTAGTGAACATCGAGATCATGGAATTGCAGATCGAGCATTAATGATCGGTGTTCCAATGGATATCAAGGATCTCAAAAATGAAAATGATTCATATTAGTTCTTCCTTAGAGATCAATCCAAATTGAGGTAGTATGTTTTCTTGTGGATTTATCCACATTTTTTACACTATAAAAATGTGAATTAATTGACTAACATATTGATTCATGGATTAGTCATTTTTTTAGCATGGGATACTTGTGGGATTTATGGATAATATTAAATAGATTATTTTTTTGATGTTTAAACATATTTTTTCTTATTTCTTATTATAATGGATTGAGTTCAAACTGAAAAAAGGTCGAGGTTCATTCCTCATGTTTTTGGTTTATGGTTTTCTCTCCCTATTATACATGCATTCATTATTGGAATTTTATTTGGACTATGATTTGATGAATACCTGATGAACGATAGTTTCACATTATGTATTTGGAGTAATGGATTTCTACCAAAGGTTTGGGATGAAGATTGAACAACATAGTTGTGGTATATAAATTAAAAAATAGATACACAAATAGATCAGGAGTTATTATTCCCAATTTGGGCATGTGAAACTAATGAGGTGTGACCGTAGTGGTTCCTGAGCAATGGATATGGCTAGATTATATACATCAATGATAAGGAGATTCGTTCAACCTTAGATCCTTAGGGACTGGTTGTATTCTCGATGGAATTGGTGATTGTGGAGGCCTGATCGGAGATGCATGAAATTATTCTGTGGGTTCTATGAGAAAACTGGTGGAATAAAATGTAGTCATATGAACACATACCATGTAGTCCCTTCTATGCAGTGCAAGGGTTTTAGTAGAGATATTAAGATGACATTCTATGTGACACATGTCATACGTTGTGTGACACCTAGCTGACTAGCTCAGCATGTACAAGGGTTACATGCCAAGGAGGCCATTTAGTGTTATACAATCAATATACCAAGTCACATTCCACGCAACCCATAGAGGAAACCTCATCATGTATAGGGAGTACATGCCTAGGACTCCATGTGGGCCCACATGTTGTGTATTTTAAAAGTACATAGGTAGACAAGAGTACAAAAACGGAGCCATGTGCTCAGACACTACTAAGTACATGAACATGGGAACAAGAAGAACACCATTCTAAGTGTTAGGGGGACTTCTACATATCATGTAAATCAAGGGATATGCCTTGTTTTTTTGGGAAAGTTCACATTGTGTGTGTAACACCCCCAAACCTATAATCATATTTTTCTTTTATAAATATTTTATTAATTTATTAAATTTTAATCAAAACAAACAGTGATTTTTTAATTAAGTTAAATACTTAAAATTATATAGTATACCTTTAAATTATCTAATGATTTTCTAAAATTTATATTTTTAAATCATAAATAATTACTTTGGATTACATGCAATGAAAAAAATATGTTTTAGAATAATCATATGAAAACTAAAATTATTATTCTAAGTATTGATCAATAAATAAACTTACAAAAAAATATTTATGGAATAATAATTCTAAATAATTTGTTTTAATGTGAATAAATAAATTATATCAATTATAATTTAACACTTTATATAAAAAATTGATTTATAATTTCAAATTCTTAAATTCAGACAAATTAATTTTAGAAAAACTATATTTTAAATTATATAATTATGATTAAGTTTATTTTTTAAAGGTAATATATATATAGATATACAAAATAGTAAAAACGTGTGTTTTATTAAAATCTGTTTTATAAAATTTATTAACATATTCATTAATAGAATTATGATAAATATATATTATAATAAATTTATTTTTCTAAAATATAAATGAATAATTATTATTAATTTCTTTATAAATTTATAAATAAATATTACTATAAATTTTTATAAGTATGAATATTTTATGAAAACCAATTAAGGATATTATTAAAAAAATGAAAATTAAATGAGTTGAGGGGGGCATCATTCATTTTGGAAAATCATTGGGTGCATCATCTAGTTTGGGACCTGATGGATTCGATGGAGTCAGGTTCAGCAGAGGGTTTCATCATTAGGAGGAAATCAAAGCTGATTGTGGGTGATGAATTCCACAGGATGAGTTGAGGGTTTGAGTCATTCAGAACAAGAGAGGCTTTGACTGATGAATGATATGATCCAATGTAGATCTAGTGTTCGAGTGTGGTAGGGTGTTTAAGCATAGTTGATTAAGATTTCTGTTGTCGATGGAGATCTGTGCGAGTTAGGGTTATTTTCCAGTAAAGATTCATATGGATGACGTTTCTATTTCTATTTTTCTTCAACCAAAGCAGGTAAGTGTGTATTTTATAATTTATGTGTCTGAATATTATCCTTTGATAACTATACTTATTTTAATTTTCATCTACTTTCACTATTGTTCTTGACTTTGAATAAGAAACAAAACTTAATCACCTAAACTATTAGAAATTAAATTCCCATTCAATTTTTTTAAATGTATTATTATATAATATGGTTAAAGAAAACACATGAACTTATTTTATTTTATTTTATCCAATTGGATTTAATTTAACATTAAGTATCATTACCATTGATAATATAACCAATGAACAATGATCAAACGATTAGTATAAATATTGTGTTTTAACAAATCCAATTGACACATAAAAAGGAAGTAATGCAATCAACCAATAAGATAGTACCCTATGGATCCCATTTATTAGAGCTTTTGAGGGAGATAGTATTTTTGAATTTTCCATAGACCAATACCAAGATGAGATCTAATAACTTAACCATGAGGGAAATCATTTACAAGAGATGTTCAAGCTCATCGAGATCACGGTCCAAACCGTGTCCGCGAAACGGCCCCATGAAAGCCCCTCCTTCACACACCATACTCTTAGGGTGTATGATAGTGTATTAAAGGGATATGTATCAAGGCCCTAAAAATATGAGTATATACATTATTTTTATAGGGTAATGAAGTTATTTTCATCCTTTTATTATTACTTTGTAAATGATTTTTATTTTGATACAATAATTAAAAAAAATAAATTTTTGGTTAATATTCAAATTAAATAATTGAATTTATGAATTAATTAATTTTTAAAATAAATAATATATTAATTAAATAATTTTCATCAAAATTATCATATAATTTTTATGATATCAAATATAATTTTTATTAGGGTTCAAAAAACTATTATTCTCAAAAAGCCATCATTCTCAATGAATATAAGTTTTTATATTAAAAGTGAAAATATAAATATTTAAAAATTATTTAGATAAAAAATTATTATTTTTGGATTCCAAATGTTAAAATTAACCAATGTGGAATTTTTCATAATTTTATGAGACAATCAAATTTTTGGGTTGAAATTAAATACTGTATAAATATACTTTGTGTTTTATGACATCATAATGACCAAAATGTGATATAATAAGTAATATAAATGGTATTGAAGACCAAATATATGTTTTCCCTTTAATATAACATTGTTTTAAATTTATTTTTTTTATTTTTTATTTCCATTATGAATCCCCCAAGACTTATAATATATTATAATATTTTAGAATCATTTCATTAAGAATGTGATTCACCTCCACATCAACAATAGTAATATTTTAATAATTTTGGTAATTAACCTTATAAAATAATGTAAACCACTCCCTTTTTTAGAAAATATGTGAAAAAACAAGGGCTTGTTTGTGCATTTGGATATTTTATTATGTAGAGACCAAAACCTAAATAATAAAGAAGTCCCCTCCATTCATATATAAACCCACTCAAGATCCCATTTATCTCCACAAAAAATTCATTGAGTACTCCCAAACTCTTCCATAAAATTCCTATATCCCTCCCAAGGTGTCTCCAAGATCTCAAGAAGTCCTTATGAAGCCTTTGGAGTCGCACATTCAAGTTTGGGAACCTCATCCTTCACTCTCCTCTTTTATCAAGCACTCCTTTTATGTTATGTGTTTTAATTTATATTTTATTATGTTGATATATGTTATAACATATCCAAAATTCTTTAAATTTAGTTTATAAATGAATATGTCCCCTTTAACTCTCATTTATCCTTCTTATGAACCTTTATGTACACTAGTTACTATGTTGAAATTCCGTAAGGAATCATCACCTTTTCTTTTTTTTTTCAATATTATTTTTGAACTTATGCATTCTATTTCCATTTCTGAATTTTTTGAAATGTCTTTCCATGTCCCTATTACTTCCCATTTTATGTAAAAATTATTAAATAAACATTTCAATCTTCTACCATTTTTAATAATTTTTACGTAACACCGTTATGCTGCTGAAATTTCACTGTGAATTTCCATGCCAGAATAATTGTGTAGTGAATAACATACCCATTTTTTTGTCAAGGGTATTAAACTTTATGAACATATAATTATTTATTGGGGACCTTGATTTATGTATTCCACATTCCATTATCATGGAATGAATTATTTTGATGAATAAATCCATGTTGTATGATCTATGTGGCCCACATAAACATGAGAAGTGATTATGATGGGTGTCCCAAATAGTGCTCTAATGCATTGGGTAATATTTTGTATCATGATATGTATTATTGGGAGAGAGGTTTACCTAATTCCTCTATGGTAATTTTTCACCATGGAGTCTTATTTGGTTTATCCTTAACCTAATTTTATGATTCTGTGTTTAAGTTGTTGCCACATTTCCCATGTTTTGATTATCGTGCTATATCAGGCCATATTATTCATGTTCCTTTTATAATCTATTGTTATTGATTTTGTATAACATATATTATATTCTTCATGTTATGAATTTTTTATTCCCTTACTAGGCTTTATATCACACCCCTCTCTTATATATTTCCCCAAGTTATCCCATGCAGTTTTAAGTATAAAGGAATATTTGACCATGTTAAAGAAGATTTTAATAAAGATTTCGCACTCACTGTTTTATGTTGTTATATAATGTTTCTAATTCTCAAATACACTAAACATCTTGATCACCTAGATTTTAGTAAATTTATTATAATGTAATAAATCAAATATTAATGTGAAATAAAGAGAAGGGTTGTTATACACAAACTCTTTTTATGTATAAAATAACACATATTTTATTAGGGGGAATATTTAACAAATAAATTATTGTTTATATAAAAATATGATATTATATGTGTTTTAGAAGTAATCATGTATATATTCTGATGAACTATATACAATGTATATTAAATAAATTGTCTCACATTATTCATAATAACTCTTTATTAAAAAAAATCATTATCATATAAGAGAATGAAATGGAAATACACAACTTTTATTAAGATCCATCCGATCTTTAATTATTTATTTTCATTCAAATCCATGATTCTATAACCATTTACGTCATTATTATAATACAAACTACAAGATTCATCAATTTTATCACTAATTCTGAATTTTTTTTATACTTAAAACATTTGCAAAGTATATATTTGGTATCACATACCTTTCAAAATCAAAGAATTAATTTTTATAGCATCGATACTTGACATATAAATTCCATCATTGGGAATCATTACTATTCCTTATTGATAACACTTTACTTTCCAATGACCTTGACTAGTTACTAAAATAAAAATTATTGGACTCTATAACTAACTTTATTCTTTCGATTTGAACTTTTACCCACTAATAATGTTAAAAAGCACCAGAACCTAGACATAACATTCCCCATGGACATCACATTCCCTAATTATAATTCATCAAAATTTTGATAATATCAAGAAAATATTTCTTGAATTCATTCAAATTTTCAAAAATACTTCAATGAATTAAAAATGAATAAATTTTATTGATGTGATAATCCATAAATATATCTTTAGTGAATCAAATTATACTTATCTCAAGATCTAGATTCACCTATTTAAAAATATAAACACTTAATTTATATGGATTTTGGATATTTAAATGAAAACCCATCTACACAATCCATTACATGGATAAACATAACTCTATTACTATGGTAATATAATCCTATTAGGGTCACTTGACTAAGTGTATCCTAAATAAAATTCCAAGAATATTCACCTAATAATTTAACCTAGTTAGATGATCAAGGCCATGAAATGAACCATTTTGAAAGAATATAACACTTAGTATTTTTAACGGATATTTAATCACAACATATTATCTCATTTTTTCCCTAAACATGTATTCATGATTCTAAAGATTTATTTTATAATCCAAATCTTTCCAATAAATGAATTTGTTCAAACTAGATTGATGTGTAACCCTATGAACAAATCATAACTTCTATTACTAATATAAATTAATAGCTAATTTCATTCATAAATATCCAAATTAATCCCATGTATAGGGTTCATGAAACCCTTTTATTTATAGGATTAAAACTATGTATATTTATAAATCCTCATGAGAGTAAATCTAGAGCGGTAGACCGTCAACCCCCACATTTCTAGACATGGAATAAGGCTGCTTGATAATGATTAGTCAAACCCAAAGTCCCTCTATCCAGATATACATCACTCAATAGAGTTCTTAAGCCCATCACAATTCTAACACCTAATATTTATGAACCATAACCAGCCTTTAAATTAAAGCTGATAACTAAATACAATCCAAATTCATGTTATAAGAAAACAAAATCAATTATCATAGCTATAATTTAATTACTTAAATGCATGTATGGAAATTTCTAGAAGTTGTTTAACTCTTTAAACTAAAGCATACAACAATTCAGTATAAAAAATTTATATATATGATTAAAGTAGAAAATAATTAAATAAATAAACAATTATAATATTTAAACATAAGATAAATAGTTTTTGAAAAATTTATAAATAATTCTATTATAAACACTTTATAATTTAGTAATATATTATAGAAAATCCAAAACCAATGGATATAAATACTTTATATTTACTCATAATATATAATCCTTTATATTATTCAGTTTTATGGTGTTTTAATTAATATCTGATATTAAATGATGTATGATCATTTTATATTTCAATCTTATTCTGTAAACATAATTAAAATATCACATATTTAATGTTATTAAAACTTCAACATAGAAATTATCAAAAAAACCTTTTGGTATGTTTTAAATAATTTCTCAAATAATTCCTTTAATTATAATAATTAAAATTAATTAATAATGTAAAATTACCAATTTAATTAAAAAATCATTCAGATTTTATACATATTTTTTAAATTTAAACACTTTATAAATTATCCTTATGATCTCCATATGAAAAATTTATATCTATATTATAAGACATTCTATAGAACTAAAAAATGGTGTTTAATGTTAACATTTTATATTATGGAATATTTATTTGATAAATGTTTCAAAAACATTTAGTTATTTAATTATTAATAATTTATAATTAATTAATTAGTTTATAAACACCATTATAAATTAAATAGATATCCTAAAATAAAATATTATATAATACATAAAAAACATATAAATTATTTAAATCAATACATAATTGAAAAAAAATAAAATTTTTCTTTAATATATCGTATTAAATTATATAACCATATTGAAATAAGAAATAGAGTGGTTGTGGTGCCTATAACTCCTTATAGTTCTATTAGTAGTACCTTACAATGGATAATCCAATCATACGATAAGCTAGGGTGCCTATGTAAGAGAAAATCATGACATTCGATAATTAGAACATACATTATAGGGACTATGTAAGATAAAACTTGTGATGTGAGACGTATATAAGAACTAAGCCTATAGTTTTTGACATGGTGGGTATCAAAACCTATGACATAGATTCTGTTCATGAATAATTAGGTAATGTAATTGACTATATAGTAATAACTCCACACCCAGGTAGTCATGGTTTATGATAAGTTTCTATATAAGATTTACCATGTGCATGGAAATATGGATATCATAATTTAAAATAATTCATGATATCTCATATTCCATAATAGGATCTATTTTTAGGGTTTCTTTTAACACTATCACTTCATATGATATCCCATATTGTACATTATGATACAAGAAAAACCCAAAGGAAAATTCCAGATTGTATCTTATGATATCACAAACTATACATTACAGTCACACAACAACTTATAATATCACATATCATAATCCCACTGATAAAACATAATATCAAACCTATTTTATGATTTACAATACAAAAACCAAGTGACATAATATATTATTTATTTTAAATATGATTTTGGGAATCAAATAACATAGTAATTCTCAAATTCCATTGAAATGGTTCCAAGGATTAAAAAACAATTGTTCAATATAGGGGAAGTAATTAGAAACCTATAAACCCAAGATCTACCCTGATTGAAACCAAAGAAATGTACAAATAAAATAGAGAAAATTCAAATTTACCGTACAATGTAGAGCCTCTACTTCATATTTATTTTTTGTTGTTAATTAATAACACTAAGATGAAACCACTAGACTCCCTCCTCCATAGTGTATCCATAGGTTAAACATGATCACCCATCACCTAGGAATGAAGCTCCTCTATCTCACTGCATATTCATGCCTATATAAGGAAAGATAAGAGGAAGAGATATTCAATTAATCTTGATATTCATCTTAACTGGGAAAATATTTGGTAATCACCATCTCATAATGATTTCCATTTTATATATCCATTGAGGAAACTCCTTGAGTGACCATGAATTAACTCATACATTATATAATGTACGAGTCATGCATGTGGTAAAAAAATATTTATTACCCCATGACTGAACAAATATTTATCATATAAATTCATTATGATCCCAATTTCATAATACTATTAATGATTTCATTAGGTGAATGATTCTCGAGTGATAACAATTATCATTTGGTTATACAATACTATGATTCATCCAAAAAAAAATATAATATTACCAAATCATATATTATGATTTTATTAAGGAAGTGTAATGTTATCTTATAACATTCCATGTGATATTAATATATTTTCACATAATATATAATCATAGTGCATCACATGAATAATTGATTTGGGACACATCTTCTTCATGGATGTATCCTCACAAGGATTGTTGTAGGATTATGTTAGAGCATCAATGTACGCTTACGTTCTAATATAGGATTCCATTGACCTTGAAAAATACTTGTGGTTCTCTTTAGTTCTACATTGGTTTGTGTAAACCTTCTTAAGTTAATATCCAAGACTATTTTGTCTTTTGGAAATAACCTAATGTTCCAAAAACATAATACACTAGACCCTAACATATCCTTAACCAAAAATTCTTACTCTTACACAAATTTCCCCTCCCTTTTTTTATTTTTACAAATCATGTTTTCTTATTTTTATTTAATCTTAAGTAGCATACTCCATGAACCAAAAAACTTCCAAAAGATATTTATTTACCTTAAAAATATAAAAAGTGACATTTTTTCTTGAATGAATGAAAATACATGAATCAATATCCTAAATTAATATCGTATTCACAAAACTTTAGAAGAAAATTCTATAAAAAATGAAAAATAGTTGTTTTACGATAAAAAATTCCTATAAAATAATATAAAATACCTTATGTTTTATCTGTATTGGAAAATAAGATGTTTTTCCAAAGGTAGTTTTATACACCAATAAATTAACTTTCAGATTATAAGTCAAATATTTACAATATTTACTCACTATCTTTTCCAAAATTCCCTTTAACGACTTGTTTGTACTATTAGATTTTCCACATGTTTGTGGATGATATATTGATATAATTTTTTTATTTCATCCATACTTCTCTATTATCACCCTAAATTGATAATTCTAAAAATTTACTCCATTATCACAAATGATGGATCAAGAAAATATATATCTATGAAAGATATATTTTCTCACAAATTTAACCATATATGAAGCTCAATTGTCTAATAGAGAAATGAATTCATCCAATTTTGAAACATAATTAGATTAAACCTAGATATATTCATTGTTATGATATTTTGGGAATGGTCCAATAAATTCTAGAACATAGAAATTAAAAATTTAAACAACTAGTATTCCTGATTGGTGTATTTATTACCTTTATCCTATATTATATATCATTTTAAAACTATTACTATTCTTTAAAAATGTCACTGGATCTCTTAATATAGTGGGAAAGTAGAATATACACAATAGAAACATATCAGTCATCTTAAAATTTCTACAGTGTCCAACATTGGTAAGTGTGTTTTAGTGGCTTAGAATTTATAGAGCATCCTCATTTGGAACACAATTATAAGAATTCAAACAACTCCTTACTCGTAAAAAATGGGTCTTCCTATTGGTAGTACTTTACAACTACCTCAATCCATTTATTTTCATTATATCGCATCCCCAACAGATTCTTATCAGTTTTAATATGATTTGAAAATTATGAGTACGATTACAGTCCATTAGCTGTGATTAAAAATAGGTTCTCAACTAGAAACTCTTCTATGATAGGATGATTAGTGTATTCCCTTAATTCTTCATGTTTGGATAGGTGATTGATGACCTGATTCATAGATCCCCTCTTTAATTAATTTTAAGATTAAATTCTTATCACATAAACAACATCTAATTAAGATTTTTAAACATCCTAATTTTAATGAAAATAATCCCAAGTTTAATAATCAATAAAAATAGTTACCTTCTTCTAATGAGAAATGGTCAGAATTTCTCCAAAACATAGAAAACTGCAGCATAAACTTCTCTATTATAGAATAAGTACATTTTGATCCATTAAATAAATTTCATATCAAGTAACCACATTTTTTTGGTTGTATTTATTGGTAATGAGAATTTTTGGCAACAATCATTTCAATATTTATGTCATGGAGTGTTGGGTGACGAAGTAAGAATCCACCCATTGAGGAAGGTGAAGATGATACCTATGAATTTATTGAAAAAATATATTAAATATATATTACAATGAATATGAAAAGTATGTTTCATTCACATTATGGTAAAGAAGAGATAATCTACTACCTTAGAATACATATTTTGAAAGATTCATGATAATGTCTATATATATAATGATTGTTGAGTTGGTCCACATGTAAAAAAATTATAAGAGTTGATAGATGGGGAATAATACTATCTACTATAGTCTCTAGTATATTTTGATGATTTAGATGATAAACTAACTAAATCGAATAGTATGTTAGATTTTTTATTATAATTGTTAGTAAAGAATTGGTTGAAGGAAGGTCATGGTTATGATAAAATATTTCTAGAATTTATAGAAACCATCTAAGTAATTATTAATCCACATGGATACTATGTTGAGTGATAAGAACCAATTCAATGAAGGCTGGAGTTAATTAAGTTTGAAGAGATAATATTGCAGTAGTAAATATTATTGAAATAATATAGATTGAGTATTAAAAAGATCTAAAATAATTTGGAAATAGACTGATGAGGTTTGGAAATCTTAGGACAATCCTAAAATTTATTTAAACTTTTTGATGTGATTTTAAGTTATTTGGATCTCCATAAGACAAACTTGGAAGTGAATTTCAATTTATTTGAAGAATTATGTAATTTTATATAAAAATTTGAAGATTTTATAAGTATTCAAGATTTCATAAGAGACATTTTCAAATTGAATAAAAGAAAAAAAATATAGAAAAGGAATGACTCTGAAAGATTCATTATTGGATTTAGTAGAGGAACAAAACATTTTGGAATAATAAATGAAATACTTAGGAAGAGTAAGTTCTAAATTTAGAAATTTTATTGCTGAATTTGAAAGAGTAACTCGGTACTTTTTAAGAGTACCACTAAGAAATTAGGCAAGTTACTCAATAATTTTTAAGAGTACTCTGGTACAATGAAAGGGTGATTTGAGACTTCATAAGCGTCATTAGTTTGTGAGAAATTGACAAAGTATGACAGGCAACGAGCCTGTACCCAAGTGGTACAGGCTCCTTCTTGTCATCCAAATGACCCAGGTTCAAATTCCGGTAGGGATGAATTTTCCAGGGTACTGTAGCAGGGCACTGTAGCGAGGCACTGTAGCAGCAGTGGAGCTGTAGCGGCGACAACACTGTAGCGGCAGAGGAACTGTTGCAGGACACTATAGTGGCGGCGTGTACTGTAGCCGGGACTGTAGCTGCGCAGGGTACTGTAGCAGTACAATTCACAGAGGGTACTTTGAGCCAAAAAAGGGCTTTCAAGCCTTGTATTCAGGCCACTTGGCCTTGGTCCTTTGGGCTATGTATTGGGTCTCCCTCTACCCTCTAAAGAGGTATTTTCTTTAAATAATAAATTGAGGCTTCGACCCCAACCTTTAAAAAAATTGACAAAGTATGACATCATAAGAGTAATTATAATCTTTGTAAGAGTTAGAACCTTTGTGAAATTTTGATTAATGGTCAAAATCAGAAGGGAAAATTGATGAAATCATAAGAGTCAACTCCTTTGAAATTTTTTGATGATTTAAATATTTGAGAATTTTTTGCATTAATATTATGAAAAAAACTAATATAAGATTCCACTAAAGTTACTTTTCAAAGATAAAAATATCAAAATTCTTTGCTAATACATGATTTTAAGCATTTATTTGAATAATATTAAATTAGAAGAAGATATAGATATCACTATAATATTAATATGATATTTTCAATGTAAATATGAAAAATGATATTGGAGATTAAAATAGGGGGAAGATATAGGGAAAAAAAATTTCCAATGCTTGAACTGATAATTATTTATTTAAACAACACAAAATGAATTTTGATTTATCTTTGATTATTTAGATAAAAGATATTTACACTAAGAAGAAGAAGAAGATCAATTTTAGAAGCTATTTAGGAATTTTAGATACACTCATGCTGTGATGAAATGTGACATGTGATAATAATATTAATGTCTTATGATTTTCCTATGGGAATGAAGATTTATTATATTTAGAGTGTTGTATAATTTTTTGTGAATAATTTTTCTCCATATTCTTAGATAAAATAGTTTTTTAATTATTCGATATGATAATTTCGTGACCCCTCCCCAAGAGATACCACAATTAAGGAAGAGAGATAATTATCCTTATGTCCAACCTCCTATAGGCCCTGAGTTGGTGACCGGGACTGAAGGTATATAAAAATTTCACAAATGGTAGGCATTATCATGTATAATAAAATAGGATTTGGAGATTGAATTATCAACTGCAAGAAACTCCATGAAATAATATAAATAAATCCCAAACCATCCCACAATGCATGTATATAAAGTCAACATATACCAATAAAAGTATCCAAAGTAAATAACCAAAAGTAAAACTAAGGAAACAAAATAACAATAGTACAAGGGTCCAAGCTAGTATATCCAGCACAATCCACACAATCCTCTCAAAAAAAGAAAATATATTTATTTATATAGGGTGAGCATATAGATATACTGATTAAGAAAAAAATTTATCATACACATGTGAAAGAAGAATACAAATTCAACCATGAGCAAACAATAGAACCAACCACACCTAAACTTGTCAACTATCTAACCCAAACCTCACTAATTTACACACACCAAATAACAAAAACCCAATCATAATAACATAATGAGAATCATAACGATAAAGGGTACCCCTCACCACTTTTTTCACTAATTTTACACTATCACACCCCAATATCATACGTTATGGAGATCCATCGCTTCCATATAACATATACCATTACCGCACAACATGATTATATCATGCCATGCTCATAGATACCCGGGACACTTCCCTATAACATAGGCACATCAAATCTTACCCGAATACACCTAGGCCATCACATCATAACTATGACTAGAGTAGTAGGGTATCATGAATATTAAGGACATCAACCCCATGTCCTCCTCTAACCATGAAAGTCCCCTAATATAAGATTACCCACAACATGGTCACATCAAATATCACCCATAGACACCTGATCTATCACCTAGTGAACTATCTATCCTCTTACCGTTATAGAATATTCATATCAAAACACCTAGAAGAGATATTATGGAATAATAGTCAGCTATCCATTCATACTAACTACCTAAATGTTGGAAAAAAACACCCTCATATAAATATACATGTTTTTTAACATGGTGACCAACTGGAATGGGGTACATATAGAAATCAAATGGAATATAATATATATATATATAGACACACAAATACATAGCCACACACATTCCTATACTATGGGTTCACAACAAGTAATAACAAATTAATAATGGCACCACTTTCACTACCACCACTAAATGTTGAAAACCATTTAACACAAAATAATCCATATGCCAATTATCACATTAACAACCAATTCCATTATCCAACCCATTTATTTTTCTTATAAACCATTTTCACTTTTAACCACACTTCTTATTTTAGTTCAACATTTTTTAATAATCTCCATCCAATTTACTACATTCAATCCTATCCATTTCAATTTTCACATTATTATTTAATTCAAATAATTCCTACGAAACTAACAGAACACAACCATCCTAATTGATTTATCCACATAACACAACCACCCAAACACATCTCCCATCACTACCCCATAGTACGACCTCAAAAAACCATCATCCCCACATCACAACTATACATTTAAACCCCACAACATAGAGACATATGAACCAAATCAACCCCCACATCACAACTTCACATCACCACCCCATAGAAAGACCCTATACTAAAAAAACCTCACCATCCCATAAAAAAACTACACATCACAATACATCATAGAAAACTTTTACAGATTTATCAAGGAAAATTTTATCAATTCCACATATTTATTTTAGTGGAATTATGACATAAATAATAAATACATAGTCAACCATTTTATTATCCAAATATAAGTGGTTAGCCAATTTCCATTTTGGGGTGGTATCACAACAAAACACAATAATCTATCCATATCACAACAACTATAACTTTAAAAAATAATTCCAAAAATAAAAATTTTAATTGCAACATCATGCTTAGTAATTCCAAATATCAAGATAATAATATCAAAGTTATAAAAATAAGTAGATCAAACCCCTCCCTCCTTAAATTTTTATTTACTAATTAATTTATCTTGATTAGGCCATAAAAAACCATCCCCCATAGATAAAAAAGAGTAATCCTCTCCTGTATATTATAAAAAATGAGAAACAAGGGATTCCCTACCACAAAGAATATTTTCCAACTCACTATACACTGTAGGGAGAATAAAGATCTACCACAAAACATGACCGCATATGGGAAACCCTGAATAAACCTTCACCACATCCACGTATAATCAAAACACATCCCAAATTACAAACCAAACCAAAAATGAACCACTATAGTGGATTCTGGGGGAATAATGGCATAAAAGGACTAAGAAGAAGAGAAAGGATTTCCAATTATTTCTTAACAAAACCAAAAGAACCTATAGAATGAAGCTGAGAGAAGTGGGCTATAATTTATCCCCAAACTACCTAGGGTTAACCACATATGAGAGAGGGAGATATATAGATAGTTGAATAAAAATAAACTGAACAAAAAAGATTTAAAACCTAGAATTCATCTATTTCATGTCATGAATTCCATTCATGATGTAAATTCCACAAAAATCGCTATATTTTTTCTTTTTTAATAAAAATTAATTCTCCTCAACCTTATTTAGTTATGAATCATAAATAGCTTTCATAGTTTAGATTAGTTTCAAGGATTTTCACTATCGCCACACAAAATCCTTGAAATCATCTGGCGATAGAAGTCATAAATCTAGCCGACTACACATGAAATGGACCAAATACTGAAAATGTGAATACGGTTCACATTGTGAACCAACTACTACAACACTCATACAACTCTAAACTCCACAAAACCATCTGTTACTTCTTCCAAATCACCCCAACAATCTCAAACCACTAAAAATAGAAAAGTAACTAGATGGGAAGGAATGAGATATTAAATTAGATACCACTAAAATGATTCTCATACTTAACAATAAAAAAACTCATGGAGTGAAAGGGATATGAAAAGTAACCCCTTGAGTTACCTCACAAGGATCTTGTCACACCATAAGCTGTTCCACCAGCTAAACTACCTAACCAAAACACCCAAAAATAAAACCAAAATCCACTTCACTAAAAAACCACATCACCACCTCTCACAAGGAACACCACCACATCAATTTACCAATTATACAAACATCTAAAAAACTATCCCAAATTCCACATAACCCAAACCAGTGGCCACTACAACCATCATAGAATTATCCCCATACATAAAAATAAAGGAATTTCATATTCCATGTTAAGATATTATCTTATTTGTGAAACACTAACTTACCCACATGATTTTAATAACATAAAGGTATAATTCATCTTCATCAAGATTCTGTTTCTCCCCTCTTCATATGTAGAGAGCATTATCATGTATCACATAACAAGGAAACAACACCTCTCATAAAACATAAAGATCCATTATCATATCATAAAGTAATTATAGATCAAAAAATTAATATATCTCTGGGTACTGATAAACCTATGCATCTCATTCTCCCAAGTACTGTCCTCCAGGAAACCATGCCTCTATAATAGTTAAATAAAGAAATGGTTCTTCCATGTAACACCCTCTCTTGATGATCATATATCTCTAATGGCCACTAAAAAACATCACATCCTCATCAATATCTAGCTCTCCCTATTCAATGACATGGGATTCATCATGAAGATACTAGAAAATCTCTAAATCATTGATAATATCTAACTACGGTGGAAATTCCAACCGATATACCACCTTGCCAACTCACTCGACACCTAAAAGGGACTAAAAAATTTGGGAGAAAGGTTACTGCCCATAACTAACCTCCACTGCCCATGTCGAGGGGAGACTCTCAAGAACATCTGGTCTCTAAGTGAAAACTGTAAGGGCCTCCTCCTATGATAAACATAAGACTTATACCAATTCTATGTTTCTTATATCCTCTCACAAACAAGAAGAGATTTTTCTATCATTCTCTATACCACATCAAGACCAAAAAAATGCTTCCTTCACAACCACTATACAAAACGTGGAGAATGAACCAACCTCCCATAAAAATCCACAAATGGATCCATACTAATGAAATATTAATAGTTGGTTTGATAAGAAAACTAAGCCATAGAAGAGTTTAATGACCATGATCCTATAAAGTCTAAGATGCATTCCTATAATATATCCTCTAATTATTGGATAGTTCACTCTATCTACCCGTCTATCTACAAGTGGGGAGTAATGATGAGGCATAACTGAGTTCCAAAAGAATGTTGTAATCCACTCCAAAATTATGGGGAAATATGCATCCCAATTTAATAAAATGGATCCTATGTCTCTATGAATCCATATTACCTCATCTATGTACCTACTTCCCAAAATATTGATGATACCTTACTCCTTTATAACTATGAAGAGAAATTATTTCATCAATTGATCCATGATTAACTATAAATAATCACAACTTCCTTAATATTAGGATAAAACATGGAGGATATCCATTGATATTTCATCCTATTTAAACTTGAGAGTATCGAAATTCTGAAACAATCTATCAGGGACTTGATGCTCAACCTTTCACTTTTATAAAAAATACATGCCAAAAACTCTGTCACTATCCTTTTTTCCTGAGCCACAAAAACCATATCCATAAGTCGTGGTACATCTTGAATACTCTTGGGTTTATCTACAAAGGTGTTCTATGAAACTTATGAAATAATCCTTCATTCATTATTTATGGAACAAGCAACATCCCATGGAATAACATCTGGTTCTGACCATCCTCTAACATTCCCTCTGGAGTGTCACTATGGGAAACATGATCATGAATAGCCTCTTCCATTGAGTCTCCCCACTGATACTACTCTACTTGATAAATTGGGGATAAGTTCACCATCAATAGAAAAAATAATCCTCCACCATTAACCATCCTTGCATCTAGGTGAATGAATGGAAAATCCTCCAACTCTCTCCAAACATTCCTAAACTCTTGAACCACATCCTTTAATTAATTCATACTCAATGTTTCAGCCAAAAAATTACCATTTCCTAATGTATATGTGATCTCAAAATCACAATCCAGAAGAAATTCCATCCACCACTACTGTATCAAATTTAGTTCATGATAATAAAATATATACCTCAAACTCTTATTATTCATGAAGACTATAAAGAGCTCCCAAAATACGTAATTCCACCATAACTTCAGTGAAAATACGACCACTGATAGATATAGATCATTGTGGGAATATTTAATCTCATGGGGAAATAATTTCCCAGAACCAAAAGAGATCACCTTTTTCTACTGCCTCAACATGCATCCTAATCCTTGAAGGAAAGCATCATAAAACACCTAAAAAATCATATCATACCCTAGAAATTGGAGCATTGAAGAACTAGCCAATTTAACATTCAGGTAACCAAAAATATCTTGAAACTGGCCACTCCCCACAAAATCATGGCCCTTCATGGTTAATGCTATCAATAGGGATGCTACTAGAGATAAATTGGACATAGAACTCTGATAATAGCTTACTATAATAAAGAAACTATGGATCTATATAACACTCTTAGGTTCTACCCAAGAAAACAATTCCTCTAACATTGATGAGACATCTTCCACATCTTATTGAAACACCACCTAGATGAGGAAATAAATCTATAATGTCTAAAAATTAAACTTGGAAATCATTCCATAGAGATGGTGGAATGAAAGAACCTGCTAGACAACTCTGGTATTGTCAGAATGATTTTCCTCTAACTTTGAGTATCTAAATAGGTTGTTAATGAACACAACTTTGAAATGATCAAAAAATTCATGGAATATGGAGTTCATGAGTCCCATGAACACAACTAGTGTGTTCTTGACAATTAATAACATGAATTCAAAATCGAAGTGTCGATATCTGCATCTAATGGTAATCTTAAAGATATCATCCTACAATACCCTCAAATATTGATACCCAAACCATATATTGGTGTTAGAAAAACAACTTGCCCCAATCATCTTGTCTAAAATATTTTCTATCTGTGAAAGAGGGTAACAATTCTTAACTGTTACAAGATTCAACCTCCAGTAGTCTATACACAACCTTATAATACCATCTTCCTTTATGGAAAACAACAATGGATAACCACAATAAGACAAATTATGTCAGATAAAAACCATTTTCCTCAAACCATATATCTTAATACTCAACTCCCAAAACTCCATAGGTACCATCTAATAAGGATTCCTCAAATTCTAAGAAGCACTATGCTTCATGTCTATCACGAACTCAACATCACATTGAAGGGGTAACAATAAAAATTCATCAAAATAACATCCAAAAACTACCTATCATCCCTAGAAACCTACATCATACTAGAATACATTGATTCTATAGACAACTCAGGCATAAAGAAAAAAGGGACCCCACACAACTACTTCCCACCCGACAACCTCATTAACCAATGAAAACTATAAACTGACTATCCATATCTGAGAACCTGAATATCCTCTAAAATTAGTCAATAATTACAAGAATAGAATATAACTAGTCAATGTTGAGGATGATATAATTTGTCTTCATCTGAAGTAAAGAAAAGATCTCCACTAGACTGATATATCCCTATCATCACCCTACACCCATAGTAAACATTAAATAGTTTGGTTTGACCTACAATTTTCATAGTCAACTATAGGGGCATGAGAATCCTCTATAAGTTTAGTCCTAGTGAATAGAATAGACCAGTCATAACAAGGGAGTGAAAATATCCTAAATCAAACATGCCATAAACAAGGTTTGATGTCAAGCTGACCTTACATCGAACAATATATGGCCCCTATAATACTACTGAATCCACTATTAGTAACTGACCACATCTAGATCCCCTAACTCTCTTCCTATGGCCATATCGACGACCATTCTTGAATCAAGTTCCTCGATCTTAAGGAACATCCTAAGTCCAGTCTCTACCTACACCATCTCCCCTTAGTGGAGCATAAGCATGCTACCACTACTATTGAAATGGACTCATGAGAAACTACTACTGAGGATGACACTAAAACTAACCACCTCTACCAAACTGAGATAAAATAACCATTGGATACTGGTTTGGATGATGGATACAAACCTCATAGAAAAATCATAGTATCATGATGTCCCCATGAAGAGCACAAAAAATTCTATCCATTAGAGGATGGAAGGGAATCCATTGAGGTCAACTCCGTACTGGTTAAAACCTAAAAGTTCATGGTGTCTAAGACCTAATTGTGAAAAATATTCTCAACAAGGAACCCTAATAAATCCATCTCATGGTAAACCTCATCATGAGTGTATTAAATTTATCACCTCTACCTTTGTTTGAACCTCTAAATATATAGGAAACATGAATGGAGTAACTACATACAATATAGAAGGAATAAGTACATCCTCAATCCATCTAACATGGTACTCATCATTTAGAAAATGATCTAGGAAAGATATATAAGGTCCGTGATCATTATTCCAATCTCTTGTAATAAAAATATCCCATATCGAAGAGAAATAATCTCATACTTCTTCACTAACTTCACGATCAATGAAAATAACTCTTAAAAAAACTATTTTAGAAAGTATACCCATGAAACATATGCCAACTTTCAATCACCTATACATAGTGTCCACCAATAATACACAACTCCTTATAACTGACTAGTGTCCAAAGGGACCCAATACTCCCCTAGGTCCTAGATGAAACTGAAGGTGATATTAATCTCTTTTAACTAGATATTAATCTATACATTAGAAACAATACAACCATACTTCCCCATATTCTATCACTAAAAACATGTGACGCCTGCTACCACTGGTCATCCTCCTCAACTGGATCAAAAAATATAGTAATAAAAATGATCATCCTACTAAAACTAAACTTCAAAAACCACACATGGATGATGAATTGGAACCATTCATGAAAAGAAAGAAGAAAATACTAATCCTGACATTATGGAATTTTATTTAGATTTGTTTATTTATTTTACTTCATTTTACTTTATTTTATCATCCCAGGATAAACCAATTCAAATAAGAATACAAGTTATCATGATGCATGTATCTACCCTAGGTCTCTACCCTATAAACATGTCCACCTCACTTGGATATCAAATAAGATCATGTTTTATACATTAGAACATGGGGTGACTAAAATATTATTCAATAGCAAGTCTCGCTAGTGTATGTCACATATCAAGGTCAATTGGAACCGTTTTCATACCTACCCCTGAAATCCTCAGAGTGCCAAACTCTAAACATCATTCTACCCCTAAAAATCACCTTTGATACCACTCTTCCATGACCCCCACCCATAGAGATACCATAATAAAGGGAGAGAGATAATGACCCTAGAGTACCACCTTTAGTAGGTATCGGGTTGGAAACTAGCACCGATGGTATATAAAAATATCATGAATGGGAGGAATTATCCTATATAATAAAATTAGATTTTGAGATAAGATAATCCATTTTAAGAAACTACCTAACATAATATAAAATAAATCGAAAACCATCCCACAATTCTTGTATATAATGTGGATATATACTAATAAAATCCTCAAAAGTAAATACCCAAAAATAAAATTAATGTAGTGACACAAGAATAGTTCAATGGTCTAAGCTAGTAATGTACAAATCAATCCATCTAACAGTCATGGAAACTTGAAAAAAAGTTTATATACATTGGGTGATCATATAAGTATAATCCATAGGGAAAAAAAGTCTATAATGCACATTTGAAAGAAGTATACTAATGCACCCAAGGGAAAACAATAGAACCAAAAGCACCTAAACATGTCAATTATCCCACCCAAACATCACTAAGGAATGATAATCAAATAATGTAAGCTAAATATAATAAAATAATATGAAGATTATCGATAAAGGGTACCCTAAACCACTTTCACACCAAATTTCCACTCTCACACCACAACTTAATACATAATAGCTCTCCTATATCTTTCTTATGACATATACCACTACCTCACAGCATGGTCACATTAGTTCACTCCCATAGACACCCATGCCACTGCCCCACAACACAGTCACATCTAAACAAAGTTAATGACACCTAGTCTATCACTTCACAACCCTAAACAGAGTAGTTGGGTATCTTGAACAAGAAAGACATCAACCTTGTTCCATCCTTCAACCATATATAACCCTCAAAATAATCCACCCCATAACATCATCACATCACATATCACTCACAATAACTTCAGATATCACAGAGTGCCCTATTCTACCTCTATATATCACAACAGATGAATATCAACTCATCTAGAAGAGAGAGAGAGAGGGAATGATAAAGTAGCCATCCATCTATCCTCACCACCATGATGTTGGAAAACACCCCCATATAAATATACTAGTGTCGACACATGGTTCAACATGGGTGGGGTGAATATAGGAATGGTAAGGAATATAAAAGGTATATATATATACATATCCACACACAAGACCATCCTATGGGTTCACAACAAGCACTATCTATTTCATAATGTCACCACTTTTGCTGCCACCACTAAATATAGAATTCCACATATAAATCAAAAAAACCATTTTCAAATTAAATACAAATTCCATTGAACAACCCATTTATTTTACTCATAAACTATTTTTACATTTAACCACACTTCCAATTTTAGTTCAACATTTATTGACCATATCTACCCCATTTACCAAACCCAATACCATCCATTTCAATTCTATCATTACCATTTAATTCCTATAATATCTGAGAAACTAACCCAAACCAAGAATCCTCATATTATCCACCACATAACACATCCACAAAAAAACAATTCATATCACCTCTCCACATCATGACCTCACAAACCCATCATCCCTAAAACACAATTATACATCACTACCCCACAACATGACCTCATAATAAACACATTATCCCCCATATTATAACTTCATGTCACCTCCCTACATCATTACCTCATACCAAACACAAATCACTACCCCACAACAATAACACATATCAAAACACATAACATAAATTTTTAACATATTTATATATAGGTATTTTGTCAATTACACTTCTCTATATTTGGTTCATTATCACACAGACCCTAATTCCACAGGATAGAATTTTATTAGATGAATATATGTGGTTTGGAAATTTCCATTTTGGGGTTATATCACAAAAATAAACAACAATTTTTCCACATCAAAACAAATACAATGAAATAAAAGGATCCCAAAATCCATGATTTTCAGTAAGGTGTTATGCCCATCAACTTACAATATCAAGATAATAATATAATAAATGTTAAAACATTCATATCTAAACCATACCCCTTCAATTTTTATTAAATGATTAATTTATCTTTATAAGGTATGAAAAAACTCTCCCCGTGGATAAACTATAGTAATCCTCTCTTACATGATACACAAAAGTGATAAATGAGGGATTCTATACCTCAAAGAAGCTTTTACAACTCTCTGTGCACCATTGGGTGAATAAGGAACACCCACAATCCCCAACAACACATGGGAAAACACATATCAACCTAAAATACATATAAGGATCATGAAAAATTATCCTAAATCATACCCCAAACCAAAAATGTACAAACATAGTATATAAATAGGATAATATTTGAAGAAAACGATGAATCAGAAGAGAATGTCTTACTACCAATGGATGAAACAACACCACTAAGACCCACAGAGCAAAGTAGGGATAAGAGGGTTGAAATTTATCCTAAAACCATATAGGTAAATATAGGACCAGATGAATAAAAATTGGATGAAAAATGATTTAAAAACTATAACCCACCCCTTTCACATTGTGAATTCCATTCACGACATGAATTCCACATAAATTTCCATATTATCAATTTCTATTGGAATTTATGTTTCCTCAACCTGATTTAAATACACGTTATGAATAACTTTCATGATGTGAAATAGTTTCAGGGATTTAATCCTATAATGCATTAAATATTTGAAACAATCTGACTACACATACTATGAAACTAGATGTCTACACAATTAGTGAACCACAAACTCACGATGTAAACCTGGTTCACATCATGAGCCACCTACTACAACACCTTTATATCTCCAACCTCTACCAAACCATCTAATAATTCCTCCCCAGAAACCCAATATTCTATAAATTCCAAAAATAGAAAAGTAATAGGTTGGGGGGGGGGATAATATATTATAGATAAATTAGATAATGGAATGAAATGAAGTGTATTTATATAATAATTTGGGAGAAAAGTGTTGGAGGAAAAAGGAATATTTAAGATCACAAGGATGCACCCATGTGATAAAGTTGAGGAAAATGATAGTATATAATCTAACTTAGATTATGGAATATTTTTTTACAATAAAAAGATAATATATATATATATATATATATGTGTGTGTGTTTAGAGAATATTAATTATGACAAGAAGATAGAGAAATGTGCAACCAATCTCTACATGTGAAAAAGGAATAAAACTTTATGGGGAAGAAAATAGAACCCAATAAAGATCTATAGAATAAGAACCTCATAGTTATCTAAGAAAATAAAGAACTGAACCTATTGGTGTTGATCATATCAATTCAATAGATGTAAAATGATAAGAAGAAGAAGAGAAACAATACTTTGTATTTTAGATGTTTTAGATATGAGAAGAAGAAAAAAAGAAGCGTGGAAGGAAGTCATTCATGGAGTTAAACATAATACAAATTAAAAGTAAACATCCTTGAAGGCTGATTTATGATTAGATAATAATCAAATTATAAATAAGATCTTAGAGTAAATATATTTACAAATACCGAGTTTCATGATTTTCTTTTTAAATATCCATAAGAATTCAAATATTTATTATGGAATCATATCAAATATATTTAATGTCATGTAATCCTAAGTATATTACATATATATTATTTTATTTTGAGATAAACAATGTAATTGGTAGCAAAAGCATATATATTCCATGTGATAAAATATTTTTATGGTAGAATAATAAGATAATGTGTGAGTTAAATATGCACCATGGGTTTGAGATAATACCTAATTATAAAAACATTCATTTAAATAATATAATTTATTATTGAGGATGTAACTGATCATTAAAAGGACTATTTTACTGATAAAGGGGAAAAGCCTTGTAAAAATATTGTGTGATTCTCTTCACATTATTTTCTACATTTTAGGTGGTATTATGTCCCAGGTTAAACATAAAGATGCCCATTTCTCATAACAAATTTATATATATATATATAAATAGAAAAGTGGGTAAAAGTTTGTAAGACAAATTTTAATTTAGAACACATTGGTCATAGTCAATTCACCCCTATATCGGGTGAAAAGAAACCACTTTTGGGGAACTTAAAATTGTATTATAGCTTATAGATCCCTATATTTGGATACTATTTTTATTTCCATGGTGCTTTAATCTGAATTATATGAAGTGAATATTTGAAGAAATTTTAAAAAAGGCTTAACAATAAAATTGGGTTTTTATTTGTGTTTCTACATAGATAGAGGTTTCAACCAAGACCCTGAAAAATAAGAATAAAAAATATACAAAGAAGATAAAAAATAAATCTGATATAAAAGAGTAAACACCACTATTTTAATATATTCAAAGTGGTATTTCATTTAGTAAATCTATTAAATATCATCGTAATAAATAATCATGTTCATCATCATCATCAACTAGATTTTTTTTATTAAGAGAAGGTTCCAATGAGGGCTTAGGGGGGATATGGCTATAGGGGTCGAAAATGGTAGAGGCAAAGAGAATCCCCTCCGATAATGTCCATTACTGCTGGAGTCAAGCTATCATGGTTATGTATGAAGAGGTTCTCCATGCCGTGAATGTCATAGGAGGCCAAACGTCCGCCGCTTTGTTACCCTCCTGTAGGGTGTGTGATATTTTGATGTTGTTGTCAAGGAGATCTTAGAATTTCTGGATAGTGTACTCTATAGACAAGGGGGTGTCACTTACACCCTTGAGGGAATTATGAACGATGAGAGAGTCCATTTCAGCCTCCACAAGGATGATCCACTTCTGTTGGAAAACCAAAAGGCCCACTAGCATGGTGTTTTCCTCAGAGATAAGTGACGAGCCATTGCCCAAGAAGATGGAGAAGGCTAGAATGACCGAACTGTTGGAGTCACGGATCAGCCCTCCACCGCGCATGAGCCCCACAACACAGGACCCATGGATGTTGAGCTTGAGGCCTTGTGGAAGGGGTTTCCACCTGACCCATCTGCCAGCTAAGTTGGAAACAGTGAAATCAAGGCCCTATGGATAGAAGATGATTTGATGCATAGTGGGGGCATCCCTTCCGATATTCGCCTCAAGAACCAGGTCGATTAGAAGGTTTTTGGTTTTGAACGCTATCGCACGGCCAGAGGAGGACTCCCCATTGTGAAGACTATTTTTCCTTTCCTTCAAAATACACCAACATTCTACATGGAGAACTGGTGCTCGAGCTTTCCCCTCCGACCTTTGGGGCCCCGATCCATGGAACCAGCGAACAAGGAAGGGTTCTCCTGCCAGATCTAGAACCGAAAAGCTAGTAAAGTCACCAAAACTCGACTAGATGAATTTTTACTAGTCACTTTCGAAAAATAGATGGTCCATCCACTCCTCCTTGTGCTCCTTACAGCAGACACATTGTGAGGCCATGAACACGCCACATTACTTAATGTTCTCATTTGCGGGGAGTGATATATGGAGTATCCTCCACATGAAGAAGTTGAGCTTCTTCAAAATGGAACGATCCCACATAACTCCATTCCATTTTTCCTGCTCCCCCAGCATGCTGGCGATACAACGAAAATCCTTAGACGAGAAGAAACCAGAAGGGGACGGGGTGAAGACACATCCGTCTGGGTGCGAAAACATCAAAATGAGATGGAATGCTTCCAGTTGGTCTTTGTTAAGGACTGCATTGATGAAGGACAGATAACAGTTGGACTCCCTGAAGGAGATGCTCATGGCTGGGCAACTTGGGTATCCGATAATTCTCCCACACCAGTTGTCATGCCAGAATGAAATCTCACATATTCCAAAAATCCAACGAGAATGGTTCTTAAGCAAGGTGGTTAGGGGAGCGATATGACGCCAGAAGGGTGAGGCGCAGTGGTCCCTGTCAACCCCAACCTTGTCATAACAAGTTTTCATGGTTCTTCCCCAAAGAGTGTGGTTTTCCAGAACCTACTAGGCCAGTTTCGCATGCATGCATGCCATTGCGTCTTTGAGGCTTCGAACGTTGATACCCCCATCATTGATAGGTCTTGCGAGCTTCCCAAGAGGCCTAATTCCTCCTGACCTCAGACTAAGGATCCCAAATGAACCCCACAAAGATTCTTTCCATGCACCAAATGACCCCTTGGGAACCTTGATAGCAGAGAGGGTGTGGATTGGGGTTGCTAGGAGAACGCTGTTGATCAGGACGATCCTTCCATCAAAGGGAAGATATAGATTCTTCTAGTTAATAACCCTCTCCATTATCCTGGAGAAGATGGGGTCAAGATCCTGAATGCGCAGAGGCTTTGTAAAGATCATAGCGCCCAAATACATCATGGGGAGGTTGCCTTTTTGCATGCCCAGTGAGAGGCTCGCTCTAGGGATGCCTTCTTCAGTGCAGTGTTTTGAGATGAGGAAGGTGCTCTTACTCTTGTTGATGTGTTGTCCGCTCCAGAATTAGTACACCTCCAACACTCTGCACAGGCCTCATACTGATCTGCTTGACGCGTTGGAGAAGAGGATTGAATCATCCACGAACATGATGCGTGAGATGGAGGGAAGGATCATCCTCCTAAGAAAGGGGAAGATCTCTCCCTTGATGATGTAGTGATTAATGAGTCTTCTTAGAACATTCTATGTGATGATAAAAATACTCAGGGAGATTGGGTCCCCTTGTCGAAGGCCTTACATGGCTTTGAAGAAGCTGAGGTTTTCCCCATGAGCGAGATCACCAACCATCCTGAACTGAAACACCAGAAAATTAGATCGATGTTCTAGGAGGAAATACCCATACCTACAAAGACATTATTAATGAAGCCCCACTCCATGAAATCATAGGTCTTGCTCATGTCGAGCTTGACCGCCATGTTGGAGCCGTGAGATTTGAAGTGAAGATCACTAATCATTTTCTGGGCCAAGCCGATTGCCCCTGGATGGAACGCCCTTTCACGAATCTGTGTTGCTCCTTTGAGATCCATTTGGGTAGATGGGTCGATATCCTAGCATTAATGATGCATGCCATGATTTTATATGGTCCATTACACATGTTGATCGGGAAATTGTGCTCCACTGTGGTAGGAGATGTGGACTTGGGAATGAGAACCACCATGGTAGCACTAGAAACTCGAGGCAAGGCACTGTCCCTGAAAAACTCTTGATTGGCCACAATGAGGCCGACCTTGACAGTGTCCCACGAGGCCCTGTAAAAGGCTAATGGGAACACGTTAGGACCATCCATGCTCTCCGGGCTAAAACTTTTCATGGATCTTCATATCTCTTCCTCCTACGACATGACACATAGTGAATCATTATCGTGGCCTGATAATATGGTTTGAATAACATCAAGGACCTCTCTTTCATCACCATTGTACCCAATAGGGAAGTTCAAATTTGGGCTAGTAAGCAGGTTGTAGAAGTATGCATTGGAAAGCTCCCCCACCACCTATCTGTTGTCTGAGTGGGAACCATCCCCCAATGCAATGTTCAATGTTGTCTTTCTCTTCCTTTACTTGATACACGCATGGAAGTAGGCAGTTTTCTTATCCCCCTCTCTGAGACATTTTATCCGGGCCTCCTCCCTAGCCTTTCTCTCTTGACTCAAAAGCATGTCAGACATAAGCTCTTTCTTGCTCGCTAGCTCCTCGAAGGATCGATCATCCCAGTTTTCTTCGAGTTGCCTCTCGATTCGATCGATATCCTGCTTCACAATTTCCAGGTCCCTCACTAATGTAGGGGGATATGATGCCCATACTTGAAGCCCCTGCCTGAGATGACGGAGTTTGTTGTGGATGGCTGACCATGTGTGACCCTGCCTGGGTAAGTCCCAAGAGGCGCTAACATTCTCATGATAGCCAGGGGTGTTCACCCAATGTTGATAGAAGTGGAAGCAAGGGTGTTGCTCCTGACCAGAGTTTAAGGTGATCAGCAGGGGGAGTGATCCGAGACTCCTCGCGCGAGATGAGACACTTGGGTTTCAGTGAACTCTGAGAGAGCAGACAGATTCCCCAGGCATCTGTCCAACTTACTCCATGATCTATGTGCACCACGTTGGTTGTTGCACTAGGTGAACTGGTCACCCGTGAATCCAAGATCCATGAGACCCTTTCCTTTCATAAAATGGGAGAAGGTGAGACTATCTGAATTATTGAAAGGGCCTCTTCCCTTCCTTTCCCCCGGATCTGCGACGATATTGAAGTCCCCCCCCCCCCACAAGCCATGGTAGGTTGCCGGGGTGAAAGCTGTTGAGAGCACTCTACAGGGACTCTCGCTGGAGGGGATCACAGCTTCCATAGACAAAGGATATGCTAAAGGTTCGGATACTGGTAGAGAAATTAACGGTTATGTATTGGTCCCTCGCCTCTAGCATCTCCACTGAGCAACTGTGATGCTAAAAGATCTAGATATGTTTATTCTGAGGGTTATCTTGCATGGATCCATGCAATTTGAGCTTCCTGGAAACCTCATTGATCTTTCCTGGCTACTGCTTGTGCTCTAAAATTTCCACCACTAATATTTTTTGATTAGAGATTTGTGATTCCAAGAAGTCCGTTTTGACGCGGGCTTTGATGCCGCGGGTGTTCCCAATGAGAAGGGGATTCATTGGGGAATGAGTTGTCTGGGACTGGCCCCAGACCGCATGGCCTTCTCAAGGAGGGAGGATGATCGTTCCTTAAGTTTCCTGGACTGAGATCTTGTGCACATACCGCTTCCAAAATACTCTGAGCCTATTGGAGGGGACTCGGGCCATTGGGGGGAACCCCAATGTCACCCCCGGTGTGCTGGGCATGACAGGACCTCCCCCTTTGATCCATTCTGTTTCCCTATCGGGGCTTTCCTACCAGGGATCTGGGTGTGTATGGTGATCACAGGCAGAGGAGAACCACCCAAGGAATACCCCAATGGCACAATCACCATTGAAATTCCCTCTGTGCCAAGGGCATGTCGGGCCATGGGAGTGACAGAGATATGGGGGTTCAATAGACCCTGTAAAAGGACTAGGTAGAAGATAGGGGAAACAACCTTGGCCAAGGACATGCTTCGCGGAATATAGGCCACCAGATCCCAGCATTTATCACTGCTTGGAACAACTGTGGGATCATATTCGGGAGGGAGGCTGGATGCCACTTCAGGAGTAAGAAATGGCTTGGGGGGTTTTCCTGCTGGGGTAGGTCCCTCGAGCACTCTTGGTGCTATGTTGACAAGAACCAGACGTCGCCCGCCAGCCTGCCGAAGGTGCCGACACGCCTGTATAGAGTGTCCCTGGAGAAGGAAGTGAAAGAAGAAAAGAGGATAAACATGATAAGATATGTCTTGGGACCAGAAAAAGGCTTATTGCACTAGAAGATCATGCTTTTTCAATACTGGGTGCAAAAGTTCGAGTTCTACACAGATGAGATCCACTTCAACCTCTGCACAGGAGCTGGTTCGGAGATCAGAGCATAGATAGCCACCCAGAGAATCACTGATTGCTTTCAGAAGTCCTACATTTTTAAAAGGATGTGGAAGGCCCGGAAGAGAGAGCCAAACCGCTGCGCGAGGGCACTCCTTCCCCTGGTGAGCTTCTATGGAACAATGAGATAAAGAGAGGTGCCAGCGACCCCATGAGCGGGGGGAACTACACCAGGCCTGAATAAAGTCCTCCTGCGATCCGAGGACGATGCATAAAGAGTTCCAATGAATAAGGGATACCCGAACATGAGACCTCATTCCCCAAGAGCCCACACAATGCTGGAAAACTGATAGGGAGGGTTTAGAAGTGCCAAAATAGGCGACTAGAGTGAGATGCAGACAATCTAAAGCTAGCTGGAACGTCGAGGCAGGAATATCAAGGCACACCCGGGATCCTGCGCGCGATGAGTGGACCGCCTCTAAAGTTACCTCAAGGGTAAATGTGAGCATTTTCAGGAAGACAATATCCCCAAATAGTTATTAAATTATTTGTCAAATTGTACAAAAATAACGAGTTATTCAATCTGACTAGATTGCATCAACATGAAAAATAATGTTTTTTGGTCTCTATTAGTGCTACTGGATGTTTGGACACATGGTTATTAAATTTTTTCATAATATGAAAATATATTGAGATAATATCAGGACTAAATTTTAGTAGAGCTGAGCTGGAGGAAAAAAGAAACTATTTTTTTGATAAAGAATTCATAGAAAGGGATAAATATATCAAGTAAGTGCAGATTTGAATTCTTGGGAATATTCTCTGAGTACCACTAAAATGGTGGTCATAGATATGATGTATTTTGGAATGTAACTACCTAGCACAAATCACATGTTAAAGAGAATATATATTTATAAAATATAAAGAAGAAAGTGAGAAAATTAGATAAATAATACATATGAAAAAAATAGTTCTATTTAATAATTTTTACCCAAGAATAATATTTAGTAGGATATCAAACCAAAAAAGAGAATATACTGATATTATACGAAAAAATCTACAACATAGTTCAATTAAATTTATCCCTAAATTTTATAAATTAAGGAAATAAGATAGAATAAAAAATGGATGTAGTCTAATAAACGAATAGTTGGATTGGTTTAGTAAAAGGTGTTCTGGAAGAAGAATTTTAGATGTTGACAAAGAAGGGTCACTAAAATATTGAACAAGATTCTTTTTGGTATGTGTAATTGGGATGGACGCATTTCTATTATGTTCATGAATCAATAACCTAAATAGAATACAATATTGTAAGAAACAATTAAATAACCAATGAATCCTAATATTGAGATTAACATTATAAATAAAGAGTATAAACCCATGAAGAAGGATAACAATACTCCTAATGAATATCTAATTTTTTTTCCATCCCAACTGAAAATAACTATGAATATAAATCAATCCTAAAATAGAAAAAGTCATTTTACTGATAATGTGAATAAGGTTTTTCTAACTAAGATAAAAGCATAAAATAATCTAATCTATTAAAATATGGAAATTATAAGACAAATCAAGGGTAGAATAAGCATAAATATTTCACACCACTTTAAATCTTTAAATAATGAAGTCTATGGGTTTTGATAAAAGTCCCAACCCTATTTCTCTCATTAAATAGCATATTAAGGCTCACCTTATTCTTATATATACTATATTTGTATCCAAATTCTATGAATTGAAGGTGATATATAAAAATAAAGAACAAAATACTTTATATGATGTCAACAAAACATAAAATAACAATCCATCAGGGAATACATCAAATACATTAAAGTTTTCTCTATCCAATAGATAAATTAAAATATCATAATTTGAATAAAAGATTAATTTTTATAAGAAGGTTATTATATTTTATTCATGAATAAAAAATATCCATGATGAAAACCATTCATGTGAATCCAATAAAAGGGAGATAATAAAGTGGTATAGATATAGTTTAAATATCTCATGGTTAAATATAGAATTTTGGAAATACATAAAAAATAAAAGGTTGTTGTATGCTGATAACTTTCCCAATTATTTGTTTTATTTATGAAGAATCTAGTTACTAAGGTTGATTTATTATTAAACTAAAATAGGGAAGAGTAATAAACCTTGACCTTGAATGTTTTTTTATATTTTTCTTGAAGTTTATTGTAGTATACTAACCTTTAATGAAAATATATTAGATTCCCTAAGATATGAAATCATTGTTTGATATCACATTGTAGATTGTATATGTTTTTTTAAACTAGACTAGTCACTCTTGTTTTCTACACCAATATAGCTTATATAGACTTAAAGTTGATTAATTAATCCCATATTCCTAGGAAAAATGGTTCTCCACCCCTCTCTCAAGGGAAATTAATTGAGTCTCTTAAAAAGGGGGAGAGAAATGAACGATGGTAAACAAAAGGGGAGAAGATGTTACTTTAGAGACATTAAATAAGCATAGAGGGATATGAAAATGTTTTCTCTTTCACAAAGTGATTTTATTTATCATCAATATGGGTGAGAAGGAATACTTTATTGAAGTAATGAAAAATATACAGACATTAGTTTTTTAGAAGTAGTTAATGGTGTTGAAAATAATCCCAATGATGGAGATTAAAGTACCCAAAGGTTTTTGTTGGGTAAATTTATTTTCAATAAGTATTTATGTCAATTTACATGTCAATATTTATGTCTTTATGTATTGGGTGATGGAGGAAGAATCCACCCACTGAAGAAGATGAATATTCTTCCATTGCATCGATGGTAAAATTGTCTAAATCTATTTTCCACTGACTATAAAAAAGAAGTTTCATTCATATGATGATAAAGATGAGGTGATCTTACATCTTATAATATATGGATATATAGATTAAAGATAGTATCTATATACATATAATGATTATTAATATGGTCTTCAAAGAATATAATGATAAGTGCCGATGGAAGGAGAAAAAAACTAACTACAATAGTTATTAATTGAGTTGGAAGAGATGGATATTGAACTGACTGAGTAGAATAGTTTTTAAAACTTTTTATTATACTCATGATTAAAAAATAGGTTAAATATTGTTCAAGGTTTTGAGAAAATATTATAGAAATTTAGATAAAACATCCATGGATATATTAAGTAAGATAGTCGTTGTATTGAGTGATGAAAATCACTTTGATAAATGATGATGTTGATTGATTTTTAAGATGAAATATTAGGGAAGTTAATATTCATGAAATACATTATATTAAGTATTAAAAGGATGAAAAAAAATTCATAAAAAGATAAATAGGTTTTTAATTTATATCATAATTCCTTGTTTGTTTTGATACTAATTTGAGGTTATTTTAAGTGGTTCTGAAATCCCCGAGATGAATTCAATGTGAGTCTATGTTTATTTGATGAATTATAGAATTATGAAGTTCAAGATGAAAAATTAATTTCTTTTATGATTTTATAAGAGTCATTTTATCACTTGGGATATCAATAATATGAAAATTAATGAATTTAGAAGATGCATATATAAATTTATAAGGGAAAACATGTGCTTCAGAAGTGTAAATGAAATACTTTAGAAGAGTAGGTAGCTATATCAAAAGAGTAGTTAATGACTTTAGAAGAGTAACTTAGTACTTTTTATGAGAAACTCTAAGAATTGGAAAGAGTAAATCAATACTTTATATGATTAATGTAGTACTTCACAAGTGTGATCCTAGAATTAAGAAGAGTGATCAGTTAATGAAAAATTGAAAAAGGTTAACATTATAAGAGTAATTATAGAGTTTGAAAGACTTATCCCATTTATGTAATTTATAGTAGATAAAAACATTATAAGTGTTACATATTGTCTTCAAAATATTATTACCCTTTTTAATTTTTTTTGAAGAATGAATATTTGATCATTCCTAGAATAAACATTCAAATAATTAAATAATATTATATTATTCTCTAGAAGTTATTTTAAGAAAAAAATATCATGATGATATGTTAATACATGTCTCAAGATTTTATTTTAAGAATATTAAATTAGAATAAAATGAGTATATCACTATTTTATTAATCTAGGATTTTCAAATATGGAAATTTGAAAATCAATATTACTGATCAAAATAGCGAGAAATTATGAGGAATTAAAATTTTCAATGTTCAAATATACCTTCATTATTTTAAAAATCACAAATTTAATTTTTATTTAAGAAAAATGTTTAATATATAGCATATTTAGACTAATAAAAATAATATCAATCTGATATGGTATCTATTAATTTTAGATACACTCACACCATGAAGAAATTTACCACACAGAAATAGTTATAATTTTGTATGATTTTTTTATGGAAATAGCGATTGGTTATTTATGGATTCCTATATAAATTTATAGAAAATAATGTTCTATGAGATGAAATAATTAATTATTATTTTATAAGATAAAATATAGAATTAAATGTGATGAATGTTATTTATGTAATAATCTTAGAGATAAGTATTTATGGAAAATGAAATATCCAAGATCCTGGGGATTAACCCACCAGAAAATGTTAGGGAAAAGTGGAGGATATCATGGAAATGATATTATTGAAGACTTTACTTATTAAAAGTATATAAAATATAATTCTATGATATATGAAAATAAAATTGGATAAGTAGAGAGTGATTTTTTTTATTTCCCTCTACATATGAAAAAATAATAACTCATAAGGAAGGATAAAAGAGAACTTGATATATATCTATATAAGAATAACCTTTATGGTATCTAGGAAGAAGAGGAATCCAACCTGTTATTTTTAAACAAATCTATTTAGTTGAAGCAGAAGTATGAGAAAAATATAACCTGTGATAATCTATATTTAAATTTTATGATATATAAGAGGATGAAGATGAAGTGAATAAGGTATACATGTGTGGATTTATATAGAATAATTATTGGTAGTCAAGATCCTTGAAGACTAATTTGAGGGAAGCCAGTGATCATATTCTAAATAAGATATTGGAGCAATAAAATTCATAGAGGCAGAGTTTAATGATTCTATTATTGATGATCAATATGAATTCAAATAATCTATTAAGGAAGTAGATTATATCATTTTTAGTTAGTGACATATTGATTATAATAGATATCTACTTCAAGAATTTTAGATAAATGTTATAATTAATAGTGAGAGGCGATACATTATATGAGATATTGGATATATATTGTAGAAAAATGAGATTCTATGAGAGTCTGAGAATCACTATAGGGCTGTGATGAGACCCAATTTTAACCACTTTCATTTATAGTTGAAAATCTTCAATCATGGAGAATAAAAGATCACATTGGGGAATATGTTTCTTGAATTGGGGATAAACCTTGTAAAAACACTATGTGTTGATCTTTACTTTATTTATTAAATTTCATGTGGTATCGTATGCTATATTAAAAATAAAAAGATCTATTTTAGTTAACTAAAAAAAATATGTTCCAATAATGAGGTGTAAAATTTCGTACGAGTATTTGGAATTTGGTAAAATTTGGTCACACCAAATTCACCCACTCTCAGGTGACTGTACCCACTATCAAGACACTATAACTTGTATAATAAATAATAAATTTCATCCTTTATATCATATACCTACTAGAATACCCCATAAAAAATTTACTAGAATCATACATGATTTTAGATGGTATAATCCATTCATGATATAAGATAGACCCTTACTTCAATATATTGAATTTTTTTAGGAATTTATCATCAATCTTGAACATGAACTTATTTTATAGAATCAAGAATATTGATATTTTAATATTTTAGAATACCTTGATAAATCTTCTATAAAACCCAACACATCCAAGTAAAATTTTATGGGTCTTTAAGGACTGAACAACACTTTTTCTGAGAATAAAAAGTAATTAGAAACCTAAAATCCCAAAATAAAAAACGAATGAAACTAAATCCAAGTGTATTTAAAATAAATAAATCATGTGATGTCTGTTTCACCAAATAAGTACACTAATACCATTGTATTCAAACTCAGGTTCTTGAAGAAGATCACTAAGAGGCAGTCTTCAGAGTCCCTCCTCCATGGTGTACCCATGATCTATACTAAATCACTCAATTCTTGGGTGAGATGTTCCTATAATCCATATAATTTTAGTAATAAATGGGAAAAATGATGAAGTAAGAATAGAGATTTATAATATGAGTGAATTAGAAGGATGTTTAGTCCTATTGAAACATGCTCTATATTAATGGATACTACCTCCTTTATATAGGCATTGGGGATTATTTTTGAGCCTCCTAACCTAATACATATCCTATAAATTTCATCTTATAAAATACTTATATTAATGATAGATTATGTTGAACATAATTTGATACCTTCATTTATCATTTGACATCCAACCTAATCATAACAATAAATATTAATCATAGAAAATTATTAACCTATACTAAAATATCATCATATCAAATGATATGATTGAACGAGTAAGAATAATTATATTTCCATATTATACTTTATGATATCCCTTAATCACAAACATATTATATGCATTGGATTCAAACATATTATAACCTATAGCATGATAATTTTTTATGATATTATACGACCAAATATATAGTGACTCTAGGATTTTCATACATTTATATTACATATATTTAGATAAATATTCAATGAATTACAAAAAAACACCTAAGGACCATAATAGTTTAGTTTCATTGGAGACTAGTTACCCAATCTTATAATTTGGGGAAATATCTTAAAAATCTCCCACAAATATCACCCCTTTAGTAATCATCACAAAAATATTATACTTAAAACCATTCTTCATAACCTATGGAAAGGAAACATAATAAAGGGTGAGCTTATATGATTAGTAAGAGTAATAAAGTGAGATATCAATAATAAAACATGCATGAAATGAGCATAAGGGTATAAGAAAATGAGAATAAAATTTGAAAACCATACTCTGTATATCAAAGATCATAATATTGAGACATGAAATAAATCTTCGAAGATCCTAAGACATGGATCATAAAGAAATCAAATAACATTAGCCCTAAGATCATAACATTGGCCACAAAAATAGAGTTTTGGAATAAAAATATGCAATGAAATTCATTTACATATTAGTCAAGACCACATATAAGGCTATAATTGTGAATTGAGTTCACTATCTAAACCATCATAGTAGTCATGGATCACTCCCAAGACTGTCATAACAGACAAAGTCCATTATTGAACTGAGTTCACTCAACATTCGTGTCCTCTCAATCTCATGAAATATAAAAATTTACCCTAGAATTAAAGTGATATATAGATCTGAATAATCACATAATTAATAACATACAAGTTATTTCTATAGTATCATAAAATTTTTATCATATTATAACCATTAAAAAATTTGTTTCACAAAAATTTAACAATAAAATGTGTAATAGAAACAAGTTTTATGACTATTTCATCATATATTAACCTGTAGAGAAGAAATGGGTTTCATAGTTCATTAATAATTTAATCATATCATAACCCATGTAAAAGTAATAGGTTTTATGAACATATTATCATAAAAGACATTAACTATTTAGATAACGAATAAGGATGGTTTCCTTGGATCATATACCCAATAAAGTATAAGTAACAACAAAGGATTTCATCTTAGATTGAAAATGATTTTTAAAAATAACATAGAATATTTTGTCATGAAAATAGCCTTTCTAAATAAAAAAAACCTTTTAAAACATAAAATATTTTCAAAATCCATTTTCCTGAAAATAAATTATAAATAACATTTAAAGACAATTATTAAAGAAAATAACTTTTCCACTTGAGAAACACTTTTTAAAACATTTTTTTTTGAAATTAATTCTATTTGAAAATAATATTTAAAGATCATTTAAAAAAAATTATTTATGAAAATATCCTTTCCACATGAAAATAAATTATTAAAACATACAACTTTTTGAAAATCATTTTCACAAAATATAAGCTTTAAATATCATTTAAAAAATTCTTGAGGAAAAAATCCTTTCCACTTGAAAAATACTATTTAAAACATAAATAATTTTCAAAATAATATTCTTTTAAAATAATTTTAAATATAATTTTAAAAAATTATTGAATAAAATATCCTTTCCAATTGAAAAAAACTTTTTAAGAAAAAAATCCATTTTTTAAATCCATTTCTATGAAAATAATATCTAATGATCATTTAAAAATAATTTTTAAGGAAAATATCCTTTCCACATCAATTTTTTTAAATATAATTTTATTTAAATAATTTTATTTAAAAATAACTTTTGAAATTTTGTAATGTAATCCTTAGATCGTTGAGATGTCATAACAGTGTAAAAATACTACTCATTTCGTGCATGTTAAAAAAACGATTTTCCGATTTTCACTAAAAGCCCAAAAAAACTTTTTTTGGAAAATATCAGGAATATTCCTTTTAAATTTTATTTTATAAAAAATTCAAATATGGGTAAAAATGTATTTAATAAATCATTTTAGTAATTTTAAAAGTATTTTCAAAAGTAAATTTTGAAAACATGATTTTGGAAGAAAAAATTATTTTTGACTAATGAGAGAAACTAATAATATTTTTATTAAATATATTATATAAAATTATTGAGTACATAAATAAACGAAAATGAAGGAAAAATGTATTATGACGACATAAAAGGAGAGAAAAAATTCATCAGTTTCTTGAGATATAGATCATAATATTTTATTAACAGAAGCACAATCATAAATAACCTTGATAAATAATGAGATTGTAACATAAAATCATTACCACATTATTAATGTTGAATTGAATGAATATTAATGGAATAATATTAAATGAAACATAAAATATCATGAGGCTAAACAAATTCATGATATTATATGTCAAATGGGCGGTATATGAACCTTATAAAATAATATAGGGGCATAACATAACATATATCTCAAGGAAGGAAAATTGAGGAAAAAATATCTTACCACATTGGAAGCTTTCAAATCCTTAACCACATGAAATAGGGATCCAAAAATTCATATGTAAATATAAATAATTTTCATGATAATAAACATCAAATACATTCATGGTATGTATATTCACGACCTAATATAAATAGGTGGTGAATATGGCATGTGTCTCAGAAAATTAAAAGGTGTGACAAAAATCCCTTACCTTAAGTATCAATTTTTTTTGTACACATTAGAACCTCATATATAATAAATATAAGTTTATTATAAATATATTTTAGAACCATAATTATATATAACATAATAAATATGATTTAATCATGACCATTTACTACTTGTTTATCAACAATTCCTTGTTAAAATCACGTTTCAGGTAATAACCGTTTATTATGTATTTATATTTTAATTTGTTATTTTAAGTCCTATTAATTTGACCATGGTTATATAATATATTGAATACTAACCATGATATAAATTTAATATATATGTAGTATATATGTGTTTATAGTAATACATAAAAGTTATAGGTAAAAATAAAATACACCATTCATGGAGATAGTAGACCGTATGCATGCATGAATGATCTTTCCATTTTATAGATGTATTGATGGAAAAATGTAAATAATATAATAACATTAAAGAATTATTTTTTTGTCATATATATCAAATATTTTCATTGAACCCATTTTTATTCAATTACATGCAAATAATGAACAAATCACTTCACTTATCATGGCGGCAATCCACCATATAAGCGAACGTTGTTATCATATTCCCACAGAATGAAATTTAAGGAGTTATATGTGATATAATAATTATATAAGTAAAAATATATTACCAATATCATATATATTAATTTAACATATCCTTAAAACCATTCATGTAAAATGTAAATGAAAAATACATCAAATCTGTTCGCGAGGTGGTAGTCTTCCATACACATGTTGATTTCGTATCCCATTTAATAGAAGTAGAGATAGTTTTCGGTCATGAAATTAACATAAAAATATATTAGTATGTATAAGATATAGAAGTTATTATTTAAACATGTTTTAATAATAAAAAATGTATTTCTAAGAAGAAATATAATAAAACACTTGGTTAGGGATGTTACCTATTTTTTAGATAATTTCTTTTGGTTTGCACAAAAATCATTCCTAGGTTGAATTTCTAAAAAAATAAGTCTTATAGGATGAAATTAAGTAATTAAGGAAGTTATTTTTATATTTATTAGATGAAAAATGGTATTATTAAGTGTGATTTGAAGAGGAGAGTGGGTGTCCTTTTATAAGTGATTTGAGTGGCACAATTTTATTTTTTGAAAAGAAAAATGAGTACCCATGTTTTTCAAATTTAAAAAGGATTGAAAATGAGAAATTATAAAACCTAGAAGAGATAATGTACAAATATGGCCATAAAATGGGTTTTATAAAAATTTAGGTTATTTTTAACCCTTATATGATTAGTTTAACCCCCATAAAACCTTTTTTTACCTTAACCGTGGTAAATAATTGTTTTCCTATTATTACTATTCATTTTGGTCAAAAAATAAGTTGATATTATTAAATAATATAAATTATTCTTATTATAAATATTAAATCCAATTTTTAAAATTCAATTCACATAATTTTCAATATTTAATTTAAAATTAATATTTTATGTGCGATGAGAAAGTGATTTTCCAAAGCGAAAAAGTTCAAAAAAGTTTTAAAAATAATTAGATCAAAATTCAATATTAAATTAAGTACAATGAACTAAATTGGATTAAATTATATATATTCTAACTAATTTTACTTTTAAACCAATTTTGCAAAAAATTAGAACCTTATAAATCCTTTAAGAGAAAAGGCAGGTTTCATAAAAAACAATATTTTTAACTTATCATAAAAAAATTAATCTTTTTAGAAAATTCCCAAAAATTCAATATAAGATAATTTTGATATTATGAATTAAAAAATAGATTTTAGTTTTTCAAATAATTTTTATAAAATTGTAAAAAAACTAATTTTATAATAGGTGTGGAAAAGGCAACATAATATTTTTTTTATAAAAAATACACTTTGAAGCATAATATTAGATTTATCCTTATCTATTTTCTAGAAAACACATAAGATGAATGTCAAATATTTTACTGAATATAAAATACATTATTTTCATTAAAATCATTCAAGAAAATTATTTTTATAATTTATTGAGATAAAACATATTTGTGTGCATAAAATTATTTTTTAAAAAAATATTTCATTTATCTTCAAATGGTTTTTATTTTCATTTTTAATAAATTAGAAAGAAAAGAATTCATTATATATATATGTGTAGATCATACATTTTAATAATTTAGTTAATACTATTCATACCCTCCATTAAAATTACTAATTGATTATTTTCATATTAAATAATAATTTTTAATAGTATGTCATGTTTTGTTTAAACTCGGTGTTGCATGTATCATATGTTATAATCAAAATTGTGCGTAACACAAAAAAAATCAGTATATTTTGTAAATATAAATAAATAAATAAATAAATATAATGTAAAATTTATTTGAATTTTGTTTTCACATAATCCCTGGGAGTTACACTCTACCACCTTAAATAAATTGTCTCTTGAAAATTTAAACATGTGATCTATAAACATGGGTTTAAAATTTGAAAATACCTTTTTTGGAAAACACTCTTGATAAAAAGGGTTAATAAATATTCCTCTTCAAAATAGGGAAATTGATGTGTGAAGTTTATATAAAATACACCCATAACTTCTTTTCCATATAGAAGAACATTGTTGGGAAGTGAAAAAATGAATATAGAAGAGAAAACTAACTCTTACATACTGATGTTGAGTGGTATAAAACATAGTCAGGATAAATTTAATGAAAAAAATTCCATAAATATGTGATATTTGAAAATAAAATTAATTCATTAGAAATTAAGTTATACGTATAAATTATTTTTTCAAGATCCTTTTTTTAATATTGAATAATTTTCTGGAGAAGATATACATACTTGATTTCAGTCCATTTCATAAGTACAATCTCATCCTTTGTTTATGCTTGGATAAATTTCGACTTCATATCTTTCTTTAATAAATGAAGATTATTTTTTTATTCCGAAAGGAATAATAGATCATAAGATCGGTATAAAATGATAAATCATTACTTCTATCTCTATTTATTATTAATAAAATAAATGGTTAGAATATGATATCAAATATTTATAAATCTTCACATGGTGAAATAATAAATTATTCTCTAAAATGATATCAAATATTTAATTTAACCACTTCATAAATGGTTAAACTTATGACCATTTTTAAATATTAAAATTGAAAAATTTAGAAATAGGGTCACTAAATTTCTAAAAATCAAATTATCATCAATCCCCCAAACAATATGAAGTGTCTCTTAATTATCATATACCAATCATGTGAATACCTTTGTCATGTATTCTCTTGAAACATTGTAACAACCATAACTACTCTAAAACCTTATTTGAAACAAACATTCGACCATATTCAATAAATAAAACACATATTTTTGGATATATTTCTTAAATCTATTATTTATACTATATCTACATTTTATTACTATTTAATAACTATTACCATTGTTATACTCTAACATGATGGTGTAGTCTCCCCGTTATCACCTCTTAGACCCTCACTGCTAGTTGAAAGACTATAGTGTACAAGGAGACGTGGTTAAATCCATATGACCCATCGATCTAGATAACCTTTTAGTGGTAATTCGGGATGGGACGTTACATCCCTCACAAAAAATAATTCATTTGTGGGCGCTGGTGATCTTTTTAGTTCCCTGTGAACGAAATCATTCACAGGATTGTGCGTCCTTCCCAGGCCCTTGAAAACAGAGGCCCCATATCCCAACATGAATGTCTGTCCTAGTAGTTTCTTATGTCACTCTTTATAAAATCCCAAATATGTTATACCAAAAATAATAAGACTCAGAGACATGAAACAGATAAAAAAATCATGATAATGTTTGAGAGAAATAATTTTACATAGGTAAAGTTATCGCATAATGCTACGTTGAATCACTTAACCATTGTAATACCCAAAATACATTTTGGAAACCATCCCAAAAACCATATGTGAATGACCCTTTGTGGATGCCATTTTTAAAACCATATGAGGGTGACCCTTTGGGGAGTCCCATTAAAGAAAACCCTATACATATGACCCTTTTCAGATCCCCTAGTCATTTCTGGTAGGAGGAATTATATTCTGACCCTATTTGGAAGACTAAATTGCTTCATGGAAGAACCTTTAGAAGATGGTCTCTGGTGGGCCCCTTGGTATATGTTTCTTTATGTCCCCTTATCATGAAACCCTTTGCAGGCCCGTTCATAGATGGTCCTTTTCAAGCCCCTTCATGAATGGTCCTTTGTGTCCCCTTTGAAGGAAATTCTATGTATCCATCCCTAAGTTCCCATTTACAAAACCATTCATGCCCACTACTCTATACCATGTGGGATGTACCCCCATACCCCCACACCCCTACTTGGGATTAGTGTCAGCATGTGGTCTAATCCCTCTAAGCCCATCCATTCATTGTTGTCACTGACCCCCATAAATAATGGAGAGTCGCACCACTAACTTTTTAGGCTGAGTCAAGGTCATTTTGGGTTCATCCTTATATGGTCTTAATTTACACCCCTGAAATACCATGATTTTAGGTACTCCTCCATATTCCCTAAAATACCTTGATTTGAAATATTATTCTTGGTCCCTTTCATATTCCACAAGTTGAGATTCTCTTCTTGGATTCCTCAAGTACCTTGAATTGATACACTCATCTAAAAATTCCTGAAACCTCATCACCTAACTCGTATAGCAGGTTGAAACAGAGATAGATTCTCTAGAATAAGTCCCACAACAACCATTTCTTGGTACCTTCTACCTTTAAGTCCTATCTACATGAATTTAAATTATATTATACCCTATATAAAAAAATAGCGAGACTTCTATGAAAAATATGAGATAGATTACAATATGCCTCATGAAATGATCATGAAATGAATTACAAACATCCATCATGGGCATCCAATTAGGTGTAATCCCCAACCAATCCAAAATTACCATGATTTTAGATTATCCTCATAGTTCCAGAAATAAGGGAATCCATCCTGGAGTAATCCCCAAGCCTTTATTATAGGAGGTGGCCCTCTTTCTCTTATTCACCTAACCTGAGTTGTATCATGGAGTCAATGCGACTATCTTGGTTACCAAAATAAGGTGGTAGATAGGCATTTTAACACTATTTCCCTCTCCCTTTGGAACTAGGCCTCATTTACCAACGAACATAAGAAAATTGTGTGGTTCCAAAGGTCTATCACTTTCTCTTGTTTCTCACAGAAAGAATAAATCATTTGGGATCAGGGGTTAGTAGTGATCATGAAATATACATGACCCCAGCCTCAATGGGCCTCCTCTAGGGGTGTAAGACCCAACCAATCAAGGGAATCATCTAAAATATAATCCCTAACCAAAACTCAAAAATACCATGATTCAAGACTTTCCTCGTGGTTCTAGAAATAATGTTCCCCCTTTGGTGTAATCCCCAACCAAACCACAATCTCACTTGGGACTCCTATTTGGTATTATCCCCAACCATACTCATTCAAATGATCCTCCTCCTCAGTGTAATCCCAGAAAAAGAGTCACTATCCTCTTAGAGGGATATATTCCTTCTGAGACAAACCTTTAAAGGTATATATTGGTGATGAAGAAACCATGGACCTCCTATTAAGCGTAAGTCATAGTTCATCTGTACTATGTGGATTGGATTCCTGACCACCTGGGATATGTAGGAATCATCCCGAAGGTCCAAACCCAACACCACAAATTTACCAAAATCTTATGTGGGCCATATTCATAGTATAGTCACACATAACTCAGAGAGCCATATTTTTTCTGATCTCCTTTGATCACCATCCTTATGGTCTATATTTATTTCAAGATCATATCCCTAATTGGGAGACCACATCTATTCTAGGAATTTGGGCCTTCCCCAATAAAAGTCCTATACCATAATTTGACTAAGCACTTTTCTGCTATACTTCCTTGCCACATGATGTTAAACTATAAAGTTTTTTCCTTATCACATTGCCTTAAAAGGTATGATGTTTCCTCTTAATTGGCACCAAACTACGTGGGTTTTGATTTATTTCACTAGGATGTGTAGAATTATTAATTTATGGGTTTTATCCCAATATCAAAACAGGTCCCATCTACCTGGATGATGATAAGTTATAGAGAACCTCATTTTGTGGCTTAAAACCATCATCCTAATCTAAAGAGGTCAATGAATAAATAATTCATCCCTAAATTAATACCATTGATGGAGAACCTTGAATACATATAGATATATCCATTGATAAAGAAACTCAGATACATATAGATGATTATAAATTTCATAAACTCTAATAATTGATTGTCAACCCTAGGGTGACCCATGTGATAATTTGGAATGAACAATGGATTCATGAACAATTGTTAAAGTTATAAAAGAGACTTGGAGTAGGTAACAATTCCTCCTAAAAGAGTGTGTTGAGATCAACCACCCATATTATCGGCCAATGTGAGTTCTTAAGTATCATTGGATAAGTTACCCAATGAGTTACTACATTTGGAAAGTAGGTCCATGAGTTATAACAAATGTAAGAGCCATTGGGTGTTTCCAGTTCCACAAACAAAACCCATTAGAGACCATCTGGCAATAGTGAACCTGATGTGAATGATTATACAACATTCAAACCCCCAAAATTAGTATATCGAGGGTAATAAATGTTACATATATTCATCAGAAACAATATATCATATTAAACTATATAGTACATATAATAATCTATGATACAATCATTAACTGCATTATTTTTAATGACTGTGACTTGAAATATGTGATAGATAACATAAGAACTATCTACCATTATTTATAATAGAATTATCTAATAGTAAAAAATTGTCACTAATTTTACATTATTTTGGGCTAATTTTAGTACATTTCATTCTAAAACCCTAATAATACATTTATTTTTACATATTTCTGTATTTTACATGTTTAATTTTCGGAAACACGCACTTTAATGCCAAATCCAAGTCATTTTAAGCACATATTTGAAATAAAATTCTTGAATACATTAAATTATATACCCAAATACTCTAAGTCATGATTTTTATCAGGAATTATATTCATTTTACTCCAATTCACTCATTTATTTATATAACTATCCATTGTATTTATTTATTATTATTTTTGGCCTAACATATTTAATTTTTTATTTATAGGGCAGTGACTATTCTAGGGAACCAATGTACCATTGTGTAATCACATAACACAACCTTCTTGGGCCCATATATTGTAACGTTAACAATTGAGGAGGAATAAATCTACCAACATATCCTAGTGGAGACAAATAAGAACACATCAATGAGATAAAACAATCTTTCATGAGTTACAGAAGATAAAATAAGGGTTTCAATAGAGTAACTCAATATTACCTCAAAACCATGAGATTATTTCTCCAGGTCAATTATTCCATGTTGAGCTAGCTCATATTATGTTTCAATATTAACTTATACCCAAGGTTGAATATCACACTACATCTATATACTATCATAGCCTAATGACCCCATGAACAATACATTTACCCACCAATTCTCTCCACATTATTGGAGTACCCCTTGGTGTTTGATTTTATTTTTTGTCAATGAAGCATATCAATATGTATATTGTCAATGAGAATTGTGTAATGGGTTATCGAGTGAGTTCCCTCAAACCAAATGAATATATAAAGGCTTCCAATGTTCTAGGTAAGGCATATTGGAGTTGGATTTCATAGTGAATACATGGAAATGTAAAAGAAGAGTTAGATACTATGTGTGCAGCTCAAAACATCATAAAATGGATAGATATATTCTTCATGGAATAAAGTTACTAGTGATGATTGTATAAGGAATACTTTTCTACCATAATTATCAATAGAGTGAATATTTGTCCATGTATACAAATTTAAGAGCTATCATTAACAGATTTAATAATTAGATGATTTGGTGGATTGATGACCCAAATTGTTAGAGAACCCAACGCAGCATGCCTCCATTTAATGGTTGCTAAAAATGATGAAACATATCACTTGGATGATTTTTTATAAATACTAAAGTGAAGCTAATGTTTTTAGTGAAGTGAGGTAAATTAAATAATAAAAGAGTAGTAAATATGCCCCAATAGACATTGGTAATGGTGACGAAGTGTTCAAGAGGGGTTGAAAAATTACAAGAAGTGTTTTGAAGTGATTAAAGAGGTACTATGATGAATTGAAGTGAACCGAGGTTTAATTGATGAATTAAATATTTTAGATTTTATAGATGAAATTTTTATAATTATGAAAATCTACACATTTATCATCTTAGAGGAAAAGGACTTGTGTATATATGATCATTTGCTATGTAAACATTGTTTGAGTTGATCTAAGTTGTACATAAGAAAAATTTTCATTCTACCTAAGAAAGAATCTAGATATTAGTAAGGATCATATATCCTCTACATATATGTGAATTTTGGTCCACATAAATATCATCCAATGTTATATAAGAATCATCTATAGAAGAACAATCTATGTAAGAATTAATTTCTTTATCATAAAAATGAATCCTCTCCATGTAAACTTCATTTTTGAATCTATATATGCATCATTTTCATAGGAATCAATATATATATGGATAAATTCAATCTACATAAGTATCAATACTTAAAAAAATTTAGATTTCTATATACTAAAATACAATTTTCTAAAATTTATATTTTTGATAAAAAATTATTAGGTTGATTATTAGGCTATTCTTAATGGATTTATATATAAAAAAACTCAAATGAGTGTGTGATTCATGATGTAAAATTTTGACAAGATCATTATCAAGAATGAATAATAGGATTAAAGGAATAATAATCATTGGATGAATTTAATCACTGATATATTTGGAAACTTAACAATATGGATAATATTAACTTAGATGATTCATGTTCTATTCATAATTATTTAAGGAATCATAAAATATCTTTGATTCATATTATTTATCCAAGAAAAATACAATATGTGTGTGATTAGTCTCTCAAAAATTAATTGGACTGGAAATGAGATGCTTCTAGATTATACAACGTAGAAGTTAAGAATAATTTGAATATTAAGGTACAAATTTTCATGTTCTCTTAACTCAAAAAAGAGTTGTGATTAATTGAGTAATACGAGTTGGAGATAGTTCAATGTGTGGTGTTTAAAAATTTAATATTGAATCAGTCATGATGTGAAGAAAATCTTCACACAACAGGGTTGAGTTGCTATATTGTTTTTATAACGATTTTGAAGAAGGATTTTTCTGAATGATTCAAGTGAAGATATTTTTAGAATAAGATTGAAAAAATAGAAGAGTGTTGGATAAATATGTAAGAAAAAAGAAGTATCTATAAAGTCTATTTGATGAGTGATAATAATAATTTATATATATGATTTGTATTCAATTCATTACTATTCACAAATAATTGGTAGTATTTTACTTTTATTTTTTGGTTGAAAATTATAGGAAATAGGAGTTGGTGTAGAAAAAAAGGAGTTACAACAAATTTCTATAGTCTTAGTCATTTTACACCATAAAAATTAATTTATTGAATAATAACATTAAGTAAGTCCAATTATAAATAGTCCGTAAGATCCATTCAGAATGTAAATGTTTCTAGATTAGGAAGAAAATATGATGTAAAATTAAAACATAGGATGTAAAACCATCATGATTTGAAAACTCCATATAATTTGATCATTCTATAAATCTTAGAGATATCAAATAACTATAGACAAAAAATCTATCATTCATAGCATAAATATTCCACATATGATGTAAGGGTTTAGAGTGAGGTGAGATTAATGAAGACTTAAGGTATAAAACTTATTTATTCTATAATATTTCATTTTTATTTTACTTTTAGGCTCTAGATGAATTGGAGAGGAAGTGATATGATTTTTATTTATTTAAATTTTTCATTATTTCTTCCATTTTTACATTGATTTAATTTGAAAGAGTTTCTATATTGATTTAATTTTAAGAAATATCAATTTCTATTTCTATTTCCACATGTGTTGCTATTGTTCTTAAACTGATGATCATTAGCTCATTTATTTGTTTCCACATCCCAATTTTTCCATTTTAAGTGGCTTTATTTATTAATATCATTGAAATAAACTACAATTGAATGTTTTATTTTTATGCTGCATCCATGTCTAATTCAGTTTTTTAGATTATTTCCATACTCAATTATGCTTTTTAAATATATGGATAACCTCTTTGGGTTAGGGGTTAAGAGTAGGGGTAGTATTAACTTAATGAATTATAAATTGAAACCAAGGTAATTTATTGACTAGGGAATTAGGTTGATAATAAAATACAATTTCATCACCTTACATGATCTAAAGAAAGAGATTATAAAGGAATAACCCCAACTTAATTGGAAAAAACCAAACTTCGACCAATAGTTTGATTTATTTACTACCTCTATAGTTTCACCTAATGTATTTGGATTATCAAACACATCTAGACCAAAGAGTGGTTAAAAATATGAATATATCCAATCTTCTAGACAAAAAATAAATTTGCGACTATTGAACAACTATGATGCCTAAGAAAATAGACCTTACCTTGTTATATTTAAGAATATCCTTAGAAGCCATTCCTTAAAATTGGCCCTGAACCCTTTCCATCATCAAAAGTAAAATTAATATTTATAGTTTCCGAAACCCGAACTCTGGGAATCATAAGATGAATCTATCTATTTTTTAATCAGTATGTTTCTTTTTTAGCTTTTCCCTATGGATTTGACCCCATACACCCACTTTGATATTCCCCAATAGCTACATTAGAATAGGATATATAAATTTATAATCTCATTAAGCCCTTTTGGAACTAAAAAAATTGTGAAGGGAGGGAATAATTTGGAACCATTTTTGGGGACCTATTATTCTTTAGGCATAATTACCTTCGGTGTGAGCCTAGGATTACCGCATATCCTATTCCTCCATCCCATTTCTTCACATTTATTTTTACAATATTTTTATATGGAATATAAATTGCATCCTTATCATTTTGAATGTACATGTACTAGGGTATTATGACTTATTATAGGAGTCTAGACACTCAAGAGTTTTTATATTCTGATCCTGAAATATAGAGATATCTCTATGAATACCACCGTTCCATCGTAGTAAAACATCGTAAGGTCATGCCACCTAATCTAAAAAAAATTCAACATGTGCCACTCGATTAGAAGGTAGAGTAACCATTTCTGTAGGTGTGCATCATTATGGATGATGGATTTACATTGATTAGAGGTATTGTTTCCAACATCATTTGTCTTGATATCCAGACACATACTTTTGAATCCAATCCTAGGCCCATTCCCATGATCCAAAACTATTGACAATTCATTGAGAATTAACATGAAGATCCACCTGAGCACATTTCCAATTTCATAGAATCCTTTGACACATTTTTTAAAGTCATGGTGTATCTTATAATGTAATCAAACTCACAATATTCCCCCTCCCCTTAAGAGATAGATCCAATGAACAACTTAAAATAAAATCTCTAGAGTCAATCACAACTTGAGATGGTTTAGAAAAAGAATTACTAGAAAATTAATTTATGTCCATACATACATGGAAACTACATAATGACAATAAAAATATCGCCCATGTAGATAAAGAATCATCCAAGAAAGTTTGGTATAACTTTAAAGAACCAATTCTAAAGGGTCCACATCATGGACTTGATGTGTGGCTATAACTTCAAATATTATACAAGGTCCTAAAACTAGCTGAATGCATAGCAATGGCCGCTGATGTTGATAGAGGACACATTTTTAGGACAATTGATGTAGGTGGAGCGCTTCAAGATGATATCTACCACAATGATTATACATGGTAGAGAGAAAAGGACCTCTTGATGTATAATTCTCCAAATGGAAGAGAATACCCCATTCAAGCCTTTGTTGAATCCCTCACAAAAAATTTGAAACCATTAAACTACATTCTAAACTGATTTCACCTCATAACACTATTTGGTAAATAATAACTTGTGAGATGTGTGGAGGCTGAAACCCATATCAGTAATATAGATCATGAATGGTGTATAACCAAAATCATGATTGTAACTACTTAAATCTAAATCAATAAAACCAATAGTTTCAATAACCACAAAAACACATGTAAAAGTATCACTAGAAAAGTATAGTTCACCAATCACAACCACCAAATAATGGTTAATATTAAAATGAGAGTGTTCTTGTTATACTATAAAATCAATGACCACCTAGGTAACCTCCTCAAAATATATCTCCTCGACATCAAAAACCATTTTCTCAAAAACCTTTTCCCCAAGATCTGAACAATTTCACCCCAATAATAGTTTAATCAATATCTAACATGGAAACAAAGACAATCATTTCAAAAAAATAAAATCTTGAGAAAATATTTACGACATTCCTTAGAAAATTATTCCATATAATGACTACCCAAAAACTGAGTTTCAAAATCAAATATTTTCTATCTTCAATATTGGCCAGAAAGTAGGAGAGATCTCCAAGAAATTATTATGATGATTTCTAGGTATGCTTCTTGATAATACCGAGAATCATATAATAGAGGAGGATAATTCTATATTCCTTTATAGTGGAAATTATATGAGTTTTTAGAAACCATTCATAGGTTATGAAAGTAATATGGATGAAACTAAATTAGTTTCATAAATTATCAACAATGATAGCGATGACAGAACACACAAAGATGGTCAATAACAAAATATAGAATATGAGTGAACTGAAAAAGATCCCATATAAGGGAATACTAAAAAAGAATATTTATATGTGGCCCCAAAACTATACATCCCCCCTTCCATTCCCATAGACAAAAAGACACGGGGAAATAGAGGTGCAATACAAAAATTCTTTGAGATGTTCATGAAATTATAAATTAATATCCCCTTTGTAGAGTCCATCACTTATATGCCTGCTTACAAAAATTTCATGAAGGAGTTTCTCTCAAATAAAATAAAACTAGAAGGCTATGAGTCATGTTTTTGAATGAATAACTGTTTTCAGCTGTTCAGAAGAAGCCCCCATGAATGATGAGGGACCTATAAAGCTTATCGATTCCCAATACTACATGGACATGAAATTTCATAAAATCTACAGGTGATCTCGATAAAAGTAATAATATCATGCATTTGAGTGTATTCTAGAAATTAGGGCTTGAATATTTGAAACCAATGAGATTTTCCCTTCAACTAGATAACTAAATAGTCATGTGTCATCAAGGACTTCAGAATGATGTTCTAGTCAAAGTTGGTAAATTAATTTTTCATGTTTATTTTCTTATCATGCATATGGAAGAATGAAGTTATGTCTTCATCAATCTAGGTAAGTTATTTCTTCACAATGGTAAGGTTTTTAATGATTTGAATCAAGGAAGGATGATTTTTAGGGTTGTTTATGAATAATTAGTGTTCCATTTAGTGAAATTTTCCAATAAGATTAGCAATTCATTTGATTATCAAGATGTGTTATTGATATATGAAAAGGAAGATTTAATATATCTTGAGGATGAGAGGGAGAATCTGCCTCTTGATAAAGATGAGAGGAATGCATATGATTAGGTTAATTACCTTAAACATCCAACGATAGACACCATTACACCATTCATACTATTAGTCATCAAACCATTATATTTAGAGTTGAAGAATCTTCTAGGAACATTAAAATATTATTTATTAGAACCTGAAGATACATTACTGGTTATCATCAGACAAGAGTTGAACCAATTCCAAAATGATAAACTCATTGATGTCATAAAATGGCATAAAATCTCAATAACCTGGGTTGTGGATGATATAAAAAAGATAATCCCCAAGATTTAAACCCATAAAATTATGTTATAATAAAGTGTTAAACCAAAATGTAAACCCCATAGGCGACTCACCTCATAGATGAAAGAATATGTTACGTAGGAAGTTATAATGATTCACGACATTAGTATAATATTCGTCATTTTTACAGTGAATGGGTAATCCCTCCTCTTTTCATTCCAAATAATGGAAGATTTATTGTTAAAAGAACAATGAAATTGAATTAATTACAACTTGAAACATTACTATATAGTGAGTATGTATTGTCTACAAAAATATTAAAAGAGAAATTAATAAAAATATTTTATACCCCAATTAATAGATCATATTAGAGATATATTGGAATGCAATGAAATAAATTTTTTTTCTAGATGGATATTACAGATATGATCAAATTTATATAGACCATCAGATTATTCAACGGCCACGGTCACATGTCCTTTCTGAACCTTATCCTATCGGAGGATGTCATTCGAATTTTGAAATGCAGAAAAAAATTTCCAATAGTGTATGATAAACATCTTTCATGATATGGAGGAGGAGTTTCTAGATATACTCATGGATTATTTCCCTATATATGGGTGATCCTTTGAGATTTTCCTAAGTAATATGGAATTGGTATTTCAATGCTATAAAGAGAAGTGCCTAGTGGTTAACTAAAAAAATGTCATTTCACAGTCTATAGAGGCCCTATCCTCATATATAAATTTTCAAATAATGGTATTAAATTTTACTTGAAAAAAACACAAAGTGATCAAAGACTTTCCAGAAGCCACAACTGTGAGAGGCATAAAGAGTTTTCTAGGCTACACAAGATTCTATCAACACTTTGTTAATTGTTTTTGTAAAAATACCCCACACATTAACAAAACCATTGGAAAAAGATATTCTATATTATTTCAGTGAATATTATTGGAAGATATTAAATATTATAAAACATTTCTTGGGGACCACTCCTGTCCTGGTATCTCCCAACTAGGATAAAGACTATGAGTTAATGAGTGATGGCAATAATTTCACTATGGGAGCTATTAAAAGAAGGTGGTTTGGAAACATCTTCCCCCCCATTTATTATTATATACATACCTTAAATGAGGTTTAAATCAATTAAACAACCATAAATAAAGAGCTACTAGTATTGGTATTCACTTTTGATAAATTTCTTATATACATCATTCTATCCAGAGTCACATTTACACCGATCACGTATCCTTGAAGTATCTTCTGAATAAAAATAATACAAAACCATAACTGATATGGTGGATCCCACTACTGCAGAAATTTTATATCATCATCAAAGGCATGAAAGAACTAAAAATATCATTTCTGACCATTTATCTAGAATTCTACTTTACAATATCTATTATGATGATGATCTAAAAATTGTGGATTATTTTCTAGATGAGATGATATTTAATATGGATTTAGAAGAATGAACATGGTTTTTTGAAATAAAAAATATATATTTCCATAAGATCCCTTTATCTACAGTTCTCTTATCAATATAAGAATAAGTTCTTTGCTGAGTCTTAATGCTATTATTGGGATGAGATGCTCATATTTAAGCACTGTGTTGATGTCTTGATGTGACGCTGCATCCCAAAGGATGAAATTAAAAGAGGTATAAAATTATGTTTCACATTAAAACCTAGTTAAAATCATTGGCCTAGACAGACTATGGATAAAATCCAAAAAAGTGAATCACTTTGGACCACAATCCCTCATGATTCGATGATTTTTGTGAAATGTTTTGATCGGTTCTAGTAGATATGCACCATTGGGAAACTTAACAAAATGCCCCATAATCCCATACTAGAAGTTTAGATATTCAATGCTTGGGGGATAGATTATATAGGACCCTTTCAAAATTATAACAGAAAGTTTTATATCTTTGTTTCCATCGAATAGTTTTCAAAATGGGTTGAATCCAAGACCACTACTCTTGACACATCCAAGGTGGTTGTGGAGTTTTTAAATAAAAACATTTAATCCTGATTTGGATTTAAACAATTACTTAATAGTGATCAAGGAACGCACTTCAATAGTAGTTATGTATAAGTAAATATTAAAATTTATGGATCTATGTATGATACTAGAATTCCATACCACTCATAGACTATAAGGAAGGTTGAATTGTTTAATTGATAGATAAATAAAATTCTCAAAAACAAAGTCAACACCAATAAGAAGTACTAGAGACTTAAGCATGATGATAAGTTGGGAGTGTATCACATCAATTTTAAAAAACCCATCGACGCCAATCCTTTCTAACTTGTCTATAATAAAACCTATCAATTTCTAGTAGAATTAGAGTACTACTCACATTGTGAAATCAAAGAGTTAAACATGGATGGTCACAAAGAAGAGAATAAAATATTACTACAAATGGATGAGATAGAATTGATTAGAAGGGATTATTAGAAGAATGAACATATTTATAAGGATAAAACAAATAAATGTAATGAATGATACATCATGTGAAAAATTCACACTAGGTGAAACTGTTTTATTATTCAATTATTGTCGGAAGCAATTCCCTATAAAATTTAAATCCCTATAATCGGGTCAATTTGATTTTATCAAAATCCTTCCATTATAGAACAATTGAAATTTAAAGAGGAAATAGACCACCCTTTAATGTCAACAGAAAACGATTAAAGATTAAAAAAGTTCCATTTTAATAAGAGTGTGTTCTTTATATAATATTTAAATGACTCTAGGGGATGTCTGGCTATATACATAAAATAAAGAATTTACTGGGAGGAAAACTCGGTTTTATTTCCTTTATAAAATTTCAATTGTTGAAAATCAGGAAATTAAAATAAAGTTTTCTTTTTTTTCTATAAAAAAAATATTTTTACGGGATAAGAAAATTCATTTATAACATATGTTTATTTGTACCACAAAACAAAATTCAAGGCATTTATGGGGTAGAAATTTAATTTATGGTGTAAATTTCATGATTTCTATTTTAAAACTTCAACCATAGAGTTTGTGGGGTGTGAAACCTAACCCTCACCTTTGCTACTTTGTCTCCCCTCCATAGATATATCTTCCCCTCCTACCTCTGAAACCCCATCTTCCTCCTCTTCCTTCATTCCTTCATTTTAGCATCATCCCCCTCATTTAACAATGGTTTATAGTAGAGGTGCCACCCATCGACCAACCAAATGGGAATATCATTATTTGAGGGATTTCAAAGAAAAAAGAACAACCTAGGATCACTATCCTCCTTTTACCTCACCTCTAACTTAGTCAAGTTCCCCCCCATCATCCTCTCCATCTGATTCAGGATCTATATTTGAATCCCACAACTTTTAGTGTATGGGAACACCTTCCCATGTTAATCCCTACCTACATTTTTTCCATCCTAGGAATCTGGTACACTTAGACCATTTACAGGCCAAGATTATGTATACAAACAAAACTTCACATACTCATTAGCGAGGAGGTATTGTTAATGCTTTGGAAATTTCACCTCTCATACATAATTGTTCTGTGTAATGAGATATTCAAGGAGTTGTTTCTAGAGTTACCAGTGATATTTGAGTTAGAAATCATTTATGTATCATTCCAGTAGGGAGGATGAGACTTCAAGCATAACCTAGGAGTGTTTGGAGTATTACTAGGGATTTATTCATCAAATTTTTCTTCCTATCATATGAATCTATCCCTCCTACTTGATTAAAAAAAAGAGAATATCCCACAATGATGTTTGTGGATAAACAATGACCCCCACAATATTCACAACCCACTAACAGTGAAGAGTTCCAAGATAAATTGCGCATCACACTATATTATTCACCACACCATAGACCAGGACTAGATTGCATAAGGAGACTCCCATGGAGACATCATTCAGATAGATGTGTGAATCCTCACCACTACAGTGGGATATCCTATTCTTAACATGGATTATTAGTTTTTTTCTTTATTACGAGATTTAGGCTTGGTGGTGTTACATTACATTGATGGGGGGATCCTTTATAAACCACCACCTTCAAAGTTTAGGAGTTTTAAATAGAGTTTGGACTATCTATTCCCTTGTACTGATTCAGTCCACAAACCTTCCCATGATATAAAACATGGGGCTTCTTTAGAAGGTGGGAGACTACTACAAATGGGCTCAAAATTATACCGAGTCTCCTGATACAGCCCCTACTCTTGATGTTTTTTCTACCCCTTCCACTCATGCTTCCTCACCCATTATAACTAAACCCACTGCCTCCACTTCTTCTCATCCTCCATTACTCCTTATGATGTTTAGGAGGTTTTTTAGTGACATTATATCCATATCTAATGTATTTTAGAGAACTAGATGTAGATATTCCCCTACTTCACCATTCTTATTGTTGATCCTTCCTCCACACCATCCAAATCCATTACCTCTTCCAATCCCCATCCCAAAGCCGCTACCCAAACATCCACCTCCATCCTCACCCTATCAACTATAACACCATAGAACACTATAGTCACGGTTCCACCAGAGCTTATTTACCCTATTGACTAGTATAGGGTCCTAGAAGAGCTCACGTGATAGGTCAAGGGCCCCACTTTTCCCTCTTCTTTGGAGGATCCTTCTATTAATCTTGCTTATAAACACTCAACACCCATTCAAATTGGTATGTAAACATCACTTGTTCTACTTTATATTTTCCCAGCACCAAAACAACTAACCATACCTCTATTTTAGCCATTGATATTGATGGGTAGATTCAAACACCCACTATTCAGTATGGTACCCTTGATGAAGATAGTGGACAGTCTTCCCATGCAATTTAGTTTTTCCCCAAGTACCCCTCCACCACTGTAATCTATTTACGGGTGTATTTTACTATATTTAATGTATTTTTTATCCCCAGAAATATCCTTTTTTATCATCTAATGGAAGGGATAAATTTTTTACTACACATTGATTTCTTATATTATTATTATTTCATATTAATTTATTTTGAAATGTATCAATTTACTACCTATGCTATGGTTAAAATTGATTTTTTTAGGAAACCATATAGCCTACCACTTGAGGTAATTCCCTATGTAACAGATCAATAGAGACAACTCTAGTATCTTCTTTGTAATACCCCAAGACTCCATGGTATGCTTCTCTTTGAATAATACAGTAGCGTGTGTTGTACACAACTTCGAGTTCTAACACACCACAACCAATCAAACTAGCCGTTATCAATAGTAATACCCACCTTTTTAAATTATATAGATTTTATCTTTTAAAATGGACTTCATTTTTGGATTTAGAATATCGAAATTATCCTAGGGTGAATTTTGGTATTTTTCTGAAAACATTCAATTTTTGATGAATAGTGAAAACACTGAGTTATAGTTCAAAACCAAATTTTTATTTAAATAATTATTTATTTTATTTAAATTTATTTTAGGTCAAAATAGATACATAATACCTATATATTTTCAATGTAATTCATTGGAGTTAGTTTATAATAATTTTAGATATATAAAAATTTTATGGAACTTTTCACCATTTTTTACCCATCTCCTAAGAGAATTTACAAATTAATATAAAACTTAATTTTACGGCCTCTGTGAGTGGAATTTAAAAAATAAAAGAGACACCATTAATATCAAGGAGTAAAATGTGGTTCAATAAGATAATAATAATTTTTTGCGAATAGTAACATTTTACTTTTATTTACCATGGTTAAAAGTAAATAGGGTAATTAAGGGTAAAAATGATTTTATGATCACCCTAAAACATGTCCAAATTCTATTGGATAAGTATAATTCGACCAAAAACAACCTTAGGAAAAAAATATGAACCTAGTTGGTCTACTTGAATTAGATTTGGAAATTTATTGTTATTTAATTCAAAGAAGAGTTAAAAGAGTTAAAATCAATGTTTAATAACTAAAACATTTTCAATATAGGGTTATAAATAAGATAAATTAGATTATAAATATTCATTATAAATCTAAAACTATTTCCTAAATAATTGAATTTTATTTATAATTTTTAGACATAAAATAATTTAATTTATTTATGACACAATGGTGATGCAGTAATTAAATAATTTTTAAAATATTAAGATAATTGATATTATAAATATACAACTAAATTTAATTTAAGACTTTTTATGAATTACACTAATTTTATCGGTTAATATGACATGTTATGATTGATTAAATGATTTATTTTGAATTAATAGAGTTTTTAGAACTTTAACAAAAATCAATTATTAAATAGTTTCAAAATTGACATAAAGGAGTATTTAAAACAAATATTATACTATTAATTGATATTATACTTATAAAAATCTAATTATCATCCAAAGGACTTATATAATGATAGGTATATCATTAATGAACCACTTGGGGTTCTTTTGTAAGTATATAGTTAGTTTGTTAACCATATAATATAAAAATACAAAGAGACATGGTAAATTTCAAACTATTTAACTAAGAGTTAAATATAAATGATAAGGTTAATATAGTGACCAAAACCTATGTAAAATCAATTGGTTGAAAGGATACCGACCCATCCCCATATTATCCTAGAAATAAGTCACTTTGGATCTATTATAATCCGAATATGAATTTATTATAAAATAATATTTTTAGTTTTTTCTAACGTGCCCCTCACCCCCCTTATAAAAGGGCACTCCCACTTCTCTCAAATTCATACCATAAAAGAATTTTGGTTCAGCCAAAACCTACACAAATATCCTCTCAACATACCTCACATAATCCTAGAGTCCCTACTTTGGTCAGAAAGCCATCTTATAGAGCCCTTTTGATCAAATGAAAAGGAAGAACCCGAAAAAGAGATAATGATTTCACCACCCTTTTTCATGTTCCTTTCTTATTCCACTTCTTCATTATTTGTTATTTCTATTATTAAATAATAACTCCCATATCTTCGATATAATTTTATGTTATTATAAATATGGTTCAACCATATTCAGTATTCTATCCATCATTTGAATTACATGTCACCATATGTGCGTACGAACAGCCTACCGTCTCCACGTCGTGGTGTAATTGTTATTCAATATATTATTATTTGGATGGTTATAATAATGTTGTGTAATTCATTTAAATAATAAATATAACATGATAATTATTATTTATATATGATATACCATCCAATTATATATTATTTTAATATCAAAATAATGATATTGTCACTCGTGCGTACGTACGGATTACCGTCTCCACGAACGTAGTAAGATTTATTCCCCATCATATCCATTCAAGAATAAATTTCATTTTATGATTAAAAATAATTTTTAGAGACATTATAGAATTCTGTATATGAATAATATACATACCATCCATAACAAATATGTCTCACATAACAAAGAATATAAAGGAAAATGAATCTGTTAACACCTGAAACGACGATAATACTAAGATATTATCAACAAATCAATGTTAAAATATCATATATGATATCATATTAATGTATATTATTCTTTTATAATTCAATTACAATTATTTAAACATTATACAGGAGGTTATACTACCCTCGACCAAGGAATGAGTACAAAGTAAGGGGTTTCTTATATCAGTTTTAATTCCGTGAGGTTTCCATTGTTCACCACTTATTTATTGCATGTGGTGTGTATACTACCCATGATTTTATTCATTGTGTAATATAATTTAATTTATGGATATTTACATCATCATTTTATTATCCTTATTTCATGGGTGTATGTTTTTTAAGTTACCAAATCGATAAGGGAATTAGAAATTTCAATTTCCACTCATTCGGCTTTACGCATACTTCATTGATTATTTTACTCCAAGATTATTTGTGGAATCACTATTTATTTTCTTATGTCATCATTTAATCTCCCATTTCTGTGGATATAATTTTGATACACATAATCAATCCATTGATAAATTCTCAAGTCCTCGGTATGAACTTGATAAGAGTAATTTTAACTCAATCTCCATTTATTGACTTAAACATCTAATTCATTGGTGTTGTTTTTACAAGAATATGTGTGAATATACTTTCATAGTTTTACACTGAATATACAATAATATTGAGTGTATTTATATTTTTGAAACATAATTATGTCATTGATTTATCCTTAACCTAAGGATATGGCCTTTATGAGAGATTTCATCTCAATTTTCATTCCATTGAGACTCCTTTGTTGTTATACACCCAATCAATTTTATATAGTGTATATAATGTACTTTGACATAGTATATAATGAATCCCTTTATTATCATGATATTAAAAAGTTTTTATTACCTTCTTTATTTTTATTCAAGTGTCTCTCTTTAGGTTAGGAACTCTAACTAAATATCATTTTAAAATGTTTTAAAGATTTAATATTCTAAATATTTATCATTAATGTCCATGTTTTAAAAATGGTTTTAATGATTTATTTATATGGACATTAAAGTTTAAAAAAAAAAAATTACTTTTAAATGTTTCAAAGTGGTATGGGAAACCTTGATTCAAAAATCTATTTTAAATGGATTCTTCACAAATAGTGTGACTTTTAAATGTTTTCAAGGAAAAGGGGGATATTTCTCTCAATAGTTTGATGATTATTTTAATCTATGTCAATATAATTCATTATTCTTGATTGAGGTTAATATGATATAATACAATCTTCCATATTTTATCAAATGAGATATGTTTGACTGTGGATGTGCTATTTTTATACCATTCATGGTTTGTGGTTAAAGTATTGACATTTCGTATGAAAGTTTTAATACAAATATATATGTTATGTTTTAAACTATTCATATGAGGAATGAATTGGACTTAGTAAGTGAATGGTGGAGCCCGCTCTAGCTCCTCGATGCATCACTAGGTCTCATGGGACAAACTAGTGTCTTTTCACGAGGCCTTGACAAAATCATATTTGTAGTATTGGCACAAGGCCTTGACTATGTGGTTGTGATAGTCTGGAATTATGCATTCCATTATTATGAAAGTGGTTATTGATATTGCATGTGATTATTCTAATAGTAGAATATCCATGTTAGTATTTAAATGGAATTATTTCATTTTATCTTTTCCATATTATGCTGAATTTCATGTTTAAAAGGATTTTGTTTTAGTTATATATTGCCATAAATATTTAAGCTTATTTACGAAAGTTTCTACTATATTGTTATCCTTACTAAGAATCTGAGCTCACCCCTTTCTATGTTTTATTTTTCCTAGGATGTTAAGAATTATTTTATTAATGACATGTATGGATAGTATGAGGATATGAGTGTGGTATATGGAGACAATATGTTTTTGTAGTTGTTCACTTTATGATGTAATGTAATCCTTATGAATGTATCTAGTGATTCCAAGGCTACTAAACTAATCGGTCTTTCGAGACCTGATATTTTGGGATCATGCCAATGATACGTAATAATGCACCGACTCGGGGTAATTGGGGTCAGGGCGTTACAGTTGGTATTAGAGGAAGTTTATTACAAACCTTGGAAACTAGATTTAGAAAATCTCTAATTAGAGCACATAGCCCTATGATAAACTTTGAGAATTAGTATTGAAGAACTTACTAGAATTTTGGTATTGTATAGATTTTGTGAGTTTTCCAATAAATACATAAATATTTGGATACGAGCAGGTAGAGGCGGCTCTGGCACATATGTATGTAGGGGTAAAACCTGAAAACACCGCTTTGAGATAGACTCGAATCGGAACTAGTGCATGACAATGGGCCTTACTGCACTCTTGGTTACGACACTCCCGGGGGATATGCTTAAGATAAATTACATTTTCCTTACAAACCGATATGAAGTATTTTAATATAAGATGAGAATAAATGACCTTGGTTATTACTATGGTGTTTCAAATATTGAATATTGTGCCATGATATTCTCTAAATGATTTTATGACTACTGTTACTCACACAATGATTTCTAGTTTTAGTCAATGGCTGGATTCTAAGAAAGTCATAGTAACATTGAGAATGATTTACAAGGTGGGAACGGTGGTGGTAATGAGAAACAAAATGGAATGTTGATAGGCATAAAAGATATTGTGTTCATTCTAAATAAATTTTCCAAAAATATGATCAACAACATATATATTAACCAACTCCTGGACTCAACACAGAATAGAAAGGTGATGAATGATAAGAGCTCCAGCAGTGGAGACCATGGAGAAAAGAATCCTCAATTTCTATCATGCAGGAAATGTGGAAGGAGACACCCAGGAAAGTGTTTCAATGGAACAAAGAAATGCTTTACGTGTGGGAAAGAAGGACACAAAGTGACGAATTTCCGAGGAAAAATGAAGAGTACTATGGAAGAAAATAAAAATGGCCCCAAGAATCCATTTATAGTCATTTTCCGTAAATGTAGGGGACCTGTCCATTACCTAAGTGAATTACCTATTTTATCAGATATTTTCTTGGACAAAGAAGAAGCTATGTGGTAATAAATGGTTAGATAAATGATTAAAAGAATTAGTGCTCCTTATGGATGATATTACTTTAAAAGAATTTTCTCTTGTATTTGTAACCCTGTAGTTTACCATGTGAGAATGATATTTGAGGAATACATATATTTTCTATTGTGGATATAGTTATAAATAACCATTTGGTTTTATATGATCACTGGGTTTGAGGCAATTACAGGTTATTATATTTTGGGATGAAAATACAAGGTATGACATAAAATTTGTGGTTAAATTATGTTATGGTTATTCTGAGAAATTTATCTCATTTTGGCAATGTTATAAAATATAGTTTTTGAAAAAGGACAACATATAGACCGCGTGACAACCCATCGCGTTGGACAAAGCTATGGGAATCGAACCCACAACTAAAGTGTGATTGGGATTTATCACATACCACTGGACTACGTGAAGTCTCTGGTTAGTGTGACTAATTTTTTAGTTAAATTATTTTATTGATCAATAATAAGTTGATTTTGGATATTATGTCTTATCAAATGAATACCCTTAGTATAAGAAAATAATTTAGTGATTAAGTGATAAATGTTATTTTTGAAGATGTTCTCTTGGTTGGGAACACTATATGCCCAAGGAAAATAGAATACTATGGGATTTCGTTTTAGGAGTAATGGTGGATTTTTATCTATGATTTTATTTTGGATTTATAGTGATTTGGGTTATTTATAGAAATGATTAACCTATAATATAGAATATGTGATTAGGTTTATTACTTTTTAGTATGTGACTTTAATAGTGGTTGATGTCATTTGGAGATACAATTTAATGTGGAATACTACATAACCAAATCCTACTAAGTTTTGGGTTTAAATATTAGTTTGGATTATATTGATGGATTTTAAGGACAATTGTTTATTGAATGCTATTTATTTAACTTTGGGGTATTGTTGGTTTAATTTTAGAAATTTAGATTAGTGTTTATTTCTCTAATAGAATATGCTTTTGGGGGATTATTAGATCTTATAATAACTGTTTTGGTTTTGATTAATCTCTAAAGATAAGGTAAATATATATTTTATCCTTCGTGGATCATGTGATTCTATAAGAAGTTTATTCTAGCTCTTCTAGTGTAACCAAGTCTTCATGAATACTCATCGTTTAAAAATGAGTTAGAAGTAGAAATTTATTGAAGAATGAAACTTTAATTACAAATTAAGTATATAACTTTATGTTCTTAGTCAATATTAGAAATGAATTCCTCATCTTTATGTAATGTAACTTAAAACAAAAAAAATGTTTTCTGTTTACTATTCCTACTAGGAAACTAATGATCATTTTTACCTTCAAAAGTTTGTGGTTTTCTTGTTGTTAACTTTCTCCTGATCATTTTTTATATCCCTCTTTATCAAAACTTGACACTTAGTTTATCATCTATATCCTTGGTTTTTTACATGGAATCCTAGTATAGGTTATCTTGGGTGACCTTTGTACTTCTCTTTATTTCTTTTAAAGTGATTGTTTTATTGACTCTTTTTACAATGTGGGACTTTAAATTATATTCCCAATCCCAATTTTAAAAATTGTGAGGATGCAATTTATTGAAGGAGGGGATAATTTAACACCCCAAGCTTCCACAGTACACTTCCCATTGAATAATACAGTAGCGTGTATTGTACGCAACTTTGAGTTCTAACCCACCACAACCAATCAAACTAGCAGTTATAAATAGTAATACCCACTTTTTTAAATTATATAAATTTTATATTTTAAAATGGACTTCATTTTTGTATTTGGAATATGGAAATTATCCTAGGGTGAAATTTTGGTATTTTTATGAAAACTTTCAATTTTTGACGAATAGTGAAAAACACTGAGTTATAGTTTAAAACCAAATTTTTATTTAAACAATTATTTATTTTATTTAAACTTATTTTAGGTCAAAATAAATACATAATACCTATATAAGTTCAATGTAATTCATTAGAGCCAGTTTATAATAGTTTTAGGTATATAAAAATTTTATTGAACTTTTCGCCGTCTTTTACCCATCTCTTAAGAGAATTTGCAAATTGACATAAAACTTAATATTACAGCTTCTGTGAGTGGAATTTTGAAAATCCGAGAGACATGGTTAATATCAAGGAGTAAAATATGGTTCAATAAGATAATAATAATTTTTTGTGAATAGTAACTTTTTACTTTTATTTACCACGGTTAAAAGTAAATAGGGTAATTAAGTGTAAAAATGATATTATTATCACCCTAACACATGTACTAGGTCTATTGGATAAGTATAATTAGAACAAAAAAATCTTATGAATAATATATTAACATCTTTGGTCCACTTGAATTATATTAGGAAATTTATTTTTATTTAATTCAATGAAGAGTTTAAAGAGTTAAAGTCAATATTTAGTAACTAAAAAATTTTTTATATAGGGTTATACATAAGATAAATCAGATTATAAATATTCATTAAAAAGATAATAATATTTCCTATATAATGGTATTTTATTTATAAATTTTATACATAAAATAATTTAATTTATTTATGACACAATGGTGATGCAGTAATTACCTAATTAATGAAATATTAAGATAATTGATATTATAAATATCCAAATAAATTTAATTTGAGACTTTTTATGAATTAAAATAATTTTAGAAGTTAATATAACATGTTAGGATTGATTAAATGAATTTAGTTTGAATGAATAGAGTTTTTAGAACTTTAAAAAAAATCAATTATTAAATAGTGTCAAAATTGAAATAAAGGAGTATTTAAAACAAATATTATACTATTAATTGATATTCTATTCCAAATAACCTAAGGATCGTCCAAAGGAATTATATAATGATAGGTGTATCATTAATGAACCAGTTGGGGTTCGCTTGTAAGTATATAGTAAGTTTATTAACCATATAATATAAAAATACAAAGAGACATGGTAAATGTCAAACTATTTAACTAAGAGTTAAATATAAATGATACGGTTAATATAGTGACCCAAACCCATCTAAAATATGTTGGTTGAAAGTATTTCGACCCATTACCAAATTACCCTCAAAATAAGTCACTTTGGAGAAATTATAAACTGAATATGAATTTATTATAAAATAATACTTTATGTTTTTCCTAAGGTGCCCCTCACCCCCCTTATAAAAGGGAACTCCCCATTCTCTCAAATTCATTCCATATAAGCCTTTTGGTTAGGCCATACCCTGACCAAATATCCTCTAAACTTCCCTCACTTAATCCTAGAGTCCCTCATTTGTTCATAAATCCATATTATGGATCCATTTTGATCAAATCAAAAGGAATAACACGAAGAAGAGGTAATGATTTCGCCACCCTTTTCAAGTTCCTTTATTCTTCCACTTCTTCTTTCTTTGTTATTTACATTATAAAATAATAAATCCAGTATATTTTATATACTGTGATGTTATTATAAATATGTTACAACCATATTCAGTATTCTATCCATTCTTTGAATGACATGTCACCATATGTGCGTACGTACGACCTATCGTCTCCACGTTGTGGTGTAATTGTTATTCAATATATTATTATTTGGATGGGTATAATAATGATGTGTAATTCATGTAAATAATAAATATAACATGATAATTATTCTGTATATATGATATACTATCCAATTATATATTATTTTAATATCAAAAGAATGACATTTTCCCACGTGTGTACGTACGGATTACCGTCTCCACGAACGCGATGAGATTCATTCCCCATCATATCCATTCAAGACAAAATTCCATTTTATGATTAAAAATAATGTTTAGAGACATGATATAATTATAGATATGAATAATATACATCCCATCCCTAACAAATATGGCTCACATAACAAAGAATATAAAGGAAAATGAATTCGTTAACACCTGAAACGATGATAATACTAAGATATGATAAACAAATCAATGTTAAAAGATCATATATGATATCATATTAATATATATTATTCTTGTATAATTCAATAAAAATTATTTAACCATTATATAGGTGGTTAAACTACCCTCGACCAATGAAAAAGTACCAAGTAAGGGGTTTCTTATCTCACTTTTAATTCCGTGAGATTTCCATTGTTCACCACTAATTTATTGCATGTGGTGTGTGTACAGCCCATGATTGTATTAATTGTGTAATATACATTAATTTTTTGATATTTACATAATCATTGTATGATAATTATTTCATGGGTGTATGTTTCTTAAGTTACCAAATCGATAACGGAATTTGAAATTTCAATTTCCACTCATTCGACTTTACGCATACTTCATTGATTATTTTTCTCCAAGATTTTGGGTCGAATCACTATTTATTTGCTTATGTCATAATTTAAAATCCCCTTTATGTGGATATACATTTGATACACATAATCAGTCCATTTATAAATTCTCAAGTCATCGATATGAACTTGATAAGAATAATTTTAACTCAATATCCATTTATTGAGTTAAACATCTAATTCATTAGTGTTGTTTTTACAAGAATATGTGTGAATGTCCTTTTATTGTTTTACACTGAATATCCAATAATATTGAGTGTATTTATATTTTTCACACATAATTATGTCATTGATTTATCCTTAACCTAAGGATATGGCCTTTATGAGATATTCCATCTCAATTTACATTCCATTGAGGCTCCATTGTTGTTATACACCCAATCAATTTTATATGGTGTATATAATGTACTTTGACATAGTATATCATGAACCCATTTATTCTCATAAAATTACATAGTTTTTATTACCTCATTTATTTGTATTCAAGTGTCTCTCTTTTGGTTAGGAACTCTAACTAAAATATCATTTTAAAATGTTTTAAAGATTTATTATTCTAAATATTTCTCATTAATTTCCATGTTTTAAAAATGGTTTAACGATTTATTTATAAGGAAATTAAAGTTTTAAAATCAAAATTCATTTTAAAAGATTTAAAGTGTATGTGAAACTTTGATTCAAAAATCAATTTTAAATGTATTCTTGAAAAATAGTGTGACTTTTAAATGTTTTCAAGAAAAAGGGGGATATTTCTGTCAATAGCTTGATGATTATTTTAAGCTATGTTAATATCCTTCATTATTCTTGATTGAGGTTAATCTCATACAATACTATCTTCCATATTGTATCGAATGAGTAAAGTTTGACTGTGTATGTGCTATTTTTATATCATTCATGGTTTTTGGTTAGAGTATTTACATTTTTTTTGCTAGTTTCAATACGAATATTTATGTTATTTTTCAAAATTTTCATATGAGGAATGCATTAGACTTAGTAAGTGATGGGTGGAGCCCTCTATAGCTCCATGTTGCATCGGTAGGTCTAATGAGACAAACTAGTGTCTTGGAACAAGGCCTTGACAAAATCTTATTTGTAGTCTTGGCACAATGCCTTGACTACGTGGCTATGATAGTCTGGAATTATGCATTCTATTATTATGAAAGTGGTTATTGATATTGCATGTGATTATTGGACTAATAGAATATCCATCTGAGTAAGTAAATGAAATTATTTCATTTTATATTTACCATATAATGATGAAGTTCAATATTAAAAGGATTTTGTTTTAGTTATACATTGCCTTAAATGTTTATGCTTATTTATGAATGTTTTTGCTATATTGATATCCTTACTGAGCATCTGAGATCACCCCTTTCTATGTTTTATTTTTCCCAGGATGGTAAGAAGTATTTTATGAATTACCTTTAGGGATAGTATGATGATATTAGTGTGGTCTATGGAGACAAGATGTTGTTGTAGTTTTTCACTTTATGATGTAATGTAATATTTATAAATGTATCTAGTGATTCCAAGGATACTAAACTAATCATTCTTTCACTACTTGATCTTTTTTGATCATGCCAATGGTACATAAAATTGCATCGACTCTGGGTAACTGGGGTCGGGGCGTTACATTCATCACCGACTTGTAAAGGAGACTTCTCTATGGACAACAGACATGCTTTAACTACTACATGAGGTTTTTGTTTGGACCATTCCTATGGTGGTAAACCCCCCCAAGTGACTGGTAGAGTATGAAGACACCATTCTAGTTCAAATAAGTGGTAGATGATAACTGATTTGATGGATGGAAAAAATTACATTTTTTTAATCAATCTGGAAGATGAACTATTACTGGAACTTTGTGGGAGGCGACCCATATTTTTGTTCAATTTTAGTTTTTACTGAGTCTATTAGGTGTCCTTCTTTCATTTTATAGGTTTTCCTGTTAGGTGTTTCCCTAATTCTCCCATTTCTATTCTTCTACATGCACCATTATATCTTAACTACCCTTTATTTATATCTACTATGTGAACCTTCCCATATTAATTCTTTCTTATTGGTTATATCTTATAGAATTATTCTTTCTTTAGTTCATGAAAATTTTCTATCATTTTTTATAGTATCCCAATTTCACATCAAAATGTCGCATCTTCCCCCATGGTAAGTAATTTTTTGGGGATCTCTTGATTACCTAAACTAAATTCATAATTTTTATTCCTAGTATGTATTTACTATTATTGTTTTCTCTCCCATTTAAATTTATATAAAATTGTGGAAATTATTTATTTTTAATTGTGGTATTGGGACGGGGTGAAATTTTTGGGCTATATTGTATTTACACCTAAACTATTCATTTTTCTCATTATTCAAGATGAATGTATTCACACAATGTTTTATTTAACATGAAATATAATTTAACCCATGTAAAGAAAATAGAAAATTTGTTTGAAAAATATTAATATCTATTTTTATTCTGTTATATAATTTTAGAATGATTGCAAATTTGAGTAATTTAAATTTGATTAAAGTGTCTTGTAATTTATTTTGATTGAATTATCACTAGTTGGTATTCCATGAGTGATTGATCTAATTTATGTATTTCCATTATTGATAGGATTATGTACCTATATTATCATATTCTTTTCAATTCATATTTCATGGGAGAAGCTTGGGGAATATAAACCTATCAGAAATTTCATTGAGATATTATAAAGGATATAACTGAACAAATACTCTATTAAAATGATTGGGGAAATTTGTGTTGAGCTATTTTTCCTGATACCTTTGTATATATAGCCTTCATAATCTTGTGGAATGCATGAATTAATTTTTTAGGATTGATCCTTGTTTAAAAGACTATTTTTTCATTTCCTACCCTAATCGTTGTATGATTTCATGATTATAACTTGAATAAATATAGGTGAGATGTTCATTACTTATGGATACTTGATGTTTGCTAAATAGGAGTTTTATAGGTAACTTTTCACATGATATGTGGGATGTGTTCCAGGGTTCTTTTGATATTATTTTCATGAATATCCTATTTATAAAAAAACAATATGGGTTGTGTATATAAAAGGTGAAAAATCACTATTACAAGATCGATAAATATAATGGTTGATCATATATGGTTAGGTGGTGGACGTTAAATCTAGTCAAGATAATAATTTTGAAATATATATATATAATGATGTAAAAAAGAAGAAACATGATACTTTAATTACACTTTTTTGACACATACACGGACCTTCCCAGAGATTTTGGGAGTGTGGAGATTTTTTTTTTTGGATTCGGTCATTTTTTTAATTATTCTTCATTACCATGCATTGTAATTCATATTTTACCCTATTTTTCAAGTATTATTTTATAATCTACCTACCCACCCATAAATTTAGATTCATTGGAACCTTCATGATGAATCCTTAAAGAGTAATTGTGAAATTGTCTCTATTGAGTGTAGATTTTAGAATGAATACATTCCTATTCTTTAGAACATGTATTCAAGTAATGATCCTAACTCCAATTTCATTTTACATTGAGTGATAAGAGATAATTCATCATGATGTAAATTGAAAAATTGGTATATATTCTATTTAATGGTTTAAAATTAGAATTAATGAAATTAAGGATTTAAATCAGAACTTGAACATCAGGCATTATTTATTTCCTTTATAAGTGTGATTTTGGAGGACTATCATTTTCTTTAAACACTTTTCTTAATATACATGGTTCTTATGTATGTTTCATATTAAAAATTGTTTAATTTAGAATAGTTTTTTGGGTTTTTTAAGGATAAGAAAATTTTCAAGTATGGGTTAATTTGATAAGCATAATTTATACGTATACTTTTTATTCAATTCATTGTGATTTATATATATTTTTACTATTTTACTTGTATCGTTGGTTGAAAATTGTAGGAAAGGGGAGTTTGAGTCGGATGAAAGGAGTTTAGATAAATTTTTTTAGTTTTAGTCATTCTATATAATAAAAATTCATTCAGGGAATAAAAACCTATAGGAATACTAATTATAGACCATCTGTAAGATCTATTCAAGCTATAAAAGTTTCCAGATAAAGAAGAGATTACGATGTAAAATTAAGACTAATGTCATAAAACCATCATGGTTAAAAAAACTCATAGAATATGGTCAATACATAAATAATGGGGATATATAAGAACAAATCAATGAAAATATATCATTTAAAACATAAATCTTCCACTTATGGTTTAATATTTTGGGGCTAGGTGTAATTAATGAATACTTACGATGTAAAAATTACTTATGCAGAAATATTACTTACCTATTTGTCTTCCAGGAACTAGATGAATTGGAGAGGATGTTACCTAATATTTATTTCTCTCTAATTTTTTATTATTTATATATATTTTTGAATTCATTCCAAAATGATACTACATTGATTCTATTTGAATAAATATCAATTTATATTTCTATTTTAATATGTGTTCCCATTTTTCTTTAACTACTGATTGTGGGATCATTAATTTATTGAAACAAAAAATTTATTCAATTTATTTACTACAATGGTATGATTTATTGATCTCATTAAAATAAAATACAATTTTATTCTTTATTTTTACGCTAAATCCTTGTATTATTCAATTGTGTTGATTATTTCCATGATCAATTCTACTTTTTCCATGAATGGGTTACCCACTTTGGGATAGGGGTCGAGAGTAGAGTTAGAATAAAGTTAATTAATTTACAATCTCAAACTAGGATAATTTCTTGAATATTCAATTAGGTTGATAATAAAATCCAATTTGATTCCCTTTCATGAACCAAACCAAGATATTTCAAGGGAAGGACCCTAACCTAATGGGAATAAAACAATCTAGGACCAATAGTTCGATCAATTTCCCATATATATAGTTGTACCAATGTAAATTGGGTTATAAAATGTATATATACCAAGGACTGGTTTCTAATATTAATATATCCAACTTTTCTATCCAATATTAAATTGATTACTCTTGAATAACTATGTGGCATAAGCTAATAGACCTACTGTTTTTAGATTTAAGAATATCATTATCATAAGTTCCCTAAAATTGAACCCGAACCCTTTTAACCATCTAATGTGAAATTAATATTCCTAGTTTTAGAAAAAAACCTCTGACAATCCTTTGATTAATCCACCTGTCAGGGTCTAATCATTAGTTTACCAACATTTCCAACATTTCCCTATGGGTTCAACCACATATTTCCATTATGCTATGGATTTTTAGCCAGTGTAGTTTGGGATTTATAAATTTAGAATTTGGTTATTCCCATGTAGAACCAATTATTCTACACATGATGTTAACTATGATAAATGAGAATAAATAAAATGTTATGCCTCTAACCTCATATGACCCAACCATAAAGAGGCAAAAGGAACATCTTGATCCTGGGAGACACCAATTAAAAAAATGTTCATAAAAAGAAAGTGATATCATGGGAACTGAATGTGATGTGGATTTTATATATTATATATAAATGTAATATTATTTCTCATTGTCTATTTATAATAAAATATTAAAGAGAGAGATAGAGTAATTTGATAACTAGAGATGAGAGTTATAGCCAGGTGAGAAAAACAAAGAACTCTTGAAGGAGAAGAATAAAAAGATAATCTTGATCATTTACTAAAGTGAAGATAAATTGGGTATTGATGAAAAATAAAGAATATGATCCCCTATCATCCATTGTTTTATATGCTTAAGAAGAAGAAAAAACAATTAGAGGAAATACCATCTTTCTATGCATGTTACTCATCAATAATTTCAACTCTTTCTACAATTAAGAAGTTATTGGATTTAATAAGAGCATATGAGTTCATTTATTATTGAAAAATACTTGTGATTAGGTTTTATTTAAGATATATTATGCTGATATAAAATAAATTATGATTTTAATACATTTTCTTAAATAATATAAGGAATTCAATGGCTTTATTAATGAATGGAGGGATATACATTCTCATAATGTAAAGACATCCCTTTGTTGATGAATGATATACTTTTAAAGGCCAATAAATTTAATATGTTTAAATAAATTATGGGAATATGTGGAAGTTGTGTGACCCAGGGTATGTAAGGATATCATAGTTCAAATTTATTATATCATTACAAATACGAGTTTGTGGAAGTCTTACTAGAAGAAGGAAAGTATACATTCTGAGAATCTTTTTAGGTGTATAAATCACAATACCATTATATTTATAGATTTATTATAGTATATATTCCATCATTAGAAGGCATAACCAATAATGGAAATGAGTTTGTTTTAGGTACAAACCTAGTAATAATAATTTTTTCTTGAGCCTCTATTTAGTACTTAATTTATGTGTGGTTGATAGATAAAAGGTCGTGGGGATTAAGAGTAGAATTAATATAGGATGTTTAATTTAAAATAATATTTCGTAAAATGATACCAATTATTTACCCCATATCTTAGTAGTATAAAAAACACTAAGTAGTCTAATTTTTGTCAGAGAACATATTGGTTACTCTAAAAAGATCCAGGCTACATTTGATATTTATCAAATTAGATAAAGTGTATATTTGGGATGATTATAGATGAATCTCAAATCAATAATTATATTTCTATTATTATTCAACCAATAATGGATTTTTTGGATAATAATTTAATGAAAATAAAAAAGAAATATTCAAATAAAGGAAGTAAAATATGATGAAATAGATGTTTATATCACATATTGAAATTGAACATAGTGGTAAGTGCACATATGTGGATTTCTTAAAAAATGTCCTTTTTGTTGATTTGAGTACAAGATATATATAATATCATAAGAATGATTCAATCAAAACTATTGTAAACTTTTTATCTTATGTTATATATTATTTATTTAAGGATCCTACTAAAGTTTTAACATACACACTTGATTTTACCAAGGAACCATTTTATGATAAATCATATGTAGATAAGGAAGCTGATTATATAGAATATGAAATAGCTAATAAGGTTGGTACATATAACACCCTAATAAAAATAGTGATAAAAAAGGATAAAATGACATGAGTTTCCATTTATTTATAATATAAATTTATTAATTCCGTGAAAAGAATAGTTTATGAGATTTATAGGTTTAAAGATATAGTTACAAAATTAATCATCTATTAGAGAAATTTTATAAAGTCATGGTGAATATCAAGGATGCTCAAATGGATTGAAATAAAAAAGAGTGAAATGTATTGATAGTTCACTCCATGAGAATACAGAGATTTTTGATGAATGTAATAATATTTTTAAGAGGGATTTATAAGTTAATATTAAATAAGTTTGGGTAGAGAAATATTCCCTCAACATGAAGTTTCTAGAGTTGGAGGTATGGTTGATGAATCTAGAAATAATACAACCGATAGCTTCCCAAGATAATGAAATAAAGTGTTCCAAAACATAAGTTTTTGATATGTGCTTCCACCAAAATTGATTCATACTAGTGGTAAATTGATTTTAAAAACATGTGGAGAAGCCTCCACCTCATGATAATGGAAGAAGGTATCCCATTTCTCTTGTAAAGCTTTGATTAATAAAACGGTTTTATCTATAAGTTTTGAAAAAATAAAAGAATTTATAAATGTGGGTACCCAAATTTTTTTGAGAATCCTAGTAATAAATAAAAGTTGAATGTGAGAAAGTATGAGAACATAATCTCACTAAAGGATACTAAATTATTAGGGTTTCAACCTAATAATCAAAATGTAGTCAAGAAAAACATTAGATAGATTTAGATTACAAAAAAACGAAGAGTTTTGTAGGACATTATTGGTGTTGGTGGTTGTTTGGTAATATGATAATAGATTATTGGAATAAATATAAACTAATACAAGTTTTAGAATTTTATAAGCAATATAGTAATAACTAAATATAATAATAAACCTATTGTATATAATCTTTATACATATAATGGAAATAACATGTATATGAGAAATAAATTTAATGGACTTGATGATTTCTATGGGAATTGAAATATATATATATATATATACATATATAACTATGATTAATTCTAGTATGTTTTAACCTATCACAATTCTTATACTCATGTGAAGATAAGGTCGTAACAACATGTCATGAATCAAAGATCTAAAAAAGTATTCCTTGGGAAGGAAACATGTGAAGAAATGTGAGTACTGTATAACAAAGAAGTCAATAATAGAGGTGTAGAATGTTATCACACTATAGAAGACAATATTCTTCAATTTTGGTAGAAAATTCCTCATTATAGACCATTTTAAAATGTTCATAAAGATCAATGTTAAAGAGAGAATTCTAAAGCCAAAATGGAAGTTTATCAAAGAAAGGTACTTAAATATTTCAATGGTGGAAGGACATAATAGTTTATTAGTAAGATAAGTTTCATAATGAAGGAAACTAAGAGGGTAATGAAGAAGTGTATTGAAGGTGAAAATAGTTTTCCCACATAAATAGGATGTGTATTACTTGGATGCATGGTCAAAAGAAGGTGAAAAGTTCTAAAGGGAAATCACTGGTGGCTTTAATATCTTAAAAAAATATTATAAATAAGAAATCCACATATAAAAGTAAATAAAATAGGGTGGATAAAGATATATTAATCACTTGGATATATCAATTGGAGTTGTATTAGAATCCTCTAAAGGTTAAAAAGAATGAAAATGAATTGATTGATATAGTCAAAAATCCAAATCCAGTAATAATGAAATTTGAGAAGGAAGAAAAGTATATGATTCCAAAGGGATAAAAATATATAAATCTAAATAAAATTCATTTATTAAATAATAAAAACACTTTAGAACCTTAAATTATGTAGTTTATGTGTCTAGAAATAAGTCTCAGCCCTAGTTCTACAACTGAGGCTATGATTAAGGTCCATCTTATTCCCATACATGACAATTTGTGTTACCTTGAATATGGTATTATAGGTTAACTGTAAAAGGAATTAATGATAAATGATGTGGGGTTTGTATAACCTGGTTAGAACACCAACTTTGAGATTATTTCAATTGGTATTAATTTTTAATTGATACTATACATCAAATGGTATCATGAATTTTTTAAGAATATTTTTTGTTACCAAGGTAAATATGTATTGAAGGCATACCTTGAGGGATAGATATTAAAATAATAAATCATATATATGTGAAATATTTCTTATTAAATCAATAATTTGAAAAAACCCAATATATGATGAAGATTGATAATTATGAAACATCTTTTAAATATGGTTAATTAAACCTAATAAACGTGAATTCCATATTATCATATTGATAAATGTATATGTATATAATTTATTCTGTGGAAACCATAATGTTTTTAATACATTAATGTAAACTATATAGTGTGAGATATTAATTACTTAAGGATCATTTCTAAGAAATCATTGGTTCTATAATTATCTCAATATTAGTTTGGGGAAATTGTGTAGCATATGGTTTTTGAATCAGAAGAGTTAGGGGGGGAGTTTTGCATAGATAACATTACATTATAATTAGAGTATCAATAGGGGTGAGTAAATCCTTTCAACATTGAATATATTTTCTTTAATGGGAGAGTAAAATTTAATTTACAATTGAATATTCACATCCATCTTATGTATTTAGATGTTTAAAGTATTGAAAAAATTCCAAAGGGGGAGTTTGATGTACCCTTTGGTGTGTGATTTTATTTATTATCAATGAATAATATCAATATGTATGTTTTTAGTGATCATAGATTAATGGTTTATAGATTGATATACCACCCTAAAAATTGAATACATGAATTCGTACCATGTCCTGGAAAAATTATATTGGAGGTGGATACCATGGTGAATATATACAATTCAAAGGAAGAGATGGATGCTATGTGTGCAACCCCAAAACATTACATGAAAAATAAATTTGATCCAAATGGAAATTAGTTATTAGTTCTTATTATATAAATATAAATTTTATATTATAGTTGATATTATATTTAAGATACGTATGATGTTCTAAAACATCAAGAGATATCATTATCAGAGTTAATATATATCTTATTTGGGTGATTGATGACCTAAGGTATTATAAAATCTATTAATGTGATACAACTTTTTTAAATTCTTGAATACTTTTCATTAAAAAATAACCCCTTAGTTAATATGATTCTTGGGTAATTAATATAATTTTAATAATTTTTTATAAACTAAAACTAATTGAAAAATTCATTTAATCTTGGTCTTTAAATGTTTTGTTTATTTCATGAAATTAATGAATATTTGTATATTTTTCTTTGGATATTTTAAATTTAACAATTTTCAAGATAATTTTTTGAATTTAATTGATTTTATGATTTTGAAAAATACATGTTTTTTATTTTGAAATGTGATTTTTGATGAAAAAATTGACAATGGTTAAAAACCATGAAATTTAAAACATGAAACATCAATTAAAAATTTAAATGTGTTTATAATTATTTGTGTTATGTAAAAAAATATTAAATTTAATGTTTAAATATTGAAATATTTTTGTTTGGGATTTATTGATACACATTTACTAAATTGATGATTTTTTAATTGTATGTAGTAAAATGCTAACTACATGAGAGAACACACTCCAATTGAATGGTCGATGAAGTGACCATGGAATTACAAGATACCTAAAAGCCCCCCCTTATGATTGATCGGGTGATCATTAATCAAAGGAAGATACTACATAATGTGGAACTCATGGTCACTCATCCAAATGTCTACAAGAATACCACGTGTTTCCACACTCATTTACTTACTATAAACCTTATACATGGTTTATCCACTTACCTTAACCCACTAAACCACCATAAGTCCACCAATAATTAACCTATTGTACCTGAATCTCAATCGACCATTAGATATCATCATTATACCCATTATTGACTGTGGATATACCTATCACATGGGGGACAATTGACAACACTCCTTCCTTTCAAGAGACTGTGATGTTGTAAGCTACCACATGGGACTTAAAACGAATCTATCATGAAGGCATAAAGAAGTCCTTTAACACCCATATATTTTTTGTATTTTTCATCAACTAAATTTAATATTTTCTATATTTTTTATTACACACTATACTGGTTTTTTCTTCCATGATAGATAATTGTATTTTTAGCTTTCATTACACACAACACTGAGTTTAAATGAAACTTTCCATCGTATTAAACTATTAAGATAGTTATTTAAAAGCTATTAGAATTAAGGGAATGAATAGGTTTAACTAAATTACGAAAATATATTGTTTATAAATTTACCGAAAATGATTTATTTAGTGACCAAATAATTAAAAATGAAAATAAAAACTATTTGAAAATAAAGGAAACCTTTTTATGAAAAACCATTTTTATGCAAACAAACTTGTTTCACCTTAATAAATTTAACTAAAAACTTATGGTGAATGATTTTAATGAAATGTATATATTATATTTTCAATAACATTATTAATATTTATCTTATGTTTTTATACACAATATATAATAATAAATCGAATTTTATGTATAAAAATGTATTTATCTAAAAAAAGTTTTGTTTTCTTTTTTGTCCACTAATTTTTTAAAAAATTTCAATATTTTAGAAAAATTATATTAAAAGCTATTTTTTGAAATTATTATATCAAAATTATATTAGGGTAAATTTTTGAGATTTTTCTAAAAAGTTTAATTTTTTGATGATTAGTTAAAATATTGAATTTTAATTGAAAACATTATTTTCATTTAAATTATGTATAAAGTTAACTAATATTTTAATTTCTTTAAATTAAAATTAGTTCAATTATATATATTAATAAAATTTACTTTATTGGAATCAATTTCATTCTGATAATGTATATAAAATCTATGGAAACTTTTCAACATTTTCTCTGTTAAAACCTACTTTCTCGTCTTGTCTATATGATTAATTTTAAATCAAAATTTTCCAAATCTATGAGTTTAATTTGTAAAATTATATTTAATAAATTGAATAATCATAATTTATATTATCTAATAAGGTCTACCAAAATTATTAGTGAAAATATTAAAAATTAATTATCATGGATAGGGTAAAAATGGGTTTATTGGTTGTGTGTGAGTGGGGGGGGGGGGGGTTAAACTAAAAGGAAAAGTGTTAAAATGACAAAAAAATAGTCTAAATAATATTTTTTTGGAAATATTTAGATCCCATAATTTCTAAGTCTCTTTAATAATCCATTTTTACCCTTTTGGAATGTGATAAACATGGGTACACAATTTTCTTTTAATAAATTACAAGCGTTCCACTCACCACCCTTATAAAAGGCCACCCCTTTCTTATTTTCATAATAACTTGAAAACCTTTTTTTGGACAATAAATACTAAAATTAATGAAAAAATTATATAATATCATCCTAGAATCATCATTTATGGTAGAAATCCAACCTACGAAGGCTTTTTGTAAAAACCTAAGGAGGCTACCCGAAGAATAGGTAACCTTCTTCACCGAACATTTTTATTTTATTTCTTCCTCCACATCCTTCAATTATTATAAAAAATGATTATTTAATAAACTAAGTATCTAAAATATACTAATATTTTTTTTATTTTAATTTAATTACATACAAAAGTCTCCACATTCATCAAATGGTTTATGAAAACATCATTCGTGTGTACAGAGTACTATCGCCTTCTGAACCGATGTCATTAATTTTCTCCATTATCAACTCTCTTAGTTGGTTATGATAATGGATATAAATTAAGTATGTGGTATTTAAAAAATAATTATATCTATCTATTTATTATATCATATATATATTTTTAATTTCAATTCCATGGTTGATATGATAAAGTCACTCAGGTGTTTGGCGGACTATCACCTCACGAAGTAATGTGATTCGTTTTCACTAACCCTTTATATGGATAACAATAAGGATAATGTTATTGATTAAATGTGATATAATTGAAATAATTTTGATATAAATTCCATATTTATAATTCTTAAAATACAATATATCATATTTTGTCATCATTTTCACTCACGAAAATATGATAATGTCGTTCATTTACGTAGGACTACCGCCTTCATGAAGTGATTTGACTCTATTTTCACAACCACACCACATGGATGACATGTATAATTATATTTAACGAAATAATGTGTTATTTATGATTTTATCATAATTATGTGAAGATAATATATTACTTACCTCCTTCTATGATTATTATTGAAAAATTGAAATGTTACTCATGTGTACGTACGACTTACTGTCTCCGTGATCATAACATACTTCATTTCTCAAAACCAAATTTCATGATTGGTATTAAAAATAAAATTTAAGTATAAATATAAAAATTATGTAATGATTATTATTATGGATATTATGTAACCATGATCAAATTAATCAGACCCAAAATAAAAAAACCAAAACATATATGAAAAATAAAGTGGTTATGACCTGAAACGAGATTTTAAAAAGGAATTGATAATAAAACGGTGATGAATGTTCCTAAGTAAATAATATATGTTTAATATATATAATCATGTTTCTATTATTTATGTATAATAAAATTATATATATTATACCATAGGTTTGAACACATATGAAGGAAGTCAAGACTTAAGGTAAGATATTTCTAGTATCACTTTTATTTCTAGGAGATAAATAAATATTCACCACATGTTTTTTTGTGGTGTATATACTTACTATTTAACATGTTATATTATTAATATATTTATTTTCATTATATTTAATGTTTACTTTGATGTTATCATTTATTATTTCTTACAATTCAAATGATTACTAAATCGGTATGACATTTTCATCCCAATTTTTACTTCTGTGAGACACATACCATATTCATCACATATTTATTTTATGTGATATATATAATTTATTTGAATTTATTTTAGGATTAATATAATAAAAATTATTAGGATTTAAATATCCATCTGAGGATATCTATTTCATGGGTTTGATGGTTCAATAGTTACCAATGTAGTAAGGATTTTTTGTCTCAATTATCATTCATTGATACATATGTTATGTAATGAACCTATCTTATTTTAAAAGGTGTATATAAAACCACTTTACATGAAACATAATGAATTTATTTATTTTCATTATAATATTAGTTTAATTTAATTTTATTCATTCATGGGGTGTACATTTCAAAGTTACTAATGTGGTAATGATTTTATGTTAAAATCTCATTGTTTATCGTGATTTTTTACGATAATGTTTTTGATGATAAGATAATATGATCCATATATCAAGAAACTAATGAATTTTAATGTCCTATGTTTATTTATTTATAATACATATTTTTCCTTCATATTCCATTCACTATGTACCCAAGAGTTAAAAATAATTATTTTATAAAAATTGTCTTTATTTCACATTCCGATTGAAAACTATATTTATTCCAAAACATTGTTTTCAAAAAATGTTTTCCAAAATGTTTTTAACTTTTTATTCAAAGTATTTAATAAAAAAAATTATATTAATTATTTATTATTAACAAAAATATTTAAATAAATTTTCATGTTTTCCAAAAAAAAATTTGTTTATATTTTACCAAAATGCCAAAATAATCTTAGTTTAACATGCAAGACATGAATGTAATTTCCTGAAATCATCACCATTAATTTAATTTAAAATTCCATAAATTTTTCTAAAGGATATTTAAAATTAAATATATTTTCAGAAATTTTAATTTTTTATAAAGTTTCTTTTTCGATGTGTAAAAGATATTTTTCTCAAAAATTGATTCAGATGTTTTTTTATAACTTCCTTGATATGTTTTCAATGTAATTTTCGTAGAAAAGAACTTCAAAAATGTTTTATGTTTTCAAAACATATTTTCAAAATAGAAAGTATATTTTACTCAAAAAATGTTTCATATTATTTTTAAATATTTGTTTATATATTTTTAAGTTTATTTTCAAATAAAATTATTTAAAATATATTTTTATGAATTTTTAGTTTAAAAAAAGTTATATTCCTCAAGAAATGTTCCATATTATTTATCTTTCCAAATTATTCTCTATATAAGATGAAATCCATTGATTTGATTTTTGATTTTTGGGGATATGAAGTAAGGGTACCATTCTTATTCTTTATGTGAATGGTTTATGATGACAATATGTTTAAGAAACCTATTTCTCTTTCACAGGTCATACCATGATAAAATTATTATGATACCTGATCCTTTCAATATGGTTTATGAAATCCTGAAATGATTATGAAACATTTACCTTTCCCCTAGGTTATGTTATGATGATATGTTTATGAAACCCATTAGTTTTCATGGGTTATGATATGATGAATGTTATAGGATATTATGGAACAAAAACATATGATTTTCAATATGTAATAGGTGGGACGTATATCTCCATAAAATTAATTGGGTAAATATTTCAATCTAATGAGATAGATAAGACATTAATAGAGATTTAACCGAGTTTACTAAGGTAATTTGTCCACTATCATGGTCTTTGTAGTGAACCTTTACTACTATGATGGTTTTTGGAGTAAAACCATTCTTCTATGATAGCCTTGGTATTGAGCCTTGACTACCATGTAAATAATTTTATATGTTTTTTTGTATGCCACAGTTCCATGTTTTATGAAAATGTTATGCTCTCTTGGATCATGTTCCTTAATTTCATTATGATTCATGACTTATGAACTATTAATATTTATTCCATGAATTGATATTCTAATATTTTTATGTAAGCTTTGGTTTTTATATTTTAAGATCATATTACCAAGCCCTTCTGTTCATATTTTGATTATATATCTCTATTTATACACTTACTGAGGATTTGAGCTCACTCTTTACTATCTTTCCTTTCCCCAGGTTATGAACATAGGTTTTAATTAGGGTATGTTTGTGAAGAGTACTAAAGGAGACAATATTTATGGGAGATTTTTAAGATATTTCACCAAATTAGATGATTGTGTACCTAGACTCCAGTACAATAAAATATTATGGTCCTAAGGCATGTGTTTTTGTAATCTATTGAATATTAATCTAAAAATATACAATATATATGTTTGAAAAGAAATGGTCACTATAGTTGGGATCATATGAAATTTTTTGTAAAAATTAGAAATTAGGTTGAATTTTTTTAGTGATATCCCTAGTGATATTTTTAAGGATATTTTTATGGATATATATAAGGATAAGTCTATGTATGAGACAAATTATAGAAAAATTTCCTAGAATTTTGGTAAAGGATATAGAAAGTAGTTTCCAAGAAATGACATCCTTGTTTAGATACAAAATGTGGATGTGCTTTAAAATAGAGGTACCTACAGATAATAACTTTGAAAAGGGAATATTGAGTTGTACTTGATAATCTCCTGGTGTATGATGATAGGACTTGCTGCACAACTGGTTTTACACTCTAAGGGGATATGATTTATAAATTCAAAAACTCTTTACAAACCATCATGATGGATTAAAATAGATAATGTCTATAAATAACCTAGGATAAAGTTAAGTGAAAATAGATTTAAAATAATGATATATTATTTAGACATCCTATAACATATTTTTTCAAAATTATTTTGTTTTCCATTATGACTAGTGTTTTCTCACTCTATGATTTTTCATTTTAGTCAATGGAGAGAACCAAAAAAACTGGGTTAAAATTTAATGTGATGTAAAATTTTATGATGAGCATCCAAATTGTATGATTAAGGGGGTAAAGTATTTTGAGATTTCTCATAATTAGATATCATGGAACAAGATTAAAAATGTGCACCCTAAACATCTCTAGAACTCACCAAAGAAGAGAAGGATATAGTTCACTGAGATATCAGGTAGTAGAGACCATAGAGGAAAGATGGTTTAATTTTTTATATGTCTATAATCTATAAAAAATCCCTCAAGGGAATGTATATAAGGGATAATATGATGTTTTGGGTATGGTAAAGGAGGAAAGAAATCAAGTAACTACAATGGAAAAATGAAATGCCTGGTTAATGAAATGGATGAGAATAATTGTATTCACAAGATATCATTGATGATTGAATTTTTTTAAATTTGTAAAGTATGGGAATTATAGAAATTTATATCCTAAGAGAAAATATCACGAAAATAATAGGAAACGTTTTATGATTAATGATTATATTGATGACGATGAAGAGAATATAAATGATATATGAAATAAAAGAAGTGCTAATGGATGAGATAATGAAGCCTAATTATTGTTTTGGAAAGGATGTGGGATAATTGAAGTGATTATGTATTGGAATTCAAGAATTATGTTTTATTAATCATGAAATATTTTATGATTATTTAGAATAAGATTTTGATTAAGGATGAGAAAGAATATGTTTAACATTACTAATGTAATAGAAATGTTATTGAATGGAAAGTTAATATTTTATAGAAAATACATGATTATTGGAAGACAACCCTTCATGTGTTCCTAAGGTTGAGAAAATGGTGCTTATATTGGATAAATAGATGATTCTTATGGATTAAGTAAATTGTATAGTATTAATGACCCCAGAAATGATAAAATATTTGTTGAAAAAGTGGTTTATTTTAAAATTTATGGACATTAAAACATTATTGGATATATGGAATATGTTCAATAATCTATTGTTTTATTAAACGATGAAGAAGCATGCATATTTTCATTAAGGTATTATAGTAATTATGGTTACTAATAATCATTAGGAGAATATATGACCAAGGTATTCACATATTTGTTTTATAAATATTATGATACAATTAATGATTCTTAAGGGATTAATGTTATGTTGATTTTGGGAAATTTAGAAATTTTTTTATAATTTTTTAATTTTGAATGGTTTATAAGGATAAATATTTATGGATTGTTGAAGTTTACATTTGGATGAGGCTTTAGTGATTAACGTATTACTTCACCATAAAAAGATTTATCCATATTAGATAACAAATATAAAACTTTTTTTATTTTTATCTTGAGATAGAACGTATTAATTATAATTCTATTATGGATCTTGTGATTTATTAGTTTTTTAGGCATAGAAAAATTCATGTTCATTTCTTGTAGTAATAGTTGAAGTGGAAATTGACCGAAGTACAACCAAAAGATGAATTTTTTCTTATGATATAAAGGAATTCCAGGCCCTTCATACATCAACCCCTTTGATATTATTTATCATTTTTTACCATAGACTACCAGGTAGAGCTTTCACTGATCCTATCTTAGGTTCAATATGTGTTCCATGTTTCTCTCCAGAGGGAGTGAATACTTAATCCATCACATGTACTGAACTCAGAGGTCGTACTATTGTAAAATGATATTTCATATGAGGGACGATCGATAGAGATTATGGATTCAATAAACAAATTTCTATGAATCAAGACTAGTCACCCATTCAAAGATTTATGCTGAAAACACTAGCTTAAGGAAGCTACGTAGGAAGCTGAGGATATAATGAGTAAGAAGTATAGATAGTTTTTGGTACCAAAGTGATTAATTTCAAGGAAGGAATTTATTTTAAGGTCTATAGAATGTAACTACATTAGATTTTGATAATTTGTTTTCAAATAAATTCAATATTTTACGTATTTTTCATTAAATTAATCATTGATTTTATCTTTTGTGACACATAACACTACGTTTAGCTTACATTACATGCAACAATAAGTTAAAATGAGGCGTTTCATACTATTAAAATATTATGACCGTTATCTCCTAGTCATTAGAAAGAAAATTAGAATATCATTAAATAAATCACGAACATATATGGTTTACACATAAATATAAAATGAAATATTTGGTAACAAATTAATTAAAAATAAAAATAAAAACAATTTAAAAATAAAGGAAATCATTTTTTGAAAAACTATTTTTATTAAAACAACCATATTTTACCTCAATAAATTTGGTGAATGAATTTAATGACAGTTATATATTGTATATTCAATTAACATATTAATATTCAATTATATATTTTTTCTAGAAAATAGATAAGAATAAATCAAATTTTACGCTTAAAATCTATAATTTTTAAAAAATAAATCTTGTCATGTTTTTGCTCACTTATTTTAATTTTATAGGAATTTTTTTAAATACTTATTTAAAAAAAATAAAAGTTTAAATCAGAATATATAAATTATCATAGCGTGAATTGTTTATAATTTTTTTAATTGATTAATTTTTTTGGTGAATAGTGAAAAATACTAAATTTTAATTGAAAACTACACTCTCATTTAAATTATTTATAATGATTAATTATTTTTTAAATTATTTGAAAAAAATTAGTTCAATTATATATCTATTAATACAATTTACATAATTTTAATAAATTTGATAATAAAAGTGGATATAGAAACTTTGTGAACTTTGGAATATTTTTTCTTTGAGAAACCACTTTCTGGTTGCGTCTACGAGATTAATTGAATATCAAAATTTTCAAAAAAGGTGAATTTAATTTTGAATAATGGATTCCATATTTTTAATAATCATAATTTATATTATCTAATAAGTTAAGCTTAATTTTTTACCAAAATGAATAGTGAAAATAGTAATAAATAATTACCATGTTTAAGGTAAAAATGGGTCTACCGGGGGGGGGGGGGGTAAACTAAAATGATAATGATTAAAATGAAATAAAAACATTTATAAAAAATATATTATGGAAATAGTTTTACCCTATAATGTCTAATTAAAGATAATAGTCCATTTTGGACCCTTTGGCTTGTAAAAAGCAAGGATACACCCTTTTATTTTCAAAAAATACAGGTGTGACACTCTCCTTACTTATAAAAGGACATCCACTTTTCTCTCTTACAGAAACGTTCAAACCATTCTAAATTGGTCAATAACTATAAAACTAACTTAAAAAATCCCCAAATATAATCTTATATGCCTAATTTGGGACAAAAATCCTACATAGGAAGGCTTTTAGTGGAAACCAAAAGAGGTTACTCGAAGAAGAGGTGGCATTCTTCAACCAGCATTTTTATTTTATTTATTCCTCAACCTAATTAAATTATTATTAAAACGTGATGATATAATAAGATAATCATATTAAATATACTTATATGTTGTTATTTTAGGGGTTTTAGTACAACCATATCCACTCTCTTCAAATGGGATATGAAATCATCATTCGTGTGTACGACAAACTACCACCTCACGAACCGATGTCATTCATTTTTCCATTACAAACTCTCAAGACTGGGTATGATGATGGGTATAAAGTACATATATGATAATTATACAATAATTATACACATAGAGTAATTATATAATGTATACCTTCTTATTTTACATTCTTTAGGGTATATAATAATGTCTCTCATGTGTAGGGAAGACTACCACCTTACAAAGTGATGCGATTCATTTTCTCTAAAAATTATCCTAAAAGATAATAAGGAAAAAATTAATTAATAATTGTGATATAAAATATAGAATTATTATATTCATTAAATATTTATATTTATTAAAATATAATTTATCATTTTCTATCTTACCTTTTGGCTCACTGAAAGATGATAACATTGTCTGTATATGTGTGGGCTACAACCTTCACAAAGTGATGTGACTATATTTTCATCATCACTCCACATGGATAATATGTATAAGTATATTTAAATATATAATACTATATTTATGAAATTAGGATATTTATTAAAAGATATTATATTACTAACCTCATTTATTTAATGATTATTGAACAATGGAAACATTAATCATGCGTACATATGACCTACTATCTCTATGGTTGTAATACAATTCATTTCCCAAAACCACCATTAATGATATGTATTAAAAAATAATTGTTCTATAAATATGATAATTCTTTCATGATTAATATTTTGTATATCATGGAACAATTATCAGAGTAATAGGACCAAAAAATAACAAAGAAAAATATATTCTGAAATCATAACAGTTATTACCAAAAACATTATCTTAATAAGTAATTGATAATAAAAGAGAAATGAATGGTCATAAGTAAATAATACATGGTTTAAAATGTATTATTAGTGTTATTTAATTTTTTCATAATAAATTTGTTTTTTTTTATACAGGAGGTTCAAATGTGATGAAAGTAGTCATGACTTAAGGTAAGTGATTTCTAGTCTCACGTTTATTTTTGGGAGACATATACAAATTATCCACTTGTTTCTTTTTTTATGCTATATATATTTCATCTTTTAAATAATACATCATGAAACTAATTATTTTAATGATATTAAATTTTTAATTTTATGTTATTATTTATTCATTTTTATTATTCAAAATATTACTAAAGTGATATGGTATTTTCATCTCAATTTTTAATTATGTGAGACACATTCCATATTCACCACCTATTTATTTTATTTGTTGTATATAATTCACATGAATTTATTTTATTATGATTATCCAAAATAATTTTGGGATTTAAATATCCATTTTAGAATCTATTCTTATTTGGGTTTATAGATAAAAGGATACCAAAGCTGTAAGAGATTTGGGTCTCAATTTTTCTTTATTTGAGACATATGTAGTATTATGAACCTATATTATTTTATGAGGTGTATATACATACCCTTTGACTTTAAATATCAAGAATTTATTTATTCTTATGCTCATATATGTTGCATTTCATTTTATTCCTTCATAGGGTGTTTGTTTTAATGTTACGTAAGCGATAATGATTTTATCTTACAATATCATAGTCTATCAGGATTATTTTTTATTATGTTTTCAATGATAGAATAACATGATCTATATATCAAGAAATGCATTTACTTTATTATCATATTCTATGTGATTATAATTAATTATTTCCATTCATTTGTCTCTATCTATATACCTAATATTTCAATATAATTATTTTAATTTTTTTATTTCTCTTTTTCATCAAAAACTTGTTTTCTTCTAAAAGCATGTTTTCAAAAATTGATATAAAAATTGTTTTTAATTTCTTTATTAAAATTATTAGTAAATAAATATTAAACCATATTATAATTTTTATAAAATTATTTGAATGAAATCTTCATGTATTTTTCTGAACAATTCCCATTTGGATTTTACTGAAAATGTGAAAAGGATATTTTTTAAAAATATTGACAATGAAAACAATTTCCTTCCATCATGGCCCCTATTTTATTTTAAGAATACTTTATAAGTTCTCAAGGTTATTTTGAATGAAAATTATTTCAAAATTTCTTATGTTTTAAAAAGTAATTTTAAAGTGGAATGGATTTTTTCCACTAGAAATGTTTTAAATGGGTTTTTAAAGATTAATTTATAAGTTTTCAAGGTAATTTTCATAGAAAAGGATTTTAAAAATGTTTTATGTTTTAAATAGTTTTTTTAAATGATAAAATATATTTTCCACAAGAATTGTTTCCTATTATTTTTAAAATATCTTTAATGTTTTTTCAAGATTATTTTAAATGAAAATGATTTCCAAAAATATTTTAGGAATTTTAAGTTTTAAAAATAGAACTTATCTTCCTCATGAAATGTTATATGTGATTTATCTTTAAAAATAATTATTCATTTAAGATGACACACCATGTTTTAATACATTATTTTATGTGTATATGAACCAATGATACCATTCTAATTCTTTTTATGAATGATTTATGATGAAAATATATTTATGAAGCATGTCTCTGTTCCATGGGTTATAATGTGATAAAATTTTAAATTATCCCACTTCTTTATCCACATGTTATGAAATAATGAAATGAGGAAATCACTATGAAACCTTTATACGTACTTGAAGTTATGATATAATAAAATGATTATATGGCCCATTTAATTTCATGGGTTCTGATATGATGAATTTTTTATCATCTTGTGGCACACAAAAATACGATTTTCATTATGTGATGGGGGAGACCTATATCTCCCTCCAATTTATTGGTTAATGATTTATATCACATGGGATATATAGGATTAGAATGGGGGTGAACCTAGTTTAGTAAGAGAATTTTTCTTCTATGATGGTCTTGGGATAAAACCTTGACAACTATGATGATTTGGAGAGTGAACACATTCCAATATGATAGCCTTGGAAGTGATACTTGACTACCATAGAAATGATTTTATATAATTTTGTGTATTCAATAATTTCATTTCTTATGCCAATTTTAATCTCTCATGGATCATGTTTTTTGATTTATTTATAATTCATTTTTTATAAACCAATAATCTCTATTACCTGACTCTAGATTCTGATCGTTGATATGCATGGTATAGTTTTCATATATTATGATCATTCTCTCAAGACCTTATGTTTATGTATCTATCTTGTTTACACTAACTGAGTAGCTGAGCTCACACTTTATTATGTTTCATTTCCCTAGGTTATTAAGGATGGTTTTAATTTGGGTATGTTTTTTGAAGAGTACTAAAAAAGAATATCTTTAGGGGAGATGTTGAAGATCCTTCACAAAAGTAGAAGATTGTATTCCTTGTATCCAGATACAATAAATTATTATGGTCCTCATGCATGTTTTTGTGTAATTTATTGAATATTAATCTAAAAATATATAATTTCCATGTATGAAAATTATGGATCTTTATAAGGCCGATCACAAAAATGATTTTAATTTAATCTAATTTCATATCTTGAATTAATAAAACTACAATCATGTATAATTGAAGGAAGATCACTCAATATTGATTTGTGGAAGATCTAACAAAACCAAGACCATTCAAAACTAAAATAGGATAAAGTGAAAAGTGTCGATGTTAAAGACAATCGACCGAGGATGTGTGAAGAAGAGTGACCCAATGCCAAGATTCGATCAATGAACCAAATCATGGAATTAAAAGTCAAAAAATGTGTGAGGTATGATTTCCCAATTGATGAAAAGGATAAATATACCAAATATAAGATAAAATAAGAATATAATGGAACTAATATGTTTTTCTCCCATTACAGACACAAAGACAAGGAGGTCACGATCATTCCCATTCCACTAGCTATAGTTATCAATATTACTATATAGCTGGTGTTAAAATAATTTTGTAATTAATCTAGTCCACATGACCTAAAGAAAGAAACACCTTACTAGTATCTCCATGTACAAGTATTGAGGAAACTTCCATCCTTTAATTTGGTGGACCCATGTTCTCTCTCACTGACCCATGTTCCTCTCTCATGTGAAGACACAACCCTAAATGATCTGTCCTACCAGATTACATCTCAATCAAGTCATGATTCTAGGTAAGTACCATCCAAAAACATAATCTCTTACTTATTTTTGATCAAGAAACAACACAAGTAATATATCCATGATATCAAAGCACTTTATCTTAATCATCTATCTAGTTACATCCCTAAAAAATAAGTTTCTCATAATGTTTTAAAAATCACTCATGACAGTTGCACCCTCTAGTACTAAATCCTTCCATTTCAATAATCTTAAAATTAGAGTTTATAAAAAATCAATAGAAATACCCCAAACATCAGTCCAATTATCTATGACCCTCAAAATCGAGCCCATTATTTTAAATATCAACTTCTAAGACCCATTCCTACCCTCACCCATGTCCAAAACAAATTCAATATGTGTATTAGTTATCTCTAATTCCTTTCATTATCATACTATAAATCAGTCATCTTCCATTATATCGTGAAGTGGAGAAGCACATCAATTTTGATTATTATTGAAAATGTACGGAGATATATCCTGGGAGATTAACTATGTACAATTCCATTGGAAAATAGGGGTCAGGAAAATTTATAAAAATTGGTTGGGGTTATGTAAGAGTTCTCTATGCCCCCTATATGGATTTATTTCTTTAATTATCTCATGATTTTTAATATATTAACATGTTCATTGATTTTTTTATTTAAATTATTATATTAAACAATTAATTTTGTGTTATTGGATCTCATCCTTCATTCTATGACTGTGATATATCACTTCCATGGGTATGGATGACTATCTCATGGATTGGTCCCTAGGAAAGATCACAAGAAATTTTTAAATAACTCTCTTGAATTTTAAATTTTTTAATTTTAATCCTTAATGAAATAATGAATAAGAATGAGGAGGATAAATGATAATCATATTCTATTCTCATTTATGACAATATTATCCAATTTAATAGATCATTTTAACCTCCCTTATATTAATCTAAAAAATAAACTGGTTGACTTTTTTGGATTAAGGGATGAAAATATTATTTAACCTAGGTGAAGGATGGTGGATTATATCTAGTGTGAGAATATTCATCATCTAAAACAATATAATAGGTGTACTATACATGTATAATAAGGTCTACCATGAGTTCTTAGTCTCATAATTTATAAATAGAGGTGAAATATGTGATTAGTTATGGAAAAATTGTTGGGTGAGAAAAATTTTAATAATGAAGAACCCTTGTGATCAAACCCAAGACTGATACCTTTCACCTTGATATGTATGTTTCTTGTTTTTTATTATATATTCATAAATAAAAAACTAAAGTAATATACTGAAATTTCTTCAACATTTATTTAGAACATATAGTAAAAAAACAGAAATATGAACAATATTAGAAAAAAAGATGTACTGACAGTTTGGAACCATTGGTAGAAGACTTAAAACTATTGGTATCACCTATACCATTGGTTTGGAGACCCATTTGATGTTTTTCCATTTAGATAGACCTATATAAATGATTTGTGGAAATATATTAGTATAGGTGGACAATACCAATGGTTCCCATACCATTGGTATAATTTATATGAATATACATATACCTACGGTTTAGGAAACTATTGGTATATGTATTTTAAATTAGAATTACCATGAGTTTTAATACCAAAAACTAGAAATTATATTTCAATGAATTAAACACTAATATAAAATTAAATTTCTAAACAAAATTATATAGATAGATATATATATGTATATTTTAAATTATTTAAATAATTATTTTATTTATTTTTATTTGACTAAATAATTTTAACACAATTTAAGTACCTACACCAATGGTTCTAAAAAAACATTGGCATATGTACTATAATTTATAGGGAACTATACCAATGATTCATAAGAACTATTCGTATAGGGTGAAATTATAGATTATATACCAATTGTTATCCAAAACTATTGGTATATAGGAAATTAATGGTACCTTTACCGATGGTTCTTTAAAAATGATGGCATAAGTGTGTGGGTACTGATGAAATTTCTAGTAGTGCTAAGTGACTGAGGTTAGTGAAGAACCAACACTTAATCCTTGAGAATGAAACTAGTCAGACTAAATGGAATTCTCTCTAGGTTTAAAAAAACTATGTGAGGCATTCAATAGCCTTCTATATTAGTGGAGTCTTTATTGGGATTTTAGTCTAGGAACTCATTTTTCTGTTTCATATTCTAAATAATTTAATATTTTCAAAATAAAATTTAAATAAATAGAAAAAATATATTTTTTTTCATCCTAAAAAGACACGTTTTCATATATTACCTATAAAATAAGTGGGATATTCAAAACATTTAGCGATAGAGATCATAATGAAATTATTAAAGACCTTAAATAAAATATGAAACCACATTTTTTTGGAATATTTAGTAAATTAAATTGGAGTTACCAAATCTCCCCTAAGTTTGATATAGGAGAGTGGAAGGAGTAGTGTGAACTTAAAAGAGAGGAAATATTCCCTAATGAACCAAAAATGAAACCTATCATCTGGTTTAATGAGAAATATCTTGAGGGGGAAACTCATATATTACGATAGAAAAAATCTTTGAAACAATACAATGACTAGGAGGATAAAATCTAATACTACCATTAATAATATCCAAAGGTAAAATATATGCCCCTAAGCAATAAAAATGAGTATTATTTAATAATAGATGACTTCCAATGTTATAAGAACAAATTCTTGTTAATGTAATAATAGTAGAAGAATCATAAAAATTAATTGGGAGAGTTGAAAGATATGTTGACTAAAATAGTAAAAAACATCCCAGAACTGATAGAGTAAATGATACAACAAGAATAATTTGAATTAGTAACTATGGTGTTTTCTGAGGGAGATATCCTAGAGGAAGAGTAATAATTGAAAATCTATATCTCATTTTTTTGAGATGATTCTAAAATAACAATTGGCATGACCCGAGATACTAACTAATTAACATGTGGGGTGATCAAACACCTAAATATGTTATCAATAATTATTATAAAATTAATTTTAAATATAAAACCATATATTTAATGAAATATATTATTTAATAGATTATTATTTAGAGGTAGAAGTGAATGGAATTTTAGTCTTCGAAGATATATTTATAGAACCAACCTCAATTTCCTAGGTCATATGGTCCTCATTAAAAATCATGAGCACAAATCCAATCCACCAAAGGGAGTGTAATTATATTCTTATTGACCTTATTTAAAAATTTATATTCTTAAAAAACATTATAATTTCCTTTGTGATAAAATTTTGGTTCATTCTAATCCAAAATTTTTCTTGGAAATTGAAGGATAAGTTAAGGCATACACCATTGAATAGTAAATAGGGATACATTTGGAAAACTGGATACATAGTTAGAAGTTGAAAAGAAAGTGACCCCACAAGAGTATCAAGAATATCATTTGGATGGAGGTGGCCTCAAATTTTAATTTTCTTAATGAACCTCACAGGATATTTTACATTGCAAAGGTTTAGGACACAATACACTTTCTAAAAATGTAGACCTCCAATAGAATAAGAAATCCTAGAAGAGACTTGTAAAAAGAATAATTTTTTGATTCTTATTATGAAATCTCAATCCTATAATATATTGGGGTTTATCTAAGTGTTTTATGAATATAGATAGGATAAATTAAAACAACTATTATGGGGGGGGGGTTGCCAATGTTTCTTCTCTTTTTTTCACATTCATGTGATTCTCAGTTCTAACTATTATTTTGATTAAAAATATTTAACTCTAATTATTTTTTTTGTGAAATGAATGAAATGGAAGAAAACTATTTTATCTTCCTAAAGATCATTAAAAACTAAATTATTTGATAATGAATAACTCCATGACTATTTAAAAGAAATAAATGATTTTACCCTAGATAAATACTTTGATTACACTAGTCTTTAATATCTTATTATAAATATTCTTTAATATTCATATTATGACTATAGTTCTAAGAGGTTATAACTATAACCATGTGTGGTTTAGGGGGATAACTATTGGAAACCATTTTATTTATTTCATTTTTTTCCTACTTTAGTGAGTCTATTCTTGATAAAATATTCTCTTAATATATGAACTTGTAAAAAGATATTTGTATTGGTTTCTGAGTTTTTCAAACATTCCATACACTAAAGTCTATGTTTACTGGGGAAAACACATTGGTAAAAGTGGAGGTATTTCATTGGTTTTAAAAAATATATAATTAAATTATTTCTTTATTAATTTACTTCTATGTCATGAATTTTTAGTGATTTATAATTTGGGAAAGAGTTATAAATGAAGAACTTAGTGGATTCAAAATATTATATTAATGGAATTAGATTGATGAAATAAAACTAATTTACAAGACCTCAATGATTGAGTAACACCTCCTGTATCCTTTGTAAAAGGCAACTAGAACAATCATATAAATTAGATTAAAATAAGTATATATTAATTGATCTATATGTATTTGTAATTCAACATATGAGCATGTGTTTGTGTGTCTTCTATCATAAAATAATTAAAGAGACCTAATAGATAACTTCCGGAGAATTTCTTCTATCATTTAACTACTATAATTAGTAATGGGGGATACCAAATATCATGGTATAGTTTAGTTAATGGTTTATATGTACTCATTGAATAAGTTCTTCACACAAATATAGCCTAAAAAAATTCAATAAGTGAAAATTAACAAAAGGGGATGAATATATTTTGGGAATTATGAACTAGAATAAAGAATGGGAATATGATATATTTGTATTTCATTTAGGAAGTATAAATTAATTTAGACATTGAAACATAGAAAGGGAACTTATGGGAAAGGGTTTTTGGAAGGTTCCACTTGTTAAAATATTGATTCCATAAGGACCTATTCCATTTACAACCTATAATTATAACTTTTTTGTGAATTGATGAGAAACAGTGAATTAAATTCATAAAATATGAAAGTATATTAAAAAAATGAATGAATATGTTATTTTATCATATTTGGATAGTGAAATTGAGTATAGGATAGAGTATATATTTAATAAATGATATTATTTATATTTATTAGTAGTGAAATAAAATAAGTGTGGGGTAGCGATGTGATCAAACATCTTTAAAAGTTTTCTCTTCTTTTCACTAAAATTTAACTATCACTTAAATTAATTCCTTGTTAATTTATACATTTTTATATATTTTGAGAAGGTAAAATTAATTAAAATTAGAGATAATATTTTTATTGAAATTTTCTATTCATTTAATGAATGTAATTAGAATCCATAATTATTTTGGTATTTTTTAATATAATTATATTCAGGTTAAATTTTTGAGTTTCCTTGATTTTATAATTTAAGAAAAAACATGTTTTTATATATAAATTTTATTTTTTGATGAATAAATTTATGTTGGTCGAAATCATTTAATTTTAAATCATGAACCAACACTTTAAAATTTATATGTTTTTAGAATTTATTATTTTTAAAAAAATATGAAATTAAATGTTAAATTTTTATTTAAGAATTAATGAAATTCACTTTTCTTTTTAAACCTTTTTAGATAGAAAGAAATAAAAAGGTAAATACCCAAGCATAAATAGTCTAAATGAGAAATTTATCATGAAAATATGAAATTCTAAGCTATTTTGGGGAACCCCCATGGGTGATCAAGCGGTTGTGCCTCAGAACAATCTAAAAAATGAATTGAACCTCATGAACACTCATATAATTGACTGAAAGAATACTAATATCTTCCTCACTCATTCACCAACTCTAGACCCACCACAAGGTAGTTTCACTAGCAAGAATACACCAACCTACCACAATTCCTTTAATCATCTACCAATCTTGCATCCATATCAATTTAATTTATAGTATTATCCTCATTATAATAGATAACCATGGTTGGACATACTTCATAAAAGATAATTGACCAAACACAATCATCTAAAGTGACCACACTATTGTAAGAAACCATGCATGACATGAAACTAACCTAGTATAAATTGTAATGTATGTTTGATCTTGATTAATATTTTAAATGAATCCAATTTTAGATCTCAGTATCACCAAACTCTAAATTTTTATAATTGAAAGAAGTCCAGATGCTCTCAATTGGTGTAAAATTGAATAAGACTATATCCTTTCGAAACTGAACTCGACTGAAGTGTAATGTGTGAAAATATAAGATGATTGAACTAGGATATGTTAAGGATAGTTAATAAATTTTAATATATTAAGGATGGTTTCAATCATCCAAGAAATAATATAAGAATCTTGGATTGATAATAATTCCATCCACACTAGATAGGATAAACAAAAGAGAGATGAAGCTAGAAGAGAAAAGAATCAGTTTCAGGGAGTTGACCATAGTCTTCCCATTTTTAATAAGCATTATTCTCCCTTGATCTTCAAGTAAATTTTTGATTTTTTTGAAAACAACAAACAACAAGACACAATATCCATGTCACATCTTGCTCAATATCCATAAATAAAACCCACTCACTCTATGAGAGATCAAAAAATGATACCTAAACCTACAAAACAAACATAGGGCTATAAATGATGAGTGTCATAAGTAAGGTTTGATAATAATATAACTCAGTAGGAAATCACTAGAGTGTCCATGAATTTTATTTTACAAAATAGAACATTAATGCTACATTAAAATAAAATTAGAAGCTAAAAACCAATCATATCCTTTTCCAAACCAATAGTCTTTAAAAATCAAAAAATGTTTTAAACTGAATTTTAGAGACATTTATAAATCCACCTATTTTTAAATATTCCTTTAAACACATTATTTTAAACAAAATGAAACTCAAATAAATAGAACCATCATTGAAAAAATTACTCAAATCAATAAAAGGAGAATTATAATATAAAACTGAAACTAATAGTATATATCACGAGATAATAATAATTTAACTATGTATCAAAAATGAGGGATAGAAAAATATAGGAAATCATGGGAAATTATTAAACATACCATGAAGAATGTCTAGACATACTCATGTTGTAACCATATGATGACCTAATGGTTCATTCCCATGTCTATAAATAATCACCTTCACTTAACTAGATTTATCAGTGTAGCATCCCCATAGATTATGTAAATCCATCCCCATAGGGGATATAATTCATACAGTAGGGCCTAGATAGTTTCCATATATCATCCCTCAAAAATATTTCTTGTATCAAACGATGAAAATAAGGGTGGGAGGTGAGGTATCCTACACATAAAACACATCAATTTGAAATGAACAAAAGAAAAAGACAATGCACAACCCACCTCCATACACTCACCCATGAAAGAAAAACCCTCTTTAATAACAACCAAAATCACCTGAATAAGAAAATTAAGAGAGTGATTCCATGGAGGTATAAGTTTTATATCAAAAATGATTTAAGGTGAAAATCAGGATTTGGTATCTGAAACTAATCACATGTTTCCCAAATCCATTTGAAAGGACATTTATAATTCAATTTAATTTGAAAAAAAAAATCATTTTATGGTTCTAAACATGTATACAACTAAATTTTTAGAAAGTATCATTTTGAAATCCATATTAAATGTAACACCTCAATCTTCTATGGTACATTTCCCTTTGAAAAATCCAATAGCTTGCATTTTACGCAACTTCAAAATTCTAACACACCGCGACCAATCAAATTAGCCGTTATGAATTGTAATACCACTTTTTGAAATTTTATAAATTTTATTTCTTAATATGGACTTCATTTTTGAATTCAGAATATTGAAATTATCTTAGGGTGATTTTTTTGGTATTTTTCTAAAAAATTTCAATTTCTGATGAATAGTGAAAAACACTCCGTTATTGGTTAAAACTGACTTTTTATTTAAATAATTACTTATTTTATTTAATTTATTTTAGCTAAAAATAGATACATAATCCCTATATAAGTTCAATTTAATTCATTGAATCCATTTTATAATAAGTTTATATATATAAAACTTTTATTAAACTTTTTACCGGCTTTTACCCACCTCTAAGGAGCATTTGCAAATTTGCATAAAACATAATTTTACCGCTTATATGAGTTGAATTTAAAAAATCTGAGAGACACAGTTAATATCAGTATGTAAAATGTGGTTCAATAAGATGAAAATAATTTTTGGTGAATAGTAACATGTGACTTTTATTTACCACAGTTAAAAGTAAATACGGTAATTAAGGGTAAACATGATTTCATAATTACATTAACACATATCCTAATTCAATTGGATAAGTATAATTTGACCAAAAAAACATTCGGAATAAAATATTATCCTATTTGGTCCACTTGGATTAGATTAGGACATTTATTATTATTTTATTTAAAGAACACTTAAAAGAGGTAAATTCCAAGTTCAATAACTATACCATTTTTAATATAGTGTTACACACAATATAAATTTGACTATAAATATTCATAAAAAATATAAAAATATTTCCTACATAATGATATTTTATTTAAAAATTTTAGACATTATATAATTTAATTTATTTATGACACAATGATGATGCAGTAATTACCTTATTAATGAAATATTAAAATAATTGATATTATAAATATCCAAATAAATGTAAATTGAGACTTATAATGAATTAAAGTAATTTATAGGATAATATTACATGTTAGTATTAGTTAAATAAATTTTATTTGAAGTGATAATGTTTTTATTTCTTTCAAAATAATCAAATGCTAAATAGTGTCAAAATTGACATAATTGAGTTTTTAAAACAAATAATATATTATTAATTGATATAATATTCCTCAAAATCTAAGGTTTGGTAGAAGGACTTAGATAAGGTTATAAATATTAATAATAAACCACATGGGGGTTTTTTTATTTGTAACAGAAATTTTATTAACCATATAATATAAAAATTCAAAGAGACATGGTAAATGTCAAACTATTTAAGTAATAGTTAAATCTAAAAGATAATGCTAATATGATGACCTAAACTTATATAAAATATATTGGATAAGAGGTTTTTGACCCATACCCACCTTATCCTCTAAATAGTTCATTTTAAAATTCTTAGAAACCGAAAATGATTTTATTATAAAATAATAATTCAAACTTTTCCTAAAGTGACCCTCACCTCTATTATAAAATAACACTACCCTTCTCATAATTTCATAGCTCCAAAGCCTTTTGGCTCAGCCAACCCCTACCCAAATATCCTACCAACATTCCTCCCTTAATACTAGAGGCCTTTCTTTAGTCATATTTCCAACCTATGGAGCCCTTTTGATCAAATCAAAAAGAAGGATCCGAAAAAGAGGTAAATATTTCATCACCTCTTACAGTATATTTTCTTATTCCACTTTCTATTTCTTTGTTGTTTACATTCTAAAATAATAAATAAAATATCTTCTATATACTTTTATGTTATTATAAAAATGTTACAACCATATTCATCATTCTATACATCATATGAATGACAAAGTCACCATAAGAGTGTACGTACGACTTACCGTCTCCACGTTGTGGTGTAGTTTGTTATTCAAACACTTCATTATTTTGATTGGTATAATAATAAGTATAACTGATGTAAATAATATATATAAAATTTTAATATTTCTTTATATATGATATATCATCCAATTACATACGTTTTCACCATCAATATAATGATATTGTCGCTCGTGCGTATGTATGAATTACCATCTCCAGGAACGCGAAGAGATTCATTCCTCGTCGTAATCAATAATGAATAATTTTCATTTTATGATTAATAATAATGTTTATGAATTTAATATCATTCTCAATATGAATAAAGTACATCCTATCCATAACAAACATGGCTTACGTAACCGAGCATATAAAGGAATACCGATCAGTTAACACCCAAAACGATGATAGCAGTAAAATATTATTAACAAATAAATATTAGAGGATCATATATGATATCATATTTATGTATATAGTTATTTTATAATTTAATAACAATGATTAAACTATTATATAGAACTTTAACATACCCTTGACCAAGGAAGATTTCAAGGTAAGAGTTAATTATAAAATATCTTTACTTATCCGAGGTTGTTAATACATAAGTATCTACTGGGACCTCTTTATCATCCACATCCATGTTTTCTTAAAAATGTAATTCAAAACATTTTTACTATTTACTATACTATGGGTTAAATTTATTTATACCCTTATTAGACCATATATATTTTGAAAGGAATCTTTCCGTCATTTTCCAAACTAGGTACTTTATGACCTTTAAAAAAAAATTAAGGTAACCATGTATTTTTTTAACTTATACGGAAGGTGAGGATATTTTCCGCCATTATAACATCATCGAAACATTCCATAAAATAAAATAAGAATATTTTCAAAATAAGTATATTCTTTTATAATTATGTGACTTTTAAATTGTTTCAAAATAGAATCATACATTTCTTTAAATTTTTTTTTCATTTCATCTATTCAATATGCTTTGATGGATTTTAAACTTGTTTGAGGTTGATTTATTATGATACAAATCTTCCATATTGTATTGAAGGTTTTGTGATATGTTTGACTATGGATGTGTTATTTTTATACCATTCATAGTTTATAGATAAATTATTGACATTTTTATACTAGTTTTAATAAAAAAAATTATGTTATGTTTAAACCTTTTCATATTAGGAATGCACTGGACTTAGTAACTGATGGGTGGAGCCTGCTATAGCTCCTCGACGCATCAGTAGGTATCATGAGACAAAGTAGTTCCTTGGAACAAGGTATTGACAAAATCTTATTTGTAGCCTTGGAACAAGGCCATGACTATGTGGTTATGAAGTCTCGCATTATGCTTTCCATCATTATGAAAGTGGTTAATGATAATGCAGGTGATTATTCAACTAGTTGAATAACCATGTGAATAAGTAAAAAAATTATTTTATTTTATTTTTTACATATTATGACGAGGATTAATTTTAAAAGTATTTTTTTTTAGTCTTATACATTGCCTTAAATGTTTATGCTTATTTATGAATGTTTCTGCTATATTGTTATCCTTATTGAGCAACTGAGCTCACCCTTTTCTATTTTTTTATTTTTCCCAGGATGTGAAGTAGTATTTTATTGTTGACCTATAGGGATAGGTTATGGATATAAGTGTGTTCAAAAGGGGACAAAATTTTGTTGATGTTTTTATTTCATGATGTAATGTCAAACATATGAATGTATCTAGTACTTCCAAGGCTACTAAACTGATCGGTCTTTCAGGACATTATTCCTTTTATCATGTAAATGTTAGGTAATAATGCACCGAATCTGGGTAACTCGGGTCGGGGCATTATAATTGGTATCAGAGGAAATTTTGTAGAAACCTTGGAAACTAGATTTAGAAAATCTCTGATTAGAGAACACAACCCTAAGATAGTCTTTGAGGATTAGTATAGAAGAACTTCCCAGAATTTTGGTACTGTATAAATTTTGGGAGTTTCCCAAGCAATACATCTCTGAATAGATACAAGTAGGTAGAGGAAGCTCTAGCATATATTTACTTAGGGGTAAAACTCAAAAACACAGCTTTGAGCTAGACTCGAATGATTACTAGTGCATGACAATGGGCCTTGCTGCACTCGTGGTTACGAAACTCTAAGTGGATATGCTTAGGATAATTCTAATTTACTATAAAAACATTTATGAAGGGTTTATGAGTATATAATTCCTCAAATAAAACATTTTTATGATTATGTATTGCATCCATAAATAGTTTAATTTATGTTAAGTGTTTTACATGTTCAAAAATATGTATTGTGGTTTATAAACTAATCTATTTAATGCCATTATTTAGAAGTGGAACCTAGTGGGGGGAATGGAAACTGTATCAATGCACGTAATCCATGTAGAGATTTCCCTCCTACTCAAAATAATTATAGTGGAGCTAGTGATCCAACTCGTTCTGATCAGCTTATCGCCATACTGGGACAACTCACTCAGGTTATGAATTATAACATTACCCGTATAGAGTACCCTGATCCATAATGTGGAAAATCAATGTTAGACCGATTCATGAAGCAAAAACCACTAACATTCAATGGGACTATAAATACATTAGTATATGAGAAATTGATATATTCCTTATAAAATATATTTCATGCTTTGGGGAGTAGCGAAAGGGAAAAAGTTTCCATGGTAGTTTATTACCTCACGGAAGATGCATATCAATGATGGTCATTAATCCAAAATAAAAAGGAAGATGAAGAAGTATAGAACATGAAATAGAGGGAGTTTAAAGATATTTTCTTAGAAAAATACTTTCCTCCTGACCATTGAGCGGATATGGAAAGACAATTTATGAGTCCGAGGAAAAAGGATGATGATAATGTCACAAAGTATGAGGCTAACATTACAAGGTTATCAGGGCATGCAACAGATTATATACATAACACAAGGAGTAATATTGATAAATTATTTTATGGGTTAAAAACATTTATCCATCAATAAATACTCTCAAAATCATTCTCATCGTATGAAGATATTGTCTCATGAGTTATCACGACAAAAAAATAATTATCCAAGTCTTATGAATTTAAAGCAAAGAAAGAGAAAAAGAGATCTACTGAACACTCTGGAAATATAAATAAGGGGAAGAAAGGAAAATTTGAATATCCATCGTACAGTAAATATAGAAAGAAATACCTCGGTACTTGTATGAAGGGAATGGGAGTATGTTACAAGTTTGGTGAAAAAGGAAACCGAGATCGTGATTGCAATGGGAAGAATGAGGCTGTCAATGTTGAATGATAAAATTTTATTGAAAAGGGGTATTGTGAAAATGAATGTCCTAAGCATTAATTGGACTTACCTCAGAAAAGTTCAGGGGAGGAAGTCCAAGTTTATGTGATCACTACTGTTGATGTTGAAGCCCCAAAAGACGTGGTGGCAGGTAATTTAATGGTTTATTCAAGTTTATCCAATGCTTTATTTGATTCTAGATCATTGCATTGTTACATATCTTCTCAGTCTGCTAAGAAAAATAGATATTTCCAATTTGATTTAACAGGGGAGTTGTTAGTCAAAAATCCTAAGGGAAATATCATTGCAGCAATGTTTTGTGAATCAGTTTCCATTCGGGCATATAAATGTTCTTTATCTGCTGATCTAATCCTCATACCCATGATTGAATTAAATATAATCCTTGGTTTGGATTGGCTTTCAGATCATAATGAAAAATTTATTGTAAGAAGAAGGAGGTTACAATTTTCTATGATGATAAGGAGTACCTTATCTTTATCGTAGAAACATCACCACCCAATTCTTACCTAGATCAACCCGTAGTAGCTCAACTAAATACAATTATTGGAGAGGAAGAGAATGAAATAACTATGGGGGAGGAAAGGAATGTCTAAATAGAGGATTTACCTATTGTACAAGAATATGTTGATGTGTTTCTAGAGGATTTACCTCGACATCCTCCAGAATGAGAAATTGAGTTTCCCATTGACTTAATTCCTGGTTCAAGGCCTATATCAAAGGCCCCTTATAGAATATACACTGTGGAATTAGTGGAACTAATGACACAACTAGATGAATTGTGTAATAAGTGATTTATTCACCCTAGTGTTTCTCCATGGGGAGCCCCTATTCTTTTTGTTAAGAAGAAAGATGGATCTATGAGGTTGTGCATTGACTACAGGGAGATAAATGCTATAATAATAAAGAACAAGTATCCCCTACCTCACATTGATGATTTATTTGATCAAATTCATGGATATAAATATTTTTCAAAGATTGAAATTTCATCTAGATATCACCATATGTGTTTGAAGAAGGAAAAAATTCCCAAAACCGCCTTTTGAACAAGGTATAGGCATAACGGGTTTATAGTAATGCCTTTTTGATTGACTAATGCACCCTCTGTTTTCATTGATCTAATGAATAGAATTTGCAAGGAATATATTGATGACTTTTTAGTGGTATTAATTGATTATATCTTGGTATACTACAAAATCTACAAAGATCATGAAAATTACTTTCGCAATATCCTAAGGACTCTTAAAAGAAATAAATAATATGGGAATTTTAGCTAATGTGAATTCTGGCTTTAAGTGACTTATTTTCTTAGCCATATTGTCTCTAAGTATAGAGTCTCTATTGATCCTTCAATGAAAAGGAAATCCATGAATGGGCAGCACCAACGAGTATAAATGAGGTACACAATATTATTGGTTTAGCTGGTTATTATCAGCATTTTGTTCAGAATTTTTCCCGATTGGCTAACCCATTAACCAAGATGAAACATAAAGGGGTTCAATTTGTTTGGATAAAAGAGTGTGAGGAATGTTTTGAAGAACTGAAGAGAAGATTAGTTTGTTCTCCTATCTTGAATCTACCATCGAGGAATGATAGGCTTTTTATTTATAATGATTCTTTAGAGAAAAGACTTGGTTGTGTCTTTATGCAGAATGATAGAGTTATTGCCTATGCATCACGTTATCTGAAAATTCATGAACAAAACTATCCCACTCATGATCTTGAGTTAGTAGCTATAATATTTGCTCTAAAAATATGGAGACACTCTCTCTATGGATAAAAATGTGAGATTTATACTAATCACAAGAGTTTGAATATATTTTCTCATAAAAATAAATCAACACGAGGAAAAGGTGATGGATTGAACTACTCGAGCATTATGATTTCACTATACACTACCACCCAGGGAAGGAAAATAAGGTGGCAGATGCTTTGACCAGAAAGGATCATCGTGTTTTGAACAAGATGAGAGTTGAGAAGGATCCTATTTATATGGATTTAGTAAAGATGGATATGGGAATAACCATGGATGGTGAAACATCAATTATTTCTCAAATGGTTTCCAAAACATCTTTACTAGAAAGGATTAAATGTTCTCAGACTGAAGATGAGGAATTATAAAATAAAATTAATGCTATGAATGATGGGAGATTGATCGAATTCATATATAAAGATGGAATTTTAAAATTTGGGAAGAAAAATTGTGTTCCTAACATACCTATTCTAAAAAGGGAATGGTTGGATAATTCCCATAGCTCTAATTTCTCTATACACCATGAGAGAACCAAGATACATAGAGATTTGAAGGAACATTTTTTGTGGGAAAACATCAAGAGGGAGATTACTGATTTTGTATCTAGGTGTATGGTTTGTCAATAAGTGAATGATGGAAGAAAACATTCTAGAGTAGTCATGCATCCTCTTCCTATACCTGAGTGGAAATGGGATGATATTACGATGGACTTTTTCATGGGACTACCAAATACTTCTTGAAGGAATGATGCAATATGGGTCATTTCTGATCGTCTTACCAAGTCAGCACATTTTCATGGTATAAGATAAGATTTACCACTTGAACGTTTAGTAAGACTGTATATTAAAGATGTTGTAAGAATTCATGGATTACCCCTATCGATTGTTTCTGATCGTGATCCCCATTTTATATCTTGATTCTGGAAAAGTCTTCAGAATGCACTGGATACTAAATATTTTTTGACCACTGCCTAACACCCTCAAATTAATGGACAGTCAGAACTGACTATTCAAAGCATAGAAGATATGTTGATATCATTCTCACTTGACTTTAAAGGTATATGGGATAAATATTTACCTATAGTAGAATTTTCCTATAACAATATCTTCCATTGAAGTATTCAGATTGTACCATATGAAGCGTTATATGGAAAGAGATGTCCCACAACAACTTTTTGGGTTGATGTGGGTGAAAGAAAACTTGTAGGCCCAGAACTTGTTGAGGAAACGATGGAAAGGTGAAGGTTATCCAAACCCACATTAAAGTATCTCAAAGTAGGCAGAAGATCTATACTGATAACCGTAGGAAGGATTTGGAATTTTAGGTAGGAGATCTTGTTTTCTTGAAGGTATCACCATGGAAGGGTGTTATACGTTTAGATAAGAAGGGTAAATTGTGTCCTAGGTACATCAGACGTTTTGAAATTCTAGAACGAATTGGAGTTGTAGCTTATCGTTTGGAAATGCCTCCATGTCTCTCTAAAGTTCATGATGTGTTCCACCTATTACTGTTGAGAAGATACATGCTTGGACCAATGCATGTACTCACCTAAGAGAAAATTGAACTGGAACATGATCTATCTTATTGTGAAGAGCCTGTAAAAATTCTTGATACAAGAGAACAAGTGCTGAGAAACCAGATGACTCATCTAGTAAAAGTTCTAGAGAGAAATGATAAGATGGAAGAAGCAATGTGGGAACTAGAGCATCTTATGATGAAGAACTACCCAAATATTTTTGTGTGGTATTATTCTAGAAATTTTGAGGATGAAATTATTTGAAGGAGGGAAGAATGTAACACCCCAAGCTTCCACGGTATGTTTCCCTTTGAATAATGCACTTTCTTGCATTGTACGCAACTTCGAAATTCTAACACACCACAACCAATAAAACCAGCCGTTATGAATACTAATACCCACTTTTTGAAATTTTATAAATTTTATTTTTCAAAATGGACTTCATTTTCTAATTTGGAATATTGAAATGGGCTTAGGGTGAATTTTTGGTATTTTTCTAAAAACATTCAATTTTTGATGAATAGTAAAAAACAATACGTTATTGGTTAAAAACGACTTTTTATTTAAATAAATATTTGTTTTATTTAAATTTATATTAGGTAAAAATAGATACATAATACCTATATAAGTTCAATGTAATTAGTTGGAGTCATTTTATAATAAGTTTAGATATTTAAAAATTTTATTGAACATTTTACCGTCTATTACCCATATCCTAGGAGCATTTGAAATTTTTTATAAAACATAATTTTATCGCTTTTGTGGGTTGAATTTTAAAAATAAAAAAGACACGGTTAATATCAGTAAGTAAAATATGTTTCAATAAGATGTAAATTTTTTTTGGTGAATAGTAACTTTTGACTTTTATTTACCACGGTTAAAAGTAAATAAGGTAATTAAGGGTACAAATGATATCATAATTACCCAAAAAGATGTCATAATTCTATTGGATAAGTATAATTCGACAAAAAACAACCTTATGAATAAAATATAATCCTCTTTGGTCCATATGGATTAGATTAAGAGATTTATTATTATTTTCTTCTAAGCAGAGTTAAAAGAGTTAAATTCAAAGTTTAATAACCAAACCATTTTAATATAGTGTTACAAAAAATATAAATTTGACTATAAATATTCATTATAAATATGAAACAATTTTTTACATAATAGTATTTTATTTATAATTTTTTGACATTAAATAATTTAATTTATTTGTGACACAATGATGATGCCGTAATTACCTTATTAATGAAATATTAAATTAATTGATATTTTAAATATCCAAATAAATGTAAATTGAGACTTAAGATGAATTAAAATAATTTTATAGGTTAATATGACATGTTATGATTTGTTAAATAAATTTTATTTGATGTGATAAAGTTTTTATGCCTTTCAAAAAAATCAAATGCTAAATAGTGTCAAAATTGACATAATTGAGTTTTTAAAACAAATAATATATTATTAATTAATATAATATTCCTAAAAATATAATGTTATGCCAAAGGACTTAAATAATGTTATTTATATTAATAATGAACCACATGGGGTTCTCTTGGATTGATATAGTACGTTTATTAACCATATAATATGAAAATACAAAGAGACATGGTAAATGTCAAACTATTTTACTAAGAGTTAAACCTAAACGATAAGGTTAATATGACGACCTAAACCTTTCTAAAACCTATTGGTGAGAGGTTTTTTTTTCACCCACCCCAACTTAGCGTTGAAATAATTCATTTTGGCACCATTATAAACTGAAAATGATTTTATTATAAAATAATATTTCAATCTTTTTCTAAAGTGACTCTCTCCTGTCTTATAAAAGGGAACTTCCCTTCTCTTAATTTCAGACCTACAATGCTTTTTGGATCATCCAAACCCTGAACAAATTTCTTACCAAATTTCCCCCCTTCTCCTAAAGGCATTAATATGGTTATAAATCCAACCTAAGTTTCCCTTTTGATCAAATCAAAAAGAAGAATATGAAGAATAGGAAAATATTTCATCACCTCTTTCAAGTTCATTTCTTTTTACACTTCCTCTTTCCTTGATTTTTCCATTCTAAAATAATAACTCAAGCCTATTATATATACTGTGATGTTATTATAAAAATGGTACAACCATATTCATTATTCTATCTATCATATGAATGACAAAGTCACCATACATGCGTACGTATGACTTACCATCTCCACGATGTGGTGTAGTTTGTTATTAAAACACTTCATTATCTGGATGTGTATAACAATAAGTATAAATGATGTAAATAATAAATATAAAATTTTAATGATTCATTATATATGATATACCATCCAATTACATATGATTTCACCATCAATATAATAATATTGTCGCTCGTGCATACGTACAGATTACCGTCTCCACGAACATGATGAGATTCATTCCCCATCGTAATCCTTCAAGAATAATTTTTATTTTATGATTAAAAATAATGTATAAGAATTTAATATCATTCTTTATATGAATAAAATAAATCCTATCCATAAAAAACATGGCTTACTTAACCAAGCATATAAAAGAAAACTATTCAGTTAACACCCAAAACAATGATACTACTAAAATATTATTAACAGAGAAATATAAGAGGATTATATGTGATATCATATTTAGGTATATATTTATTGTATAATTTAATGATAATTATTTAACTATTATTCTAGAGTTTAACGTACCCGCAACTAAGGAAAAGTACAAGGTAAGGGTTAATTCTATAATATATTTACTTATCTGAGGTTGTTAATACGTAAGTATCTACAGGGACATCTTTATCATCCACATCTATGTTTTATTAAGAAGGTAATTCAAAACATTTTTACTATTTACTAGACTATTGGTTAAAGTTATTTATACCCTTATTAAAACATATATATTAGGAAAGGAATCTTTCCATCGTTTTCCAAACAAGGTACTTTATGACCTTTTCGACAAAATTTAAGGTAAGAATATATTTTTTTAACTTATAAGGTGGGCACAGCTATTTTCTACCGTTATAACATCATCAAAACTTCCCATACAATTATATAAGAATATTTTCAAAATAAATGTTTTCTTTTATAATTATGTGACTTTTAAATGGTTTCAAAATAGAAAGTGGTATTTCTTTAAAAAAATCATTTCTTCTATGTCAACATCTTTTGAGGGATTTTTAACTTTTTTGAATTTGATTTATTATGATAAAAGTATTCCATATTGTATTGATGGTTTTGTGATATGTTTTACTATGGATGTGTTATTTTTATACCATTCATGATTTATAGAAAATTTTTTGACATTTCGTATGATAGTTTTAATATGAATGTTTATGTTATGTTTAAGACTTTTCATATGAGTAATGCATTGGACTTAGTAAGTGACGGGTGGAGCCCGCTCTAGCTCCTCGATTCATCGGTAGGTCTGATGAGACATACTAGTGTCTTGGCACAAGGACTTGACAAAATCTAATTTGTAGTCTTGCACAAGGCCTTGACTATATGGTTAAAAAGTCTGTAATTATGCATTCCATCATTATGAAAGTGGTTATTGATATTGCATGTGATTATTCGACTAGTAGAATATCAATGTGAATATGTAAATGGAATTATTTGATTTTATATTTTCCATATTATGATGAAATTAATTTTAAAAGGCTTCTGTTTTAGTCTTATATATTGACTTAAATTTTTATGCTTATTTATGAAAGATTCTGCTATATTGTTATCCTTACTGAGCATCTGAGCTCACCCCTTTCTATGTTTTATTTTTCCCAGGATTTGAAGAAGTATTTTATGGTTGTCCTGTAGGGATAGGGTAAGGATATAAGTGTGTTCAAAAGGGGACAACATTCTGTTGATGTTTTTATTTCATGAGGTAATGTAAATCTTATGAATGTATCTAGTACTTCCAAGGATACTAAACTGATCGGTCTTTTGGGACATGATTTCTTGTATCATGCTAATGTTATGAAATAATGCACCAAATCTGGGTTACTGTGTCCGGGCATTACTTTAAAGAATACTTTCAAACCCAAAAGAATATTTAGAACCAAAAAATTAAATAGAGGAATCCTATAAAATCACAGATATATATATATATATATATCCATACACACATATATATTATTTCATTCATATATATATAGGTGCATCCCCAAATTTACATATATATATATATATACACCACACTCTTAGGAAATACTAAAAAAAGATAAAGAAACACATTCCAAGCCACTCACTAAAATATGTGAGTCTCTAAGAAAAACTCTTGAGCCTAAAAATAACAAAATCAAGTCAAAATAACATGAAAACACTCAAAATCCCACATCAATATTCAAATAATCAAATACCACTTAAAAACCTATTTTTGAATATTATCAAACACTTGTATTTTTCCTTTATCCTTTTAAACCAATTAATAAAATATTTCTTTCGTCAATTTATTTTAAAAACAATTAAAACCACTAACTCAACCACAATTTTAGGAGAAAACAATTATAGAAATTGAAACCATGCATGTTTTGTGATAAAAAGGTAAATTAATGGAACCGCCAACCTTAAAAATATATTTCATGCAATTAAAACATTATAAATGGAAAGAAAAAGACCTGAGATATGATCAAAACACCATAACATAAATAATAAAAGAAAATTAGGATAAAATCACTTCTTAGGGTTTGAACAACATGAATCTAGGTATATAATGGAGAAAGAACAAGAAATAAATTGAGAGTAATTTAAATAAGGGCCTTACCTATTTAATAACAAAATAAAATAAGCAAGAAATCCATTAAAATCGAGGATTGTATCAAGGGAGTTCTCAACCTAGTAACCCATGATGTATCTCAGTTGAAGGAGGAGGAGGGAATATTGATTTGATTATTTAAAATCATAAGGATAGATTAGTAAATTCATATTGTAATGAAACTAAGAAAGCCAAAAAAATTTACATCGTAATTTGCCAAACTGTGTTTCAATAATGTTAAACGCCATTGTTAAAAACTGTAGACAAATGCATGGTTCCCATAAAGTTCATCCTATTCATGCACAAGATGTGCACTATGATTTCCTTATATAAGGATAACCCAACATAGGTTCCCCTAACAGTGTTCCACCTATACCAACTATCATGCTCATATAAAATAAATCAGAAAATTCATACATAAGGATAAAACACACAATTTTAACATAGTAAAAAATCCAAATAATAAGCTCTACAAAAGGGTTATTTGTATAGTTTGAATAATTGGGTGGTGATTTTTCATAAAATCAATACACATTCCAAAAACATAAAAAATTCTAAAAATTTCAAATAGGTCCATCATAAAACTCAATGGAAGGGAAAAACATAATTAAATAAAAAAAATAATTGTAAATAAAAGGGAGAGGTGGGAAAAAAATTACTCCCATATCACTGTCTTCCCTAAGAAATTCAATGAGTTTTGAATAAAAAGAAAAGGAAAGTAAAATGATTTAATAAATAGGATAATACACCACTATCTAAATCTCTAAAACATACAGACACATGACAGCTTTAAAGTGAAAACCAATGGATAAAGATCCATAGTGGATCTCCCAACCATTTTGGAATTTACTAAAATTGTAGATGAATAAAAAAAGAGGCATGACAGGGAAATACTTAAATGAACATAAATAACATCATCCAGACAAATTATTGTGCTATAACTGAGAATAGAACATCAAAGAACCAAAAAACACAAAAATGATTAAAAAAATTATAGAGCAAGATGAATGAAATAAAGAAGATGGAAAAGGAATGGGGATACCTTAAAATCATTCCTAACCACTATACAGATATTGAGGTTGTAAAGAATTATTCATCAATGATGCTTCTTCATATAGAACATCCCAAGGTGTCCCAAGAAACTATATTGGTCACAGGTCATTAGAACATTAGAGAAAAATGGAATAGAATGCTAAAACCAACCGCACTAGAATCACATGGTCGAAAAATCCTTTATTTAGGAATAAAAAACTAAAGAAGAACACTCTCTAAGAATAGGTTATTCTGGCATCTTCTCCTCACTGGATTAGGCACATTTTCTGAAACCAAATGAGGTAGTGCTACCACATGTCATGTGTTTACTTCTAGAAATCAACTATGTTAGGAAAGTATCATCTGTAAAATCTATAAATGAGGTCAGTCCATGTAGAATTAAACTGTAACTAATATTTATTAGAATAAATTTATAGATAGGTGAACCTTCAAGGATTCAATTTAAATGATCTTAAGTGAAAAGGCAATTATCTCAATAAAGTGGTCAACATACTCCATCGCCCTCTGTGGACCTTGTTGAAGACTCACAAGCTCCTCCACCATCTTTACATCAATACTATTACCAAAGTAACTAATAAGAAAACATGGTCTTAAATAATTACCACTTCATTCCAACTTGAAAATGAGCTTGGAATATTTTCTCTCAATGATCTAGACATTTACCTTTAAAAAAATCCATAAAAACTCTTAATCTCATTGAATTTGGAGTTCCCAAATTAAAAATACATCCTCAATTATCATAAACATTATTTAGCACCTATTAAACCTCAACCATATTTTAATATAGATAAAACTTGATATGGAACCATCTCCACCACTTTATCATGAGTTTGGGTGGTGTTATCAACTATCCAAGACACTCTTGAAACTCTATGATTGTTTAAAACTCCTCTAGGAGGCATACTCTAAAAAATAAAAGAAACATAAAGACGAATAAATAAAAATTTAAAACATAAATAATTCACAACCAAAACACATCTCAATAGGAAATAATAGTTCAAAATAATCAATCAAAATCGTTAATTATAGTCAAATTATTTTCTTTGAAAACCATTTGAAATATTAAAATTTCAATTCATAACTTTACCTTCAAATTTTTAATAATTTGAAAAATAAACATTAATTTTACATAAAAAACACATAGGTTAGCATGGTTTTGAGTGAAGTGTGGTAACTAGGGAAATTTTGGTATTTTTCAATAAGGGGATCAGGTCTTGGTGCCACCACTGCTCAAGTGAGAGATAATATGGTAACAGTGCTGGGATTGAACCTTCAAAAGGCAATTAGGGTTTGGTGTGGGAAGTATTTTATGGGTCTATTGTTGGATGAAATGAAAATTTAATCATCAATACAAACACTTGGTATATCTTGAATAGATAAAATCCCACCAGCACCATGGAAGTATGGGTTTATGTAGTAGAATTAAATTCACATAAATTTCAACCTGATGATTTTTTAGTTCCCCAATAGTATAATATTATCTTGATTAGAATTTTAGGTTAGTGGAAGCATGGTGACAGGATGAGTTCAATGGTAGTTGTAATAACTACTACATGAATGAGTTTATAGGATGAATAATAGTGGAGGCTAAGTGTAGGAATTTTAAATAGGTTAATCTATTGAAAATAATCATGGAGTTGGTCTTGGATCCAAAGGTTACAGTGAGGTAAACTATAGGGGTATCTACCGACCGTTTCACAAAAGTATGAAGGTGGTGATGGAAGTGTAGAATTTCATGATACCTAGGAAAACTAGTGATGGTATATGGAAGACTTTAATAATGTATTTTCAATAAAATAAAAGTTTCATTAGAGTTATTAGAGATTTGTGTAGATGACATGATATTTTTACTAGGAGTTGGGAGCTAGGAAGAAGAAGAAACTAGAGATCATCAAATGTTCATGCCAATGGAAGAATGACCAAAAAACAAATGGATCAGGTCTAATAAGATAACTATATATAATCACTTTATAATATATAGTGAACTAATTATACAAGGATATGGAAAAATACATGAGGCTCAAAGGTTTATATAGTTGGAGGTAGAAAAGTATCAAAAACATTTTATGGGGACTAATGGATAGAAGGTGGTGACTTTAGTGGGGGGAACACCTCGGTGTATCCATATATTAGAGGAAAAAACTTCTTAAGGCTCCTATCAAGGATCCAAAAGTTATAGAGTAAAAAATGAATAAACTAGAAGATAACATTTTTGAGACATGTTCTGATGTTCTGAGCAGGATTTTCATAGTTCACATTTTCTTGTAGCTCATGTACTATATTTCCAATAGATTGAATGTTATTATTCCTCTATTCTCTAATACATGTTGAATGAAATTCCAAATCATATAATCCATGTGTTATTTTTGTATTTTGTTGTGTGTGTTCATGTGTTTTTTATATGTTATTTTTTTCTTATGTACATAATATGATGAGGATCCTAAAGTTACCAAAAGTAGATATAAAGATATGGATGGCTTGATGTGGTGGATGGGGTGCATAGAATTTCCAATTATATTGTTTGAATTAGTTGGGATGAAATAATTGTAAGATGGTATTTCTTATGGTGGATGAAGTTCCATTGCACTCGAGAACCATATTTTAAAAAATTAATGTGATTTGAGAATGTGTACTCATTAACAAAAAGTGGTATTAGATATTTTTATTCAGTACATGGTGGTGTAACATGGTAGTATGATTTTACAGTGTAGAATTTTTTCAAGTACTCAGATGGATATTGGCTATAGGACTATTGGGTTTCTTTTTGATCATGTAGTCTATCAAGTTACCATGATAATTTCACTAGAGGATGGCTGTAGTACCATCAATGATTCTTGGATATCAAAAATATTCCTAATCATATGGTTCATATTAAATTTTATAATCATTGGGTAGAATTATGGTGCATGATAAAAGTCTACCAAAAATTCCATTGGAGGTGATGATCCATTACATTAACCATATTCAGTGAGAGATCATATTTTAGATGGACAGTATTAACTGAGTTAAAACAAGTTTGATGAGTTGATGTAGGAGGTTTCTAAAATTAAAGGATTCTAATGTTGCTATACCTTAAGGGTTTTAATTTTTTCTATACAGTAGTCATCCAAATAAAAATAAAAGTGAAATAAAATTACCTAAAAATAATAATAGAGAATATTATGAAGTGTTGAAGTCAGGTGATAGATGAATCATTTTCTTGAATGAATGTGTCATTTAAGGCTTTGGATGATCGTTTTTAGATGAGGTAAATTGCTAGAATATAGATAAGTCGATTTTGTGAAGGTAAAATTCTATAGGATCCCACTCCTAGATCTAAGAGGTGTAAATGAGTATGTTTCAATGCGTTAATCAAAAATAATATTTTAATTAGGAATTTAACTCTAGGTTTTCATCAATAAAAATTCATTGAGTGTGAGAAATTGACATGTTTCATAGAATTTATCAAGTGTGATGGTTCCATCAGAAAAACAAATCAAAATTTGCATGACACATTCCATTAAATGGTGATCATTTGGAAGTGTGAGGTTTTGTGGAAGTGTGTAGGGGTTTCATAATGGGGGACTCATGGTGGTAGAAATAAAATATGTGTTCTATCCCTAGAATTAAGAGTATTTTAATTCTAGGTTTTGAGTGACAATAATATGGAGTCTGAGGTTTGATTTTCATGAGAAAAAAGTAATATTGGATGAAGGATGAGACTCTTAAGTCACATTAAGTATTTCAAAGGCTCATTCAAAGAGAGTATAATATTCATTTATAGTGGCTAGTGTTCAAGTTTTAGTGGAGTATCTTGTAGGATACCATTGTACTTCAAATTAAATTTCTTAAAAATTTAGGAAGTACCAAGATAATGTTGCGAGATTTCTAGATCCTCAAGATGGGAGTGTAGAGAAATGTTGGAGTTCTATAAGATAAAATTCCATAATATACTTTGGAATTACAAAACAAATAATACATTTCTCTCATATAAATTTCGATTGAATATGAATAATTGAGCCTTGATAAAGCTGGAGGGGGGACAACCTCAATTCCTAGAGCACATTTCTTTTAATTATTTTTAACTATGTAGAAATGATCATTATAATAATCACTAGATTAATGGATGAGAGATAATTAAAAGATCAAAAACTGGATAGAGAAGTGGGATAAAATAACCACTATTACCATAGTTTTAGTGAAATGGCAGTTTTTCATAGGGAGTTATTCAAGCCAATGAAACAAAGATATTTATAGAAAAGGAACTTCCATATGAAAGATCTAGTTAAAATGGAATCCCTAATGTTCAGTGCATTAGATTCTTAAGAAAGTGGAAGCTTAGTTAGATAGACATAAACAAAACTAAAATTATAGAACATGTGGGTCCATATACCCAATGAATTTCACACCTTATTGATAGAAGTTCCAAAAAGTTAGATGATAGAAACTGAGTGCTAGTTTTATTTGTAGGAATAACCATGTATAAATTTATAGGAGTTTCATGATTTTCTAGTGGAATAAAATATTTTGGTTCAGTATAATTTAAAGGGGTTCTTCTTCAATGTGATCCTTAAATGATCCTATGAAACTTGTAGGTGAGACCCCTGAGTCTTAAAATGAAGGAAGATGAACAGTAGCTGTCTAGTGGGACTTTGGTGTGAGATTGAGAATAGTCATCTAGTAGGATGTTGTTATACTCAACTAAAAAATATTCCAAAGTGGGCTATTCTTAGGTTTTTGTGTGAGAAGTGATACTATTTCAATTATTGTAATTGTAGGTTCTATTTCACTAGTAGAATAAAAAAAATTTGACAATAATTTTAGATTAACATAATCCTACCGGTGGTTTACGTACACCGGTATCAATAATATCATCATCTAAATGAGTTTGTTCAAGAGATATAGAACAATGGAGGTTGAGTACAGGTATGTGAAGTATGTTCATCTTATGCTTGCACTCTAAGAGGAGAAATTAGATCCCGAGAATAAAAAGAGGTAAATTGTGTACGAATCTATTGAAAAATGAATATAAATCTAAATGATAATATGGAAGTGAATAATTTAATGAGACCCGTGATATTTGATAATATGATATGGGAGATTTTCCTCATAGACTTTCTGTAAGGGAAATGTTTTTTATAATCATCAGAGTGAAGTGGAGATAATGTGAATTGTTCCTCAAGGGTTGGTGTTTATAAGGAAGAAGAAATTAGTGATCTTTATATGTTTATTCGAAAAATAGGATTACCAAAAAATTAGGGGATAAGGTCTGACTGGATGACTGAATGGACTCAATTTATAAGTGATGGTGGACATCTTGCGTAATGAGCTAAAAAAATCCAAGAGGCTCAAATGTATAGAGAGACATAGGTTCAAAATTACCAGAACGAGATAATCTGGACTAAAGTATATAAAGAGGTTTCCAAATTAGGAAGATAACACAAGGTAATATCTATATGATCGAAGGATTAAACACGAAAGGTTATAGTCAACACACCCAAATGATCAGAGTTAAAGATACAATGACTGAAATCTATCATTGGTGAGATAATTTCTGAAGAACTGAGTAGGGTTGTATGAAGTTGTATTTCCCATTTAACTCATCTAAATTGTTTTATATGGAATGAAATATGTGATGACACCATTCCCCTATGCATTTTTTTATAAAATTTTGAAGAATATAATCCTTTTGTACACTATGTTTTGTGTTGAGTGATTACATGTGGGGTTTTTATGTGGTTGTTTGATTTTACATGGACCATTAAGAAGATTATGTAGTTACCAGAACTATATGTGAATGTGATGATGATTCTATGTGGTTGATGGTGTCCTTATACTTCCTAGTTTTTGTCTTTGAAGTGATGGGGGAAGAAATCATTTGAAGATGGTCTTTCTTCCAGTGGATGAAGTTTTGCATCACTAAAGAACCAAATGTATTAGCTTTTTAAGACCAGAATTTTCTTCTTCAACCCTAACAGAGGAATCCAACCTATAATATTTTGATATAAATAAAAACATATATAGTTAAAGGCACAAAGTTTAAGGTTGTATGATAGGACTAGTCCTTATAATTTAATGTCATACGATAAGGATTATTATATATTTGAAGAGGTAATTCTAAGGAATTGAGTGGGATTACATATCTAAATTCCTCGATGCTACTTGGATCAACATGTATATGCATTTCTCTTACACATATTTCATCCAGATCCTAGTTGATGCAATGTGACTGGAGTTGAAAGTCCAAAATATTTCCTATGTATATGGAGTTTTAACGAAATAATATATATTGGTCAGATGTGGGCACCTGATCTATCAACTCTCACAAATTGTTTTAGAATATATGAGACCTTAAATGGGTTTCTATCACATACTTCTACACAAGGATGGGTTTTTCAGAGAGTTTTTATTTTATGGGGAATTTTTCCTTTATGAAAATAATTTTCTTTATCAAGAGGGAGTTGTGTGATAAAATATTAAGTTTTTTCCAACACATTGAATGGATTACAAAAGGTAATTTTTATAAATTTTCTCACTTAAAAGAGTCCATAGAAGTAGCTTAGATCAGCTTGAATGGGGCACAAAAATTTATTTTCATAAGTTTGGATGAATTATGTTCCTAAAAACAACCAAAATCTTTCAAAGTAGTGATCCTAGGGTAATTTATATGTCATTGTCTCTTTAAATTGGGAAAATCACCAAAGATTCGCACATGAATACAAGTTTAGATTTTATGGAATTACATGTTATGGACTCCCACAAAATGAGTTATTCGCTAATATGGGCTAGTGCTCCAAAATTTCTTCTTCCAAAAATCATTCCTTTTTCATCCTTTGTGGACATGTTTTATAGTTTCAAAAAACCCTCTTAACAACTGTTCCTCTTTGATAAATCTTGGAGACATTTTTTTAGTTTTAAGAAAAAAAATATAACTCTCATAATCAAGAGTGTAAATGCATTGTCATTTCATTGGAAAAATTTCCTTGATTAAAATATAATTCATTATTTTTTCTCTTTTTCCCCATTCATATTGTTTTAATATTCTACTCCATACATGAATATTTAACTCCTAATTTCCTAGATTTTTTTTCATGAACTCAAAGTAAAATGAATTTGAAAAGACTTCGTCATCCTCAAAACCATAAAAAATCTCTATAGTCTTGCCACACCTTTCATTATTCTACTCATATGATAGAAGAAGAGTTTAAATAAGAAGGAATTTTTATAGGTTTTTCGGGAGATTAAAGTTGGCAGTTCAATGTTAAAAACCCTCGGTTTAAAATAGGACACTTAGAATAATAGAGTGATTCGAAAGGCATGATATTTTATTCTCACTAAAGATTCCCTTATAAATTACTTCACATATCACTAACTAAATAAATATTACCTTTGTTAAACTTCACCCAGAAGTCCCTGATCAATAATTGAATTCTTCCTAAATTACCTTTGTTCTTTTTCAAATTAATTAAAAAAATTTCTTTTAATTAAATTGAAGGAACAAAGTATTTCATGAATTCTTGTGGCTCCACTTCCCATTTTCATGTTGAAATATTCACTATGACATTCTTTAAAACATTGAGTTGCTTCCAAATATTCCATAAAAATGATTTATTCACCCACACTCAGCTTAAAATATTTTAATTAATTTATCTAAAGATAAATATGGCATGAAATTTGGTTTTTAATGTGTCTATCAATGGGGTCATTCATGGAATTTAACTCTTCATAGGTGGTTAAATGTTAAGGATGTTTGGAAAAAAGTTAAGAATTCGAATTTTTGATAAAAATATCTTATCATTTTGACACCTCCAAAACTTATAGAGCTTTAATAAAGAAACTACATCATATTATATGTTATTAAACAACATTATAGTTATATCAAGAAATAATAAAAATTAAAAAACACTAAAAAAATGTATATAAGCCTCTCAGGTGAGTGGTTTGAAACTAAGAAGTGTTTATAATCACGAGATTCTCATTTAACCAAAATTCCTTTTAGGATCAAATAAAAAATCATGGAATTAAATCACATCATCCATAAATTTAATGTTCCTATAAAAAACAAATAAACTATTGAAAATGATCTAATGTTCAATATGGATTTTTGAAAAATTAATCTTAATTTTCATCAAAATTAAATAACTAAGAAAGGAAAGAAAGTCTGAATCTATCTGTGAGGTACATTACTCCTATCTTTCTTTATGCATTCTTACCTATTTACATTTTTTTTATAATTATCAATTTTACAATAAAATTAAGAAATAAAATATATAAAAAATTTATAGAGAGATAAACAAATAAATTATTTGGTTAAAAAAATATTCAAATATTTATTAAGTTAACTACTCCCATTTCCATTAATGAATACCTATAGAAAAAAATTCACCCTTATTTAATTTATTAAAAATTATAAGGAAAATAAAAATAAAGTGAAAACTGGCTTGGGTCATCCCCTGGGAGGGGATGTCTTTCCAGAACCTATAGCTAGAAATTAATAGTAGGTTATCACTAGTACAAATATGGATGAGTCATATTTGTTATAAACCATCACATTTCCTTTTATACAATTATATTTATTCTACACTGGATGTAGATAATCCCTTTTAAATATTACTTATTGTAGAGGGGGTACAGGATGTATGTGTGTTCCCATTATTCAAATTGAGGAGTGGTGGCCTTGGTGGTAAAATGTATTCCCTAGAATTTTGATTCACTTTTAGTTCATTTTCAATATTTTATTCTATTGCGATATGAGGCTGGGTACCATCATCCTTAACTAGAACCACTATTTTCTACTAAAAAAACAACTATCACCTCTATTTTCTATTAAAACTTGACCTATTCCTATATGGAGTTTTATTATTATCCTCCAAGGAAAACATAAAATTCATTTAATTTGTATATTCAAACTATGCATTATTAGTTTAAAAATTAATTTATGAAAAGATAAATCCAAAAGAATCCAATGTATTATAATCTTTCTTTAGTTTTTTTAACTTTCATCTATTTTTTCTCATTGAGTTCCCTTGCGTAAGTACTAGGAATGGTTGGGGTGTGGGTAAAATTCAAGAGTAGACTCAACCTCTTGAATCACTTTGTCAATTTCAATAGGGAATTTTTGTTTCTCTTTTAGTTCTTCTCTCACATGTTAAAACTCTATAAAGTACATAAATACCTAAGAGAGTTCCTAAAATAGAGATTTAAGGTACCAATATTCTAGATATTACTAATATCGTTAATGAATTATCTAAACTCTTTCACCCGATTCCCATATTTGTGAAGTCCTCTTATTTATTTGTAAATAAGTATCTTTTTTTAATTAATATAATAGGTTGATCTCAGTGAATATTCTATATTTTTTAATTTTTTATATTTTAAAAAAATGAATAAAAATTAAATTATATAATTTTTTATCGTCCATAAAAATGATATCAAATTGACTGAGAGATATTTTTATTTGGAATTCCACATCCATGGAATTTATTTTTTTAGTATTAAAAGTAAGGAAATATAGTGCACACCTTGAAAATGCCTTATTTAATTATTAAAAAAATCATCTATTCTAACATACTACATGAAACATATTAGGAAAAAACACTGAAAATACTCGAAATATGTGATTGGATAATACAATTCAAGTTCCCAAGTGTATTTCCCACCAATGCCTCCCAGAATAATGAGAGGGAGACATCTTTATTTGTCACGACCTGTCCCCTGGGGCCCATTCTGTGACTACCCCAAGCCCACCATGCATAGGCCAGGGGATGGAGACTAGCACCGAATGCCTATTACCTAAAACTGGGAAGAAATTGCTTTAAAACCTATAAGCACACATAACAGAGAACACAGAAAGATAGGGACACAAGTAAACTAAACTGTATATAGAGTGTGTTCAATAAGTAAAAGGGTACAGGATACAAGCCCAACTGGAAAGTACATGTACCACTGTCATACAACACAATTGAAGGAAAGGGAAATTCAGCTGCTGGGTTGTCCTCCGAGGATCCTACTTGAAGGGTAGGTAAATATTTCCACCTCAACACCCCACACCCGTCTGTCTCCTCCGTGTATAGACACGCCGTACGGTCTACCTCTAGGCATCGTCTAGTCCTGGAACTCTCAGCCTCAATCAGCGCTGTTCGTCATCTGTATCCAACACAACAAGGTGCAGGAATATCCCATGTAGGGGTGAGTATAACGATACTCAGTAGGGACCCTGAGACCCTCAATGTATAACAAAATCCACAAAGGATAAACCAAAAATTATGAAATCAAATGACAACGTTACTTAGGTATATTCCAATACATATACCTAAGTTATCAATTAATCCATCTCAATTATGAAGGAACACATAGGTTCTGACTCAACTCACCCCAGGATTTAATTTAGTGGTAGTATCAAGTAACATTCTTAGTCACAATGTTGAACACCTCGGCTATTGGAGAAATCCTCCTCAATCGAGTATAGTGGGGCTTCCGCATCACACAGAGGCACTTCCCACTAACCTTGGACTGCTAAGGTACTCCTCCTATCGAGTACCGTGGATCTGTCGTGTCTCCAAGGTGCTCCCCACCATGGGTCTGCCGCATTACACAGAGGCGCTCCCCCTCATGGCCTGCTGAGGTAATCCTCCAATTGAGTATTATGGGTCTGACGCGTCACCAAGGCACTCCCCACCGTGGTTCTACTGTGTCACCAAATGGCTCCCCACTGGGCCAGCCGAGTCACTCTGAGTCGAAATGGTCAACATTCATCAAGTCTCAGCCAGCCACTGGGTTCCCGCACTATGCTCTCTCATCTCTAGGAAGATCCACTCCACATGCTACTGGTTGATACTCCCACTACCATTAAGTCCAATGAAGATGTATCTCAAAGATCTGCCACATCATAGGGGTCTCAACGTAACAGACGGCGTGTCAATAGGACGCCCGATCTGTGAGTTATTAGCCTTTTAGTCCCAAGGGTCCGGTTGGATTTGTGATTAATCCAACCTAACTGTTCTCCATAATAATCTAAAACATAGTGGGGTATCACTAAAAGGGATCTACTCTCTCCAAGATTTACAGTGCCACTGACAGTTCGTCAAACGTACATCTGGTGCCAAAGTTATAGCCAAAAAAATGTAAATAGGGCATAGTGGGCCTGGGTCCGGTCTGACTCAGTCGGACCGACCCGACCTGTCCTGCATTGCGGCCCGGACCATTGGGTTTGGCCCAACCCAATAGGTCTGGCCCGACAGGCCACGAGGGGCCGCGAAGGTGCCGCGAGGGTGGCTCAACCAAGGGGTGTTGCGAGGGCGCGATGCGGCTAAGCTCAGCCCGAGGCGGCTCAGTCGAGGACGACGTGAGGCCACGGGACGACGGTCCAGCTAAAGGGTGGTGGTCCGACCCCGACGTGGTGGTCCGGCCGTGGGGTGGCTGTTCGGCTGTGCAAGGGGCGGTAGTTCGGCCATAGGGCGGTGATCCGACATCATGGCGGTGGTATAGCCCCGGGGAGGTGGACCGGCCACATGGTGGCAGTCTGGCCGTGCGAGGGGCGAAGGTCCAGTCGTGGGGTGGCGGTCCTGCCGTGTGGTGGTGGTCTGGTCACAGGGAGGCCGACCGACCGTGGGGTGGCGGTCTGGCCACGTGTGGGGCGTTGGTCCGACCATGGGGCGACGACTCCACCTTGTGACTGTGCGGAGTGATGGACGGTGGTGGTGGACGTGTTCGGTGCGAAGGTCATGGGGCAGATGCGGTGGCTGCAGTGTGGTGCGGAGGGCCCGCAGTGGCGATGGCAGCCGTAGAGCGGCTCCATTGCGTCGTCGCCTTCTTTGCGGATGGTGGGGGCACCGGCCGCCGTTCTCGTGCCCCTTCATGGTTGGTCACCATCCTCCACCATCACGAAGAACACCAAAAGATTTTCAGAAGGTTCGGGCCATGTTGGTTTGGCCCGTAACCTTCACATTAGGGTGGTAACCAAAGGCTCATCAATAATATGAACATGAAATCCCATCCTCCAGCAATGATTGTTCTCAACCAACAAAATAAATTAAAAGGGTATACATGGGAAGAAATATTCACATGAAAATAAACCCCAACGTCATTGGCTTGATGACGTTGGCGCAAGAAGGTAGTAAAGACATCGATTCACTGTTGATGAAGGCATCCCAAGTCGGAAGAATTCCTGAAGAAGAATGTCAAAGGAGTTTGGCGTTCTTCGTTGGCAGAGCATTCTTCGTTGGGAGGTGAAGTTCATCATTGGAGAACATTCTCCCAATTTCTCCCAATCGTCTTTTGCCAACAATTTTCCAACAAAAGAATAGCCAACCAAATAAAATAATTTTATCTATTTAATTTGTTGGCCATCAAAGTTGGTTTAATTAATTGGCAACAATAAATTGGTTGCATTGGGATAATTAAAAAGGGAGGATACAAAGGGTAGACACAATTAATGTCAAGAAATATCAAGAGGCTCCTCCACATTAATGAGGGATTTGAAGAGGTTTAGACCTTGGGTGGCCCCCACCACCATAACCTTTCATGGGAGGTTAGGCTTCGGTGGTCCCCACCACCATAACATCTCATGGGAGTTTAAGGTCTGGTGGTCACTTCTTCTCAACTTCCACATAGAGGGTGGTTACAAAAAAATAAAATATAATGTGTGTTCATCTTATTTTATTATTTACATGAAAAACCAAAAAGAATATCTTTCACCCTTGACCAACTGTCGTCAAGGTGAAAGTCTTCTTAAGTGTATACTGGTGCTGCGAGTTCAATGGTTTCCTTATATTTAAATTCTGAGCACTGGTTCAAAAGTTATAAAAACCCACTCTCATATTTACTGAACGTACTAGAAATAATTTTCAGAAATTCATTTCGGGCACTCCGGGCCCCAGAATCACGCACCGTTAATTTTTTCGGACTCGTAAAATTCCAATTTATTAAAAATAATCACATGAAAATTCTTGGGTCTTTACATTCTCCCCACCTCAGGGCTCTACATCACCATAAGCCACAACTCAAATTAGGTAAACATGTGGGGGTATTAAGCACGCATCTGAGCCTCCCACTCCCATGTGCTCTCTTGGAGGTTCCCATGCTACCAGTGAACGAGCACCAGAGGTATCGACCATCAAGAAGGACCCACTCCTGTAGATCCTTAGTCTCTACTGGAACCTCCATAAAAGTCTCCCCATCGTTTATGTCCGTCTCACCATGGTAGATGATGTGTGAATGGTTGTGCACGTATCTCCTCAGCTGTGATACGTGGAAGATGTCATGCACCTGATATAACTGAGGTAGAAGAGCTAAGAAGTAATCCACCTTTCCAACTCTACTGGGGACCTGAAAAGGTCCAATGAACCTCATAGATAACTTTATTTCTTGTCCAAATCCCTACAAACCTCATTATGGTGAGACCCGTAGTAAGGCATGGTCACCATCCTCGAACTCCAGAGGTCTCTATCTCCTGGAGACATACGACTTCTGCCTGCTCTGTGTAGTCTTCATCCACTTCTGGATGATCTGCACCTTCTCTGTGGTAGCCTGAACCATCTCTGGTCCCTGGAGTGGTGACTCCCCTGGGTCAGTCAAGAATAAAGTTGATCTATATGGTCGCCCGTATAATGCCTCAAATGTGTCATCCCAATGGTGGAGTGATACCTGGTGTTGTATGGAAACTCCAACAAAGGAAAGTGATCCTCCCAGATACCACCGAAGTCGAGGACACAAGCACACAACATGTGCTCGAGGGTCTGAATGGTCTACTCAGTCTGTCCATCCGTCTGAGGATGGAAGGAGGTGCTCAAATGAAGATGTGTCCTGAAAGCCTCCTAAAACTCCTTCCATATCCAAGAAGTAAAACATGAATCATGATTAGAGACAACCATCGATGGTACTCCATGTAGCTGTAAAATCTCTTGAACATAGAGGCATCCCAAGATCTCTACTAAACCTTGCTCTCTGATCGGTAGAAAGTGGGCCGACTTGGTAAGTCGGTCAAAGATAACCCAAATCGAGTCATGACCCCTAAATGTATGTGGAATTATTATCACTAAGTACATGGATATACCATCCCACTTCCACTCTGGGACCTCTAAAAGGTGATCCACGCTTGCTGGTACCTGATGCTCCACCATCACTTACTGACAAGTGAGGCACCGAGAAAAAAAACTCTACTACTGCTTTCTTCATTCCCAGCCACCAGTGTTGTCGTCGGAGATCCTGGTACATCTTCTCCGCTCCTGGATATACCACTAGAGAGGATGTGTGGAAATCTGTCAACACTTCCTCCTAAAGTGACACTGTTACCATGGTACATCCTCTGAATAGGATGACATGCTCCCCACATTCATAAAATACTTCAGGTGCCTGACTTGTGGATATCTGAGCATGTCATGTCTCGCAGTCAGCATCCCCACACTATGTCTCCCTGACGTGCTGAAGGAGTGGGGGAGTGACTATAAAAGATAGGAGAAAAACTACTCCATATCTATCCACACACGATATCTACAAAGCAGCCAGCTGCTCCGTCACTTCGCTTAGCAGCTGTATACCAGATCTCATGCTGAGTGCATCTTCAACAATGTTCCCCTTCCCATGAGTATAGACTATATTGAATTCATAGTCTTAGAGGAACACAATCCAACGTCGCTATCTCAGGTTCAGGTCCTTCTGAGAGAATATATAACTGAGAATCTTGTGATCAGAGTACACTATAAAACGTTCATCCATCTGATAGTTTCATCAATTCTTCATGGCAAAGTCTACTACTGCTAACTTCAAGTCATGGGTACCGTAGTTTTGATCATGCTGTCTTAGATGTTGAGAACCATATGCAATCACTACTCGCTCTTGCATCAGAACACATCTGAGTCTGGTCCCTAATGCATCACAGTAAACTATATACTGTAAGCCCTCCTCAGAAAGCCTCAAGATTGGGGCACTAGTCAGCCTCTGCCGGAACTTTTGAAAACTCTGCTAGCATTTCTCTGACCAAATGAAGGGTTGACCCTTCTTCGTCAACACTGATAGTGGTGCTAAAACTCTGGAGAAGTCTAGCACAAACCTCTGGTAATATCCATCCAAACCCATGAATCTCTGTACCTCTATAAAACTCCTAGGTGTCTCCCAAGAAAGTACCACCTCAATCATCACTAGATCCAATGCAATTCCAGCCTCTGAGATGATGTGTCCTAGAAGGTGAACCTCTCGAATCCAAAATTTTCACTTCGAGAGCTTAACATAAAGTTGGTGCTCTTGAAGTGTGTCTAGTACTACCTGCAAATGATATGCATGATCCTCCTCAGTAGTTGAGTATATCAGAATGTTTTCGACGAAGACCACTATAAAGTGATCAAGGTATGGAAGAAATATCCTATTCAAGAGTCCCATGAACACTTCTGGAGCATTGGTCACACCAAATGGAATAACCTATAACTTGTAATGGTCGTACCGACACCTAAAGGTCATCTTCTGCACATCCTCATATCACACTCTTAGCTGGTGATAGCCTGATCTGAGGTCTATCTTCGAGAACCAATGTGATCCCTTCAGCTGATCAATGATGTCGTCAATCCTCGGGAGTCGGTACCTTTTCTTCACGGTCACCTGGTTCAGGCACTGATATTCATCACAAAGCCTCAATATCCCATCCACCTTCTTGGCGAACAAAATTGGGATTGCCCAAGGAGAAATACTGGGGCGAATGAATCCCTTCCCCTACAAGTCCTCTAGCTATACCCACAGCTCACGAAGCTCAGCGGGAGGCATCTGCTATGCTGGGGTAGATATCGGTGTTGTCCCGTGGTACAAGTCAATGTAAATGTCCACATATCTGAGAGGAGGTAGAACTAGGACATCATTAGGGAAAACATCAATGTTCTGGTCCACCACTACATGATAGCTCATACTCTCCATATCAACAGCTCCAAGGGTCAGGCTAGCCAACTGATGAGTGATCAGCTGCACTCTCCTCTGGGTAAGTCCATCCTGCACTGCATAGTCTCCAATCTCACCATTGAAGGTAAACCTGGTCCCATCCATATAGACAGACCACACCTTTCACCTAATACAGTCTATCTGAGCATGGACTGTAGATAACCATTCCATACCCTAGATGACATCGTAAGGCCTCGACACTGCTACTATGAGATCCCAGTCGAAGCTCTCACCTCCTAAAGTAATCTCACACTACCAGAAGAAATGTATAATCATCAAAGCTTCTCCTGTAGAAGTCTATAACCATAAATATCGAGCCAACAAATCTGTCGGAATCACTGAGATCTGAATGAGGGAAGTGGAAATAAAAGAATGAATGGAACCTGTGTCTATAAGTACTCCAACTAAGGTAGAGTAGAAATGGATCGTACCTCATATCATCTTTGGAGCCCATGATCATAATCCCTAGTTCCTTGGAGCTAGGGTTTCCCCTATCCACCTACTCCCTGTAGCCAGGTGGACCTCCTGATGGTGGTGGCAGTAATATCTCGGATCATCGCCCACCGCCAGCAGCATGACCAGCTCATCTGCCATGTCTGCCTACTCCCTGCTGACCACCTCGATCGAACCTTTCTCTCTGCCTTGGAGGTCCTTTGACCATCTTCTATTCATTCGTATGATGGGTCAGATAGTCATGAGCCATGTGACCCTGCCCGCCGCATGGGAAACACTGCCCCCTCCTGGCATGACTAGCTCCGCCTCAGGAGCTTTGCATAACCGACCCTGAGTCATGTGGTCTTCCACCTGTAGGTCTAGTCCTCTTGGACCTTTGTGACATCTGTCTACTACCAGCTACAGAATACTACGCTACATGATAAATAGTAGTGGGTGTCGCTGCTGGTGACTGCTCAGTAAGGAAACTCTCCACCAAGAGGGATCTCTCTAACACCCCCGCTTATGTTGAGATGCTGAGTGAGGTCATCGAAGCCCTGATCTCTCTCTTGAGCCCTTTATCAAAGGTCCGGGCCCTGAAGAATGGGTGTCGTACGATTTCCATGGAGTAGCGTGAGAGGTTAGTAAAACTCAATGAGTATTGATCCACAGTAATGGTTCCCTGCTGCAGATGATGTTGCACTTGTATGCGTACTGCACGAAGAGTCGCTCGGACAAACTCTGCCTGAAACAGTCTCTCGAAGTCTACCCAATGAAGTGTCACATCATCGTGAACTTGGAGCCTCAAGCTCCACCATCTACTTGATGCTTCCTGTAGAAGGATGGTATAAAGAATCACCATGAGATCAGATGGCGTCCCTACAAGTTGAAACACTCTCACCACAGCCTCCATCCTATCCTCATCCACTTGTGGGTCCATCTCTCCCTTGAAACTGGGTGGCCTCTGGGGATGGAACTCATACAACGCACTCATACAGCATGCATCGTCTGCTGCTCAGGATGTTGGCATCAGTGGCCCAACAGGTAATGATACCGCTGGTGCCTCTACTGGAAAAGGGCCCTGCACCAAGGCCTCATCTCTCGGTGGGCTATCAGTGTGTACAACTCTTGGAACTCTAGCTGGCTGTCTACGTAGAGGCATACAGAAAATAAATAGGTGAGCCACTATCAATAAGTTATACCTAGTGAGCTGAAAGTTATACCGGGTGAGTTGACTCAAAATATCACAAAGAAAACTTTCGAAAACACACACGTAATCAGTGTTTTCATCCACTGAGTTAGAAATCAGAAGTCAGTGTCCTGGTGTATGGATATGTTGGCCGCCACACCAACATCTATTTCCCTAAACTGATAACCACATTCACTATACATAAAAATATTTCCATTAAAAGAAAGTTTATATTCCTAAGTTCTGTAGTAGAACCGACTCATCTGATACCAATTGGTCAAGACCCATCCCTCGGGGCCCATATCTTGACTACCCCAAGCACGCCTTCCATAGGCCAGGGGCAGGGGACTAGCACCGAAGGCGTATTCCATAAAACTGGGAAGGCATTGCCTTTAAAACCTGTAAGCACACGTAACCAAGCACACAACAAGATATGAACACAAGTAAACTGAACTGTAAACAGAGTGAGTGCAGTAAGTAAAAGGGGCCAGAATACAAGCCCAAATGGAATGTAAAAGTACCGATGTGATACAATACAAACAAAGAAAAGGGGAAGTCAGCTGCTGGGTCATCCTCTAAGGATCCTACCTGAAGGGTAGGTACAGATTGCCTCCTCGGCACAGCACACCCATTAGTATCCTCCGCGTATCAACACGTTTTATGGTCCACCTCCGGGCACCATCCAGACAGAGTACTCCCAGCCTCAGTCAGCGTTGTCCGTCATCTACATCCAATACAACAAGGTGATGGTATAGCCCATGAAAGGGTGAGTATAACAATGACCAATAGGGATCCCGATACCCTCAAGGTCTCAAAAAATCCACCAAGGATAAACCACAAAATATGAAATCAATACACAACCTTACTTAGGTATATGCCCATACATATACTTAAGTTATCATGTAATCCATAACAATCATGAAGGAACACAGAGGTTCTGAATCAACTCACACGAGGATTTAATTTAGGTGTAGTATCAAGTAACATTATCAGTCACAATGTCGAACACATCAACTGCTGGAGAACTCCTCCTCTATCGAGTACAGTGGACCTGCCGCGTCACACAGAGGAGCTTCCTGCTAACCTTGGACTGCTAAGGTACTCCTCCTGTCGAGTACCATGAGTCCGCCGCATCACCAAGGAACTCCCCACCGTGGGTTTTCCGCATCACATAGAGGCTCTCCCCTCATTCCTGCTGAGGTATTACTCTGGTTGAGTACCGTGGGTCTGCCGTGTCACCAAGGTGCTCCCCACCGTGGGCCTACCAGGTCACCAAGGCACTCCCCACAGGGCCATTCAAGTCACTCTGAGTCAAAACAGTCAACAATCGTGAAGTCTCAGGTAGCCATTGGGTTCCCGTACTATGCTCGCTCATCTCTGGGAGGACCCACTCCACCAAAAAATCATCTATTCTAACATACTATATGCACCACATTGGTAAAACACATCGACAATACTCAAAATATGTGAGTGGATACTAAAATTCAAGTTCTCAAGTTTATTTCCCACCAATGTCACCCAGAATAATGGGGGGGAAACATCTTTATTTGTCATGACCTGTCCCATCGGGCCAGTGACGTGACTACCCCAAACCCGCCTTCCATAGGCCAGGGGTTGGAGACTGTAACCGAAGGCGTATTCCCTAAAACTGGGAAGGCATTGCCTTTAAAACCAATAGTCACACTTAACCAATAACACAACGAGATAGTAACACAAGTGAAATAAACTGTAAACAGAGTCAGTGCAGTAAGTAAAATTGGCCAGAATACAAGCCCAACTGGAAATTTCAAGTACAACTATCATACAATAAACCTAAAGAAAAGGGAAATTCAGCTGCTGGGTCATCCTATGAGGATCCTACCTAAAGGGTAGGTACAGATTGCCTCTTCAACACACCACGTTCGTCCATCTTGTCTGCGTATCGACACGTTGTATGGTCTACCTCTAGGAACTGTCTAGTCCTGGTACTCTCAGCCTCAGTCAGCACTGTTCCTCATCTACATCCAACACCAAAAGGTATAGGAATAGCCCGTGCTGAGGTGAGTATAACGATACTCAGTAGGGACCCCGATACCCTCAAGGTCTCACAAAATCCACCAAGTATAAACCACAAAGTATGAAATAAATAGACAACGCTACCTATGTATATACCCATACATAAACCTAAGTTATCATGTAATCAATCTCAATCATGAAGGAACACATAGGTTCTGAATCAACTCACACCAGGATTTAATTTAGGGGTAGTATCAAGTAACATTCTCAGTCACAATGTCGAAAACCTTGGCTACTAGAGAACTCATCCTCTATCGAGTATAGTGGGTCTACCACGTCACACAGAAGAGTTTCCCACTAACCTAGGACTGATGAGGTACTCCTCCTGTCGAGTACCGTGGGTCTACTGCATCACCAAGACGCTCCCCACCATGGGTGGGCCACGTCACCAAGGCCCTCTCCACCATGGGTCTGCCGCATCACATCGAGGTGCTACCCATCATGGCCTGCTGAGGCACTCTGCCAGTCGAGTACCATGGGTCTGCCACATCACCATGGCACTCTCCACTATGGTTCTGCTGCGTCACCAAGGCACTCCCCACTGGGCCAGTCGAATCACTCTGAGTTGAAATGGTCAGCAGTGGTCAAGTCTCAGCCACCCACTGGGTTCTCGCACTATGCTTGCTATTCTCGAGGAGGAACCACTCCACAAGCTACTGGTTGATACTCCAAATTCCACAAAGTACCACGAAGAAGTATCTCAAAGGTCCGCCACATCATAGGGGTCTCAACGTAATAGATGGCGCATCAATCGAACACCCATTCTCTGAGTTATTAGTCTTTTTGTCCCGAGGGCCGTGTTGGATTCATGCTCGATCCAACCTAACCATTCTAAATCTTAATCCAAAAAACAGTGGGGTATCACTCAAAGGGTCAGACTCACTCTAAGATTTATAGTGCCACTGATAATTTGTCAAACGGACGTCCAATGCCAATGTTATGGCCAAAAGAATGTAAATGGGTCGTAGTGGTCCTAAGTGTGGTCCAACATGGTTGAACCGACCCTGCCTGACCCGGCCGAGCCCACAGTGTGGCCCGGTCCGTTGGGTTCATCCTGACCTACTGGGCCCGGCCCAGCTGGCCACGAGGGGCCGCAAAGGTGCCGTGAGGGCGGCTCGGCCAAGGGGTCCCGCGAGGGCTCGGGGCGGCACAGCATGGCTTGGGGAAACTCAGATGGGGACTCTGCTAGGCCGCGAGGCAGTGGTCCGGCTGCGGGGTAGTGGTCCGGTCGCGGGGAGGGGGATCGACCGTAGGGTAACGGTCTGGCCACTGGGAGGCGGACCGACAATGGGGTGGCGGTCTGGCCGCACGAGGGGTGGTGGTCCAGCTGCGGGGCGGCACCTCAGCCTTGGGGCGGTGCCTCGGCCACGGGGCGGTGCTGCGGCGGCGGGGCGACGATGGGGGGAGTGGGTCGGCGCCACTGTGCCGCCACCTGTGTCGCCGCTGGCTATGGTGTCAGACGCCGTTCTCGTGCCCCTTCTTGGTCGATCTTCATCCTCCACCATCACGAGGAACACCAAAAGATTTGTAGAAGGGTTATGCCATGTTGGTTTGGCCCGTACCCTCCTCGTTAGGGTGGTAGCAAAAGGCTCATCAAGAACACGAACATGAAATACTATCCTCCTGCAATGATTGTTCCCAACCCTCAAAAGAAAGAGAAGACGAATACATGGGAAGAAATATTCACACGCAAATAAACCCCTACCTCATTTGCTTTTTGACGTTGGCACAAGAAGGTAGTGCGCACATCAATTTTCAATTGATGAAGACGTCCCACTTCAGATGAATTACTGAGGAAGAAGGTCGAAGGCGGTCGGCATTCTTCGTTGGCAGAGCGTTCTTTATTGGGAGGTGAAGTTCTTCATTGGAGAAATTTCTCCCAAGTTCTCCCTATCCTCCTTCGCCAACACTTTTCCGACAGAAGAATAGCCAACAAAATAAAATATGTTTATCTATTTAATTTGTTGGAAATAAAAGTTTATTTAATTAATTGGAAATGATAAATGGGTTGCATTGGAATAATTCAAAAGAGAGGATACCAAGGGTTGGCACAATTAATGTGGAGGAAGCTCAAGAGGTTCCTCCACATTAATGAGGGAGTTGAAGAGGTTTAGACCTCGGGTGGCCCCCACCACCATATCCTCTCATGGGAGGTTAGGCTCAGGTGGTCCCCACCACCATAACCTCTCATGGGAGGTTAAGGTCTGGTGGTCCCCACTTCTCAACTTCCACATAGAGGGTGGCTACAACAAATAAAAATAAAATGTGTGTTTATTTTATTTTATTATTTCCACAAAAAACCCCAAAGAATATCTTTCACCCTTGACCAACTGTCATCGAGGTGAAAGTATTCTTAAGTTAATACCGACGTTGTGAGTTCAACGGTGCCCTTACATTTCAATTCTGTGCACTGGTTCAAAAGTTAGAAAATCTCACTCACACGTTTACTGAATTTACCAGTAATAATGTTCAGAAATTCATTCCCGGAACTCTGATCCACGGAATCACACACCGTCAATTTTTGCGGACTCGTAAATTTCCCATTTATTAAAAAGTATTTACATGGAAATTCTAGTTCATTACATTATTGATAGTTATCCATCACTATCACAATGGATGGAATCACACACACACACACATATATATATAACAAAATATTATAATTCCATAATACATTATTAATTCTTGTATAAGGAGATAAAACATGTGTAATAGATTGAATGAAAATGAATGAAGAAGAATTATAAAGTTTTTTCACCTACTAAAACACCTTCTCCCACTAAAATTCATTAATTATAAAACAATGAAATAAAATTGAAAAGTTAAGAGACTCTCAAATAATTTTTATTCATATATGATGTCATCCTTTATTTTACCAATCACCATAGTGAGATATCGGGAGATTATAGTGGAGGGAGATAGAGAGAGAATGGATCACATATCAGAACATCTATAATAGATTGAAAGGAATCAACAGACTAAACTAGAAACCTATCTAATCTTATGATTTGGAACCCATTTTAAATATTAATTACCCTTATATTTATAAATATACCCCCTTTATTCCATTCAATGTATCATGTACCCCTGGGTTTAACAATGATGATCCAATATATTCATTTTCATTAAATCACCACTATGTTTCATGTTCAATGTTTGGTTACCTGATTTAGTAAAAAAATAGTAATGGGTAACCACAGATGTACCCCTTAGGTGTGAATGCATTCCATTTGGATTTTATTTTTATCAATGACCTAGGTTCAATCATCCACTACCTTGTAGATGTGGCATAGAACCTTTAGGTGGTACTAATTGAGAATAAACCTCTACCTCAAAACATGTATTGCACGATCTTTATTGGATAATTTTGAGTTTAAAATACAGCCTTAAGCTTGGGAGTGAACCTTTTTTTATGGGGGGAAAGATTGAAAATTTCAATGTGAGATAGAATTTAGTGCTTCGTTGGATCTTCATATTATGTTTTAGGATGATATATTCCACATTGGAACTATCTATTCGTCTCCCTTAAACAATGATTCATAAAATAGTTTTAATTAGGTACATAATTTTCTGCATGATATATCTTGAGACTATAATGATTTTGAAACATAGTTAGAGTTTGAGGCTTAGAATCAATTAGTGGCTAGTATATATTTCACTAGAGCTACCTAGACTAAGTTGAAGTGTTACATTGTCGTAATTAGTTAAAGTAACATACATTTTATGGTGGAATACCCTAAGGAATCAGTGTAAGGTGGTTTTTATGTGATGTCACCTATAAAGGGTATCCCACGAGACTATTTGTGATTTTACACCTTCTCAAGAGAACATTCTATTTTCATTAAATTTATGACATATCCCAAACCTCCAACTTAAGACAATATTGACCCATAGATGCATCAAATGTTACTCTACTCTTCCTTATGTATCCTATCTAATTCATAGTATCTCTATAGATTATCTTAACCTTATTTGATTATAATTCATCAAAACACATGATTCAAGGTATATCCCTGGAAAAAATTCACAAAATATTAGTCAAATAACTAAAATCATAATTTTAGGTTGTACGATCATAAAACCAAAAACATTCCTAATATAAGGAAAATGTTATTTTTACTCTAATATTGTGAGAATTATGTAATATAAAAAGATTTAAAATTTATTTTGGAGTGGTATCATCATAAAAAATCATATTTATTTTAGTAAATGGCTACAAAATGAGGAACAAAATAAATAACCAACATGAGAGAAAATACAACGTTTTCCCAAAAAGAGATGCTATATATGATGAGAGCGAGTGTTAAAAATGTTATGGAGGCATTGTATATTTTTAATCAAGTTATAAAACATATCATGAACCATGTGGACCAACCAAAATATATAAAAAGGTAATAAATTATATTTTATTCATTTATGTGATAATAACTAACTTATTTTGGTGGATATTAAAAGGACATATGCACTCAAAAACCTAAAATTACATGATATATATAAAGTGTTTTACAATTTAAATTATTAAGGATTATTTTGGTGTATAGTTTTATATAATTATAAAAAAAATTACTTATCAAACCCTTACCATACAAACTAGTCACATTCACCCAATTTCCATTTTTGTTCAAATATGGGTTCTTATGTCTACGCTTCTATTTTATTCATGACACTATTTATTTTTTAATGAAATGTCACCATATAACCTTATATAATCTATATACATCCAAAATACTTGTGAAAAAAATTTAAAAACATAGGAAGAGAATTTTTTTTAATAAGGGATATGCAATGAAAATAAACTTGTTAATCCATATAAAATTCATGAAAACCCATATGGAAGTTTTCCTTTTTTATATAATAATAATTTTAGCACAAAATAAAAATTTACATACTCATGAAATGAACTCTATATCCCAATTTTTTAATAAAACATTTTGTAATAATTATTAAATAAAAAATTAAATTTCATAAAATCTTTACTATGAAAACAATCATTTCTTATTTTGAGGATTATAAAATATCCTTTAAATCACAAAATCATATTTTACCTTTTGAAACCAATATATTTATATGGAAACCCAGTTTCAAGAATATATAAAATATTGAGGATCCTTTGGGAGTTATAATTTCAATAAGGAATCACCTAATAAGATAATTCCAATATTCCCTTAGGAGTAACCATTATAATTTAAATCCATCACATTATAAGAGTAATTAACCTAAATCCACATTGTATTAGAAGTAAATTATAATATTAAACTTAATAACTTTATAAAGGTAATTAAAAATACACATTCTCTTAGGAGTAACTTAAATTAACTTACTCTCTCTGTTTACCTAATGTATTGGAGGGATTTGACCGACCTAAGAATCACATAATAGACATAGTACCATAAGGTATTGAGTTCATTCCCCATTACCAATTTCATCAATTAAAACAAGTTTCATTTTTTAAAATCAAAACATATAATAACTTTCAACTTTTATCATAAAACCCACACAATTATCAGTTCACCCCATAAGTAAATACTATTTTAATTGTCTCCTAAAAATGAGAAACATATCCATTTGTTTTAAAAACATTATGAATCTAAAAATTATCCTAATAGTGGGAAAATTATCTTCTTTGAAACCCCATTTAGACTTGGGGAGGAATATTAATAAAAAATAAAATACATGATGGCGGGATAATACATTTTTCCATATACGTTAAAAAAATCTTTTCCACTATGGTAAAAGAGTCAAAACTGACTCATATTGAAAACATTTTAAAGAATAATTTTTAAAACTGTTGCAAAGTGTAAATAAAATTTAAAATTTTCACTTTAAAACCATTAAATAAGATTCTTGAAAAATTTTAGAGAACATGGGCATAGAATATAAAATTTTATATTATATTATTTTAAAATAATGTTTTAAATGAAATAATTTAACACTTTGTAAGCATTTAAATTAAATTGACATGGAATAAGATGACATTAAAGTTATTTTTTAAAAAATTTAATTTTAGTAAATAAATTATATAATATATCTATATTGAATTATATACACCATAAAAAATAGAAAATTTTGTTAAAATTATATAAATTTCAATGAAATGAAATTGAGGTGATAAATGCCTTACCTTTAGTCCCAAATTGTTCCATACATTTTCAAAGTCATGAATAATACAATTGTATTAGTCTTCTAATATATTAATATATTTTTCTAATTTTTAATCCATTAACATTATTACTTTTATTTTATTTATTTCAAATACTTTTTTAGTTATTAAATCGATTTATTTTATGTCTTATTCTTGGCGGTCATTTGGTTCACAACTTCAAATTAACTTTTGTACATTGAGAGTGGTAAAAGGCTTAATTTTTACATCATCTACATAATCATAAAAATGTTTTAATTTTTATTTTTGTAATTAAGATATACTTATATAACTATAAATAAACAACATTTATGAAAAATAAAGCACATAAGTTTAGAGAGACCATAGTCCCTACGTACACATGAAAAACATTTTTATTTTTCTAAAAGGTAAAATATAAATGAGATAGATAATAATTTAATTTTAAAAAATAAAAATATTTCAATAATATCAAATATATAAATTTTATCCTTCATTTTAACTATCAATATAATCCAGTGATGAAAAACAAAACACATCACTTTGTGGAGGTGGTAGTCCACACATTCTCATGATAGAAATGATCATTTTCCACTAGATATAAATGGTTATGGAAAATGGTTTTACCATTAACATTATAAAATTTTAGTATACTGTAGATACTTATTTTCTTATATAAGAATGTTAATAATATGTTTGAGTTATGTAGAAGAATAAATAATCATAGAAGTAATCGGTTAAGGATTATATGTTCTATTTTGGTATCATTCTTTCAATTAATTATAATACATTTAAAAGATAGATTTATGATAACTAGAGGTTAATATATAAATGAGAATGGAAGTTTGTAGAGGCATTTGGGTATATATTTTTTATATAAAACCCAAATTGGTTTGGGTTTTGAAATTGTTGAAGTTAGACTATTTTTATAGAAAAATATCAATGACAATTTCAAAATTTTTCAATCAGTAATGGTCAGGAAAGGAAATTCAAAAGTTATAAGTAGAACATACAAGAACCATTCATTATACTCTAAAAAATTATATACACTTGAGTAATCACATTTTTTTAATATTTTATTGTTATTTTTAAATAATTTATAATCATTAACGACCATTAACTGTCATCTTCAGGTCTATTCACAAATTTTGACTTTAGACATATTAAGATAACAAAGGAATTAGAATTCAAACTGATAAATAACCAATTATAATTAATAATTATCTATAATTTTTTTAACACTATAATACATCAAAATAATATTAATTTATTATTTTTGTTAAATAATTAACTTGATTTTTCTACTCTTTTTACAAGAACTGCGTCAATATTGCTTAAAAGTTCTATGTAATTATACTATAACTAATAAATAAAAATAAATTACTATAATTAATATTATTTTTTATTCATCTAATTTACTATTTATATTATTTAATATATCATTTTTATCTATATTCATACTATGAAAACATAATAAGTGAGAGAGAGTGACATTTTGTAATTAATCCTAACATAAAATTATTCAAATTTTGTAATCATAGTAAAGTAAAAAATGACATAATTTATAATATAATGTGTTAATGGTATAATTAAACCAGCCCAATGATATAAAGTATAGTTTTTGAATGATTTTGAGACCTCATCCCATTACTTTAACCATGTTTATCACATTTTACCCATTACTATTGTGATAAACTTTTACAATAGCTACAATTATTCATGAAAAAAAAATAAATGAAGAATATTACCTAATTTTAAACTCATGATTAAAAATATTAAAACAAATTTTCATGAAAAAATTTATATATGCTTCAGAAATTAACTTTAATATAATATCTTAAAATGTAATGAAATTTTTTTTAGAAATTTTTTTTGTAAGCATAAAATTATTTTCTACCAAAATAAAGTATAATATTTATTTAAATGGGATTAATTGTATTATTTTTAATAAAATAAAACTTTTTATTCGTTAAATTAAATAAAAATTAAAAGTAACATTTAAATTATGTTGAGTAAAAGAAAATAAATGATAATGTTTTTACAAAATCTGTATTTTTTCACCATTCACGAAAAAACGAACCTTTTCAAAAAAATTACCAAATATTTAAATTAATATTATTTATAAATTTTGATTTTAAAAATTATATACATTTATGAAAAAAATTTCTAAAAGTGACATAAATGAATCATAATAACCACGCACAAAATATAATTATTTTGTTTTTGCAGAAAAAGAATTTTCAAAGTATTAAATGAATTTATGATTACTAATTGTTTAGTAAATTAAATTAGGTTAATTTTAATTTATTTTTTTAAATATATTAACAAAAAATTTCAATAAATTCATTCAGATATAGTGATTAACATAATCTATTTTGATAAAAATAATTTTCACATAAAAATCAATTTTTTAAAAAATATCTCTTTTAATATTATATGATATTTTTTATAATCAAGTTTCTATTTTCTATGAAATAATAATTTTATTTTTATTAATAAATAATTATGTAAATATGTTTCATAGTGCATTTACTCCTATTCATACTCACCTAACAATTGGTTATGTTATAAATTTTATATTTTAAATAAATTAATTGTATACTCCAGTTCATTTTAAGCTCGGTATCAAGTGTGGTACATGAAATCAGACATGATATTCTTATTAAAATGAAATATCATGGAGTTACATTCTAACCCCCTAAATAATAAAAATAATCATAATAATATATTATTTTCAATAAAAAATTAAAACATTTTCAGAATCAATTCCAAGGGGTGGAAGATAAATAAATAAATAGATAAATATATAAGTTGAAGGAAATATCATTTAATCCACATTGATAAAATTTTTATTTGAAAATAAATTTAATATATATATTAAGACTATGAAATTTATTATTTCAAAAATATTTATTAAACCCTAAATTTACCATAAGGGGTCTCGTTTTAAAGAAATGGTTTAATAGAGTGTATCTTTATACATGAGTGATATTTTAATGTAAGTATCAATAGATTTATCTTCCTATTTCTAGAGTTGAGAAATTAAGTAACTATAGTGATAAATAATAATATAAAATATTTTTACTTGATTTCATTCCATACTATAATAATAATTTCATCCTTCAGTTGTGTTTTGAATAGTTTTCAACCTCCAATTCATCTCATATTCTAAATGATAAATAACCATAATGGATTTTTCATGCCCGAAACAATAAAATTATCATTTAATGGATCATATGATAAGAAAATGAATGAAAATTTATTTCACCTTTTTATATCCATTAAACAAAACCAAAAATCATAGGATAAAATAAGATAATCTTCATTTTTAATAAATACTATAACACCTAGTGTTTTTAAAAGAGAAAACTATGTTCCGTAGTGTATGAAATACACACTAACAATCAAAAAAAATTATTATATAAATATGAAAATTTTAATGTTTCCATTAATTTTTTATATATGATAATTATTAACTAATTTATGAAATATATATTTTTCATATATATATATTGATAAATTTTTAGTAAATAATCAATCATTTACTATTAAGGTCTCTTCATTCTTCAAAATATATTTTCTTATAAAATAAATTTTAATTATTTTCATAAATATTATAAATAATTTTTTATAATTTTTAGAAAAATTATTAGATAAAACTAACTACCTTTTTGATATCACTATATCAAAATTAACATTGGTTGAAAATTTGGGATTTTTCAAAATATATAGTTTTTTCGGAGAATAGTGCAAAATACCGTTTTACGAAAAATTATCACATATTTTAATAAATTAATTAATTTCAAAGAGTATTTATGTAATTTTTTTTCTTTTTAGGGTAACATAATTATTATTTATTTTTATTGTATTTAGTTAATTACATTCGAATAATCTTTATACCAGATTATGGTATAGGTATACTTTTAGGCTTTAAAATGACTCTTTCTAAAAAATGTTTATAATGAATAATTTTTATCAATTTTATTTTATTAAAACATCCCCTAATGAGAAATTATTTAACTCAAATTGTTAAATTATATATCTATAATTATTAATTAAAACCTATATAATTAAGATTACTAGTTTTAGACTTAGAGTCAAATAATATTTTCCTTTAAAAAAGCATTTCTTGGGAAACATCTTTACATCATGCTTGAAGGTTTTATAATAAATTAAATTATTCCTAATAAGTGAATTTATTTTGATAAAATATATTCATTATTTTTAGTATAAATAATTAATAATATGTTATATTTTCATCTTAATTTTTGGACAATATGAATAGTCCCTATAGTATATATTTATTATCACGATAAAAGGGAAATTGGTTAATTAATGGTAAAAATAACATAACAAGGTCTAGAAACAAAGTAACCCTAATAGTATGAATATTTATATATCATTTTCCTTAAAAAATGATTATATTTATTCTCTATTTTTTTTACTTTATAAATAATTATGTAATAAGTTGGATAAAAAGTATATTTTGACATAATAAAACAAAAATTATATTTTTGATTAAAATTCAATAAAAAATTTTATTATTATGAATTAATAGATTCTTTAAATAAATAATATTTTAATAAAATTTTATTAATAAATATATTCTAAATATAAATTATCATATAATTTTTTTGAAGTCAAATGTAATTTTTATAAAGGTTTGAAAATTGTTATTGTCAAAAAACCCAACATTTCTCAATTAATGTCAATTTTAAATTTAAAATTGTAAATTATTATATTTAGAAATTTTTTTGAATAATAAATATTATTTTTGGAATTAAAATTTAAAAATTAATTGAGGGTGAAATTTTCATAATTTTATGAGAGTCAAATTTTTGAGTAAAAATTAAATATGGTATAAATATAGGATTTGAATTAGGACATCAAAATGACCCCAACATTTTGTAATAACCACTATAAATAGTATAAAATACCAAATACATGATACCCTTTAAAATAATGTAATTTTAATTTTAATTTATTAATTTTTTAAAACCTTTATTAATCCTCCAAAACCTATATTATATTTTATGCTTTTAAAATCATTTCTTTGAGGACATGAATCGCTTCCACATCACCGAGGTATATATTTTAATAAGTTTATCATTTTTACTTATAAAATAATACAAACCAATCCATTTTTTTTAGAAACTAATAGAAGAATATGTTGGGATGTTTTTGGGTTTATTACTTTATTTTATAGAGTCTAATACCTATGTTTGAGAAATAATAAAGAACTCCCCTCCCTTTTACTATATAATCCCACCGAATATCCAATTAATCTACACTAAAAAAACCTTATATAACATCTTTAATCCGACATAACTTCTCTATATACCACCCAAGGTTCCCCCAATCACTCAATAAGTTCATCCAAATATTTTGGAATCACTCTCTCAGAGTAAGAGATCCCTCTCTTCTCATTTCTATTCAAGAACCCCTTTTATGTTAGGACTCCTAAATAATGATCATTAATGTTAGGATATGTTATTCCATACCACCTTATAGTAAACTTTCTGTTTAAACTATTAGATACACCTTTAACTCTCATTTATACTTCCCATGAACCTTTATGTGCACCTCTTTCCATGCAAAAAATTTATTAAGGGATCTCCCACTCTCTACTTTTTTTATCAAGCACCTATTTTGTGTTATTTCACATATTATTTATTTTTTCATGTTGGGATATATTCTTACATACCCTCCTTAATTTAAATTTGATTAATAATTAATGAAGTACCCATTTTTCTCTCATTAACCCCCCATGAACCTTTATGTTCACCCATTACTATGCCTAAATTTAATAATAGATACAGTCCTTCACCTTGTTATTGAAGAATATTCATTTTCTTATTCCATTTTTCTCCATTTAATAATGTTGCGATATTTTCATATATATCACAATTACTGAATCAAATATATCTAAATTATGAGAGACTAAATTCACTCTCATTATTCATTCTCATGAACAATTATACCCCCACGTTATGCTGTCAAAATTTCCCCATGATTTTCCATTCCAAAACAATTGTGTAGTGTATACCCATACCAGTATCCTGTCAAGGGTGTTCAACTTTATTCACTTAAACTTATTTTATTAGATAATTATATTTATGTATTCCAAACTCTTTTATCATGGAATTAAAATTGATGAAAAATGATTCCATGTAATATGATATATATGGAACACTTATGCATGTGATTGATATGAAAGTGATGAGTGCAACCAGAATTATATAGAGATTCAATGTAATGAGTAATGTTTTTTTATCATGAGATGTCATGAAAGGGTTTAAAGAGTGAACCTAATCCGTCAAAATTCTTTTTCCATCACAATTTCTTAGAACTTAACGTTGACCAATGTTTATGAATCCATGTTTTAAGTTGTTTCCTAATTTCCAATTTGCCTTTATATTATCATGCTATATCATGTCTCATTGTTCTTTTTTATGATTCCCACCCTATTTATGTCTCATTTATTTTCCTTTTTTATAACATGTAATACCTTCTTCATGTTATTCTATGTTTATTTCCTAACTATGATTTATAGCTTACCCCTCTCTTAAATATGTCCCCATGTTATCGCATGAAGTTTGAGTACATTGGAATAATATAGGCACATTAACAGAGTTTTAAATAATGGAAACGTATTCCACATTTTAATTTTTCATGTTATGTACATAATTCTCATATACTGTTTACATTTGAATATTCAAGGTTGTATTACGTGTAATATTATATAATAAATCATGAATTATTATGTAATAAAGACAATGGTTTTCATATTTGGTATCAGAATAAATTTCAATTATTTTTGGGATTAGGATTAAAAAACTCTTTCAAAAAATGTAGGGATAAGAGTAAACATAAGAATACATCTCTAATGTTTGGTAAAGTATAGAGTAATTGGTTTCTAAGAAAATTGATCACTTTCTATACAAGACAAGTGGATGTGGCTCCTACACTGATATACTTAGGGGTAAAAACTGAAAACACCACATTGAGATAGACTTGATTGGGAAGTGGTTCATGATAGAGGGTCTTACTGCACACCTAGTTTGACACTCGCATGGGATATTATTTGGTAATTCACTGGCTCATTAAAACTCATTATTATGGGAACTAGAATTACTATAAGAGTCTATGTTAGGAAATTGATAATGGATAAATTATATTGGATTTTAAAAATTCACAGGTTATGGACATACATGTCATTTATAAGTGACCCCTTTAGTGTTATATATTTTTATTTATTTAAGGAATGATATATGTTAATACATGGAGATTTTTTTTGGAATTTAGGATATTAATACATAATGGTTTTATCATTTTAAAAATTATCTTACTTTATGATAACCATTTTTTATTTATTAAAGACAAAAAAATATCTTATTATTCATTGGTGTATTATTTTATCCACAAGAATGTTATTCTAGTAATTTAGGAATTTAAAAAAATCAACTTGAGATCTCATAATTTTCTAAACAAAGATGAAATTATAGTTAAAGTTGATAAAAAATGAAATTATACTTGGAAATAAAGTATATTTCATTATGTACCTAGTCTATATGGTAAATTAATTCCTTAACTCTAATAAAGGATTCCTAAAACATTAATGTTTCTATATTACGATAATTTATGAGGAATTAATGAACTTTTTACCCATCATACATTTATGTTTTTGTAGTCATAGATCACACTAAATTAGTTATTTAGTATCATTTTTATCTCTCATGTCTATATTTTCACTACCGCTAATGTTATCCTAATAGGAAACCTAGTTATGTGATGACCTTTATACTACCAATTATCTCATTTCATGTGGATACTTCGTTAACCCTTTTTACAATGTGGATACTAAATAAAGATATTTTCATGTGTCAAAAAATTTATTAACAAATTCAGGAATAAATTGTGAGGAAAAAATTTATTATTGAATGAAATAATGTAAAACCTCAGGGTTTTAAAAGAGAAAACTATATTCGATGGCCTATAAGATATATAACACTGAATCCAGAAAAGCAATGATTTTTTAAATATGGTCGTGTTAATATCTCCATTTAAATTTTTAGATATTATTAGGATTAAATAATTTATGAAATATATATTTTCTATGTAAATTGATATATTATTAGTATATAATTATTCTAATTTTGAAAATTTCTTTTCGTTCTTCAAAATAGGTTTTCTTCAAAAATGATTTTTATTACTATTTAAAAATATTATAATTATTTTCTAGAACATTCAGAAATTTATTTTATAAAAATAACTATATTTATTATATCATTATATAAAAATTATTTTAGGGTGAAAATTTGGGATTTTTTTAGAAAATTTAGATTTTTTGTGAATAGTAAAAATATCATTTTTATGTAAATTTATATTTTCTTTTGAAAAATAAATTAATTTAAAAGACCATTTATTATTTTAATTTCATTTTAAGGTAATGTAAGTATTTTTTAGTTATATATAATTTAATTAATTAAATTTATATCTTCTTTGTAATAGAATTTAGTATAGGTTTATTTTTAGGCTTTAAAATTCATTATTCTAAAAACAATTAAAAATGCATAATGTTTCTCTGTTATAAAAACACCATAATGATAAGTTATTTACATGAAATTATTAAATATAACATCCAATGTTTTAATTAAAATAAATATAATGAAGATTATAAGTTATTGTGTTAATTTAAAATCATTATTTTCTTTCAAAATACATTTTCAAAAAACCGCTTTCAACCATTTCTGCGGGTTTTATGTTAAATTAAATTATTAGAACTCTGTGAGTTTATAATGATAAAATATACTTAATATTTGGAATAAAATAATTTATTTAATATTAGGTAATAAACTCAACGTAATTTTTCTTGAATATGAATAGTAACTATAGTAAATATTTATTATCATAGTAAAAAATAAAATAGGTTAATTAAAGGTAAAAATAACTTAACAATATCTGGAAATAAATTTACCCTAATTGTATGCATATTTATATTTTATTTTCCTTTAAAATATTATAATACTTATTCCTTATTATTTTGACTTTATTAATAATTAAGTAATCCATTTGATAAAAATTATATTTTGATAAAATAAAACAAAAAATGTATTTCTTGGTAATATTGAATAAAAAACTTTATTTTTATGATTTAATGAATTGTATAAATAAATAAAATTTTAATAAAATTTTATTATTAAATAATTTTTATAAAATTTAAATGATCATATTATTTTTATGAAGTCAAATGTAAATTTTATAAGGCTTTAAAAACTGTTATTGTAAAAAAAACCAACATTTATCAATAAATGTCGATTCTTATTTTAGAAAAATGAATTTATATATATTAAAAATTATTTTTACAAATTGAATAATATTTTTTGGAATCATAAGGTTGATATTATTCAAGGGTTTACTTTTCATAATTTCATAAGATAGTCGAATGTTCGTGTAAAAATTAAATAAGGTATAAATATACAATGTGTATTTTGACATCACAATGACCTAAAAAACATGTGATAAATACAATAAATGGTATAAAAAACAAATTTATGTCTATCATTTAAAATAATGTGCATTTATGTTTAATTTATTAATTTTATAAAGCCTTTATTAATCATTTAAAACCTATATTATATTTTATAGTTTTAAAAACAATTCATTAAGGACATGACTCAATTCCACACCACCAAGAGAAATATTTTAAAATTTCTTAAAAGTGGAATTATAAAATAATCGAAACCAATACCCTCTATTAGTAACCATGGGAAAAACCATGTTATGGTTTGTGGTTTTGATTAATTTATGATATAGAGTCCAAAACCTAATTTTGAGAAATAGTAAAGAACTCACCTCTTTTTACAATATAAACCAACCCAAGATCTCATTCCTCTCCACTCAAAAAATTGAACATAATCATACTATACTATCACCTCTCTATATACCTCCCAATTTTACAACAATATCTCAAGAATCTCATTCGAATCTTTCTGAATCGCCCTCTAAAATTAATGGATTTCTCTTTTCTCATGTCCATTCAAGAACCTATTTTATGTTATGGCACATAATTTCTATTTTTTCATGAAGTGATTTGTTCTTAAATATCCACTTACTATGAATTTTATTTCTAAATTATTAGTGAACACTTTCACTCACATTAATACCTCTCATGAACCTTTATATAGACCCGTTTCTATGTTAAAATTTAATAAGGGATCTCCCACTCTCCATTTTTTTATTAAGAACTTATTTTATGTTATGACTCTTAATTTCTATTTTTTCATGTTGTAATAAGTTCTTAAATATCCCCATTAATGTAAATTTTATTATAAATTTTGAGACACCCCTTTTAATCTCATTAAGCCCTCCCATGAACCATTATGTATACCCACTACCATGATGAAATTTAGTAAAGGATCCTCTCCTTCTCTTCATTATTTAAGCATATTCATTTTATTTGGCCATTTATGTGAATTTTTTAATGTTGTGATACGTTCTTTCATAACCCCTTACTGAGAACATGATTTATAAATGATTGTGTACCCCTTTCACTTTCATTAATCCCTCCCATGAACATTTATACACCCCTGTTAGGATGCCAAAATTTCACCATGATTTTCCACTCTAATGAAATAATGTAGTGAATACCCATACCAATATTCTATCAATGGTTTTATTCTTTATGAACATATAATTATTTTATCAGTTAATTAAATTTATTTATTCCACACTCCTTGACTGTGGAATAAAATTTGATAAAAAATAATTCCCATTTTTATAATATAAATGGTACTATTATGAATGTGATTGATATGAAAGTGATTGGTGCACCTGAAATTATAAATCGCTCCATTGAATTGGGTAATGTCATAGTATAATAAGATGTCATGAATGGTATTATTAAGTTAACCTAATCCATAATGGGACATTTTCTATCATGATATCTTGGCAGTTATCCTTGACATATGTTTATGATTCCAGGTTTTAAGTTGTTGCCACATTTCCATGTTGCACTTATGTTATCATGACATACCAAACCTCAAAGATTATGTTTATGATTGGAACCCATTTTATGTCTCATTAATAACCCTATTGTATGAAATTTAATACTTTATTCATGTAAATCCATGTTTATTACATTACTTGGATTTATATCTCACCCCTTTCTTATGTATGTCACTAGGTTATCACATGATATATTACGTACGATGGAATAATATGATCATATTAGGAAATTTTTCAATAGTGGGAATATATTCCCTAATTTAAGTTTCTATATAATATAAATAATTCCCAAATAAAATAGATTTATTGATATTTTATGTTGTATTATATGTAATCTTATGTAATAAATCATGAATTAATGTGTAACAAAGAGAAGGGTTTTTATATTTGGTATTCACAGAACGTTTAGTTTTTTTGGAATTACAATTATTAAACTCTTTCCAAATCCGTAATCATAAGAAAAAATCTCTAAATTTTGGTAAATTTTAGATCAAGTGGTTTCTAGGAAAATAAATTCCTATCTCAATACTATAAGTGGATGTTCCTCTTATACGTATGCAACTAGGAGTAAAACCCAAAAACACTGAATTAGCATAGAATTGATCTGGTACTGGTGCATGACAATGGGACTTAGTGCACACTAGGTTTTAAACTCATTGGGGATATTACTTTTTAATTCACAAGATCATTATGGACCATTAAAAATGAATAAGAATTCTCATAAGTGTATATTGTCAGAAATAGAAAATGGATAACTTATATCGAATCCAAGGAATTAATAAGTTAATGAAATACATGTCATTTATAGATTATTCCTTTTATGTTATATATGGGTATTTATTTATCAAATGATCTATTTTAATAGTTTGGGTTTTTTTGTGGAATTTTTGAGATTAATGTATTATGGTTTATTTATTTTCAGTGTGATCTTTGTTAATTCTAACCGTTTTGGATTTAGTAAAGACAAGTGGAATAACTTGTTGTTATTTGGTTTAATTAGTGATCCATCAGATTTTTATTCTTTTGATTCAGACATTAAAGAGAATTTCATCTTGAGATCTCATTATTTAGAGAGAGAAATATGAGATGGTCAGGTAAATTGATTAAAATATGATATTATACATGTCAAGAAAGTATATTTAATTATTTCCATTGTCAATATGGTAAATAAATTCTTTAACTCTAATTAATGGATCTTAAAACCAAAATGTTTTCATATTATTATCATTTATAATGAATTTATGGCCTTTTTACCCATAACATATTAATACTTCTGTGGTCATCGATGAAACACTATTAGTCATTCAGTTTTACTTTTCTATTCATGTCAATGTTTTCACTTCCCACTAATGTTATTATACTAGCAAACCTAGTTATGTGATTACCTACATACTTTATGTTCCCTCATTTCAAGTGGATCCTTTATTAACCATTTTTATGATGTGGGTTTTCAAAAAATATATTATCATTTGTCAAAAAATTTCTTACTGAGTTCATGATTAAATTAAGAGGACACAATTTAGTAAAGGGTGGAAGAATGTAATGCCCTATTATTTTAAAGGAGAAAACTATGGTTGATAGCGTATAGAATACACAATAGTGAATCCAAATAAACAATGATTATTTAAATATGACCATTTTAACATTTCCATTAAATTTTTAGATATGAGTAAGATTAATTACATTATAAAAAATATATATATTTCTTATATATATTGATAAATTATTATTAAATAATTAATCAATTTTTTCTAATGACTTTTCGTTCTTTAAATATGTTTTCCACAAAAATGATTTTTTTAATTTTTATAAATATTATAATTAGTTTTTAGAATATTTAGAAACATTATTTGATAAACTTAACTCTATTTTTTATATCAGCATATAAAAATTAAATTTAGGTAAACATTTTGGATTTTTTTGAGAAAATATTAATTTTTCAATGAATAGTGAAAAATAAATTTTTATGTACAATTGTTATTTCTTTTAAAAAGAATAATTTAAAAGTATATTTATTATTTAAATTTTATTTTAAGTTACCATAAGTATTATTTAGTTATATTTAAGTAAATTAATTAAATTTAAATCATATTTATACTATATTTTAGTACTAGTTTATTTTTAGGCTTTAAAATGCATTTTTATGAAAAATATTTAAAATGAATAATGTTTATTTGTTATAATTAATTAAATTGACCAATAATGAGAAATTAATTAAATTAAATTAATAGATTATGTATTTTTTTTGTTAAATTAAATTCATTTAAAGAAGATTAAAAGTTATAGATTCAATGTAATATCATATTTTCTTTTAAAAATGCATTTTTTAGGAAACAACATTACATCGTGCTTGTGCGTTTTATATTAAGTTAACTTATTCAAATTCTCTGAATTGATTTTGAGAAAATATATTCCATACTCTTAAGAATAATAATTAATATTAGGTAATATGTTCAACATAATTGTAACATCTTGACCCGGTGTCCACTTTACATGTGCCTCAAGTCGATGGGTTATATAGCCTCAGGCGCACCTCCTAGTACGTTAAAGACTACCAAAAAGTAGTGAAGGTGTAAAGGTGGTATGTTGTGGAGGCTATATCCTATTATCAGAGTGGAATAGTGGATAAAATAAAAAACATACAAAATAGAAAGCATATATGAAAAATTGAAAGATAAATAAGTAGAAGAATAAATAAAACTAATCAATTAATAATAATATCAAAATACATAAGGTAGTTTCAGCACATGTATTCGTGGAATAATGGTATAAAAATGTGGAAAAAGGGGTCATACATACAATCATGAAATAAAAAAATTAAAAAAAGAACAAAAACATTATCCACTACAATATTGAGTGAATTATCAGTCCTATGATCCTATGCTCCATCTATAAGTAAGCATATCAACAACCTATATCAGAGCCCTTTCCCTTATTTTATTCAACCGATAGATAATGTTCTAAAGTACCAATGGTATCCTAAGTAGAGTGTGAGATAAAAATTTAAGCAGGACACTAGTAACAGCGTCTACATGAAATCCATTTAGTTTTAATAAATAAACAATGTGCATGTATAAATAGAATAATAAAACAATAATGAAATAAATAACCATCCCTCTCAAAATTATATAGGACACCCGGAGGGTCTACCAGCTTTAGCTGAAGGATGAAATCGAATTTATGATTGTGTACCATATATATATAAATATTGTAATGACGTATATATATAGCATAGTTATATATTTCATCCACCTATATTAACCAAGTACGTGTAGATGTAAGTGGCCATATACCTAAAATACTAGTGCTAACCAGAATAGGGTGTAACTCAGACATCCATAACCAGTCCAATAATCCTATAAGCTCAAGCAATTGGGAACATGCCATATATCTCATAAAGAGTGGGATATTTCATGATCGTCACTCAATATGGGGAGTGTTCCATCATATTAAAAATCAAATAAGGGATGGGGTACGAAGAGACCAACATCCAACTAGTGTTAATGGTGTGAGACATCATTATCAACACATGATGTTAGGGAGGATGATACCATCATTCTTAATAGATCCCTTACCATTGTACCAAAACCTCTATAAAGGCATAATGTATATAACATTTAGAATGGATAAATTAATATCAAGACATGTTCACAAAGCCCTTATATATAAATAAGGGATATTCATGTTTATACTATACTATATGGGAAAATACCTCTCATATATCCCATTAGTCATGCGAAATTACATTCAAGGAAAGAACATCTTCAAAGAGAATCTAATATAACATTCAATATATGGAGTGACCTTTCAAACCATTATAGTTCAATTCATTTCATTCATTTAGTTTATTCATTTAAAAATAATCCCCCATGTAAGATACATTCTACACGATTCTATACCATTCAATTTATCGAAGCATGGAAATTTCATTTATAAAGAGAAAATGGAATATAAAAAGATGACCTGGTCATTAATGTAATTGCCTATTTTGAAAATTCCAAGTATAGGTTGGAAAAACACATAGAAGATACCCTTGGTTCAAACAAGAATTCACATTACATGGGGGAACTAATTTAAAAGCTAAGACAAATGGTTAGTAGGAAATACATGCATATACAAATTTAACCATAATGTAAAATTGAACTTGGAACAACCAAGGGGTGTCCATAAATGAGCTAAAAAACCTTTAATATTCTAAACCAGGTTTAATAGGCAATTATCAAAGTACAGTTATCAATTTAATATGAAGGAATCAAGTAAAAATAAATTCTTAATAAAATCCATCTTTCTTCACAATGACGTAGCAATAAAACACCAAAAATCATAGGGAAAATGATGAGCCCGCTAGTGTCAAATCCATAGATGACTCTTTGATCAAAATTGGCCACAAATTCAGAGTATGATGGAGGATATCTAAGAAATTTTCCAATGCCTATAAAATATGGAAAATCAGATTTCACCAAAATATCATGATAGATTCAAATATAAACATAAATAAAAGGTTAGAGACTATAATGTCTTACAAATATTGACTTAAGGCCTCTGATAGATCATGAATCAGACACCGGGTGGAAGAGTTATCTCAAATCCTAGAATGATGGAGGATTTAAGCAATAAGAATTAGAATAAATACTACATGATGGAATGTGGGAAGGTAAAAGAGAAATTATATTTAATGTTTAATTAGGAAAAATTTTAATTTCACCCTCAAAATAGGGGGCACAGGGTTTGGCTGCATTGTTTGGACAAATCATGTGCAAACCATTCTCTATTCAATGATTCAAAGGGGCACCCCATGTGGTTAGGAACACATTTAATCTAACCTTGTGAAAAATGTGTGAAACCCAGTATCCAAGATTTTATGTAGCACTGCACGGCTGTGCTCCATGGGTCACATAGTTGTAGACAAACTGTACACCCCCCAGCCCTCCACTGTTTACAACCGCATGGTTTAGGGAAATTGTATAGGCTGGATGGCATGATTTATCTTAACCGTGTGGCCCAGTATTTTCTTCCCAATATCAAGGATCTAGTATTAGAACGAGCCCCAAAAATAGCCAAGGCCTCTTTGAGTTAATTAGTCATTGATATTAGGGTCATTTAAGAGATTAAAATTATAAAACAAGAAGCCATACCTACATAAAAAGATAAGATGTTACAACCTACCCTCCTTAGAGAAACTCATCCTTAATATATCCTTCTAAGGGTAAAGAGTTATCACTAGTAAAGAGTTCTGGACCCTTATCTCAAACATCATCTTTCCATTCCCATGTCTCATCCAATACTTGGTTATGCTTTCCTAGAACCCGTAACAAAGGAATTGGCCTACCTCAAAGTGTCTTCACACTTCGAACAACTATACGCATGGGATACTCCTTGAAGGAAGAAAAAACATTCATATTAACCTCATTTGTCTGGAAAAAATGTGATGTGTTTGGATAGTATCATCCAAGCTGAGATACATGAAAGACATCATGTGAAGACAGATATCTATATGGATGCGCCAATTGGTAAGCCACTGATATGATCCTTTTCACAACCTCAAAGGGTCCAATAGACCTTGATGAGATCTTACCCTAATTTTGAATACATATAAGACCCAAATTGGGTGAGACTCATAAGAAAACACGATCTCTAACCTCAAAATCAAGAAGTCCCTAATATCTATTGGAATTTAACTACTTTCTGGAATGAGCTATCATCATGCACTTTCTATTCAACTGGACATTCTATGTAGTATCCTTGATGAGACATGCTATAAGCATAGAATCCCCCCCTCGCTCGATCCAACATCTATGTAAAAGGAATGGCCTCACATATAAGGCTTTATATGGAGCTGTCTCGATGGTATCCTGAAATCGGTTGTTATAAGCAGACCCAAGGAGGGGAATGTGTTTGTCTCAAGAACCAAAATGGAAATGACACAATCATGGAGAATTTCCTCTAGAACCTAAATTTTACACTTCATTTATCCAATGGTTTGTGGGTGATATGATGTGATCAAAAGTACATACATACCAAAATCCTTCTACAACCCCTACCAGAATCGTGACACGAAACAAGCGTCTATTCCCAAAATGATTGAACGGGGATCTCTATAAAGATATAAAACCCCCTGACATACAATCTTCATAGATCATATACAAATAATATCTCTTACACCTATAAGAAGTTTCTGACCTTTTTCAAATGATCAATGATACCCCACAATGAAATGTTTTCCTGAGGTGATCTGGGTAGACCAATCATGAAATCCATTAAAACATCATCCCACTTCCACTAGGGAATGGAAAATGACTATAAAATTCATGTTGTATGATGATGTTTTTCCTTAACCTATTTAAATTTAGAATACATAGTAATGAATCCATCAATCTCATGTTTCATAGTAGGCCACTAATATTGTAACTATATATCCAGATACATTTTGGTGACACTGGGATGAACCACCCATTCTAAGGCTTGGTATTCCTGCATAAAAAACCCTATGATATCAATGAGGACACCAAAACGACCATAGAATAGTAAGGTATCTTCCCCATCCAATGTACAACATGAAGATATATCATCATACAAGACACTTTACCCTAGGATAAGGTCTTCATGATTATATAACTATCTCATTCTTACCTGTTCCAGAAGAGTAGAAGTCCCTTCTATGGAAGAGTGGATAGTCTTACCATGATCCTCTTGAACCTCAATGCGCATATTTGAAAATAATTAAATGAGCTACCATTCACCACTTACCTTCTAAACAACCTAAGTACATGTATTTTGGCTCATATTATCATCCAATGCATTTCCTTTACCATGATTTTTGGAAATATTGAAATCAAACCACTATAGGTACTCGACCAACCTATAAATTATAAGATTTATATCCCACTATGTAATGATGTACTTGAGGAATTTGTGAATAGTGAATACCAAAATAAAATCTCTAAGTTTATAGTGTCTTCAGTAGTATATATAATGAGAAACTAAAACATTATTGATGTGATGTGTTGGGTATTTCTGCTCGTGATGCCTCAACTGATCAAACCTGTACATAATGACGCACTCATAATGCATCAGAACATATCCAAGAATAATACCTAATTCATCATAGTATATAGTTTATATCCTACATGGAACCGATGGTATTAGTATTAGTGATGATTTATTAAACCCTTAAAATCTTGAAAGGATAATTCATAAGATTATAACAATATGAATTTCACATATTTCATTTTCACTACTATAAGTGGCACTACCAGACTTGAGAAATCCTAGATGGAGCATTTTAAATATCTGTATAGTCCCATGGAACTAAAGATGTCAAATATATTATTAGGATGCTCCATTGAAAATATATCTCTCACTTCCTCTGGGTCTCTAGAAACTCATGACTCTAATATAAAATGAGCAACAAAGTTGAATTTTTCAATCCAGAAGTGGAATTTACTGAGTTTAGCATAGAGATGAAGATCTCTCAGAATACTCATCATAATATCAAGATAGATTTCATGGCCATGTTTGGAGTGTGAATACACCAAGATATAATCAGCAAATTCTTCCACTAGTGAATCCAGATAAAGGTAAAAAACATAATTCATTAGATACATGAAATCTGAAGGCACATTCTTGAGTCCAAATGGCACAACTAAGCACTCATATAGACCATACCTACTCCTGAAAGTTGTTCGGGATATGTATGAGGACATGAAATATAAATGGTGATAACTTGAACTCAAATATATCTATGAAAACACACCCTCTATTTGTAGATGGCCAAAGTAGTCACCTATTCTAGGAAGTTTCTACTGATTATTTATAGAGAGTTGTTTTAATTAACAGTAATCCATGAATAGCCTAAGGGTACCATTAGAATTTGTGGTCAAAAAGACTATTGAACCCCAAATAGAAATGTTGGGGTGTATGAAGTCTTTATAATATACATCCTCTAAATGACTCTTGAGCTCCAGAACCTCCATAGTTTCTATCCAATAAGGGGGAATTATGATAGATGATACTCCAGGCACAAGCTCAATGGTAAACTCTACCTCTTACAGTAGAGGTATACCAGAAAATTCATCGAGAAATATTTCTATGAAATGCTCCACTATAGGATGAAAGATAGTAGGTTGTATCCTCTAGTCATCTAATAAATGATTTATGACATGAGCTGTCAGACCACTCATCCTCAACTGCTCGGATCCCACTCATGTCATACTGACATCACATTCCCCCTTATACAAATTTCTAACACCCTATGGTGATATAAATGTCATCCTATAATTATACCATTGTAAATGTGCTTGATAGTTAATTAACCAGTCTAACCTAATGATTACATAAAATCCTGTCATGTTATGGATTAAAAGGTTCCATACGAAATGGTGTCTTCATATCTTTATGGGATAGTCCTTACAATAGAAAACACCCTATTATTGGATACCTAATAGGTTATCAAGAGTCATAATATTGTGAAATTGTTCAATACTAAGGCATAGACACCTCATTTTATCCTCAGATATAAACAAGTGAGACATGGGTATATCAAAAAAAATGTTAGACAAAAAAAGTGACTGTTACTAGAATAAAACCTCATACAATAGAATGTTCAAACCTCTTCTCCTCCCATATAGACTAGACTGAATATAGTTGGCCTATACCACAACTCTGAGTCATTTTATGACTTCCCTAAGCATGCCCTCTCTACTGGAACTAAGAATCATAATCCTAAATACCATATCCACTACCTCCACCTTGACCTAATTGAGAATTGGTATTCCATATGCCTTCCTAATGTGATCCTACTTGACCTGCTCCTGATCATGGAGTAGGAGTAGATCCAAAATAACTAGGAAATGAAGGGAAAGTCCCAAAAAAGCACTAGATATGCCACATACTTCTATAGAAACTACATTCTAATGGATCATGAAATCACTAAGGCTTTATGAGTCCTAGATTCCAACACAGGTGACATATTAGAAACATATCAACACGGGGAGCTTGAATGATGCTACCTCCATGAGTAGCCTCAAAATGACTCTTTCACACAAAAGAAGAACCCCTAGTGATTTAGGTGATGAACCTTCCAGGCTCAGACCATTATCTCCCCTCTGGTTTTTCTCTCTGATAAGGTCTTGGTTGATGATATCTAATATGGTCTTCAATCAAAGGACATTTACTTTTGACAAGATGGTGTATACCATCCCATCCTAAAATCATCCAGCAGTCATAAGGTCATAACTCTCTAGAGAAAGAGATAACCACTATTGCTTAGTAAAATACGACTATTACTCCATAACTAACATTATCCCCTTATTTAGGGTCATAAATTATCTAGAATTGTCATCCCTTAGAGTCTGAAGAAATAAGTAGTCATAGAATACCATCTTGAAATCAGCCCAGACCATATTAGGATACAAATCCTATTAGGTGATAACATCCCACCGCCGATTGAAAGAATCGCATAACATATGCACAATTATAATGAACCTCCACTCTGTAGGCATGCATAGATTCTTGAATATGGATGTAGTAGACATGATCCATTACTCAGTAGTGTGTGATCAGCCATCCCCAAAAAATGAAGGAGGATGTTATTGATATAATTACCAAGTCATCTCTACCATAATCGGGGTAGGTAAACAACACCATGAATCAACTATAACATAAAAATGATTCCCTGTTAAAAATGGATATCAAGGACCATATCTAGTATAGAAAGAGGTTCCATAGGTAGTAGAATTGGAGAAATAATTGGAAGCTCAAGGATTTCCACCTCAGCTACATGGTCATCACCTCTTTTGGGGTGTATGATTAGAGTATTCCATGGAGGAATAATTTTATAACCACAAATCAATACCTCATAATATATTTAAGAAACTGGAATAGTTGTATATAGAAAACTAGGAAAGGTACAATTCCTTCTTATAAACATATCATACCACTATTCTTACTTCTAATATCAAGACTAAGTAATAGAAGACTCCATAATGTCAATAAGAAATAAGAGCTACCCCACTACCCTTTACTAAGTCTGAGTTTGGTTCTAAGTCATAGTTTCACAAGAATAGGATAGATAATTTCAGTTTAGAAGTCATATTCATTTTAAAAATGTGTTTGTTCAAATATTTAAATAACATTAAATGGTTTAATGAGGTGGAATAAAATTTCTAATCTACAAAGACCCATAATCCTTATGAACCATAATATGGAATCCACTTAACCCACACCATATCATGTTCCATCCCCTACAACCAATTTTCCATGGATAAGTGTGCCATAGTTGGTTCTTAATGTATCTAATTTAACCAATTCATGGAAAAAATATTTTGTTAAGGAAGATATTTTAATTATCAATTATGTTTTCTAATCCATGAAATATGTGTTAGCATAATTCAATACATATTTAAGGTACTTACAATATGTAATAAGAAAATTCATGCAGAAAGTGGACATGTTATGGAAAGATACATGTAATGAAAATCCCACATTTTATTGGGCCTAGGAAAATAAATATAATTTCTATCATACTAATAATAATAACACAAAAAATGTGTTTCACATGATGGTGAAGTTGTTTTAACTATAAATTTAATATTCAATAATAAAAATTTTACCATTCCAGGTAATTTTGGGTTTTTACTATTCATGGGATAGCTACCTCCAAGCACAAGGTCATTTCCAAATTCCTTTAACTCCAAGTGTCCTATCTAATACCCAGAATGAAAGAAAAGGAAAAATAGCTTATGATACCACTTTGTAACATCTAGATCTGGGGTCTACTTAACCAGTACCATGATCTAGTGGGACATATGGCCTCAAGAATACCTCCCCATACACTAGAGGCTGCTGACAAGAAGTAATTGTTTAAATGTGATAGGATGGGGAGACACTACCCTCTTCTGAGAGTCGTGTAGTAGATACAATCATAACAAAAAAATATCAGAATCATACATGAACAAAGTTAAATTTAAAGTAGCGGAAGATTAAATAGAATTGATCAACTAATAATAACAATATCAAAATACAAAAGTATGTTTCAATAAATGGGTGCATGGAATGCTGGGATAAAAAAGTGGAATAAGGGAAAAGGATAAATCCTATTATATACAAAGTTTAAAAATATTAAAAAGATGATCCATTATAATCTAAAGTGAATTATAGTTCCTATTCTTCTATACACTATATATAAATATAAATATAGACAACTTGTAGCAGTTCCCTTACCCTTATCTGATCTTACAAATAGATCTTCTTCTTGGTTACCAAAGGAAGCCTAGGTAGGGTGTGAGAAAAAATATCAATAATCCACCAAAACTGATTTCTACACACATTCCAACTAATTCTCATAACTAAATAGTGTGAAGGTATAAATAGAATAGTAAAATAATTCTGAAATAAATGACTAGCCCGCTCAAGTTCCTATAGGACACATTTCATGTTTTACTACTTCGGCTCATGGATGAAAGGAATGTATGATCATTTACTATATATATAGTAATAATATATATATATATATATATAGTATAGTTATATATTGAATACACCTATATGAACCAAGTACGTGCGAACGTAAGTGGATATATTTCTAGAATACTAATACTGGATGGAGTGGGGCGTAAATCAGATATCCATAACCAGTCAAATGAGCCTATAAGCTCAATATATAGGGTAAATTACCTACAACTCTTAATTAGTGGGAGACTCCTTGATTTTCACTCAAGATGGTGAGTGTGCGATCATTTCAACACTCTAATTAGGGATGTGACACCTAATTCTCAACATCCAACTAGTATCAATTGTCTAAGACATAATACTCAACACACGATATAGGGGATGGTGACACCTTTATGCTCAAAAAATACACTACCATCATACCACAACATCTATAAAGATGTAATAATATATAAAATTTATCTTGAGGTAATACCACTCATTTCATGTTAAACAAGCCCATATATACATATATATAAGATATATTCATGTGTATACTATACCACTTGGTAAAATACCTCACATATGTCCAATTAGTCAATTTCAATTCAATTCAAGGAAATACCTTCTTCAAGGATAATTTAATATGAAATAAAATTTATGGTGTGGCATTTCCACCCTTTATAGTTAATTTCCTTTCATCCATTTAATTCCTTCCATTAAAAACAATCCACTATGTAAGAGCCATTATATATGATTCCAACCCATTAAATTTAACTAATCATGGAAATTTCATTAAGAAGGCCCAAATGGTCTTTTAAAAGGTGACATGATCATTAAAGGAATTGCCTATAAGTGCAATTCAAAGTCTAGGTTGGCCTAACACATGGGAGGTACCATTAGTTCAATCAAGTATTGGAATTACAAAGGAAAAAAATTTAAAATCTAAAATAAATTATTAGGAGGATATCTAATCATATACACATTTAACCATAAGGGGAAATTAAAATTTTCACACCCAAGCGGTGTCCATAAATGTAATAGACAACCTCTTATTCCTTAAATAATATTCTAAAGAAAAGTATCAAGGTGAAATGATCAATTTAATAGGATGAAATAAACCAAAAGGAGACTCAGGGAAAAAGCCGGTGTATGAACAAATGACATAGCTAAGAAAAATAAAAACTCATGTGGAAAATGATGAGACCAATTACCTTAAGGTTGCATATCACACCTCAGTTGATATCGGCTTATGATTCGGAGTAGGATGTAAGAGATATAAGAAATGGTCAAATCCCCTAAAAATATGGTAAATAATCATTCACTTAAATATCAAGATGAATTCAAAGATAAACATAGATTGGAGGTAAGAGACTAGAATATCTTATTATGGCAGATCCAATGCCTCCAACAGACCAAGATTCAAACACCATATGAAGGATTTATCTCCAAACTTATATCGATGGATTAATTGAGCTATGGGATGGATAATAAGTGTTTCATTATTGAATGAGAGAAGGAAAAAGAGAAATTATATTTAAGGATTAAAGAGGGAAAAAATGAAAATTCACCTTGGAAATTGGGGGAACACGGTTTGGCCAAACTGTGCACAAACTGTGCTCCAATCACTACCTCAAAGGGGAATCTCATAAGGATAATCAAACATTTTATCTAACAGTGTGAAATCTATGAAAAACCCATTATACAAGATTTTTTATAGAACTACATAGCCATTTTCCCTAGGTCACATCATTGTAGAAAAACTGTGCAGCCCCCATGCCTCTATTTTCTATAATTGAACGGTTTTGGGAAACTTTGTGTGCTAGTTGGCATGGTTTCTCTTAACTATGCTACCCAAGCTCCTCTCCACATTTTGGGGCTTTGAGGTTTCAGTGATCCGAAAATGAACCCGAGTCCTCCTTGAATTGATTAGTTATTAATATTAGCATCATTTAGTGGATTCTAATTGATTAAACAAGGAATTGTACCAATGTGAAAATAGGGTTCATTACATTAATTTTTAGAAAATAAGAATAATAAATATTATAAATATTTATTTTCATGGTAAAATAAAAAATAGGTTAATTAAGGGTAGAAATAACATAACAAGGACTAGAAATAATTTATCCATAAGAGTATGAATATTTATATTTCCTTTTTATTTAAATATTTATTATATTTATTCCTTATGGGTTTTCCCTATAAATAATTACATAATCAGTTTGATAAAAAATATATTTTGATAAAATAGAACACAAATTGTATTTTTGGGTTATATTTAATAAAGAAATATATTTATTTTTAATTAATGGATTCTTGAAATAAAAAAAATTATTATTAAACAATTTTTATTAAATATAAATGATCATATAATTTTTATGAAGTAAAATGTAATTTTTAAAGAGGTTTAAAATCAATTCTTAAAAAAACACAACATTTCTTAATAAAATTTGGTTATTATTATAAAAGTAGAAATTAGAAAAGTAAATCAATTATTTGGATAAAATTAATATTATTTTTGGAATCATAGCATCAAAATTATCCAAGGGATAATTTTTCATAATTATCCCAGACATTCATTTTTTTGGGTTAATTTTAAATATAGTATAAATATACAGTGTGTACTACAGAATAATAATAACCCAAAAACGAATAAATAAATATTATAAATCGTATACATGACAAAATTTATGTTAAAATTTAAATTAATGAGACTTTATATTTATTTTATCAATTTTATAAAGCCTTTATGTAGTCTCAAATATCAATATTATATTTTATGTTTTTAAAATATTTTTTAAGGGCTTGACTCACATCCACATAACCATTGAAAATATTTTAGTAAATTAGTAACTTTTAATTATAAAATAAATAAAATCCATCCCATTTTAAATAAACCATGGGAAAATCATGAGAATTTTTGTGTTTTTGATTAATGTGTTATATAGAGTAAAAAAACCAATGTTTGATAGATAATAAAGAAATCAACTCCATTTTCATATATAAATGCACCACTTTTCTCCTTCTTCTCTCCTAATAAAAACAATTTTCATGTACATATATTTAAATTCCATATATAGAGACCTCACAAGGTTTCCCAATCCATCAATAATATTTTACCGGGATTTTGGAATGACCCTCTCAATGTAAGCGATTTCTCACTTCTCATTTCCATTCAAGAACCTCTTTTATGTTTTTCCACTTCATTTATATTTCCACATATTGGGATATGTTATTAAATATACCCCTTAATGTAAATTTTATTTATAAATAATTATATACACATTTAACTCTCATTAATACCTCCCATTTACTTTTATGTACACCTATTACCATGTCGGAATTTAGTGACTGATCGACCACCCTACTCTTTTTTATCCAGAAACTATTTTATGTTATGTTTCTTAATTTAAATTTATTAATTTTGGTATATATTCTTATTTAACCCCATTAATGTACATTTTATTTATAAATTATTATATAACCCTTTCACTCCCATTAATCCCTCTGTGAACCTTTATGTACACCTGTTACCATGACAAAATTTAGTAAGGGATCCTCTTCTTCAACAAATTATTATTGAATATTCATTTTCATATGCCTTTTAAATCCATTTCCTAATGTTGGGATATTTTCCTTCAAATCCCCTTACTTATACCATGATTTATACGGGATTAGAGACCTATATCACTCTCATTAAGCCCTCCCATAAACACTTATACGGCCCTATTATGATGCCAAAATTTCACTACAATTTTCCATGATAAAAACAGTTGTGTAGTGAATAACCATACCCATTTATTATCAAGGGTTTTCCCCATTATGAACTTATACTATTTTAATTAGGTATTTACATGTTTTTATTCCACACTTCCTAATCATGGGATAAAATGTAGTGAAAAATGATTTCATGATGTATGATCTATATGGCATACTTATTCAAGTAATTGCTATGAAAGTGACAGATTCAACCACAATTATATAGATATCCAATGCATTGGGTAATGTTTTAATATCATGAGAAATTATAAAAGGGATTAATGAGTGAACCTAATCCATGATAGGGATATTTCTATCATGATGTTTTGGAAAATAGCCTCGACATATGTTATGTTGCCATGTTTTAAATTTTTACCACATTTCAAGGTTTCATTTATTATCATACCATATCATGCCACATTGTTCATGTTTCTGATTCTAAACCATTTTACGTCTCATTGATATACATATTTTATAACGTGTAATAATTTCTTAATGTTATACCATTTTTTACCTTATTTTGATTTATAGCTCACCCTTTCTTTTGTATGTCCCTAAGTTATACTATGCATTTTAAAGTATGATGGAATAATTTGATCATGTTAAGGAAGTTTTCAATAATGATGATGAATTCCTTATTTAAAGTTATGTAATTCACAAATTCCCATAAAATACTAGACTAATCGATCTTTGTAGTTTTATTCTGTGTAATATTATGTAATAAACCAGGAATTAATGTGTAATAAAGGCATTGGTTATCATAAATTATACATTAATCTTTAAATCCTCATAAAATAACACAAAAGGAATAACTTAAATAATTCTAAAAAAAATAACATTAATATTATTCAAAACCTACCAGGTGAAAATATAAATCCAAATATTAGTATTATTTGACAACATATTCTTCTAAGTTCAACAAAACATTTATCTCAAAATAACATTAATCACTCCTAAATTCACATACAAAAAATATATATTCTCAAATAATATATTCACAAAAAATGTTTATCATTTCCATAAATGAAATTAATAACCATAAAGGAATGATAAAATCATATATTCTTCCAAAAGATAATTTAACTATTATTACTCAAAAAATACCATATTAGACAATAATATTTCTAATTTACTTAATAATATATTGTTCCCAATGTAGTGATCTTTTTTCAAAAAAATGTATCACCTAATCACCTGATCACTTTTTAATCCATGGTTATCTATATGATAAAACATATGGTTTCAAAACATAATGAACATTTATCTTAATTATCTATAACTACTATAATAATAAATAATATATTGACCCTAAATGATTCAATTCCTTTTAACTTATGTACAAAAAATAAGAAAATAGTCTTCCTAAAAACAACTTTTCTCTAAATCACATAATAATAACAAGGGTAATGTTGCCATAAATGTATCCCAAAATATACTTAATCATCTTAATATCCCACCATATAAACCTAAAAAGGGGTATCAATTACTTTAAACATATCATCACCCTTAGACTTATTAGTCCATGATGGTGTCTAAAAATCTTAAAATATCCTCATCTAAATCATTCAAACCACTAAACTTATCTAAAACTTTCCTTTTATACTAACTATAAGGATGTAGAACTTAAAAAACTGAATGTTAAATTAATTATAGAATTATGGATCCTTATTAAAATTTGGGGATCATTTTTATTACAATTTTATAGAATTATGAAAAAATATTACATATAAAACCATTACAATACAAAATGGAAAATTTAACTCATTGTACATTTCCAAAAACAATTATTCCTATGATTTCAATCCTATTTCATTCATAAAGATTTTTAGTTTTTCAATACATGGAACCATTGCACTTACATTAATCCATACACCTTATAGATCTATGTGAAAACATTTGAGAGTGTGGTATGAGGGAAAAAGTGATAGTAAGTGATATAAAATGAAAGGAAAATCATTAATACATTTGAATTCATAAAAACCTATAAGTATTTTTTTCTTTTTATATAATTAAATTTTTATATTCAAATAATCATTTTCATTATCATGACAAAAACAAAAAATCTTATATTATTCATAAAACATTTTTTAAGAAAGACTATAATAAAATCACAATTCATGAAATCTTTCTAATAAATACCATAATTTCACATTTAAAATATCATATAAATTGATTTAAATCAAAAACTAATTTTTTACATTTTAATATAAATACATTTCTATGAAAACCCATTTTAAATTATATTGAATTTTTTTTTCAATCTTGGGGTTACAAACTTTCATCAAGTAATCAACTAAAAAGACAATTCCAATAATTTCATAGGAGTAACTATTATTAGTTAACACTGTAACTTCATAGTAGTAATTAATTCTATCCAAATTATATTAGGATTAACTTAAAAAATTTAACCCTATAACTTCATAGGAGTAACTGAATCAATTTAAATTATATTACAATTAATATACATTAGTTATCTCTATCACTTTACCTAAATCATTGGAGGGGCTTTAACAAAACAAAATTTTACATAATGGGCATAGCCCCATTAGGCTTTGGGTTCATATCCAATATATAAATTCATAAATAACTATAAATTATATAATTTAAAATAAAAACTTTTAATAACTAACACTTTTCATTATTAAGACCCTAAAATTAACAATTCATCCTATAAGAAAAACCACTTTTAGTTATCCTATAAAAATGAAATAAAATATCATTTAAAAAAAAGTTAGACAATAAAAAATGGTGAAAAAAATTGAAAATATATATTCATTGAAAAAAATTGAATCTTGGAGAGTAATATTGATAATTAATAAAGGGCACGACAATGGGAAAATCTATTAATGTCGTATATGTTAAAAAATAATTCTTTTGGGATTTGATAAAAAGAGTCAAAAGTGAACCATATAAAAAATGATTAAAAGATCACATTTTAAAATATATGTAAACAGTCATTAATAGTAAAAATGACCTTAAAAAAATTTTAAAGATTTTTTTTGAAACATTTTAATGAATATAGACATGGAAGAGATATATTTGGATAAGAGAACATTAAAACAAGGTCTTAAAGGAAATCTCTTACCACTTTGGTGTCTTTTATATCAAATGTAAATTGAATAAATATTCTTTAAAATTATTTATAAAATAATTTTATTTAAATAAATTAATGATAAAATACATAAATATGAAATTATATACTCCAAAAAAATAAAACATGTGGTGAAAATGGCATAAGTCTCAAAGGAAGGAAACTGAGATCAGAAATCCCTTACCTAGATCCTCGAATCATTTTAAATTTTCTATAAATACTAAAAAAATAATATTATATTAGTTTTATACATGATTAATAACCTTTTTCATGTTCATTAAAATATAATTATTCTTTTTTTTGTCTTTTTGTACAATAACTTATTTCATTAAAAAATTATTTAATTTTATATTGGTTGTTTTGAGGTCGTTTGGTTAATTGCCTCAAAATAAATTTGGTGCGTTGGCTATGGTTAAAGGGGTAATTGATTGATCATCTCTAGATTCTGAAAAATTTTATAATTATAATTTTTATACATTAAATAAACTTTTATATCCAACTATTTAATTTTTTCATTAAAAACGAATCACATCAGTTCATGGATACTATAGTTCATACACACACATGAACGACATTTTAATTTTTCTAATTGGTGGAGAATAAAAAAAGTAGACACTATTTCACTTTAAAAAAATTATATTTATATGAAAATATCATATATATTTATTTAATCCATAATTTTAGTCAACCATATGAGAAATTTATGAAAAATGAAACACATCCCTTCATGGAGGTGGTAGTCCACACATTCACACAAGTGAAGTGATCATTTTCCATTGAATGAAAATGTTGATGTAAAAATGTTTTAACATTAAAATTATAATATTTAAATATATTTAGGATACTTATTTAATCATATAATAATGTTCATGATTGTGTTCAATGAGTTATAAGAAGAAACAATCTTAGAAGAAATAAGTTAATACATTCTACCACCCCTTTTGATATACTCCTTTCAATTAGGGTTAATGTTTTTAAAGAATATGTTTATGATCACAATAAGGGATTTATGAAATGTTAATGTAATTTTTGAGATTAATTTTTTTATATTTTTAATGAAAAAAACTTGTGTTGTGTTTTTAAATAGTTAAAGTGAGTCACCTTTTATAGGGAATAATCAATGTAAATTTCATAATTTTTCAATATTTAGGAGTAAATAATGTAATTATAAAAATTTTAAGTGTTAAATAAATGAAAAATTAATTATAGGATGAATATTTTCCATAAAATTTATTATTAATATGTTATTTATGAATTTATAAAGATTTTAAAATAATTTTTAAACATTAAATTCTATAGAGCATCATTTTCAAAACTATTCACAAATTGTGACTCTAAAAATTCCAAGAAAACAAAGGAATTATAATTAAGACACATAATTCATAAATTATAATACATAATTATCTAAATAAATAATTTCACACCATAATTCATTAAGATAATATTATTTTTATTGTTCAAAAATGTATGTACATGATTTTTTACTTCTTGCACAAGCACTACATCGGCATTGTATATAAATTATAGTTAATTATACCGTCACTAAAAATTAAAAAACAAATTAATATAATTAACAAAATTTATTATTAATAAGATTTATTATCTATATTCATTCATATATCATTTTTATCTATATGCATATCATGACAACATGATAAGTGAGAGATAGTGACATTTTGAGATTACTCTTATCATAAAGTAAAAAAAGGGTTTAATCAATGGAAAGTTGCCCCCGAAATTCTTTATTTTTGAATATAGTATGGTGATGGTAAAATTAAACTCATTTAATGAAATAATTTTATGTTTTGGAATGATTTTGAGACCTTACCCCATATTTTTAAGTACCCATACCCAATGTTTTCCTCTATTGTGGTGATAAAATCTTACAATGGTTACTATTCACTATCTCTAAAAATTAAATGGTGTAAATATATTAAGTAAAACATCCTAATTTAAAATATGAAATCAATTTTCAAGATTCAATTTACAAAATTGGTATAATTTATTTGTAATATCAGTTTACCAAATCTATATTTTATGACAATTAACCAAAAAAATTTCAAAAAAATCATAAAGACTTATCTTAGGATTATATTGACACGATGATTTAAAAAATTAGGCCATTTTATCAAGTAAAATATTTAATTTTTTAAAAAATTAATTATTATGTTAATTAAAAATCCAATAAAAACTATATTTCAAGAACATACATTTTCAATGTATAAAAATAATTTATAATAATTCTTTAAATTATGTACACCATTAGATTAAATTTAATTTCTTTCATTATATATATGATATATAAGTTTTATAAAAATAATTTAAAGATAGAGGTAAACATTAATTTTTTTTTAAAAATAATTTGCGAATATAATTTTTTTTTAAAATATGTCCTTCAAATTTATATGATCTTATTTAAAAGTTAGTTTTAATTTCATATGAATTAATCAGTAAATTTGTATTATGTAATACTTTTCTACATATATTTTATGAATAATTTACCCCTATTTATACCTACCAACCCAACATCTATTTTGTAACTAGAATAATTAAATGATAACATTTTAATAGTATATGACAATTTGTTATAAGATCAGTGTAACATGGTGTACACACAATCAGAAATGTTATTCTTCTTAAACTAAAATCCTGGGATGTTATAAATATTTTGATCCATTAATAAAAAAATTCATAAGTTATATTTACAATATATTTTATTTTTATTTACTATTCTGAGTAAGAGAATATAATATTAATCATTTATATTTTGAAAGGATATATTGATCAGCATTAGAAACTAATCAAAAATACCAAAACCAAGAATTTCATTTACTTTATGGAATGGGTTCAATTCGTGAAAATATTTTTCAATATATTTTTTCCATTAATTATCTATATTATGAAAAGGTATAACTTTGATTAATTATAATTATAATGATGAATAAATTAGTTCTTATGTAGAAAACTTTATAATACTTCCAATGTGCACCATTTTATTTTTCATCCACACTAAAAAAAAGTTTAACACATATATAGTGGTTTAAAAAAGGTTATTTAATGGATTTTGAGATTACAGACATTGATAGTTATGAAATTTAAAAATTTCACTCAAGGTGGAGTAGGATATTGGTGATTCAAAATTCTCTCATGGGTCAAGAGAAAATAAGATAAGAATGGATTCTCATAGTGGTTTAACTGAAAAAGTTTACGGAGGTAAGATGATTTAACTACCCACTTGTCAGGTGTATGGGGTGAATCACCTCCGAAACATTCCCAAATAAATATTGAAATGTTTCATGGGTGTAAAATGAGGAAATTCAGATCAATATTTCTAAATATACATAAATAATCCTATCAACATGATGGAATAAAGGAATGATACACTCAATTATCCACCCATGGTTCAATATTTTAACTACATGGAACTTGGACACTATTAAGTCAATACACAAAGGAAATGGTTATTGAGGATAATTAACATCAATAATATATAATTCCAATGGATAAAGGAAGAGATTATTTTATTACTACCATTGTGGTTGATCATGAAAATGAAATGGTGATATGTATACTTGTGATTCATTTATGTGTGGTAAATTTATTATTTGATTTCGAATAAATGCATTACTTCATATCTTGAAAATTTACAAGAAATGTGGTATCACATCCTAGAAACCTAGAAGTTGATATATCCATGAAAACCACAGGATGTGTATTTATTATATATGAATTGGATAACAATTCCTAAATTAACATTTCTAGTAAGGTTCTTTCTATAAACATCATTATTCTCTCTTGGGTTGAATTTCATTTTATACTGGGTATGGATTGGTTATTTCTATTTAGGTCCAATATAAATATTGAGAAAAAGAAATATCATTCCAAATCCCAAACCATCATTCATTTATATAAAAATTCAAGGGTAATTATGAATCTACTTTGTAAATAAGTCCACATGTACAAGTATTATTATAATATAATTAAGAATATTTGATTCAAATAATTAATAAAAAGAGAAATATCACACTTAAATGTATACTAATTTTCAAGGAACATGAAACTGTATTTCCTAATGGGTTGTCTAGTCTTTCCCTGATCAATAGGCTAAGTACTCAAAAGTAATCATGCTTGAATATCTTCCTATATCAAATAGGCTATATAGAATTACCCCCATTGAAATCGACTAATTGAAGGAATTCCAAAAATATAATTCTGACAAGGGTTTTATACTCTTTAGGGATTCCAAATGGGATAAAGTAGTCCTCTTTGACAATAATAAGTATGATTCGATGCATATCTGCATTGATTCCCATAAGATTAAAAATATAAGAAATATGAAAACAATCCTTTTTCTATGTATTGACAAAATGTTCAATTCATAATATGGGGATAAATTATAACACCTCATTTTTAACATCTAATATTGAGTTATCCATAATTTATAACTGGTATTTTGATTTCATTTTATTATATTTATTTTTGTTATAAAATGTTAAATAGTGAATCTTTATGCCATTTTCTGGGACAAGGAGAAATCACAAAAAAATAACCATGCTCTAAGTCCTAATGAGGTTAAAATATTAATTTACTATGAAACATATTATAATATTAAAATAAACGTCACAAATATGTCTATGAAAATGTGTTTAATTTTGGTTGATATTTTATGTTTGAATCGACACCATCAATATTTTAGGTTAAATAAATATTATTTTAATTATAATTACTATAATAAATTCATAATTTAGGATTTTTAGATACACTATCAACATTTTTAGAGATTTCATGGTAGTGAAGATGACACGAGGAGATCAAGGTTTACTAAAGAGAAATCAATGAAAACAAATCATGGTATGGTTATTTGATTAAAACCCATTTATTTATGGTTTTATTAATGTATATTTTTTTGAATTTTGAATATTATTAGTACCCTGAATCTTTTTTTCAATATAATTATTCCATCCATCAAATATTGATATATTTTATTTCCAGAAAGGACCATGGAAAAAATAGTTGAATAAGGTCTAACAAAGTGCATCCCAAGGGAATGAACTTTAACTAAACTAAGATACTCAGGGGGAAGATATCATGTGCTAGTAAAGATGGTGATCATGTTACCTAGTGAATCCAAATTGATAATGAAATCAACAGATTTATTATTATATTTCCATGTATAAGAGAGATCCATGTGGAAATAAAAAAACATATCCGTCATTGAATGAAATAAATGATACCTCAAGGGATACAAATAGCCTTTTGAATGAACAAAAAATTTACAAGATATCTCTTAGAAATGTTTATTTATATAAAAATTATCTCATTAATACAAATTAGTTATTAATTAAATATAAAATATTCTTTGTGAAATTATTTTATTAACCTTTAATGTTTATGAAGTTTCAATACTATTATAAATCCATCACAAAAAATATGGGATATTTTAGAAAAATTTATTTGATTTTAAAACCCTCTCTTTCATTTGAATAAGAAGGTGTTTGAATTTTGATGAACCCTAAAATACACTTATTCTCATTAATGTGAAAAAGTAAAGAGATTTGGAATTTTCTAAAATCCAATGCATAGATTTTTAAAAATATTTAAGAGATGTTTTTGGGATTATTTTGATAATTTTGAAATAAATTATTTATAGTGACGTGTTATGGTATGGACACACACCGTAAAAAAGACCTTGAAGAGACATACCTAATGGAATTAGAATCATATCAACTGTATTCATTGTTTTATATAATATTAAGAGAGAAAATTCCTCTAATTATGAATTATCACATTGAATTTACCAACCAAATAATTAATTCAGAAAAAGAGAGTCCATTTTTAAGATCTCAGGATGAAGAATATAATGCCGATGAATTTTGGTGCCTATTAGAAACTTTTTATATCTATGATTACATAATGGATAGATGAATTAATTGGAAGATAAAACAGAGAACTATCTAATTAATTAATTGGATAGTTAGTAAGAAATCACATCATACCTATCTAACATAAAAAACACAACCAGATCAGTCCTCAATTGAATGTTTATTTTGTGTGTTGATTGATAATTTTATAACCATGCTGGTGTGGGGGGGGGGGGGATTCTATGAGAACTATTCATGTTAAACAATATAATCCGATGGTTTCTATCATGATAAGGGGTGCAATTCGGACCCTTGGGGTCATTAGATCAAATAATCAATCACCCAAGGATGACATTTGACACACACCAAAGACATGAAGGGGTGGTTGGTGTCATTCCCTAGTTGTAAGAAAGGGTAATTCACACTTGGTGGCACAAGAGCATGATATTATGACCCCAACATTTTATTGGACTTTTCTTAATACCTCAGATCAAATTTATCCTTGTTTTCATGATAGTATAGATGTTTGAAAAATCAATTATGAAAATAATATTAAATTATATTAAAAATTTTTATTATTAAATTTAAAAATATTTTTTTTTATTTTATAAAAACATAGTGATGTGATAAATAGAATGACCTTTTTCATTGAGAAATAATTTAATTAAGGAAATAAACTCAAATTCGATGTGAATAAAAAAAGTGGATGTTAAAACTTATTTGTATATTTTATATAATAATAATATTTTATACTATAAAATATGTTATGAAATTTATGAGGTGTTGTGTATAATAACGAAATGTTTTGATATAATTATAATTATGAAGAATTGATCAAAATGATAATTGATAATATTAACAAAATGATATTATTTTCAATAAATATTAATAATATATGATGAAGAATATGAGAAAATACTACCAAATTTTCCTTGAACTTTATATTGATGTTTTGAAAGGAATTTTTTATATTCTAAATATTTACATAAAAAATTATTATAGATGTTTGGAGGAATAAATTATGTAGATGGTTTAAAATATTATTATGATATGATATAAAATCATGTATAATAAAAGAATGAAATTATTTAAATTAATTAATTATTTTCATGGTGATATTTTTACAAAGATAATGGTGTTTATAAAATTCATTAAGATTAAATGAATTTTATATAATAGATTGAAATAAATGGGAATGATGTGATTAATGAATTGATATTAAATGGTCTATGTTTTATGAATAATTCAAAAAAAAAGACCATCATATTATTTCTGGAAAATTATTAGAAATTTATTGAGTGGTGTGAGTTAATTACTTAAATGAGAAGTAAATGATAAGGTAGAACCCATTAATAATGTAATTTTTTTTGTGTTGTAAATTTGGGAAGTATCCGTGATTATATATATATATATATATCAATTAATGGAATCTATTGTGATAAGCAGATGTAGGTTAACTGGATGAATTATAAGAAGGTGGTAATAATGACTAATTTTGTGACCCGTTAAGGAAAATCAAATAATTATCTCACTAATGATAGGAGAATATTCTCCTAATGATGAAATACCATCTTTATAGTGTATGAGTATTTAATTAATGTATTTTAATTGGTGATAAGGTAATGAATAATGATGGAATGATCGTTAAAAATTATAGTGGAATAATATTTTTAATACATATTCAGATGATATATGAGAATTTATGACAATATATTGTAAATAATTTTGTTCATTTTAACTGATGTCAATGTAGATCTTATTGTGTATATTTATATTAAACAATATGTGATGTGGCTAGATGACTAATCCAATAACAATAATTTATAAAACAATCATGATGAAATAAGGTGGATTATGTGATGTGAAAGAAAATAATGAATGTAAGACATCCCAAGGAATCAGATATGGAAAAGAGAATATGATGATTATTTTATAATTTGAGAAAAGTGTCAGGGATGAAGTTTCTTCTTACTCGATCTAAAAGTGTCACTGTAGTCCCTGGTTTCTATGTTTGGGTGAAAAATCAAGCAGAGGGGAAGATCTCCAACACTGAGATCTCTTATAACCTAGTCATTATTGGGCGTATAGGGTAATAATAGATATTTTTAGGGACCTTATGCTTTTTGGAACACCTCTGGTTATGATATAAAGATGAATAGGGACAATTCATGTTAGTTTGGGGCTATTAGAGTGGGTGGACTAGTTTGAAGGAATATAAGGCTCAGTGGGGTTATCCTTCAGAACATTCTATGGGTTATGGAACGCTCTGGATACTAAATCTAAATCTATGTTAAGAATACCTGTTCTATTCATGGATTATAACATTTTTCCATATGTGGTAGAGATATATTATGCTTTGGTTCATAAATTAATTACAAATCAAAACGACTATCATTGGCCTATTACATACAAGATAATATCATGGAAGAATCAATTGAACAAGGAGGTTTATATTTATAATACATGGTGGGATGGGAATAGAGTAGTGTATAGTATTGAATCTAAAGAGAGATATGATTGTCATATTCTATTTTATTTCCACTTCGGTTCTATAAATCTTTTTTATGGACATTGTTAGAGAGGATACCCATGGGCTACATCATTTCTGAAAACCTTTTTTATATAGGGTGGTATGTCCATATTTTATAACACATTTAACATTGAGTGAGTGTGATAATGGTGTCAATATCCTGTAATGGGCATGAAAATGTTTTGTAAATTGAATTGAAACATTTATTGTTGACCTGGGTACTAAAAAGTGGATTGTGATAATGTTAATAATGTTCTATGTGATAATATATGGCTCATGCATTCTTCCTAGGATGATAGATGTGAGTTACTATTTCTAAGGATTCCATACGCCTAAATGATTGATTGAAATTAACTATGATTTCTTGTGTGACATCTCCTCACTTCTTATATTTTATGTATATTTGTGAATATGTGATGAAACTATTCTATATGTGATGAAACTCTATAGAAGTAAGATGGAAAAAATGATAGCGTGGTAGTGTATTTATAATTATCCTCACCAAATGACTTAGGATAGAGGTGGATGAAGACATTTGGGTAACTCTTGATTTTTTACTAATTGACTAAGGATGAGGTTGAATTTTTTTGATGAAATTACTCTCCATATCTTCTAATTCATTGATGTGAACTCAGGACAATGAAGCATTAAAAATGGTCATAGGGTAAGGTATTATCTTGATTGAATTATCATAAAAATTGTGTGGGTACCCCATATATTTGATGGATCTAGGTACTCTTGGAGTGGATGTGGTCATGGTTTCATAATATTAGGAGCAAGTATCAGGTACTTTTTGACAATTAAATTAATGATAAGGTGCAAGTATCCCATGTGATGAATGGATTAAGGGACCACCCCATGATACAAGGTATGGACCCACTATTTATGTAATCAATACACCCTTGATTGATGTATATCCCCTTGGATATTTGCTGTTAAATTTTTAATGGATATGTACTCCTTTACCTTATATATTTCTACGATGAGGTGTAGGTCACCATTTTATTTATAATATTAATATGAGTATTATGAGTTATGATGAATTTAATTATTTTTCATGGATCATTTTTATAAAATGAATGTGGGGAACTATATATGGATTAACTAATTTGTGAACTATAATTGTTTTGGATTATTCAATTGGTATATGTTTCCTATCACATACTTAGTTAATGTTTGGAGAATGCAATTAGTTCTTGCTTTAAAAGGTGGTTGGGTCACTGGGTGGTATGTCTATATTTAATTTCATTACACATGTAAGAATTCATTCTTAATGGTTAACTATTTAGAATTAACTATATAGTTTCAGTATATGTGAACAATTTCATGGGAAAAATTAACTATAGTTTCCCTCAGATCATATCCAAAAGGATAGTGAGTTCAATTCACTAATTATGTTTATTGGTGTTATCATGTAAAGATATATGCTGGTGTGTGAATGAATTATAAACACAAGTAATTAGTAGCCTGAATCAAACACCATTAAGAAAACAAGGTTGATGTGATGAAGTGTACAAAAAATGCATTATGTATTTTTGGAATCAAATGATTGAACAATGGGGAGTTTGGATCAATTTTGTTGCTTATTATCATTTATAAATTCATCAGTTATTTCCTATCACACACTCTCTTACATTCCAAATTTAATCTGAAGTTACTCATATTATTCATGGTATAATTATAATTCCCTATGAGTTTCATTTGAAATAAACACATAAATAATAATGATCTTTAGGTTTTTGATTAGTTTTTTAGTTAGTCTCTAAGAAAAAACTTTTCCTTTGAGGTTTATGTCTCTAATTATAGCCCACAAAATTTTATTTCAAATATCGTTCTATCACCCTCCCTCTATTGTTATTATATTAGTTTATCATGATATAAAATAAATAAGTATAGAAGTATAAGATGGCAAGAATTTGACTCGTTCAATAATTTATCAACAACCCACAAGTACACCTCTCCCTTCCCCACTAGGTGTTTACACATAATCTATCTATATAAACAAAACAAATCAAAGAGGAAGAAGATTATATAATAATCATTGGTAAAAATTCCTCAAATGGACTTAATATCTAAGCTCTTCTATCTCCTTATCTAGCTAGTTAATCATTTTGAACTCATCCAACTCTGAGATTTTATCCTCTATAATTACTTCATCACTTTTTTATAATCATTATACACCGAAAATAAGTGTTAATATCATTCCAAATGGATAAAAACATTCACTTCCTAGGGTTAAGATCTATTAACTTTCCCATGTGCATTATTTTATCTTATCCAAGGATTATATTCCATCGATTCCTTTGACCAACGATCTCCCAAATTGGTTAAGTAGGATTTTATAATGATTAATTTTTGTACCCTCAACCTGTTAATGTGATAAATGTGTTATGTATATTAAGAAATATCCCTAAATACTTGATAATCCTTCCTTATTTCCTCAATAAGTTTTTTGGAGGTATTTTATAGTTAGTTAGGTCCAAAAAAGCTATTCTGTATTTTTTTTTGCAAAAACCTGATTGAAATGAACCATTATTATAAATGAGAACCTTAAGAATGCTTTGAAGTCAATGTATTCTACATTGTTTCAAAATATTATATTTTATCAATAATTGTTCAAACCATAATCTAACAAACCATAAGAGTGGTTGGATTATGGTTTTTATTTATTTTCAACTTTATGATCTTTTTATTTGTTTATTAAGAGAAACAAAAACCTGGTACCATTTATGAATGAAAATGATATTAAAATACAAGACAATAAATTATTACACATGGGGTTTTTCTTATTTAACCACAAAGGTATAATATAAGGAGCATATTTCAATTTTGTTTCAATATACTAGAGAGTAACACTGTCCACTATAAGTGTAAAAAAAGTCAAGTAATGACTCGATGTCAATCATAGGAAGACATCATACATTCTGATCTTTAAAAACTTATGTGGGTGATGTTTTTTTAAAATAATAGTGTCTTACAGACCACCTACATCATTTTTCAATTGGAAAAACCAAAAATAAAAAGGGAATTATTGATTTCCTTCATATTCTACATTGAATTCAAAAATTCATAATATTGAATAACGTAATCCTCCGTTACTCTATTCATCACTACAACCATAATAACATTTTTATTCTTATGATTCCTTGAGAAAATATAATAATAATATTTCCTAAATTTTTTTATATAGAAAGACTATGAAATTAGTGTTGAAAAATTAACCTCTTAAATTATTCATGATCTTCAAAATCTCCTTCAAAATTCACATTATTTATTCTCCTAAATAACCCACATGGATCTAAAACCACCTCTAACCAAATAATAAATAACATATTTTTATTGAAAACATGCATTTTAATCATCATGGATTGCTCAAATCATCCTTCCATGCATGAAAACATTATGATGTGAATCCTTGAGTCATGGTGTGCAAAGCCTTCCACAACTTTTAGAATTAATTTTCAAAACCATATGTTTTGAAATAACATGTGCAACTCTAAAAGGTTTCTAAAAAATGTATTCAAACAAGGTGACTCTATTCCAATTTTATTATTTCTCCCAACCTATATGCATCAAACAACAATATTATATACCAACATGATACTCCATGACTTTTAAAATTTTTTGATATCTTGAGAAAATATATAATGCATCATCCAAGGATATTTCATTTCCTATGAATGTCTCACATTTACCATAATTTATAAAATTCCCCTAATATATCATATGCAACTCATCAAAATTTATTATGTGTGTTGGGATCTATCTTGAATTTTTAGTAATAAAAATACCTATAATGATATTATGTTTGAATTGAATATACAATGTATCCTTTGAGGTATTTTCACTTTTAAAATTTTCTATGAACACTAATAAAAAATACTATTGATGGTCTGTATTAGCCATATTCATTGGATTCTAAAGAGAATATCTTACATATATTCTTTAATGTATTATGTATCACTATGAATATCACACATTTTCAAAAAATTTCTATTCTAGAAATATATTATGTATAAAATAAAAAGATATTACACATCACCAACCTTTTATTAATCTAAAAAACCCCATGAATACTATATTATACATCATTATGTTACTCATTATCCAAAACCCATGTATTTTCTCATTTTCACCGCTTAAAAAATATATTAAATATTTATAAAAATTAAAAAAAAAATTATCAAAAATCATATCAAACCCAATTATTTTAGATTTCTTCAGAATTATTAAAAACCCTTCCCAAGTATATCCAAAGGTACTACAAAACCATTGAAACAAGGATTACAGATAATCAATGACCTCTATTCCATTCCATGACACTAATGATTTAAATCAAAAATAAATTCGTCCAATTGAAAAAAATCTAATAATATAAGATATGGTAACAATATCCCCCTTTGGTTTTTGTTGTAAATTCCTTATCATTTACATTTTATTTTTTTAGTCCATCACAATATTCCTTATAATCCCTCTATCCGCCGTACACTTTTTATCTCATATTCTACCCTTTATAGAAATATTCTTTTTTTATAACATAATTAAAATGATGCCTCCCTATTCTAGTTCTAATGACAACCATGTATTAAAAAACCATTATATAAGAAACCAAGAAAAGATCCATCAACCAAGTCTCTAATACTTCATGAGTTAGTGACCAATTTATGAAATAAGAGACATAATTTAATTCCTACAGTGATATCTATATAATTTAGATCAAGGCTTCAAACTTCCACCATTATTCCCAAAGTATAGTATCTATAACATTCTATTTAAATTAAAAGGATTTAATAACCTATAATATATATAACAAAACCTAGTGATACATTATATATAATATAGAAAGGGAAGATTTACTAACCCCTATAATCTTAGGTAGGTGGTTGACCTCCTGGTTCAACCTGTTCTTTCAAAATGTTAGAGTAATCAAGGTATTTGTCTTTTAATTTTTCACTTGTTGATCACTACTAATATACTCCATCATGATTACTCATTGCTCCATGTTTTTCCAAATGAGATGATATTTGATTTCAATTTGATTAGTTTAGGAGTACTAAATTATATAATTTTTATGTTCCATTGTAGTATTGTTATCATACAAGATCACCATTGGTTGAATCAAATTTTCACTATTATCTTATAGGTACTTCTTCATCCTGATAATTTAAATACATTCCATGGTTTCATATACATATTTTTATTCTACAATAATTAAGGATGTGGTTTGCAATTTATTCCTCAGAAGAACCTTTATTTTATACCAATGAAAAATACATTGTCACATATATAATTCCATCTCACAATGTCCCTCAACCATTACATATAAAAAAATAAAAGATTTATTTTTAGATATTTCTCCAAATAATAATAAAAAAATAATCATTACTTAGACATTCATCATGATCTAGTTTACTACTATTAAAGGTTCTTCCTTGAAATGACTTTGGAAGAAAACATCTAGGTATGTGGAATATGAAATATCTATTTGATTATCTATCAAATATAACAATCTACCATTGATTATTCTATAATTTATAGCATCCATATACATTCCATCCCCATGCATCCCATGTTTGGTTCCAATTACAATTATGGTTGAAATAGATTTGGATTCATGTAATGAAAACTTCTTCTACATTTTTCTTTTAAATTTATCTTGAGATATAAAAGTGTTGTAGTAGTTATGAACCACTTGTTTCCAAAGGAAATTTATATTTCACAAAAAATAAACATCTCTAAATATAACATCATGTGATCTTTGAACTCCTCTATAGGTTTACACCCACAGCAATAAAAAATAATTTCATCATGATATACCAGTACTAGGAAATATTCTTCCATGGGTGAATTTAGATAAATGTTATGTTCAACACATCATATTTTAAATTCAAGTTTCTTTAATTACAATTATAGTCAATAATAATAGGTATATGTAGCTTAATTGAGAGAATACATGGATTTAATCAATCAAAACACCTTTATTCGATGACCACCAATAGAGAAATCCATTTAATACTCAATTTATACTTCCTCATTAAGAAAAACATTCAAGAAAGCTTTTTTTACATCCATATAAGAAAAATTAAAACCTCTTTGAATAGATATAGACATGAAGAATTTTATTGAATCTAGTTGGGATACTAGTGTAAATCTCTCTTCAACGTCAACGCTTTCTATTTTAGTATATTATTTTCATACAAGAATATCCTTATCATAAACCACATATCCATTTTCATAAAATTGGTTTTTGAAGACTATATTCATTTAAGTCATTATGTGATATCCTTGTCACTTCATAATTTCAAACATTTTGTTCTTTTAAATATTATCCAAAACCCCATTAATGGATTGAATCTAGGATGCATATTTTACTTCTTCCTCAAATGTTTTTTGATACACCATTGATAACAGGGAAATATATTCTTCAGGCCTCGTTCTTAATATTTGGGTTGGTGTAGTTGTATCATCAATAATATTTGATAGATCATCTTTCATTCTTATTATGTTTAATTGAAATATTGGTTAATTTCTTTTAGAAGTTTTTTCTCCCCTGAATCATCATCATAATCATCATATTTTGAATAAATTTTTAAGAGTTATGAATTTTCATAAAATTTATAACCCTCCATATACAATTCTTCTATATTTTTATTTCCAAAATAAATTATTCACTTTCCTAGAAAACCTTGACATCGTTAATCTATATAATTTTAATTATATTTTTTTATAAGTTTTATAGGGTTTACACTTTTTTGAATATCTTAAGGAAACACCTTCATCTATGACATCCCCATTCATTACTTGATTTCATTATTTATTCATGATATATCACCTCATTAAAATGATTTAGAAATTTTTCAGTGATGTCTATTATCTATGCCTCATCTAAAAGGATGTTCTTTACTCTTCACGATATTTTTTTTGTTTATTAGTAGACATAATAAATTGAGCTTCCACGTTCCAATAGTGCTAAGAGATGTCACTCTCAATAAGTAGTGTATCAGTCATGTAACTCATCATTTGATTTGTAAAACCAATAATTTATTTTTTTCTATGGATTTCTTAACAAATACACTTTTTTCTTAATGATGAGTCTCAAAACTCATTTTCCTACCTCAATGGGAGTGAAATCAGTCCCATTATCATACCAAAATTACTTTATGGAATATCTTGTTTCATTTACAACTCTCATTTGGAACCAATTTATGCATTCCATGAATTATTTATGCATTTCTACGAATATAATTCATATCATTACCCTATTATAATCCATAAAGGAGATGAAGTTCCACTATTTTCATGTTATAGTATGATTGGTAAGACCACACACATCAGTGTGAATTAGGTCAGGTAAAGTAGATGATATTTTACTCTCATTTACCCAATGGTTTCAGACCATATTCTCTCATATTAATGTTTTACATATTTTCCTTGATCACTCCTTAAGTTTATAATATCCACCATGAATTTAATCTTGGATATATTTTACAAGATTTATTAGTAGATGTGGCATAATATCTGTTTCCCCACATTGTTTTCCTCTTCTACTATAAGATAACATGTTCTATACTGGTTTGAATTTATAAGTCTTATTTTTTATGTTTTCATAGGAATTGATAGTCCCTAAAGTGAATTTTAAGGCATTCTAGAGGTTAGAGTAGAGTTTATATCCATCTAGAAGGCTAGCACACAATGGTAGCTAGCATAGTGATGGCCATGTTGAATCTTTTCTGGAGTTGTGATCATGGTGTGGCTATTTGTTTGGATTTATTTGGGACTTGGGTGTTTTTAGTGGTTGTGGGGTGTTTGGTTCACCATGGGGTGAAAATTTCTCATGGATTCTGTTTTATAATTTTTTCCTTGGATTTTACTCATATAAGAAACAATATGGTGAACGACACCATAATGGAAGTCATGTTGTCATTAGAGATCTTGAGTGTTATCCTTCTTGAATTGAGGAGTTTTGAAAAGCCTATGGCGATGGATATGTTGGTTTGTGAGGTAAAGGTGAGGCTGATAATTTTATAGAAGAGGAAATGATGAGTTAGAGGTTTCCATGATTGAAGGCCTTGAAGTAGTGGGACAAAAAGGGTTTGGAGTTTTCCATATAATATAGTGCACAACTATGGTAGCCTACCAGGTGTCTGAAATACCCTACGCCATAACATGTTTCTAGATGTGGTCCTAACCGAAGGGGTTTAAAATTATTTTCAATGAACATGGAAACTGAGGGAATATACCAATTAAAATGCTAAAGAGTCATATCACCATTTGACCAGATACAACATGAGGTTTTTTCATTCTTCTATACCAAGAGGCCTTCTGGAATTCATCTTTAAATAGAGGGATTAAAATTACATGGTTTAATTTTTACTCTCTTCCTTCAAACCATTTTCAAACCTTAGAGATTAAACCACACCCTATGAATTCCATTGATAATCAAAAAACCTTGAATCATTTGATCATATTTTTATGTATCAAGACACTATCTCTTATATTATTCTATTCACATTCCCTAATATATTTTTTAGAGGTTTGTTTTGGTATAATTCTAATGGTTAGGGTTGAGTTTTGATCAAGGATTTATGGTGGGTTCTAATGGATAATTTCCAATGTATTTTCATTAGAGTTTGGTTCTAGTTTATTCATGGTCATTCATTCTTGATAAGAGAACTTTGAAATTATATTCAAGGTAATGGATATATTAATTTTACTTTTATTATATATCAATGTGGAAGTATCATGCTTTAGTTTCTTATGGTAAACAAGGAAATTTACCAAATTGATATAATAAATGGAATGAATAATTAAATATAAGGTATGTTGTGATCACATGTATTGATTATTTATTGATGAAAATATAGTGTGTGAAAAAAAACTATTTTATTTTTATTGTTATTTAGTGAGGATTATATGATTAAAAAGGGATAAAAAATTTGAAACAACAAATAATGAACTAATTAATGAATGTGGCATGAGAATTTGATTATAGATAATCCTTAAATACTTTAGAATATGTATGAATTTAAAGAATAATATTTATAATTAGCTATTAGATATTGGTTGATATTTATTATAGGCTTCTTGTTGCTAAAACTTATTCACAATGAATCAGTTAAATCAAAGAGGGCGATGAAAAAGGTTGATTATTGGAGATAAATGTTTGTGGTCGATCAATACTATTCCCATTTTTTAAAGTCTTGTGTTCTATAGAGTTATGGTTTTTGTTTCCGTATGAGTTTATTTTCAGAATATTAATATTCTTTTTATGTTCTCTTGGATGGTAGAGACCTTGTTGTGTTTTATTGAGAACCGATTATGGTTGTGTTGTTTGGTGTGAATTTAGATTTATTTCCTATGTTATAGTAATGTATTAATTCCAATGATGATGGTATTAAATATATTGCACATAATAGTGTCAGGAATAACCCTAGGGTGATTGGAATGGATTAATAAATAGGATAACCCATTTATTGTTTCTTAGTGATTCATTTTAATGGATTATTATTATATAGTTGTTGTTGTGGTTTCCAACTTCCATCTATAGTCGGTTCATGTACATTGAGTGAATCTATATATATTATAATTGAATGATTACTATAGTGACATAATTATTGAATGATAAAGGGAATCATACAAGAAACCTAGGGATAGGTGTTGTTGTTAGTAATGTATTAATAATGAACCATGGAATGGTTTAAAGGAATGATCTATATATTAGGAGATATAAATCGTAGAATTGTAATGTGAATATATAAATCATGTTTAATTTAGATGAATTGTAATGGTTAAACTAGAAAATCATGATGGGATAATAAATGGTGATTATTTTTTGTTGATTATTAAATTAATGGTTTGTAATTTCTAATTACTGAATTCAAATGATTAATGATGTTTCCTCTTGATGCCAATATGTTTTATGAGATTTAATTATTAGTATATAGTTGTGTCAATAGGGTGTCATTTAAGATGATAACTATAGTTGAATCTAAGGCTAGGTAGTTTCCCTTATTATGGTTATGTGATATATTAATCTTATATTGTTTGATATGATACGCTCCACAACCCATGTTGGTAGGGACACCAATACCTAACTATTGGGGGTTGATGTTTTCCTCAACACCTAAAATTGAAAGGAAACATATAAGTAACTTCCCCCTCTTCACTAATCTCTTAATGGATCTTAGTTTACTATACATGTATGTGCGGGAAATAGTGGATTCAGGTTACAACATATAATTTTATTGTAGTAATAGCAACTGTGGTTTCATAGGGGTGTAATTCCATGTGTTATTATAGATTGAGATATAATGAGTGATACACAAGATGTAGCGAATTTTAAACAATTTACATTATTAAGGATGAGATGATGTTTTTTAGGTTGTTATAAGTTTCATGAGATGTAGGATGCAATGTTTTTTTGGATATGTTTTGTATGAATAATGTTAAGGATGACTAATGGAGGGGATTATAGAATACAATGTTTGTTATTGGGGGTATGACACTGAAATAAATATTGTGTTGGTGGATGTTAGGAAACTTTCTTACATATATATTTTGATATTAATATACTTATTTCTAAGATTTACTTAGGGATAAAGGCTTGTGAGGATGAGATATAATTTTACCCATATAAGTAAAATATTGTATTTATTTGTTTATTCATTGGGATTTAGTATGAATCATTCACATTTCCAAGAGATGTAATATAGACGATCCAAAATCATATAATTTTACTCTCAATAAATATATAAACTATTTTCCTAGTCTGTAATAGCTGATTGGTGATCATGATTTGTGTTACATGATCATGGTGGTTTTTAAGAGTTTTCAATGTTCATGATAAATTCCTTGGGTTTTTTTTTTGAATTTCTAGTTGTGTTGATTATGTGTGAAATTTCATTCATGTTTTGGGAAAATTTATTTATTTTTATTTTTAGATTTTATTGGTGTATTTCATATTATCTCTTGTCTTGAAATTTATATAAATAGGGTAATCCCTCTATTTTGTATTTAGTATATTCCCTTGATACTAGTCTCTAACTCATCGTCTATTAGAGATGGGATTCATGGGTTATTTTCCTTTCTTCATTGTTTACCTAGAAGAGATACCCGCAATGGTTTTTTTATGATAGAGTGGTATCAGAGATTATGGTTGAGAAATGGGTTGGAAATTGGGGATAAAAAATGGTGAGGATTGGAAGAGTTGGTTGGGAAATAACATCATATAGAGTAACATAGTCATATAATCCCAGGATATCAATATTAAATGGTATTTGGGTCACCCTATGTTATGAAATACTAAACATCAAGTTTACATGATTTTTTAAGTAATGTGATGATACTTGTAGGGTAAATTCCTTGGTAAGGATCATACATCATGATTTTTATGTTCCTATGTTTGAATCAGGTAAAAAATGGTAATTATTTTTTAATTTATTAAATTAATTATCCTTAAATATGTTATATTATGGGTTTATGTTGTTTTATCTTTTTTTATAGGAATAGATCCAGGATGAATTCTCTGTTGGGTTTAGGTTGAAGATGTTCAACAAGATACACTAGTGTATCATTCTCGAGTTAGGATAATAATGACACTCAGAGGATGACACATTAAGGGTTTCTATACAAAGATTTATACAGGTATGAAGGGACCATTTTAGATCAAGGTAATTTTTCATAGTTGGAGGAGGTATGGATTTCCTTCAATTTGATCAATGATTAGTGGGAAAACTAAGTATTATTGGTTGTGAAAATGATGCATGGGGAAGCTAAAAAGTGCAAGTTATTATTTCTCAAGGATCATATAGATTCAACTATTATTCTAGAGCTGTTTCATGACTATTTTAGTCCAATTTTTTTTCTTAGACATTGAAGGTGTCGTTTTGGTAAGAAATTCTTACTCTCCACTAGAATAATTACAACATATAGAAGTTTAATATCTAGTATAAGAACTTATGGATTTTTACATTAGAAAATCTTATAGATTTAGTGGAAATTGAGAGACATTTTTTGGTGTATTTTCACCCAAATATCCAGTGCTAAGTCACCCTATTTATATTTCAAACATATATTGAGGTACCAAAGAGAGAATATGTTGTTGAGAAGGTGTTATCTATGACCATATAAATGTGTGAGGGATGTCCGAAAGAATCTTTATAGTGAAGTGTTGTGGCTACATTTTCCTGAAATCAAGATTATAATAACTAACATCTATCCTTATACATATTATTTCACTAGGTATGGTTGTTCTTAGACCCCGTCCAAAAAATCAAGAACATTTTTCTATTCTTGTTGAGGACATAAACATCAGATGCATGAGTTTCCAACCTTACCTGTTAGTTAGCATAGATCTAGATAACCTCTTAAGTATTATCTATTAAAACAATATACTAAAAGTATGAAATAATATCAGGGACCTTCTATTATTACCATTAGAGAGGGGATAGGGTGGGAAGAGGATAAACCTATGATTCCCCTCTTCATTAGGGACAACGAGTTGAGAGAGACCATGGAGGGGTTTTTCATTAGAGTTAGATAGGTATTAGAGCAGGATGTGATTAAATATGTGGATTATAGTTTCTAGTTTCGGGTGATCGATATTTTATTCAAGGTACTATCTTCTAATATTATACTTATGTGTATGAATTTTTTTATTTAGGATCTATTTAATTCTTCATTACACCCACCATTTTTAATGGTTTTTTAAATTAAGTGGAGACACATATAATACACATGGCATGTACTATTCAATTTTGAGGGGAATATGGCTTGTATAATGTGTGTAGATATTTTGAGATAATTCTAGGGCATCATCACTTGTGGAGGGACTTCCTATGTTTGTAGATATATTCATACAACATCATGATTATCGTTGATTGTTTATGTTCAGTGCAAGATCATAGATATTTCTTCAGGATGAACATTATAATCTATAACACTAATGGAGAGCATATAATGTTTTTTGGTGAGTAAAACCATTGGATGGGTCGAAGGCATATTGATACTATTCATTCCCTGATGTCCAAGATGATGTTGAGTTCCATAGTGGGCCAGTAGGTGGTGTTTTCCAGGGCGATATAAGAACACCCAAATAGATTTTTGGAAGAGGTTGAGATGCTAACCCCTTGACAGAAATTGATTTTAAAGATAGAGCTATAGTTTGGTGTCAATTATATATCGATGTATCCATATAATAAGTCCTCTTATGAGTAGTAGGAGCCTAATATTTAGATTTGTTATCTTCTACAGATATGATTCATTTTTTCTAGTGTGTTTCCTTGGGGTGCTCAGATTTAGTATGAAAATAATGGATGAGATATTTTTTATTTGAATATTGATTACCACCACTTGAACTAAAAGGAAGTGGATGATATCTATAAATTTATATATATTAATGATTAATTTTATAAACTATAGGAATCTAGTTTGTTCTAGATGATCAACCCAAAGTTAGGATATCATACTATGTGAGTGAATGATGGGGATATTACAAAGACTACTTTAGATGTAATTATAAGAGTTATACGTTTTTTTGATTCTATTCAGTGTTATTAATGGTCCATATTTATTAATGGGAAGGGTGAATTCCATGATCATCAGATTAGGATTGATTTTAAGTGGTATTTAATAAAGTCATTATGGTGTATTTGGTGTATGAGTAGAATCATGCCGAATATCTATTATATATTTTGGGATTTCACTATCATAAAAATCTATTTGAGAATCTACAAGGTGAATGATCTTGGATTGTGAGGTCCTTTTCAAGGTAATTTTTTTGAATTAGTATAGATAATTCCTGGATCCTTTGATAGTAGAGGTGGTTATTTCTTAGACATCCCCCTAAAAAATTGTGGATGTTTAGAGTTTCCTTAGTATTTTAGTTTATTTTAGGATTTTAATTCATGAATCCTATCATGTTGCGACTCTAATAATAGTTTTAATAGAAAAGATCATGAATTTTTATGAACTGGCCAGTTCTAGTGTTCTTTAGAGTATTATAATTAAAATTTGTTCAGTTCTATTATTCTTTATCTACTAGAGGAGGGATTTTTATTCTAGTGGTATTTCAATGCTTGACACCTTGCCCTGGGTTGTCTTATGATAAAACAGAGAAATGTTATCTCTTATTGGTCCCAAAAATTATAACATCATGAAAGTAATTATGCAATACATTATATTGATCTCGCTATTTTTGGGATTTATCTAAAGATATGGTTGAATTACCTCATTTTGGAACACTTAGTGGTCTTTGTAGATCACAAGAGTTTGAGGTATGTCTTCCCTAGTGAAAAATAAATATTTAGTAGTGATGGTGGAAAAATTTATTATAATATTATGAATTAAATATTTCTTATACATGGAGGGAAGGGAATGGTGTGGCTGATGCTTTGAGAAAAACATCTTATAGATGTGTTTTTATGAGTTTGGTGATGCATTTAGGGTGATGGAGATGATTTTTGTGATGTAACTTGATATGGGAGAAGTTGCAGGTAGAGTTCACCTTTATCAAATAACGGTTTAGTCATTTATAGTATAATAGGTGTAATAATATTAGTTGGGGGATTTCATGGTGGACCTCTAGTGAGATCTGGTTTTTATAGAGGTTATTTTGATGGATGGTCTTAGGATGACTGAAACTGAGTATTATTTCAGGGGAGACACTTTATTTTATCAGTGATGTGTGATTTTATTCTTTTTGAGTTCCAATGTTCACCCTTGGTGGTATATATTAATTTGGATAATATGTATCATGCATTTTGAGTTTGGTTTTAGTGTCCTTGCATGAAATATTTAGTTTAATTGTTTTCTCTCTCGCTATTTGGTTTCAAAAAGGGTAAAGGTTGAGCACTACATTCCTAGTTCTTTGTTTTAGCCACATGATATCCCTACTGTATGTGGGAGAAAATATCCTTGGAATTTATTTCTAGGTTTCCTCAATATTAGGGTGGTTCTGATGGTATATGTGTGATTGTGGTCTTCTTTATTACTTCACCTCACTTATTAACAATTAACATGTTTAGATCAATGGAGGTTTCTTTGAATAAGTATCTAGAAGATGTGGTGAGGGTTCACAGGGTTTTGAAGATGATCATATGAATTCCTGATCACAATTTGTATTATAATATTTGGATAGGTCTCCAATATTATTTGGCTATCAGTAATTCCTTAAAACATATTTTCAAGTATACAAATACATTCAAAAATGTAAACTATCAAGGAATTAAAAGACATGATTCATTCATGAATTCTATATTTTAGAGGTTCATGAGTGTCGCACCTACCCATAGGAAAGTTTTCATTAAAAAAACCATAAATCCACTATTGGTATGACTCTTTTAGAAGAATTTTATGTGAAAACCTTTTAATATCCATTATTTTGGACCATGGTTGGAGATTTATATATTCTTTTACCATATTTTTTAATAATCATGATAAAGAAGGTTTAGGTTGACCCCATGACAATGAAGGTGATAAAGGTTCATTATAAGTCCCGTGCTAATCATAGGTGGAGGTATCAAGAGTTTGATTTTGTTGATCATGTATTGTTGAATGTTTCACCTTATTATGTCCATCAAAGGTTTAGTCATGGTAGTAATGTTTATCCTAAATGGGGTGGCCCATTCGAGATGTTGGGGAATGTTGGAGCTATTGTGAATTAGATAACAGTAAACCCATAGATTAGATAGATTCATGAAATTTTTCATGTGTCAACACTTTTATATTATCATCATGATGATTTCCAAGTCATATACTTGGGTTAGAGAGAAATTTATTATGCTTCAACCTTCAAGGAGTGGCCCGTTGAGATCCCATCCCATTAAGAGAAGGTGTTGTGTGAACATGCTACTCCACTGGATCATGTATCACAGTAAAAAATGTCTTTGGATAAGTAATTAAAAATAATATTTTTATATGTGAGATCAATATCTTGAAATTTTTTCTCATGATGTGTCAGCATTGTTCTATATTGTGATATTCTTAAGAGGTTTCTCACAGGGTGGCTGTCTATCCCCATTTCCTCTAACCATTCGTGGATTAATTTTAAATATCAAGGAATTGTATTTGTATGATATATAATTGATTTAATATCCAATTTTATGAACCCCTCCCTTTGTATTTTATTTTTTCATAAAGGTGTTGAGAGAGAGTTTGGTGGAATTCCAGAGGTGAGAGTGGAGTTATTTTCCATCCGGAAGGACATGAAACCATTATAGTGGGTGTTGTTTGACCATGATGATTCATTTTTGGATCTATGATCATGGTTTTGATATTTTTTAGTTGTCCTTTCTATTTCCTTGGGTGTTTTGTGGTGGTTGTACGATGTTTGGTTCACCATAGGGAGAAAAAAACCAAGGGAGGCATTTTTTATATGCATTTTTCCTTTGATCTTCCTTTTATGAGAAATAGGGTAGGGAACCATAATGTAGTGGAAGGAATAGTGAAACTATAGGTCTTGATCATTTTACTATTGAAAATGGTGAGAATTAAAATTATTAGGATAATGGGTGTGGTGCCATGATAGGTCAAGGAAAGGTTGAGAACATGAGAGAGGAAGAAACAATGAGGTTGAGCCCTCCACACTGAAAGACTTTCTTTAGGTTGTTAAAATGGTGAATTTTTTATCCCTCTGTTAGGGTGAGGACTGTGTTCACCTATTGGGAATCCAAAATTTTATACACTAATCTATGAGGCCTGTTATGATTCCCATCATAGTTGCTCCATATAGTTTCGAATTCACCTGAGATTTGGGGGGATATGACAATTCAAATGCTAAAAAATCTTAAATCCATTTGACCAAAGAAACAAAATTAAACACCATAATATTTTACAATATGTATTTTTTAATATAAATTTAAATTCTTCGATAGATTACATTGCAAATAACACTAATCTTAAACGAATAATGACACACTATTATATATCATTATTTTTTTAAAAAATTAAAACATTACTGTTAAATTTGTGAGAATAAATATTAATAACCAAATTATAAAATTTATATATTTAATAAATTTTTTTGACATCCATCCAATAGATTTTTTAGGCATAACATAAGAACAAATCCATTTTAGGCACAAAAGATTTACTTTTTCAAAAGGAGATTGTCCCCTTTTAGTAGAGAACTTATTTTTAAGCTAATATTTTATAATTTTTTTAATTAAATTTGAAAATATAGATTAAATTTTATATATCATAATATCAAAATTTACTTTGGTTTACTTGTTGGTATTTTTATGAAAAGTATCATTTATTAATGAATATTAAAAAATACTCCATTTTAATTGCAAATTGTCTATTCATCTAAATAATTTTTAATGTTGAATTAATTTTTAAATTGATTTAAAAAAAATGGAAAAATAATAAAACTATTAATCTAATTTAGGTAATTAGAATCATTTTTATACTAAATTTTTTAATAAAAATATTTCAAATGTTTGCATGATTTCACATTAAAAACTAGTTTTCTTATTCTTTCTACGGGATTAATTTTAAAAAATTATTTGTTTTTAATGTTTCAAAATATATTTCATATTTTGAATAAAAAGTTACAAATTCATTAAGTATGTACCTTTTATTTTTGTTTAATATGAGTAGTAATTTTCATAATTTTAATTACCACGGCTAAGGGTAAATCAGACACTTTGGGGTAAAAATAATATTATAAATAATAGAATATAACCCAAACACTTCTAAAAAATTTCTTTTAGGAGTTATTTTCAACAAAAATCATACTTTTTCCTAATTTATGATCTATTTAAGCCACATTTTGGACTTTAATCCTTTTATAGTATTATATTTTAAGAAAATTAAAATATGTCATACTCATGTTTTTAATAAGTATTAAATTTTTAATATGTTGTTATTAAGAATATATCTAGTACTATAAATAATAAATTTTAATATAAAATTATTATATTCATTATGATATTTTTTAAAATTTTATTGAAGAAATAATTAAATTAATGTCTTTCACAATGATAATGTATTAATTATTTAACTAATGGTCATATCAAATAAATGTTAATAAAAAATATTAAAATAAATTTAATTTTATATAATTTATTTAATAAACTAATTTTATAGATTAACTTAACATGTTATTGATTATTTAAAAGCTTTTTTTATAATATAACATGTTGTTATGATATTAATTTTAAGTGAGGCGATGAATAATTTCAAAATTGACAACAATTATATTTTAAAATAAATACTATTTTATTAAATGATATACATTTATTAAAAATATAAAATTATGTCAAATTATTGAAATATATTTTAACATTTCATACATGACCAATTTATAAGAATTTTTTTAATTTTATACAAAATATATTAAGCTTTAAATAGTAGAAACACATGTTATCACAGAAAGAGTTAAAGATTTAAATAAGTGGTAAAACCAAAATATAAGGGTAATAATGTGACCTAAACTTGTATTATTTATTTTAATGAGAGTATTTATAACCATCATAATCATATTTTAGTAATAATACACTTTTGAGTTATTTTTAATTAAAAAGTAGTTTATATCAATTTAATATTTTGAGAATTTCCAAAAGTTCTCGTCTCCTCAATTATATAGGACACGCCCTCCATCACTACATAACAACACCTTGAGAATTATAATTTGATACATCCCTTCCCATTTCTCTTAAAAACATCATTTTACACGTTCTTCATATCTTGGTCTTCTAAAAAGACCAACCCTAGTTCCCATAATAAGTGATCTAAATGAATTATGCTAAAGAAGAGGTAATCAATTTTACCAAATCATCCATGTTCATTTCTTCATATTAATCATATTCATGCTTTTTTATTATTCAAAATTAATAAATATAATATCATATATATGATTATTTTTTAATATTATTATGGGGAAACAAATTTTCTCCTTTTATCAATCCTATAAAAAACCAAATCCTCGTGCGTGCGTACATACGACATATTGTCTCCACGATGTGTTGTAATTTGTTTTTCATTACCACTTTATTTGTATAGGTATAACAGTGGATATAATGGATATAAATAATAAATACAACATGATATTAATTATTTAATAATTAATATAACATAAACTTCTTTACCTTTTCACCATTAAGGGATTGATACCGTCACTCATGCGTACGTATGACCTACCATCTCCACAGAGCGATGCGATTCATTTTTCATGTTCAAAATCTAAGAATGATTATTAAAATGTATATAATGAATAAATATTATATATATGACCTTAATATAATTATTTATATGAATGAACTGCCTTTTATGAACAATAATAAGGACATACATGATGAATCACGCATATGAAAATTAATCAATTAACACCGGAAACAAGGGTAATAAAAAAGATATTATTAAAAAATGAGTTATAAGATAATATAAGACTATCATATATGATATCATAAAAATTAATATGGTTCTGCTATAAATTAATAACATGATTTAAATTATTATAAAAGTAGTTCACATACATATAAAATAAATTATACCTAAGGTAAAAGATTAGTTAACAACCTCATCGTTAATTGAGAATGTTTTGATTTATGTCTCTACTAGGGAATATTTATTATCCATATCTGTGTATTATTTTTTTAAAAAACGTTTTTTGACTATTATCCTATAATATTTGAAGTCTTTTCCAATTGTTTTACATTTCATAAAATGGTTTTAGATTAATATTTTAGTAAAATTATAAATGTGGTACATTTTGAATTTGTCGACAATAATACTGAACGACTATTATTTAACTTATGCATCATGAGAGGAATTTTCCAAGATAAATTAATTTTTCAATACTGCATTACAATTTTAAAAGGTTATTTTGAAAGAAAATGTTTTTTGTTTTTATTTCATGGCTTTTTAAATAAATTATTTAAATTAAAATAAAGGTATTTCTCCAAAATTTTTATGCTTTTATTAGATTATTTTCATTTATATCAATATGTTTTGTTTGATATTATTATTAATTGTGGTTAGTCTATTATGATACCATATACAATATTTTATTGGATGGTTTATGATCTTTTTGTTTGAGTATGTTTTATTTTTATACCATTCATGGTTTATGGTTTAATTATTAACATTTCATATGTTAGTAATTCACTACATATGTTTATGTTGTTTATGTTTCAACCCTATCATATGAGGAATACAATTGACATATTAAGTGATGGGAGAGACCCCTTATAGCCCCTTGATGCTTCAGTAGATATTAGGAGACAAACTACTTTCGATATTGGCTGAAGCCTTACCCATTTATGTTTGATCTCTTGGATTTATCCTTAACAATATGTTTATCATATCCAACATTATGAATTCCCAAACTGTGATATTAATTATTGTTTTCCATGTTATTATTCAATTATTAGAATATCCATGTGATTATTTATATTTAATAATTTGATTATCATTTATTCTTTCCATATTATGATCAAGATTATGTTTAAATGACTTGTGTTTCAGTTATTTACCTTGCATTAATGTTTATTCTTATTTATCCATGATGTATTCCACTATACGCATACAGTTACTGAGCATTTTATCTCACCACTTCCTTAAGATTTATTTTTCCTAGGATTCTAGGATATATATTATGATTTACATGAAAGAATGATCTAGGAGAATAATGGTGTCATTAAAGGAATCATTGTGTTTTTATATAGTTTCAATAGTAATGTATGTTTCAAATGTATCTAGTTATCCAAAACTACTCAACTTTTTGGAACTTCAAGATAACATTACATATATAATATACTAAAGTAATATAGTAATAACTGAATCTTGGATATTGGGGTTGGGGTCATTATAATTGGTATAAGAGAAAGTTTAGAAGAATATTTGGAAACTGGATTTAGAAAAATATAGATTAGGGAAACATAACCATAAAATAGACTTTGAGAATATTCCCAAGGTAACCAAGAATATGATTTTGAGATTATTCATATATAAATTTTTCATTTATGTTATGTGTTTTAATTATTCTAAATTATGCATAATTTTTCATAACCATATCTAGTGTATTCTATAGTTTATAAATGGTTCTTAGTGGACAGAATAGAAACCATATCAATACACATAATCCATGTTGGGATTTTACCCCTTGGAAATATAATGATGTTGGAGTTGGAACCAAAAATGGTTGTGAGGAATTAATAACTATTTTGGGATAACTTACTCAGGTTATGAACAATAATGTTAATCGTAAAGATAATATTGATCCACAAAAATGAGGAAAAATGTTTGAATGCTTCATGAGAAAACACTCTCTACCATTCAATCGAACTAAAAATCCATTTGTAGATAAGTCATGGATATGTTACATAGAGAAGAGATTTCTTTATTTGGTACGCAATGAGGTGGAGAATGTGGTCAAGGAAGACTATCATCTCATGGGATACATGGATCAATGGTGGTCATTGATTCGAAACACAAAGGAAAATAAATAAGTAAAAAACATGGAATGAAATTATTTTAAGGAAATTTTCTTATAAAAATATTTTTTTCATGAGCATTGTGAAAATACGAAGAGAAAATTTCCATGACTGACGTAAAGGGATGGTGAGAATGTTGCTATGTATAAAGACGACTTTTCAAGGTTAGTAGGAGATTATGTAAATTACGTATGAAATATATTGAGTAATATTGATCGTTTATTTTATGGTTTAAAACCATTCCTCTAAAGAGAACTGGTCCCCCAAACATTCTTATCATACGAAGATAAAATATCTTGTGAAATCAATATATAGAATGAAATATTTAGGTATGATGACTTTAGGGGAAATAAAGTGAAGAAGAGAATGATAGAGGAAGATGTGGATAAATAGAAAAGGGAAAGAAATATTTTCCCATATGTAATAATTGTGGAAATAAATTCCTTCATACATTCCTAAAGAGAATGATAGTTTGTTACAAGTGTGGAGAGAAAGGAAACTAGGCTCATGATTTCAAGGGAAGGAAATAATCTGTAAATTTAAAATGTTTCAAGTATATGTAAATCGGGAACTATGAAAATTAATATCCCAAGTGTCAAGGAAATATATCACAAAATAATAAAAGGGATCAAGATCAAAATTATCCTACCACTATAGTCTAAGAGGAATTATTTATATGATTTTTTATTCAATAATTATATTGTAAAAGTATTTTATCAAGGATATTATTATTATAAAAATAATGAGATATATGAGTATTGTACTACCATACATCTTATTTAAGGATTTGGAATCATGAATGTTTTCATTATGGTTTTTAAAGTGATAAAATATTTGGTATGTGATGATAATAGGTAAATTATTTTGTTTAGAGAATCTAATATTAAGACTGTTTTTGGAAATTTAGAGACATTTTTTATAAATGTATTTTTGATAAGTCTTAATGTTGAAATGAATTATGTTGATCTTTGGATACTATTGATTGATGTTAATGTATAATTTTTATATTGGTTAATCTATTCTAACCATTTTTTGGTTTCAATATAAATTTAAAACCCGAAGGAATGTCTCATGGATCCTACAACTCATAAAAATGCTTTATTAGTGAATAATTAATTTTTGATCATTCATTTCTAGGTGTAAGGGATGAAGTGAATATAGACCAAACCACAACCAAATGATGAGACTATTTTTATGACCTGGAAGGAAATAAATTGTGTTCTTATCTAGATTGTAATAGAATCCATCAAATCTAGCAAAATTATTTTTGAAAAAAAGCATTATCCAATTAATATTTATTTTGAGAAATCAAAGGTATTTTAAATGATAAAAAAATTATTGTTTTTTGATGGTTAATATTTCAATGACCATGTTTTATATCACTCTCCATCAGAAAATGATAGTTTGATTTATCTTCCATGTCCATGTTTTTACGTCATGCTAACATTCTCATATTTGAAGTCCTAATTTTTTGGTGACCATCTCATTTCCCTTTTCCACTTATTAAAGTGATTTTTTAGTAACCCTATTTCTAATGTGGGATTCTGGAAAATGAATTTTCAAGTGTTAAAAATTCGTTTTTTAAGTGTAATTTAATATTGTGAGGATGAATTTTTTTGAGGGAGGGTATAATGTTACACCACAATAATTTACAATATGTATCTTTTTAAATAAATTTAATTTCTTCTATAGCATATGTTGTACACAACAACATGCTTAAACAAACAATGATATAAAATTAAATATCATTATATTCATATAACCATTATAACATTGTCATTTGATTGTTGGGAATGGATATTATTATCCAAAAGATGAAATTTATATATTCAATCAAATGTTTTTACATTAATATTATGTATTCAATAGGCATTACAAAACAAAAAATCTTATTTTATGCATAAAAGCTATATTTTTTCATAAGGTGGTTTTACCGCCATTTAATGGAAGAATTGTTTTAAAAATAATTTTTTCATTTTTCATAAATTATATATTATAAAATAAAAATCATTTTTTAATTAATAATATGAAAATTTACTTTGGTTGAATTTTGGAATTTTTTTGATAAGATTCATTTTTATTGAAAAGTGAAAATACAACATTTTAATAGAAAACAGTGTTTTCTTATAAACAATTTATAATGATAAATTTTATTTTAAATTTATTTTAAAGTAAAATTTGATAAATTATATATCTATTAATACACTTTTTTTTATCTGAATCATTTCTATATTGAATTTGGATATAAAAACATTTGATGTTTTTGCACGTTTTCACTTCCAAAACATGTTTTCCCACCCCATCGTCATGATTAATTTTAAATAACTCTTCCAATTATGTGCTTTGAATTTTGGTAAATTGATCAAGTATTTTGAATTATATCTTCCAAATTTATTAAATAAGCAACTTTGAATTTTTTCCCTTTTTGAATAGTAACATTAGTAATTTTAATTACCGTGGTTAAGGATAGATATGGTAATAAATAGAAACAATAATATTATATATATTATAAAAATAAACTAACACTTGTCCTAAATTTATTTTAAGGGTTATTTTATAATATAATCATACTTGGTACTTATTTATGAGCTATTTTAACCACTTGTATGAAATTAATCCTTTTATGGTATTTTATTTTATGAAAAATCAAATATATCATATTCATGTTTTTAATAAGAATTAAATTTTTAATATGTGATTATTCAGAAGATATATTTAAATATTTATATTCATTTGAAATATAAAATTTTAAAATCATCATGATAATTTATTTTTAAATTTTAAGGATGAAATAATTAAATTAAAGGCTTTCACAATGATGGTGAAATAATTGTTTAATTAATGGGCATATCAAATAAATATTATTAAAAATATTAAAATAAATATAATTTTATATAATTATTGTCATACATTAATTTCATAGATTAATTGTTAATTCTAGTGATTTTATGAATTGTTTTTTATAATATATATTGTTTTTATCATATTTTTAAAAAGTCATTTAACGAATAGTGTCAAAATTGACATTAATTCTATTTTAAAATAAATAATATTTTATTAAATGATATAAAGTTTATAAATATAAAATATTCTTCCAATATTATTATATAGTGTTTAAAATATCATCCATGAATTGTTTATGATTCATTTTTTCATTTTATAGAAATTATATTAACATTTAAATAATAAAAACACATGTTATCACGGTAAGAGTTAAAGGGTTTAAATGAGGGTTAAAACCACTTGATATGGGTAATAATGTGACCTAAACATGTCTAAAAATTATTTTATGAGTTAATTTATATCCATTATGATATTATATTCTACATAACTAAATTTGGAGTATTTTGGAATTGATAATTAATTTATATTAATTTAATATTGTGAGAGTTTCCAAAAGTTCCTCTCACCTCAATTGTAAAAGGGACTTACTCCCTCACATTTCACAACACCTTGAGCCATATAACTCTACCAAAAACTATAAATTTCACTTAAAAACATTTTTATTAATGTTATAGAGATCTTGGTCTTCCAAAAATACTAATCCTAGATTCATTAAGAAGAGTTTTAAAGGATGTACGCCAAAGAAGAGGTAATCGTTTTACCCACTTATTCAAGTTAATTTATTATTAAACATAATTTTAATGCGTTGTTTTAATTATAATGTAAAAAATATAGTATAAAATATGTTATGAGATGTTATTATTATTATGGGAAAACTATATTACACCTTTTATGCATCATATGAAAAAAAATCATCGCGTGTGTGAATGTATGACTTACCATCTCCATGTAGTGGTATAATATGTTTTTAATAACCACTTTATTTTGATCAGTATAATGATGGATTTAATGGATATAAATAATAAATATTATATGATATTGATTCTATAAAAATTATTTTACCTTAAACGTCATTACCCTTTCACCATTAAGGGAATGATACCGTTACTCATGCATACGTACAATCTACTGTCTCCACCACACGATGCAATTCATTTTCCATGTTCACTATTAATGAATAATTATAAAATTGTATATAATGAATAAATATGATATATGTGAGCTTAATATAATTTTATGTATGTAGTAACTATATTATATGCAAAAGAATCCTGACTTACATGATTAAACATGCATATGAAAATGAATTAGTTAACACCCAAATCAAGGATAGTAACGAATAATTATTAACAAAAATGTGATGATATAATATAATAGGATAATATATGATATCAAAAAAATTAATATGGTTCTATTATAAATTAATATCACGATTTAAAACATTATACATGATTTTTATATATATACAATGGAAATCAGACCAAAGGTAAGGGTTTAATTCATAATCTCATCATTAATCAAGATAATTTTTTTAGATTCCAATGGGTAATACTACTCTTCCATGTAAGGGTTTTCTAAAAAATTCAAAATGTTTTTTAATATTATCCTGTGAATTTTTAACATCTTTCTCCCATGTTCTAGTTTTTATAAAATAATTTGAACGAAATAATTTATTCATTTTCCAGATGAGGTAATTTATAACTTTTTTGAAAAAATACATAAGAAATATTTTTTTAACTAACATGGAAAGAGAGAATTTTTCTAAAGTCATAAATATTTATGGTTTCTAATATTAAATTATAGGTTTACATGGTTATTTTCAAAGAATATTACTTCTTTTATAATTGTGCGACTTTTTAAATAAAAGATTTCAAAGAAAAAAGGGTATTTCTCTAAAAAAATCTGTGATTTTGTTAGAATATTTTCATCAATGTGAAAAAAATATGTTATATATTATTCATAATTTAGGTAGATATATTATTATAACATATACAATGTTTTGTTGAATGTTTTTTTAATAGTTGATTATAGATGTTCTATTTTGGTATCATTCATGATTTATGGTTAAATTATTTACATTTAATTTGTTAGTGTTTAAATAAGAATTTTTATGTTTATTATGTTTCACCCCTTTTATATGAAGAAAGAACTAAACTTATTAAGTGATGTGTGGGTTCTACTATATCCCCTTAAGGCATTGGTAGGTCTAAGGAGGCAAGCTAGTTTGTGTATTGGCTGAGGCATTGTAGCAACCCAACTCTTAGACCAAGATACAAATATTTAGTTTTTCTTTTTGGATATATTTAATGGTCTTAATGAAGTATTATTATCAATAAAAAGAGGTTTTAAGAGATTCTGAGGTACTTTTGAAGCCCTGATCTTTGAAAAGGGGAAAGCAGATTGTGCCGTATGGTTTGTATACAACCGTGTGACCCAGGCGCACGGTCGTGAGGATACTCTAGTGGGGGCATAGAGACCATATGAAAAGAATATGTATGGTCAGAGAAACTATGCGTAGAGGCCATACGGTGTGCCTAGTGAGGTAGTGAGCTATGAATGATGTGTGCATGTTTTGAACAAACAATGTGATGTAACCGTGTGTGGCCATTTTTGAGGAAAAATGACCATTTTTTACAACTCCACTCCGATGTTCTAATTTCTTTTTTCTACTCCTCTAGTGGAAATAACCCATGAATATCCTCTAATGTGAGTTCCAAGATCCCTCTTCCTTTAATCTTTGATAAATCCTCAATCCAACGACAGATTTTTGATCCAAGAGAAGCATTGGATATGCCATGTTATGGATAACCCTGTGTCCTCCTCTTTCCACCCTAAATTTAATTATCTGTTGTGCTATTTAGATGCAAGATCATTCCAACAATTTTCAAGGTGTTGGATAGATTCTCAAATATTCTTCAACCCACTCTGAATATGAGGTCAATACTCATAGAGGGAACTTCTATGACCCTAAGGTAGGAAGTCACATAGTTTTCCATGTGTGTTTTGGACATTTAATATTTAATCTCATTATTCCATGAGATATCCTTTGCCAAGATCCTCTATTTTGTTTATTCCTTCAATTATAATTGACCACAGAGCCTTGATATAGGTAAATTGGCTTTTTATTAGGGGTTTAGTGATTACACTTTCATTTTACAGACACCCAATTGATGTTCCACCGAAATGGGCCATTTTAGGCCAATTCCATAAAACTTCCAATTATGGTTTACTACTCCCAACATAATTTTTAATTTAATTTACCATTGTACTATATGTATTTGGAGTGTACCAAGGTGAATCACTATTTATTAGACCATTTTGGTTAAGAATTGTCCAAATGGGTATGTGAGTATTTGACTTGGACATTTAAACCTTACCAACTTGAGTTGAAATGAATTTTTCATGTTAGGAAAATTGGATGGTTGGATTTGTAGGTTGGCTAGGATGAGTTGGTCCAAAACATATAAGTGTTTTGGCTCAAATAGAATGGTTCCAATGGATTTAATGGATTTCCCTTGTCTTGATTTATTATTATTAGCATTTCATAATTATTTTGATTATTTAATTGAAATAATGTAATATGGGTTTCCATACATTATATATAATGTGAATGCTTATGGAATTGTTGTGATTATAATATAAAATGTGAATGTGTGGGCTGGAGGCATTCACACCGCATTACACTTGTGAAATGTAAGGGTGGGAGGTAGGTTTAACCCACTCCATTGATATCCTCTATGTATATATGGGTAGGAGGCATTCTTTCCTCGGGCCAGTTATATCCTTTGTGTGGATGAGATCCATTATTAACCCATGCTAGTATTGTTTATGGATGGGATACATACTTACCCCATTCGAGTATCTTCTATAGGTGGGAGGAATTCTTACCCCACACTAGCCATTGTATATATGTACGGATGAGAGGCATTCTAACCTTTTGCTGGTGATAACCTAAATATATGTATATATTTCTAATGACTTTTTCAGACCTAACAATATTGATCTGAATTATGTAGACATGCCATGGGTTATTTGGCAACCTAAGTGGGAGGTAAACTATTTATTCAGTATTCCTTTACTTTCCTTTTGTTAGCTGCACATTTTTTATTTACGAGCACCACTCGGATTACACATAGACGTCGTTGGTGGTTGCCTACTGAGATTTATCTCACACCCTACCCAGGACACCATTGTCACTTGAAAAGACAGTTGCTTATAGTTATGGATAGAGGAAATCAACACTCTTCTGGATGTTGGTTCTTACTGTTTTTTGGAGCTTAGGATCAGAGAAATGAGCTTAGTCCTGAGATGATATAGAGTAGTTTTTGGTATTTTGTTTCCTTTTTTACCTTGTATTTGTATGCCTACTTCTTGTTTCCTCTTCTCATTTGGTAATGGAATTCCATGCATGTATATCTATATCAGACCCCACATATGAGGCTTTTTTATAATATTCAGTCATTCGTTGTTTACTTCATCTACCTACATGTTCATGTTTTTGCTATTGTATGTTGTTGTTATATCCATTGTGTTCTCTAACATGGGGGTGTATCATCCCTGTTGATTTACCATCACACCCACATTGCTAGTCGGAAGCCCCTGGCTTAAGGGGAGATGCACTAGGGGTCATGTGGCCAACCGAGATCGGGTCATAGGTTACGTGGAAGTCGGGTCCAGGACGTCACAATGTGGTATCATAGCACATGTTCCTTTGTCTCATTACTATTTGGCGATGATAGATTATAGATTATGAATTCTTGGAACTTGGTCACATGTTGTTCTTGGGCATCATGAACCCATGTATGGGGTAAATACCATGTTTTTAGAATTATTATAATTATTGTTTCCTCTATTGTAGTCGATATCATTTCATTGTTGGTGATTCACATGTTCTTCAATGTCATTGATATTGATGATATTTGAATTGTGATTTCATTGTTCTACCTGATGAAACAAGGGTGATTTTTTGAACATGAATCACGATAGGCACAATATGAATTGGCCATGCATTTATCCATGTCACATTTAAATTTTCAGGATGCATTTCTTTTTTCATGATTTTGTGCCTTGATACATATATACAATTGTGCTGACACCTCTCTACATGATTTGGATCATTCTATTGTGTGAGTTTAGTTGGTTCTACTCTTTGATTTATAAGGTGTATGTGCCCTTATGGATTTGAAAATGGTATTCCAATTAGCTGAACCATTTGAGGAATGATATAATTACATGAATAAGCTCCATTTAAATTAAAATGACATCCAGGTGAGTGTAATCTTTTTACTCATAAGGTGTATGGGACATTATGGGATGGAAAATGACATATCATTGGATTCAGCTAGTTAAAATGAGTTATAACTAGAGAGAAACCTTTTTTCACATGTGTAACTTATGAATTTCACCCAAACCTAGCCTTAGTTGCGGGTAGTGGGTGTTTCTTTGTTCTTATGGCCTATTATGGGCTATTTTAATGTCTAGTTCTAGATTTTGAAGAAGGAAGAGAGGCGTGTTTGTTAATATAGTATGGTTGTAGCACCTATCCTAGTTTTTTAAAATCAATCCACTAAAATTATTAAATCCCTTATAAGATATTAATTTAGAATTGTGGAATTATACTACCATAATGTCCTTAAGCTACACATCATGAAGGTGGTGGAGATCATGTTTCGGGTGTGGAAGGCCTTGATTCGCCTGTTGTTATTCCAGTTGATCCACATTTAGTTCCTCATACTATAACTGAGTTGGGTGTTGATGCCCAATCATGAGATGGTTTCTTGTGTATGATGTATAATATTCAAGTTGGAGTGTGATATTCCTCGAGAATGGCAGAGTTGACTTGTGAGCTTCGACAGAAAAATACTCCTACTTTCTTAAGATATAGAAGACCACTTGGTAAAGAGTCTTGGATTGAGGTGATTCTTTAAATCATCAATCACCTAGAGTGTCCACCTGGGTGGAGGGTCAATCAGGTTGTTTACATGATATGTGAATCTTCCAAGAGTTGGTGGAATGTAATCACCCAGGTAGGCTAGCATGGAGATATGGTTTGGGATGAATTCCAGACTATCTTCTATTAATACTTATTTCCATAGACATTGAGGGTGTATATAGATAAAGAGTTTATTAAGCTACAGCAGGGGACTATTTCATTTATGGATTCCTCATCTTTCTTCACTGAGATACAATGTTTTCCCCTTCTCTTCCTACTGATGATCTAATAGATGCAATGAATTTTTTTGATCGATTGTGTAATTCCATCCGGTCTCAAGTTATTGTTTTTAGGATCACAAATATTTTATAAATCATAGAATTTTCCCCAATTATAGAGTGGAATATAAGAGATGTTGAGGGTGAAAGATAGGGAGGTTCAACACGAGAGGCTTCTTGTAGATCTTTTTTCTGGGTGAAATCAATGTTTTGGGGAATCTCGTAGAGGTTGTGGTGGTCAACCTCATATCATAGGTATTACTTCTATCTATCATTAGTGTGTGGTGATAGAGAGTTTCAAGATCTAGTGTATGCGGAATCCATTAGAGTGAAAAGGTTGTGGAAATATTGTCAATATCCATCATTTTGGAAAGAACTTTCCCCTTAGTGCCTAGTGAGAAGGGAACTACATATACTCCTAGGTCAGGAGTGGGGTCGGATAGATCATGATAAATATGCAGTTAGAATACCACCATCCAATCAAGACGTGGTGGTGGTCGAGGAAGAGGAAATCATGTTTACGATTTCTAAAACCAGTATATTGGGCCTAATCAGGGTAGTCAGGTAGTGGCTTCAGGCCGAGTTATAGGAAAGTTACATGAAATCCAACTTACGCCACAATAGAAACGTTCCTGACCGTTCACTACCTAAGGTATAATTCTAGTATACTCTACACTTGTGTATGCTTTGTTTGATACATGAGAGTTTATTTCATTTATATATGAGGAAACCGCTTGGATTTTTGGCCCTGAACTCGAGTATTTTCATGGTGTCATGATTCTAGATGCACCCTTAGGTATCCGTTCAGAGGGCATTCACTATTATCAGAACTATACCCTAGAGATATGTGGTTACCTTTTCAAATAGAACCTATATGTTCTCGATATGAAAAGTTTTGATGTAATCATTGGGGTGGATTGGTTAGATCCCTATAGAGCCCATATTGACATCTATCATTATTGGGTGACATTTACATCACTCGAGGGGATTTCACATGTTCATAAGGGAGAGTGGGATGTTTGTACGATAGGATCAGGAACCGAGTATCAGAGGTCGGGTATTGTTATGATAAAGATTTATAGTCATTACCTTGATGACCAAGGGTTGAAACCCTTTTTTTACTCTTGTAGTGGATCATTTCAGAGATTTTTTGAAGAATTATTTGGTATACCTATAGTGCTAGAGCTAGATTTTAGTGATGAACTTTTTTTAGGAGCAACAGATGTGACCATTACTCCTCAATGGATGGAACCTAAGGAGCTTCAGGAGCTCAAGAATTAGTTGGAGGATGAGGAGGTGAATGTATTTATATTCCCTATATTTTCTCATTGGGGTTCAGCTGTCCTATTTTTCGAAAGGAAGATGGTAACCTTAAGCATTTTTTGGATTACCATTGATTAAATTAGGTGAATATAAAGAATCGATATCCTTTTTCAAGAATAGAAGAACTCTTTGATCAAATTAAAGGAGAGAAGATGTTTTAAAAGATATATATGAGGTCAGGCTATCATCAGGTGTATATAAATACTTCATACATACCTCACACAACATTCTGAATTGGGTATGATCTCTTTGAGTACCTAGTTATGCCAGTTGGACTCACAGATTCATCTATTATCTTCATGGCTCTTATGAATCATTTTTTACACTCGTATATGGATTTATTCATGGTTTTCTTCATTGAAGATATCTTAGTGTATTCACTCTCGATACATGACCATGAAAAATATCTTGAGATCATGATGAATACACTGAGAGAGCATCAATTCTATGATATGTTACATTAAGTACACTTCAAGATCGGTAAAGTTTACATCCCAGGTCATATCATATTAGAATCAGGAGTTTCAGTTGACCAAAAGAATGTGAGGGATAAGGTCTCGTGGGAGAATCCCAAGAAAATCTTGGATATCTAGAGTTTCCTGGTGCTTTCCAGATCCTACAAATTCATTATTCAAGATTACTCATGCCTTGCAGTGCCTCTTACAAGTTTGACGAAGAAGGGTGTGAAATTCAAATGGTCAGAAACTTGTGATTCAGCCTTTCAAGAATTTAAGGGTATACTTACTTCAACCCTGATATTGATTCTTCAAAATCAAGTTAGGGTTTATACAGTCTATTGTGATGCATTAGGTATTGTTCTTGGAGCTGTTCTAATGCAGGATGAGTGATTTGTTGCGTATGGTTCCTATTTGTTGAGGCATCACAAGCAGAATTACCCGACACATGACCTCTAGTTCGCTGTTATTGTTCATGCCTTACACTATTTGAGACACTATTAATTGAGAGATAATTTTTTGGCATTCATAGAACAAAAAAGCCTCAAATAAATCTTCACTCAAGAAGATCTAAATATTACGCATTGTAGGTGGGATGAGTTCCAAAAATTGTTTGATTTTGGACTTTTCTACAGTCTAGGAAATGGGAATTTAGTAGTCGATTCTCTAAGCCGAAAGAATCAAACACATGTAATTCAGGAGTCCAATGATGAATGGAATCTTATGGACTTATTCTTAAATATTCACAATGAGGTTCAGGAGGACCATGACCAGACTATTATCTCAGCCTTAGCATTGACATATACTCTTATGGAATGAGTAAGTTCGAGACACCTATCTGAACCTAAAGGCCTTATATTTTAGAAAAGTGTCTCAAATTATGGTGTATCATTTGGTGGATTGTCAATGGGAATGATTTTATTTTGTTCTTTGGGTGTGTATGGGTCACCATAGACATCAAAGAAGATATGATGAGCGATTTCCATGAATCAGCATTGTAAGTTCACATTAGTGTCACCAAAGTGTATCGAGATCTACAGTGTCAAAATTGGTTTCAACATTTGAACTGTGATATAACTAGTTTCATCGTGTATGTTATACTTATTAGTAGGTGAAGGCAATGAATCAATATGTGGTAGGGATTTTTCAGTCATTTTTTATTCTTGAATAGAAATGGGATGATGTTTCGATGGACTTTGTAACTGGTCTAACCAGATAACCTTGTGGAAACGACATAGTGTGGGTTGGCATTGATCATTTGACGAAGGTCATAGACTTATTACAAATGTAGAAGACATTTTCTAAAGATGATATGGGATGTTTTTACGTCATGGAGGTGGTACGTCTTTATGGAGCACCTCGTTCTATTGTTTCTGACAAAGATGCTCATTTCAAATCACTGTTTTGGTATGGTTTGAAAAAGTAATTGGGTCCACAAGTATTTTTAAGGACAACATATAAACCTGAGACCAATGGATAGATAAAACATACAATTAAGTTTCTAGAAGATATGCTCCATTTGTGCATTCTTAAATTTGGGGGTTCCTGGGAGAAATACATTCCCCTCATCATGTTTGACAATAACAATGGATTTTAGGATACCATTAATATGTCACCCTATAAATACTTGAATTTTATTCTTTGTCGCTCCTCTATGAGTTGGTTAGTGTAAGGGGAAGCAGGTATACTTGGTCCTCATCTAATGTAGGAAACTTTAGAGGAGGTCCAACTGATTCAGAAGCATATGTTGACAGCTCAGTCTAGAAAGCATTCATATGCCAATAGATAATGATGGCCTCTTGAGTTCGAGGTCAGAGATCGGGTTTTTTTCAAAGTCTCGCCCATTTAAGAGTATAGATGTGTTCAAAAGTATGGTAAGGTATCTCTGATATTCATTGGTCCCTTCATGGTCATGATGCATATTAGAGAATTGGATTACAAGTTGAAACTTCTTTAGAGATACTGGTCTATGAAAGATGTCTTTCACGTATCTCAGCTTCTCCAATTTGATCTAGAACTATCTCATGTATTCCAACCTGATGAGGTTGAGCTGGATATGGATGCTTCCATCGAGGAGTATCCAATTTGTATTGTTGACCAGAGTGTGAAGACTCTACGAGGAAGGTCTTTTACACTCGTATGAGTACTATGGTTGAACATATGGTTACAAGATGAGACATGGGAGTGGGAAGATGATATATGATCATGGTTTCTATAACTACATGCTAACAGTACCTCTTTACCCTTGGAAGGAAAACTTAGAGATGAGTTTCTATAAGGAGGGGAGGTTGTAATGACCCAATTCACAGACCAAGGTAAAAATCTTTAGTTTTTCTTTTTGTATATATTTAACGGTCCTAATGAAGTCTTCTAACCATTCTAAGTAGGTTACGAGAGCCTATTGGGTACTTTTAATGCCCGAAGCTCTGAAAAGGTGGAAATAGGCTGGGCCCCACGATTTATCTTCAACCATGCCACCCAGGTGCATGGACATGCATCTTCTATAGTGGGGGTCCAAAGCCCATATGCATAGTATACACATGGATAGAGAAACCATGCGTAAAGTCCATGAAGTGTGACTTGTGAAGAAGTGAGCTACACAAAGTGTGCACACAGTTTGGCCATACTGTGTGAAGTAACTGTGCATGCCCAGTTTTGCGTCAAAATGAAAATTTTATCCTCTCCCTTATTAAGTTATATTTTTCTTTTTTCACTCCTCCAATGGTAAAAACACAAGAATCTCCTCCTCTTTTAGTTCCATGATCCCTCTTCCATTAATCTTTGATAACTCATCTTTTAGATGAACGATTCTTGATCTAAGAGAAGCGTTGGATATGCCAAAGTTATTCTAACTCGGTGTGATCCTCTTTTCTAGCTAAAGTTCACCATATATTACACCATTTAAATCCATTCTCTTTCGACCAATTTTTAGGTAATTGGAAGAAAACTTATATCTACTCCAACCTTCTCTGAATAGGAGGTCTACACTTAGTGAGGCATCATCTATGACCCTAAGGAAGGTGGGAACATAGTTTTCCATTTTAGTTTTGGACATTTCGTATTTAATCACATTATGACGTGAGATGGAATTTGTCAAGATCCTTTGTTGTGTTGATTAATTCATGTCTAAATGAACCTACCGCCTTGATGTAAGTGAATTGGGATTTTATTAGGTGTTTAGAGATCACCCTTTCATTGTATGGATACCCAAGGGGTGTACCATCAAAATTGGATATTTTTGTCCAATTTCCCAAAATGTCTAATTATGGTTTGTAGAACCCATCTTGTTTTTTAATTTAATTGGCCATTGTACCATGTGTATTTAGAGTGTAACAAGGTACATAACTGGTTCTTATACCCTTTGGTTTAGAATTGTCCACATGGGTATTTGAGTGTTTGACTTCAACATTTATACCTTGACACCCTAACTTGAAAAGGGTTTTCCATGTTAGGATAATTGGACGGTGACATTTGTAGGTTGGATAGAATTATTTTGAACAAACATTATATGTGGTTTGGCTCAAATATAATGGTTTCAATGGATGTAATGGATTTCCCTTGTCTTGATTTATGATTATTTGAATTGCATAATTGGGTTTCATGTTTAATTTAAATGATGTAAGATGGTTTTCCTTACATTATATATAATTTAAATGTTTATAAAATCACTATTCTTATGACATATAATGTAAATGTGTGGATGGGAGGCATTCATACCCTATTCCACTTATGAAATGTAAGGGTAAGATACGGGTTTACCCAAGGCCATTGATAACATCTATGTAAATATCAGTTGGAGGCAATCTTACCCTGTTCCAATAATAACCTATGTATGTATGGGAGGAATTATTACCCCAAGAAATATCATTTATGGATGGGACACATTATTACCCTAGGACAGTATATTCTATGTGTGGTAGTAATTCTTACCCCATGTCATCTACTGTATATATGTATGGACGATTGGCATTCTTAACTTATGCTGGTGATAACCTAAATATATGTATATATGTATTTATCCCTAGTGACTCATTCAGACATGCCAACATTTATTTGAAGTAGGTTGACCCAACATGTATCTTTTAGGGACATGAGTGGGAGATAAATTGTTTATTCGGTATTTCTTTACTTTCCTGCTATTAGTTGTACACTTTTTACTTATGAGCTCCACTCAAATTACACATAGACACCATTGGGGGTGGACTGCTGGAATTTATCTCACACCAAACTCAGGGCGCCTTTGGCACATGAGAAGTCTGTTTGCCTATAGGTATGGATAGAGGCAAGAACTACTATTCTGCCTGTGGGTTTACACTATTAGTTGGAGCTTAGATGAAGGGGGTCAGATTTAGGCACGAGAAGTTACGGAGAAGTTTTAGGGATTTTTTTCCTTTTGTACCTTGTATTTTTATGGCCACTTCTTGTTTACTATTACCATTTCATACTGGAATTCCAGACATGCATATCTATATCAGACACCACCTTTGAGGCTTTTATTATATTATTCAGTCTTCCACAATTTACTTCATCTACCTACATGTTCATGTTTCTGCTATTGTATGTTGTTGTTACATCTGTTGTGTGTTATAAAATTGAGGTATAGTCTCCCCATAGATTTACCTTCAAACCCCAACTACAAGTCAACAACTTCTAACTTAAGGCGGGATACATCTAGGGTCATGTGGCCAATTGGGCTCAGGGCATGGGCTATACAGAATCCAGGTCTGGGATGTCATAGGCATTACCCGTTTATGTATCATGTATTGTATGAATCCTTGATGATATGTTTATTTATCTAGTATTACACATTCCCTCATTATGAGATTAGTTATCGATATTCCATGTGATTACTTGATTATTATAATATCCATGTGATAATTAACATGAAATTATATTATAATCATTTATTCTTTCCATATTGTGATCAATATTTTGTTTAAATACCTGGGGTTTCAGTTATTTACCTTGCATTAATTATTTTCATTATTTATTCAGGATAGATTCCACCACTACACCAGAATAGGCATTTAGCGGCAGTTATTTTTTCGTTTAGCGGCGGTTAAAGGAAAGAGTCATAGCTGTCTCATTTCGCGGCAGTTTTAGTGGCGGTTATAACTGCCACAAATAAATTCTAATCCAACGCCGTAAACCCACCACGAAATCCAGAAGAACCTCCGCGGGATGAGACTGCCATGATGTGACTATTTCGTGGTGGTTATAACTGCCGCTAAATGTATATTTTATTTTACTTTTAGAGGCTGTTTTAAACGTTTAGCGGCGGTTTAAACCGCCGTGAAATAGTCGCCAACTTTCATTTAGCGGCGGTTTAAACCGCCGCTTGAAAGTTGCCCAGAAAAAAAATCTGTTTCTGCTGCCCCACAGCCTCAAAACCAAATCAAACCACATATAATAGAGAGAAAAAGTATAATACATGAAAACAATTCAATAACATGGTTCAGTATTAGGATAACATAACATCATGTATTGGATACCTTGTTAAAATTGATCAAATAACAATCAATGTAGAGATTGAACATTATGCTCTAATAATGCTAGAAATTAATCTTCAAACAACACTTCCAAATGCCATAAACATTAGTGATAATGATTAAAAAACTGATATTAGATTGAGTATGATAAAAATCCACCATTTTGTGGAGTTTGCAAAATAATTGGGCACAACTTCAATATCTATAGGATCATTAGAAAAAAGTTTGTGAACCCCATTGGAAATGAATGGAAAGAAGTAAAAAATAGGAAAAAAGGGAAAATATAGATAGATGACATACCCAAATCATCCAAAAGTTAGAGTGAAATGTTGGTGAAAAGAAAAAATAAAATTGCTCCCTTAAAAAGTACCTTAGGTTGAACATGGGGTGAATTGGTCGAACAAAGAGAATATTAGAAATGATATTTATCTGGATGAGGATCTAAGAGCTCTTGTATTAGAAACAATTCGTAGGAAGTATGAGAATGCTTTGTATTTCCCTTCTCTAGACCCTATTTCCTCAAATCATAATGCAGATAAGGGAAAGAATGTTTGCAGGGCCACTGACTACAACACTAATGTTGTATACACCCCTCTTGTTCAGCAAAGCAGTAACATAGAAGACAACTCAAATAAACAGATATGTGTACCTATTCCTGCTCCATTACTGGCTCTATGAAGAAAATAACAACCATAACCCATGATGGGCAGGCTTCCACCTCTTTTTTAGATGTCCCCAAGGAGACCCTTAGGAAAGCCCATAGTTTAATTATTTATCTTTAGGAGAGAAAGGGTTAAGAGAAGTTTTGTATGAGTCCTTTTCCATTGGAATATGGTTCAAATTGGAATCCATTTATATGACTAAATATCTTATTTGTAGACTATATAATAAAATGAGATTATATACATTCAAAATGCACCTTGGAATTTCAGTCGGGATACACATTGATGAATTTAAAAAAATCTTCTTAGATCTATCCAACATTGACATTAAATTGGATGATGAGGATCAATCCATCATATAGTTAACATCGTTGGATGATTCATTTTACTATATTATGTATGGGAAAGATACATTAACTCTTGAAGAAGTGAAATATCCTTTTCTATCTAAATACCTTCAAAGGAAGGGTTGTGTGAAAACTGAGGAAGATGGTTTGAATATTAGGGAAAGAGGTGAATCTAGAGGTTGAAGTGAGTCAATGGGTAAGAGAAAAGATAAGGGAAAGTTCAAGAAATATGGAAGTTAATCTAGAAACAAGGTAATCAAATGTTTTAAATGTAAATAACTTGTACATATCAAGAAAAATTGTACTAATAGGAAGGGTGACTTTGAAGATAGTAATAATGACCATTCCCTATTAGTTGAACAAGACTTCGACACTACTAATGTGTTAAATGTCACTGATACAACCATCTTATATGAATAGAACCAGGATTCATGATTCTCATTACACATGTGCCCAAATAAGGAATTATTTACTAAATTAATGGAATTCAATAATGGTGAGGTATTTCTAGGGAATAATATGAGCGGTCACATCATGGGCATAGGCTCAATTTGACTAGAGCTTCATGATGGGTCTGTTAAAACTCTTGAATAATTTAGGTGGGTACCTGAATTAAAAATAAACCAAATATCCCTAGGAACCCATGACCAGAAAGGGAACAGCTTCATGTCTGGATATAGAAGCCTTAGAGTTTCCCAAGGATCCCTCACTATAATAAAGGGAACCCTTCACAATAGTCTATTTATGTTATATGGAAAACTGTATAGAAATCAGTTGAATAGTTATTCTGGTTCATAATGTGATTCCACCACCATATGGAATAGGATACTAGGGCATGTTAGTACCATGGGTCTTATTGAGCTTAGTAAACAATGCCTTCTAAGTAATATCACTCCTAACAGTTTACCTTTTTGTGAAGACTGTGTATATGAGAATTCCTGGAGAATCAGCTTGAGTAGATCCATGTTTAAGGCTAAAGAACCTCTTGAATATGTACATTATAACTTGTGGGGTCTTTCTAGGGTTACCTCCCATGGTGGTGGTTTATACATTGTAACCTTTATTGATGATTTCTCTAGGAGAGTGTGGATTTATATTATTAAGCACAAGTCAGATGCCTTTCAGACTTTTATGAAATGGAAAGTTGCGGTAGAGAGTGAGACTAATAAGAAACTTAAGGCCTTAAGAACTGATAATGGTTTAGAATATATATCCAATGGATTCATTGAATATTTTGATTCTGAAGGAATTAAGATATATCATATTGTTTTGGAAACTCCATAACAGAATGGGTTAGTAGAGAGAATGAATAGGACTGTTCTTGAGAGGGTAAGGTGTATGTTTTCCCACTCAAAACTCTCTAGGTCCTTCTAGGCTGAGGATGATTCAACAGCAATGCACCTCATTAACTGTTGTCCATATTCTGCTAACTCCTTTATGAAACCTAAATAAAATTTGAAGTTCACACCCCAAAATCTAGATCAACTTAGGATATTTGGATCCATAGCTTACGTGCATTCATGTAATGATAAACTAGCTGATAGGGCTATTAAATGAATATTCGTGGGATATCTAGAGGGTGTTAAAGGGTATTATTTATGGGTAGATAAACCAGGTTACTAGAAATGCATCGTTGGTCATGATGTGGTCTTCCATGAATCTGGTGTGACAGGTGACAAAGTACCTAAACCTGTTGTAGCTTCTAATGAAGCTGCAGGACCCTTAGAGGTCCCAACACCTTTAGGTGTTGATGTTGCTTTAAGATCAGGTGACCAACCTCAGTTCAGTGTTGGTCATGCTCCTTTGGTTACCCAATCCTAGCCTAAATCAGATCCCAATTTGGAATCCGAACCTGAGGACCAAGAACCTGTTGGCCTGATCAACTATCGGCTTACTTGAGATAAAGAAAGGAGGGTTATTAAACCTCCAGTCCACTTCAACTAGTCATACATTGTTTCCTATGCTTTCAATGTAGCTTATGAATTGTTTAATGATGAGAATAAAACTTTTAAGTATGCTTTTAAGTCCAATGAATATAGTAATTTGCTGAGATCAATACAAAAAGAAATGAATTCCCTTCTTAAGAACAACACCTGGGTTGTTGTTCTGAAACCCAATAACCAGAAAGTTATAGGTTCAATATGGATTTATAAGAAGAAATAAAGCAATGTAGGAGAGTTTAAAATCAAATTCAAATCATGCATGGTATCTAAAGGTTTTCCAAAATGTGAATTCATTTATTATAGTGAAATATTCACTCCTTTTTTAAGCATTCATCCATTAGAATTATGCTTGCATTTTCTACCAAACTTGATTTGCATGTTGAACAACACGATGTAAAAACTAATTTTTTACATGGTAGTCTTGATGAAATCATTTGTATGAATCCTCTAGAACAATTTTCAAAATTGGTCAAACCAAACCATGTTTTTATTTTACATAAGTCCTTTCATGGGAGTAAATAGTCTTCAAGAAAATGGTATAAAAGGTTTGATTCCATTATGATTGAGAATTAGTTTTCTATAAGTAGATTTGATGCATGCGTGTATTTTAAAACTGTTAAACATGAGTCTTTTTACCTCTTATTATATGTTGATGACATGTTTTTAATATGTAAAAATATAAAGATCATAAATTCCGTTAATCACCAGTTGAACTGTGTTTAGGGTGTGGATACTAACCACATACCGTATGAGAATGTAATGGAAGAATACCTTATCAAGGATTGGAAAAAGCTGTTGAAAACATAGTAGTCATTATAATTAATAAGTGATAACATAACTGACTATCAGGATTAGTAGATATAGTAGATGATAATCCATATCATCAATTGTCAATCAATAAGATTCAATTCATAGTAATATCATGAAAATCGATAAAGTACAAGCGAGTCACTTTTTTCTTCTAATTTACTCTTAACAAGTTTACTATCTTTATTTAGTTTGTTCTTCTTTAAAGAGTGTTCCCCCATGTTCTCATTCCTTATAACCATGAGTAATAAAGTAGTCATAACCAAACACATAAAAATAATAATATATAACCCTTGGAAAAGTTCTTATTAGGCTAATCAAACAATTTATTCCTAAATTATGTATACCACACTTGAGAAATCAAGACATAAAAAGAAACATCAGAAATCAATAAAATGCATAAAAGGAAAATGAGAAATCAAGGAAATTTTAGGAAATGAAAATGTGTGGTGGAAACTATGTGCCACAAATGTTACATATACAAACCAACTGTTTTCATATTACAAATCAACAATACAACTACTTAGGGTCTGATGATGCATCATCACCCTCTCCACCTTCATCTCCACTTTGTGTTGTTACCTTTAATAACATTATATTGAAAATTAAATACGATTACATATTTATATTAAAAAATTAAACCAATGAAAGTTAGGAAACTAAATGATTTTTATTTTTTGTGATTTACCTACATACCACCAGTAGATGCACTACCACTGGGGGCATATCTGCTCATCTACTAACGTATTTCAATCAACTCTTTCTACAATGAAGATATCTGATCCCCCTGCGGGTGAATTGTGCTTTGTAAAAAATCAATCTCTCTCTTATCATCTCCGGGTATAGGCTGACTAATGTCAGGAGTAGATGCAGCTGCTATCCCTGATGGCCTGCTAAAACTCTCAGATGGTACGGGTCCCAAACCCATCCCACGCACTCTCCCAGCATGCTCCTTCCCAAGGACCTTAGCAACCGGGTCATCCTAAGAGACTGAGTAGGACTGCGCAAGATTGGCATCCCATAGCTCTTTAATTTTTACCTATAAATCAAATATCAAAATATATTAACACAGTAAAAACTGATAATAAGTGATTATGTTGAAAAATTGACTTCATACCCCCACTTCTTTAGCAGGATCGTTAACAAAACTTCCATCTGATTTCTTATGAACATCCAACCACAGTTCAGTCCTAGATTCTTCATGCCCTAAACTCTGTGACTTCATTAAAAAAAGATAAATCAAAAATTCAATATATTAAATAGATAATATTGTCTTATAAATATTTAAACTAATTAAAAGATTACCAATGTCATTTGGATTCTAGAAAAACTTTTTGAGCCTGCAGTGTGCGGGATGACTTGCTTTGCCCAGTTTGATGCATTTTGTCTTGAAAGATCCTGAAATAAATAAAAGGAAATTTAATACTAATGTATTGAATGTCATGTCCTTTTCATATACATGTATAAATGTAAAATGAGGATAATATAATAATATATATTTCAATATCATCCACTTTTGATCATGATGTCTGTCAACAAACACTTTCCACTAGTCTTTCGGTACCCCACTGGGTAGTTTCTCATACATTTGCTGCGTGGTCAACGAAGTATCATTGAAATCACACCATAATCTCCATTTTAAATCTTTCCACTTCTTACCTAGATTTTTCAACGTCCACTTCCGTGCTATCACATCAGTAACAGTAAAGTGGAAGAACATTTGTATACAGAAATTCATTTTGAACATATTAGTAACATGACATTCAATTAAACCATAATCTAATAAATTTACCTTTATTTGAGAATCAAACACTACATTTTTCAAGTTTGAAGACATATGTCTCCCATCGTCATATGAAATGGGAAGGGAAATGGGCTCCGCTGCCAGCTGGCCTATAATCTGGAAAAGTAACCCTACGACATCATCCGTAGGGACCCTGTAAGAATCAAATGGCACAACAATCTTCTTACCATTCAGATTAAAAACATCTTAACTTTTTATATTTTTCTTCACAGTTTCATTTTTTTCATCTTCAATGAGAAAACAATTAGTATAAACAAAATGCAATAAATTTATTTAATTAAAATTTGTACCTATGATAGTGACACTATAGTGTGTCTGGAATGAACTGGAAGGGGCACGACACTGCCCCACTGTTGAGCCTCCTGAAAGGGGAGTCGATGACTCACCCTCTATTGGGACATCCACAGATGGTGTGAGAGATGGTGCAGGGGGGGATGGTGCAGGGGTGTCGGCACCTGGCGTCTCAGATGTCGTGGGGAGGGAGATAAATGGATCTCCATCTGTCGCGAAACTAGATGAAACAATATACCGCTTTTTCCTTGGCATTCCTATCATATAATCAAATAAAATTAAGTTCAGAATATATATTTTAAAAAAATTATCCAGAAAAAAAAACTAAAAATGATAATAGATGCCCAGTACTAACAAACAAAATATATATAACAATGATAATGAATGACTGCAGAAATGAAACAAGTGGTTGCTGAATAAATAAATAATTGTACATACAATCATTTTCTCCTTCAATCATGTCAGTTTCCTGCTTCATTTCTTCATCCACTTCATTCATCCTTACTAGACTAATATTTTCAATATCATGATCGACAACTAATTATACTTCCTATTGTTGATTAAATTAAATTTCATAGGTCAAATTTTCCACTTTATCACCCATGTCATACAAATCTCTTTGTATTACATGAGCAACTACACTCCACCCTTCATCAACAACATCATTCACATAATATACCATTTTTGATTGCGATGCTAAGATATATGGATCATGCAGTTCACGATCACCAACATCCATCAAGCGAGAGAAGTTCACAGAAGTAAATTGCAAGGAATCTCTTTTAACACATCCGATAATATCGACCCATTTTCATTTGAATAAAACAACCAAAAAATGTTAGTGGTAGTTTAATTTAATAATATCATACAGCTTTCAATAGTATTCCACTTCAGCAAATGTAAATATACCACTATTCTGTGTTTTCAAACCCACTTCTCGATTGACTGTACGAAATCTAAAGGCATTCACATTATAAGCATCGAACTTTATAACTTCTTTTAGAGGACCTCTAGCATGAAACATAAAATCTTCTGACACCTCTGATCGAGTATCAGTATTTATGATCTAAAAAAAGAAATATACTTTATTAGATTCACAAAATGTATGTGTCAAACTAATATTCATATTTATTGTAATATTTATGAACTTACACGTCGTGCAAACCATTCTACAAGCTCTTTATTAACAGCTTTCGTTATATCTTTCTCATTTCGTGTTCGGCCTCTCATTCATCTCTTTGTTTGTATCCTCAACTCTTCAATAAATGGATCTGCAATGTCACTATTTAGCACCACATATCTATGTGCTTGTAATAATTCCAATTCAGTTAGTGTCGCATTTGAGGTCCTCCCAATTGATCGGCCAATAGCAGGAAATATTTTGGATTTCTGATGTATTTGAGATTGAGTCGATGTGTCGTCAACACGTCGAACTTGATTAAATCTTGTCTCAATATCATCTAATTATCGAGAACAAAAGGTAAGACACTCCCCAGCCAAATAGCCTTCAACAATTGAGCCTTCTGGTTGAGATTTATTTCTCACGTATGATTTCAAATGTCCAAGATATCTGTGAAATAAAATAAACATAATTATGTATTTAACTAAGTACCAATTTTTTTTACTTAACTGGAAAGCATATAAATAAAATACCTCTAAATTGGATACATCCATCGATAATGAATGAGGCCTTTTAATTTAGCTTCCTCAACCAAATGCATAGTTAAATGCAACATTACAGTAAAAAAGGACGGAGGAAAGATCATCTCCATTGCCCAAAGGGTCAATAAAAACCTCTTATGGAGGTTGTCAAGCTGAAATGGATGTAGAAATTTCTCACATAGTTGTCTGAAAAATGTGCAGAAATGCAGTACAACAGCAGTAAATTTTTCAGGTAATAATGTACGCAATGCCAATGGTAGTAACTGTTGTAACAAAATATGTAAATCGTGACTTTTCAATCCATGTAACTTACGATTCCTCAAGTCAACACACCTAGAGATGTTACTTGAATACCCATCAGATACCTTAACATTCTTTAACATTCGAAGGAATGTATCTTTATCCCTATTTTTCATTGAAAAAATTGCTGGAGGATACTTTTCATTCTCATATGGCCAGAGATCACGTTTTATGTTCATTGCTTGTAAGTCATTGCGAGCATTGAGATGATCCTTCGACTTTCCATGCTCATTAAGCAATGTGAAAATCAAATTTTCACAGACATTATTCTCAATATGCATCACATCAAGATTATTCCGCAAAAAATTAAATTCCCAATATGGAAGTTTGAAGAATATACTTTTTTTTCTTCTATTGTTGCGTTCTGGTTTCGCTTGACAATGCACTTTAGACCCATTTTCCACTATCATTCAAATGATGAACCTTCCCAAATTCTTGTTTCAATATTTTCAAGTTTTTTCAATATTTCAAAACCATTTAACAACTTTGGAGGTGGTCTACGATCAATGGAACCATTAAATTTTGATCTGTTCAGCCGAAATCTATGAGATGCATCGAGAAATATTCGATGACACAAGAAGCACCATTTTATACTATGAGGTATCCATTTGGGTTCAAAATCAAAGATACAAATGGGACAAGCCAAAACTGTGTAAGTGTTCCAACCAGATAAATTCCCAAGCCCAGGGAAGTCACTAATGGTCCACATTAAAGCAGCATGCATTGTGAACATTGTTTTAGAAGAAGCATCAAATGTCTCAACACCATTGCTCCATAACTCCTGCAATTCGTCAATAAATGGCTGGAAGTATCTATGAATATCATTTCCAGGCATTTCTTTTCCAGGAAAAATCATCGAAAGGATAAAAGATGTTTGTTGCATACACATCCACGGAGGCAAATTATAAGGGATCAAAACAACTGGACAAATGCTAAAATTGGTACTCAAAGTCCCAAATGGGTTAAATCCATCGGCATCCAATCCCAATCAAACATTCCTAGGATCATATGAGAAATCGAGATGTAATGAATCAAATGTCTTCCACGATTGAGAATCTCGTGGATGTCTCATTAACCCATCATTGTTATTATCTACAGAATTCCACTTCATGTGTTTGGTAGTTTTCGATGACATGAATAATCATTGCAATCGAGTCTTTAAAGGAAAGTAACGCAAAACCTTTGTAGGTGTGCTCCTTTTCTTCTTCTTCTCCATGAAATTATGTTCATTCAGACTTCCAACATCACCCTTTTCCTGCCATCTAGAAGAAGATCATTTCATGCAATTCTGTCTACTTGAATCCTCTACCCAATAAAGCATACAATAATTGGGACACGCATGTATTTTTGTATAATTCAGACCAAGCTTGTCAACAAATTTTTTCATATCATAAAAATATTCTGGGATTTTTGCTTCAGGAAATTCGTCACATATGAATTCCAATATCATGGACATTTCCTTATTTGTAATTCCACATAGACATTTGATGTGATACAACTTCAGCAGAAATGAATGTTTTGAATATTTCAAACACCCACAATACAACTCTTGATTTCCATCGTCAACTAAATCATGAAACACATTTTCCTCAGTGAAGTATTCTCTTACATTTGGCTCCACAGAATCAAAAGGGGGATCCAATGATATGTGACAATCTTGATCTTCTTGTGTTACAGTCTCAAAAACAACACTTGTCACGTTGCAATATATAGCACCCTCTTCTAGTTGTTCTGATATGTTTTGATGCTGATAGTGGTGCCTTTCAGTGCCGAATGCATCATTTATTAGGTTTTGCATTTCATTTTCCATTGTCGACGAACTTGGGACCTCATTCGGCGGATTAACATCAGTGCTCAATATTTCTGTAACGTTCGATTCTCCATGCCAAATCCAACACAAATATTGATCAGGGAATTGCTTCAGCATTAAATGTTCATAAACCTCATCTCTCTTCAACCATGATCTAAATTTACATTTAGGATATGGACATTTTATTCTCCCTTCAACGGATCGATTAGAAATTTCAAAATCTAAAAACTCATTCAAACCCTTAACATACTAAGGTGTGTTCCTCGGTAATGCGATCCAACTTTTATCCATGTATATCACAATGTGCCTACACAATAAAAAAATTAAAACACATAGTTACTACTAAATAGAGAAATAGATTCATATATACGATTGTATAAGATTACCAGAACATAATATAATAAAGATGATCCCCTGAGTTAGATATGAACCCTTAGTGTTTGGGATAGGGGACGTTTTTTTGGTAAAGAGAAACAGTGTGCTAACAACGTGGCAGCTACTTTACCATGAAAACCAAAACACATTGTTAATTTGGAATAACCCCAACCTAAGTTCTCTATAGAGTCTTCATATAAAACTCTAATATCAAATAAATTTATTATAAATAATTTGTACTTTATATTTTCATTATTTATTTGTGAAATATTTAAATCTAATCCAATAGAATCTCATTTAAAAGATGCTAAAAATATTTTGAGATATTTAAAATGAACTATTTTACTATATCTAATTTTTCAAAACCCTCTAATTTTAATTAAAATTTATATTTGGATACAATTTTGTTCGGTGTAGACAGGATAGAAAGATAATGTCAGGAACCAGTAAAATTCCTGCTAAATCCTTAGTATCATGATATAGTAATGAAAAACACATTATATAACTATCTAATACTAAAGTTGAATATATTATAGCCATATGTTTCTATGCATAGGTGTTATGAATGAAACACACCATAACTAATTTTGGATTCAATTTTAATCACGTTTAAATCATATGAGTCACAAAATTTCAATAAACATTTCAAAAAAGATTGATAAACCATTATAGGATGAATACATATATTTAACACATAATTTATTAATATATCATGCAGATTTTTTGATTTTTTTTAATATACAATCAATTTTCATAAATTTTTACTGAACCACTTCTTAGTTATAGATTCAATTTTATCAAATCCAAATTATGATTATTTAAAATTATTTAATATCATTTCTATTTTACTAATTTTATATTGTGAATTTATTATAAGTAAATATTTTATTTGAGTTATTTCATTTGAGATTTAGCACCACCATTTTGAGTATTAGTCATATCTCAATAGGACTTGTATGTTTTTCTAACTTGATTATCATGCATATCACTCTAAGAGACCCTTTTCTTACTATAAAACAAAATAAAATAAGTCAGTTATAGGTTCATTACCCTTAAAAACATTGTAATATTAATAAAATAGTCATAAATATTTTTTCAAATAGTTCAGTATTTCTAACCTCATTCAACAATGTAAAATATAAGAAAATAAAGGGAGCTACCTCTAGTAGATTCATGTTCTCAAGGACCTTAGGAAAAGTGTTGAGTGTAAGATCCATCAATTTCAACTGGCTAGATGCCATGAATATTTTTGTTAAGAAATATATAAATCATCAAGGATAGTAATTTTTGTTCGATTAAAATACAAAACGTTTATTCTATGATAATTATGTATGAGATTTCTATAAAGCAGTTGTATTTAATTTTGGTGATAATAAGGATCTGTTTCTAACAATAGTAAACTAGAATAATTTTTTGATGTCATCTTTAATAATGGTTGAAGTCTTTGAATGTACTTATGATGAAAATTATGATTTCGACACTTCCTCAATGGAAATAAATTAAGTACGCCCTACAGAAATAATTATATCTTTTTTGAAAATCCAAAAGTTGATAACAAAACTATAAAAGAAGTAGAACTAGATAGAAAGGTTCATTTGAATTTTATTCAGTCTTCCATTTTTCGAAAAAATGGTGAGTTTGAAAAAAAAATTCTTTTTCAAGATGTTGAATTATTATATCGGTTTATAATAGATAAGGGTCAGCTAAATGTATGATTGTTGAAGAAATGGGATAGAAATTAATAAAATCCATATTCTCCATTAGTAGAAAAGACACAACGATTTAATCAATGTAATAAAAATCAATGCTATTTATACACCTTGGAGAAGGATATTTCGGAGGAGGTCATAGATTACTTTATTAATATGCACAGGTATTATGGGAAGGAAAGCACATCAATGATGATTGGTAACATCCCTAACTGTATTGATGATCATCAGAACTGCAATATTGTCAAGGATCCGAACAAAGATTAAATCCAAAAGTCCTTATTCTCATTATTCATGGAATGTTCTCCCTAACCATATGGTTTTAAAATCAGTTTTTATCCTATTAGGATATAATTCATTATCACCATGTATGTGGAGATACATACTTTTCACACATTTATACCTAACATATTGAATGAACTCAAACTTCATTGTGTTGGACCCCAAAAAAATTAATTTGGTATTAAGGACTTCATGCTTGTTTCCCTTGGTAACACTATAAATAAACTCATAAGTAGAATTCTAGTTTCCATGATGGGGAAAATTATCAAGGATATTATTACTCTATATTAGTATGGGTTAATTTCTAGAATATTCATTCATCACAGTCTCTTCATAGCTTTTGACAGTGTTATCATCCTAAAAAGGATGGATAATGAAGGAATTATTTCCCTGAAGATTGATATTTCTAAAGCATTTTACACCCTTAAAATGAATTTCCTACTCAACATTCTAAAAATATATTAATTTCTATAAACATTTATCAAATTGAACAATAATATCCTTTCATCTGCAAGGATTTCTATATTAATTAATGGAACACCAAGAGGGAATTTCCCGTGCACCATAAGAGTGAGGCAAGGAGATCTAATCTCATGAATCCTCACACAAGGAAAGAGTAACGGTTATCCAAGAAACAATAATAATAAAAAATAATATCAAAACTATTAAATAATTAGAAATCAAACCCTATGGTTTTCATAGGTCTCTGAGGAAGCAGGGTCGTCGGGGTCGCGGGGTCGCCGGGGTCGCGGGGGGCCGGGGTCGCCGAGGTCGCGAGGTCGCCGGGGAAGCAGGGTCGCCGGGGTTGTGGGGTCGACAGTGTTGCGGGGGGCCGGGGTCGCAGGGGAAGCGGGGGGCCAGGGGAGTGCGGGGTGAGAAAGAGGGTCAGGGTGGAGGAAGGGTCGGGGCTGTTAAAAAAAATTGGTTTTGCGGCGATTTATTATAAACCGCTGCGAATCCTTTTTAAGAAAAGGTTTAGCGGTGGTTCCTAGAACCGTTGCTAAACAACGATTTTGTTGTAGTGTACTGTACACATCCCCTTTAATGAGAATCTTATCTCACCCCTTAATTATGTTTTAATTTTTCATAGATTACAAGATGTTTATTATGATTGACATGTAGGGAAAAGATAGGAGAATAATAGTGTTTTTAAAGGAATGGTTATGTTGAATTTTAAAATTTCAAATATAATGCATGTTTCATGTATGAATATAGTTTTACAAAACTACTAAAATGTTTAGTCCTTCGGGATATAATTCCTTATATAATAATTCAATTTAATAAAGTAACCGCTAACTCTGGTCTTCTGGGGTTTCGGTCTTCACACCATATACATTCTTCATGCCTCTAGGCCATGGTGTTGGAATTTCAAGCTTCCTATATAAATAAATGTAAAAAAAATACTTTGATTGATTTTCATTCTCTTCTTTTGACCTCTAGTAACTAATTGCCCTCTCTCAACCCTAACCACATATTTTGAGAGTCTAAACACCTTGTATCGTTGAATCAATGTCTTATAGATCCAGGAACTCCCTCTTCTCATTTCCTTCTAGTCTTCATTGATCTTTTTCTTTTTGAAGGATCATTTTGTTGGAGTTCCACTGGTTTGGGTTGAGTTTTGATCATATCATAATAATGGTTTATTGTGGTTAGGTACTGTGATGGATTCCTTCAATTGTTTTAGTGGTTTATCCTTTTTTATCCACTCTTTCTTGGAGAGAAATAGTCTTTTAGATGAGGTGGGGGGTTTATTTCTTCTCATTTTCTTATGTATCAATGTTGAAGTATCTTGATTTTGTTTCTATCTGTAAATAGTGTAATTTATCGAATTAATATAATAATCATAATAAAAAATGAATTATAACGTACCTTTTGATTTCATTTTTTGATGATTTATTAATAATGACTCTTGTGATTATTTAGATAGTTTTCTATATAATTTCTATGATTATTGTTATTTTTTTATAGTTGATATGATTTAAACTGGATAAAAATGTAATACTCATAATAATGAACTTATTAAAGAAATATGTATGATAATTTGATTGCTTTTTTCCTAAAAAATATTTAATATTAAATAATTTATAAAATCATGCTTATGGATGGATATTAGATTTTCAAAGAAGATGATTATAAGTTTATTACTATTGAAACTATTGGATAATGAACTGGTTTAATAAAACATGGTAATAAAATGAATATTTTCTTAAGATATATATCAGGTAGAGATAATCCATTCTTATTTATTAATGTTTTCTTTTCCTTAGGGCTCATGTCCATAGTTTCCCCTTGAGTTTTCATTCTAAAATGGACATGTTTCTTTGTATTTGATCAAGGATGGAATATCCCTTATTATGTTTTGTTGAGAGCATTGTAGGATAGGGATGTTTGGTGTGGAATGGGATCAATTTATTAGGTTATGGTAATTTATTGATTCAAATAATTGTGGGATGGGATGTTTTCTGTAATATAGAGTTGGGGATGACAGTAGGATGGTTGGAATGGGTTGAGAGTTGGGATTACCCATTTGTTGTTTCTCTGTGTGTTCTTTTAATGGCTAATTGTTATATAGTTATTGTTGTAGATTAAAATTATCCATTATTGTTGGTTTATGCACTATAAGTACACATCCTTATAGTATAATTGGATGACCCCTAGAGTTCTATAATTATGGAATGATAAATAAATCTATAAAACAACCAATGGGATGGGTTTTGTTGTTAGTAATGAATTAATTATGAACCATATGATGGATAAAAGTAATTATTTGAGGAGAATGAAATGGAAACTTGGGAATTATAATGTGAATAGTTAAATAATGTTGTATTTTGATGAATTTGGATGATTAAACAAGAAATTGATAATTTTATAATAAAATATGAGTAAATTGATGGAATTTTAAACAAATGGTTAGTGATTTCTAATAATTGAATGGAAATTATTAGCAAAGGAATTTTTAAATATTATATGTTTTATGGAATTTATTTTTGAGACTATAGTTTTGGAAACTATGTGTTATATAGTATGACAACTGTTGTTAAGTTTGAGACTAGTCAGTTTCCCTTAGTGTGGTTGTGTGATATAGAGTTCTTATATTTTATGATTTCATATGATCCACCACCAATCTTTGTATGGAAGCTGATACACAAATTTTTTTGGGTTGTTTTCCCCAACATCATTTTTAATGAGGTAATGGATCACTAAATACTCCTTATTATCTATTTTCCCTTTGGTGTAGAATAAATTTTAGGCATATCTGGGCTCAAATGGCTTAAATAATAGTGTATATTTCTACACAAACAATGATAGAACTCAGTTTAATATATTATTATATTTAGTTGTAGTATTTTGAAGTTATAAAATATACTTATATTTTTACTATATTGAGTATGGTTTCATATAGTTTTTCTTAAATAGGCTTGATAGATTGAGGTATAATTCATGATACATGCGATGTAGTGGCTTTTAAAACCTATACTTGGTCATAGATGAGGTGATCATGTTGGGGTGTGATGATCCGCATTGGATACATGATGATACAAGGCTATAGATATGATATGTTTTAATGTGGTGTAGGATGACTTATGGAGGGGATTGATCGCAAAAGGTTTTATTTTGGGTTTTGAGATTGAAAAATCAGTGGGGAAGTGGATGCACGGTACATTTTTTACATATATGTTTTCACATGGATATTCATACATCAATTCATTACTTGGAATGAGATCTTTATGATGATGGATTATAGTTTTATGTGTTTTGGTAATGAGTTGATTTTATTTGTTTATTCACTATGATTTAATATCCTTGTTTTACATTTTTATGAGAGGTTTCTAAGGGGATCCTGTTGATTATAACTTTATGATCTCCCTACATATATATAAACTATTTTGAGTTCCATAAGAGCTGGTTGGTGATCGATTTGAGAGTTACTATATCATAGTGGTTTCTAAAAATATATCAAATTTCATGGTTTCTAAATATGTGTTTTTGGTATTTAAATTTATTTTGGCTATATTTGACATTGCATTCATGGATTGGTATGGTTTCACTATTATTTTTCTATTGAGTTAATTGGTAGATATCATCTTATTTATTTTCATTTAATTTATATAAATAGGTTAATTAATCTATTTTTAGGTATTTTATAACCTCATTACTAGTCATAAACCAACGGTATATTGGAGGTGGGATTCATGGTTTATCTCCCACTCTTAACTATCATCCCATGAGAGGTTTTGGTGGAAGTAGGGGGATGTTTATGAAACACGATTTCATTACTTTCCACCTTATAAAAGATTTTTGTTTTCCTACATATATTAATAATTATGTTTTCAACCTTTCATTTTATCAAGAATTCCTTCTTGTTAAATGTGTCCTTATAAATAGAACTGTAAAGCTAACTTTCACTTAAAAGATATTTCCATAAGCCACCCAAATAGAGAATAATTGGTCTATTGATCTGGTCTTTGATTATATGGATCCTTCCACTCCCTTTAATATTCAAACATTCATAATTTACAAAATATATGGTTCCAAAAACTCTCTCCTTCATATTTTCTAGGATATTCATAGTTACTTCCATGTGGGATGCCAACCAACTATTGAGTATACATGTGTTGTTGTTATTTTTTTCTGTTATTAAATCCTTGAATATGTATGATTATTATCTCATATTTAGTTTCTTCTACGTTATACCTTTTTTGGTTAAGAAATTATATATAATATCCTTCCCATTTTTATCATACATATGGTAATCATACTCGTTTTCTTTTTCCAATGGAGAAAATATATTTCCAATTGAAATTTCATTAGGTTGTCTAGAATCTATCCATCTCTGACTTCCATGATTTCTACCTCCATTTCTCCTTTTCCTAGTCTTATTCATGAAATTATAACATTAAAATAAATGTCTATAACATATGTTTCTTTTCTATATTGAATGATTAGTCCTTTTTATTATTTTCCAACTTATAAGTGTTTCTCTATTCAAATAACATACTTTTACTTCATAGTTGTAAATGATGTGACCTGGGTGGATATAAAACTAACACTTCTTAAAGAGAAATATATTTACATCATGACTAATCTATATGTTTTCTACATTTTATGAACTTTATTGTTCATAATTATTCATAAGATACCATGAACTTTATTATATATTTTACATCCCATTATGATAAACTACTTATTTTCCATTATTTGAATCCTTTACATCATATCCAAATCCAATTCCGTTATTGTTATTGGGTTATTGATCATTCAGATTTTTTAAACACCTTTAGTTACTTTTTGAAAATTTCTAATAGTCCATAATATGAGAACTTCCCAAAAAAATTTATGTTATTTCAATAGAATTTACTTTATTTTAATATTTAATTTTAATGGTAACCACTTCTTACTCAAGGGATTCAATCTTCCTAATTATTTTTTCCATGGAAGAATCATGTTCATCAATTACCTTATCTTGTTCTTCAATCATTAATTTGAACTTTACTTCATATTCTGATCCTTCAAGACAATATTATTGATGTTATAACTACTTGTATATATGATCTATCTTAGGTTCAAGATGATCCATATTATCAAAATATCCTTTTATAAAATTCACTATTTTTCTAATTTTTTTTCCTTAAAATATCAAGGTATTTAATTCATCCTTTTATTTCTACCATGAGGTACCCAATACCCTCAAGTTGTTGTTCATTCTTACTTTTAGATGTTATTTTTTGAACTATTAATATCATAGAATATTTTGTATAAGATTTAAATTTAATTTATTCTTCCTCTAAATTTTCCTTCACCAGCTTCGTATTCATTTCCTACAATATTTTTCCATTGGAACTTATTTCTGTATGAACTTCCATGTTTAAATTCCCTTTTAAGAGGTAACTTCCTATATAGATTTTGTAGTGTTTCTACATCAATTTCATCATTATAATATTTCCTTGGACACCTTATTACAATTTTTTCACCCTTTCCACATCGAAAACAATCCAAGGGATGTTTGTATTCAAACCCACCGACATTTATTTTTAATTTACATACCATAATCAATGAATTCTTATTTTTCATTTCCAACTTCAGTGATGTTAATTTTATTTATTTATTTAAACTCTATCTCTATATTGGTGAATTTGATGTTCCTTCCATCTTAAATAACATTTCATGGGAAACTAAACTGCTATCTAAATCATCCAATGATAACTATACATGGTTTATCTATTTACTATAAAAATCATTAATATCCTTTTACAACACCCACATAATTTATATATTAAATAGGTATATAGATTTATCTAACTACAATGATGATATGATTAAAAACCCCATTAATATTCTCATCTGGATATATACTTATATCATCTAACTTATTAAATAAAGCATGAATATTTCTTGAAGACCTTGATAACACCCCAATATATGTTTTATAATTTATCTAACATATCCTTAATAGTATAAAAACCAATCAATTTCATATACATATGGTCAAACAGTGTTCCATAAAACTCATTAAAGGAATTTTATTTAGAATTGTATTTCTTCTTGTCTAATTTAATCATAAATAATTTATAAACATCTTCTACTTGTATCCCATGTATAATTTCATAGAAAATATTGAGACAAATAGATTGTAGGTGTGGTATAATTTCATTATTTTATATATTTTAAATAAACCCTTTGAATGAAGGAATTAATTTTTTATTCAATGTGTTCCCCATAACATCCTTCATACAAAGGAGGATTTATCACCTCCAACATGTGAATCTAATGCAACTATCTATAACCATCTCCTTACACACCCTAAGATGGGGTGTGAATTAAGGTGTGTAGTTATTTATATTTTTATGATATTTATATTATGTTTTTAGGAGTAGAATGAACCGATTATAATTTTCACATGTAAATTATATAAAAAAATTGGAAACAAAATAAAGACACCTGGGTTTTACATGGATTACCATTGTAGGATAATCAAAGGTTCATAGATCGATAATTTTTAAATATACTAGAGTGTAATACTATCTACTAAAAGTGTTAAAAATGTTCACTTATTACTAATTTTAAATACGATAAATATTTCCTCCACTTGGATCATTGAAAACATCCCCGATTTATGGGGGTTTTAGAAATTACTATTATATGTTGATTACTTATTACTATTATTGATAGTCAAAATACTAAAGAAAAACTATAATTGGATTTATTAATTTCCACCATCTTCTCTAAGGATTTTAATTTTTATGAATATTTTTGAATAAAAAATTATTTTCTTCACTTCACCATTGTAAATATAGTAGCATGTTTCTTATTGTTATTTCCTGAAAAAATATATATATGGTATTTCCTATATTTTTTTAATTTTAAAACTCCATGAAATTAGTTCTTAAAATTCTGCATATTTAATTCATTATGATCTTCATGATCTCATTAAAAACCATGATGTTCATTTACCCAGAAAATAAATAATGTTCAATAACCACCTTTGACTAAATTAATATGGTTTTATAACCACTAGTGGAAAAAAATTAAATTTTATATTATGACTTATAAAACACATCAGAATCCAAATAGATTACTAAAATACTCATTTCATGAATGTGGAGTTAACAATATGAATCTTTTCAACACAAAACAAAAACCCATTATATTTATCTAATATTAAATTATAAAACCATATACTTTATAAAAAAATTTCCCAAATTAGTAATGTTTCTCAATAACCTTACACGTATAGGGATACTCCATGGATTTTCAATTTTACTTATGTATCAACCAATAATATAAAACATCATTGTGATTATACGTTCTATTTATTATTTTTTATCTATGGAGAATATATATTACATATCCTTAATGTTTATTATATGTCCTATTAATATCCTACCTTTTCTAAATTTTCTCTTCTACAGTACAAAAATCATATGAAAATCCAAAAAATATGATACATATACAAGGAACTAACATCCATTTACAACAATACAAAACACATAAGGATATTTTTTAAGGACTAAATATCTTATTTATCCACAATGTTGTTTCCCCTTTTCCAATTTCCAATAACCTTGATTATAAAATATTATATATGTTACACTAACCCATATTATAGGGATTTGAGAGAAAATATCTTAAAATTTTTATTGAATATATTATGTATCAATATGAATATCTTTCCTTTCCCGAATATGTCTCCTTCTAGAATATATTACACATGAAACACAACAATATTTCACATCACCTGCCTTTTATGAATATCTGTGAACTCCTAAAATAATATCTTACACATAATTAAAAATATTTAATGCATCACCCGAAACATAAGACATTTTCATTTTCACCATTTCTTGAATATATTACATATTCAAGTAACCACAAAATATTTTAAATTTTTTATAAATATACTAAAATTAGATTCACTCAGATTTCATCAGACTTGTTCCAAAACCATTCTATGTTCAGCCAAAGATTCTACAAAACTGTTGAAATAATGAATAAATGTAATCATGAAATTACCTTCAATTATTGAATACCAATACTTTAAAATGAAAATAAATTATTATTATTATTGATAAAAAATATAAAAATATGAGTTATGGTTCCAATAGAAACGTAATATCATATTGGTTCTTGGGGATATATTGGAGGCCTATCCTTGGGTTTCAACTTGATATCGGATTTGATTAAAAACATAAAATTAGGGAATTAATTGAGTCTCATTGGTTCTGTTATACCCTTGGGATATTTCTCATGTCACTCTATCATGTTAACATAACCCAAATATTCCATATTTTCAGATTCTTTGAAAATGATCATCATAATGAAAATAACATTTCCTTATGTTAATATCTTACATTGGATCCCCATACTATGTAGAATTTCATATTCATTTAGTGTTGGATTCTAGGATACAACATTGGTAGTGATAACACTGTAAGTGTTTCCCCTATAATATAGTGGGGCTTTAATAGTCCTAGTTTTTATACACAAAATCCATTTTTGAGTACAAGGAATGGTTTCTAATAATAAAAAAAACATCTTTTGAAATATAGGAATTAAATAGAAACCAATAAACACAAGATAAACTATACTTTAAAGAAAATATAATCATAATAAAAATGAATAAATTTCACATGTACCTTCCACCAAAGAACCTATTCTTTATTTTCATTCACTATGGGTGATGTATAACACTATGTGGAAGCCATCATACTCCCGCTACTATCTTGTATTCATAACTTGATTAGAATCACCCATCACACTGGAATAACCCCCCTCTATTACTCTCCATGATAGTGCCTCTATATGAAAAGATAGGAGTGGTAATAGAGGATTAGATTGGGGAGAGAATCATCTAAGTCTTGGGAAAATTTAGGTTATTACCATCACATGTTTATAACAACTTTATAAATCCACCAAGAAAATCCATGATTAACTATCGTTTAACTTATAAAATATAAAATATATGAGTTATATATGTAGTTACAAACTATTTATAACCCTGTAACAGAACATGAATTCATCATATAGGTTAATCATGGTCTTTATCTATTATAAATATTAATTGTAACCTTTCTAGAATATTCCTAGGTGATAACATTTATCATTCTATAGTACAATACTATGATAGTTCCAAACCAAACAAACAATATTACAAAATCAAACCTTATGATTTTATTCGGGTTGTGACATGTTATCATATAACTTTACATGTGATATTCATATATCATCTTATATGATATAGTTTGAGTACAATATATATAGTAAATATTTAGGTCATATCTCCTTTAATCTCCCACTTCTAATAAAGTCTCAAGAACATAATTTAATTTTACCTTATATTGTATCATATAAAATAACTTTTGAAATAATATCAAAAAATCGTTTTGGACATATTACAAAAACTTTTGGAAAGCTATCATTATCTTAACCAAGAATTAATTAATATAAAATACCTAGTGAATATCCATAAAAAACAATTTACATAAACTCTAGAACAATTTTAGATTTTCTCAATGAATCAATCTCAATCCCCATTCAGTCAACCATAAAGTGTTATTCCATAGGCATTTGTATCATTGAAAATAGAAAAAAATTCATTAATTTATAAATTTATGTAGTGAGAATCCCCTAGAAAATAATAAATGTTACTCAGGTTAGAATAAGATCTTTTGTGATCTTTATAAAACACATGCATCACTCTCAATATTTCTACTAGCTACATCATATGTAACCATTCATTTTCATATGATCAACATTTAAATGATATTGAGTGTTGATGAAACATAGAGTTTGTAAATATCATATATTCAACTCATACATTCTCAATTATCTGAGTATATAATGATCATGTTGATGAATACATCACACATCATTCACCATTTTAGATGAGCACTTCACATTCCCCTAACATGATACACACATATTGGTACAATTAGAAAACACAAGTGGTGGTGAATTGATTAATATATTTAAAATTTATGTTAAAAAAATGTAATATTTTCTCACGTAAAACACCAAATTAACAAATAATGATGGTATAAATAATTTTATTCTTTGAAATAGTTTTTGAATGGATTTATCCAAACCTAGCTAAAAATAGTTAGAAATTGATATAAAATTTGAAAATACTATACTCACAAGAAATATAATATATCAAATATAAATTTTAACTACATGATATTTTAATTTCAAGTAACAGTTTTGAAAATAATGATTAAAAAATAGAAGAATGATATGGATTGTGAAAAAAGTCTAGAAACAAAGAGTAAGAAAATAATTATGAACAGACAACAGAATATAAATCATGTTTTTTAGTTAAATGTTGGAACCCAATAATCTCCCCTTAATAGTCAACCTCTTCCAATAATGTTTATTAAATCTTAATAAACATAATCTATAATTTGGATCACGCATGACATATATAATTGTACAAAAGGATGCCCTGGATATTAGAAAAATCTTTTGCAATAATTCACAGGATAATATTTAATGAAATATTAAGTATAAAGAATTTAGGACTCTCCCATACTATATATAAGCATGTGTAATGGATATAAAATGTAATACAAACACATAATGAAAGTAAACTAAAAATTCAGATAGAAAAAAGAGTTGAAGAGAGTGTTTTGAATTAGATATATCCTTGATATTATTTGGTTGAAAAATTTTATTTAACTCTACCATTGAAAAAATAGAACTGAGAATAATATGATTAGAGTGTCATAGAATAACTAAGTCAATTAGACAATCTGATCTCAAAGTATTCTCAATGTATATATTTCAGACACTTCATCTGTCTATGAGTAGATCTTTTTTATTGAGAAAAATCCTTTTTAAATTATCCACTATATAATATTCATAAAATAATACTCATACTGATTACTCTGATATGGAATTATTAAATTCCTTTAATTCTCAGTAAATTCATCAAAATATAGGTGTTTTAATTTCAAAATTCCTCAATAGTTGAAATAGACATCTTCACTTAATATTTACTTAGGAATAGTCACTTTGTATTTTGGTCACCCCATCATGCGCTTAAATCTTTTTGTGATCAATTATCATTGTTAATAAATTTTCTAAAGATTTCATTTATGTACTTTATATAAAAGGTTTAAAACTTATCAAAATTTTCTATGTCTGTAGGCACAATAATATAAAGTCTTATTGTGGTTACCTGAATCATTAAAGAGGTAGGTTTAATCCTGTATGAGGTCACTTGAACACTTCATGTGTTTGGTTCAATAATTGTGTGATCAGTCTAGGGTTTAGTTAAAATTTTATCTACTAATAATTTTTTTTTCATGTGGTCACTTGGAATTATTCTTGCGGTTACTTTTATTTGGTCACATGACCTTTACACTTTGTTAAAAAACATAATATGGAAGATTGATGTAGTATCTTAATGAATTAGCTAATTTTCATTATCATTCTATAAAAAAATGTATCGATTGTAAAACATATAATTCATTAATAACAACAAAACATGATTTTTGATCATTAAAATAAAGAGTTTTTGTACTAATAAAATAATATCCCACTTTTAAGGTAAAAAATAATGACATATTATTTCTTAAATATTGAGAAAATATATATTATAATAATTAAAATAAATTAAATGAGAAAAAATTATCCCCCTTTGGGGACTATAAAAATGTGTCAACGATATATAAAAATTATAATGTTGACATAAAAAATACATTATTTGATGTTATTCAACATAAATAATAACATATTGATAAAATTGGACATAAAAAGATGTGAGAAATTACAAAATAACTATCAAAGGCTCTAATCAAAATAATATAATGTAATAAAATATCTGATATCTGATTGTAGAATATGACCTTTCCCTTTTTCTATTGAGGCTAATACATGAGGTGTAGGATGTGGTGAGGATATAGAAGAGGGTTTTTGAATGATCAAACACATAGAAGTTATATAAATAGTTTTAGGTGTTAAAATAGTACTATCATAAGTAGGAATGTAAAGAGTTAGAAGTATAGTGATTCCCTTCACATATGTGGGTGCCTGTTCCATGGATTGAAAATAATATTCTATGTTATCCAAAAATGATTTCCAAATAAGTGTGATAATATTATATATCTACACCTAAATCTGAAAGACTTGAGTTAAAGGGGGACTTCTAAGATCATTGTCTAAGGATATGAACATGGTGTTCAATTATGTCTTGGTAAAAATAGTTCTAATATAGAAGTCAATAACCTTTATGATTGTAGGTGTTTCATTGTTTTACTATTTCACATCACTTCTTACAATATTAATTTTTTTATAATTATATTTAAATCCATCAAAAATAATTTCTATGGTCTTATGAAATGTATGCAATACTACTATAACTCATTTTTCATAATGTGTCTGATATGATATTCATTAAAAAATTATTTTCATAAAATGAGGTGATATAGTAAGAGAAGCATGTATATAAGTATCAACTAAGGTTCAAGGATACAATATAGAATTTCGAAACCTTTGGTCCACCATCAACATAATTTCTCAGAGGACTTATCAAAAGTATGCAACTTTTTATCTATGATCCTAAATATCATTTTCATCATATCTAGCTTGAGATAATTCTTTATTTGAAAATGATAGATGATAAGAAAGAACATTCCTCACCCAGATCTACATTACTAACTTCGTTCAATAAAACAACATTTTCCTCAGATGAATATTTAGCAATATCATTAGGTTATAGACCTAGAATAACTTTGTTTTATAGGATCATTGTATGATTAAAATAATTGAATTTTATGTAAATATTATCATTTTATTCTAAACATAGTCTCTTCCATGGGTTCCAATTTATCTTTAAATTCATACAAATCTATTGATTTTTCAAAACCCACTAAATTAAAATATTAATTATTCCCCCACAGGATCTAATTAGTTTTACCCTAGTAGGGATGTTATATACTTAAGATATTGATATGAGGTGAATCTAAAATAGGGATTGAAAAACTATTCCATGAGTATTATAATATATATTGATAGACTTATATGAACTCTATTCTTCATTAGAAAAAACAAAAAAATATATTCTGTTACCTAATAATATGAATGTATCCTTTCCTAGGACTAATCAAATGTTGAAAAACATCTCCAAAAATATTCATTATCCATCCAATTACGTAGTAGTTGGTCTTCTAGGAGTTATTTTCATAAAGTCAAAGAGGGAATTGTTAATAGGATATAAAATTTTATAATCCTCATACTCTTCTATATGAGGACCATTCAAACTCATTTCCTTAAAATATGAGTAAAATACCAATTTCACCCCATTTATAGAATTTTAAGTGGCGTCCCTTTAATAAATAAGATGAAACTGTATATTTTTATATAAACCAATGAATATTTGAGGATAGAATATATTTAAATTTTCATTGAAACAATCACCCCATAATTTGAATTGAATATATTTCTAAACCATGTACTTTCATGACTATAGACATTATTCATCCACTTATTTTTCTGCACATACTGAATGATCTAGAAAATGAGGAATATTAGGCATGATATAATTGCTTGAGATATCTTGGATTTTATTTATTTTATTTGAGGGAGGGTAAACTATAGTAGATGTGACATTGATATATATTTTCATTCTAACCATTAATTTTAATTGATTTAAATATTTGGAGGATAGAGTTCAATTTCAAGAGAATAAGGGGTTTGTAAATGAGATATTCAAAAGGGAAACATCTAGGGATTAAAAAGTGAAATATATAAATAGATATGTATTGATTTAAATTATAATTAAAGTTCATTTAATCATTTAAGGAATAAAATATAAATAAATTAATAATTAATCCTAACAAAAAATTTAGTTAACAATTTAAAACTCGAATAATCAATGTAGATTAAATGGTAGAAAGGCCATTCATGCCATAAATTAAATATTTCATGGTTAGTATACTTACCATATGAAATTCCATACATTAAGTTATTGGGATTACGATAGGTTAATATACCACATGACAAAAGTCTCATAGTTAATTATCTAACCATATTAGAATGTTTTCATGGATAGTTAAATGACCAAATGACCTTTTTATATAGTCAGTTGTTACAAGAAAAATAATTAAATGATTAGATTTGAAAAAATATAAATATTAATAATATTTTTATACAATATAATATAATTATCTATTCAAAAACCATCAATGTAAAGAATTTCAACTTTTAATAATCCATGCAATTAGAGACATTCCCAATAGATGAGACATTCTAGAGGATTATTTCTATCGAACTTTCAACCACCTAAAATAGAATTAGTGTAACTAAATAATTAAAATTCATGGAATCTATAGAATAATACTCTAAAAATGGTTTTATAGTTAATATTTGAAAATCCTTATAGAAAGGTTCAAATGAATTTCTGTTAGGGTTATTTTAAAATGGGACCACTTAAATACACAAAACATAATTTCAAGTTTACTAGATGTCTAGAATAATAAACATCCAATCATAACTATAAAAGTAGTCTGGTAAACAAATTTTCTTATTTCATCCAGATATAACTTATATATTATAGTCATATGTGTATCACTAACTTTGTTTCTGCCTATTAAAAAATGTTTTAAATGATCCTTTGTTTATTTACTTCGATTTAATATAATTAAATTTATAATTTTGAAAAACATTGCGAATGAGGAAACAAAATTAAATCACTTAATAAACTCATTTGAAATTAAATTTTCATGATTATATAAAATTTAATACACAATTAAGAGTTTGAATGAACCAAAAATAATATTATAAATATATATTTGAAATTATAAAATATAATTTTAAATCATTCATATAAAAAGTGTGGGACTAACTCTACCATTAGAACATTTATTTAAAATCAAGAAGGATCTAATCCTATGATACCAGGATCAATGAGCATGATTTAAACCACAAAAGACATTATAGTGAATAAAAACATGATTTTGAAAATGAGGGTTTTAAAATCCCTGAGTTTTCTCAAAAAAAACCCTTAACAATATAACCATTATGAAAAGAACTATTGAAATCAATGTAATATAAGTTTTAAATTTATATTTTATATACATGAAACTTGTATTCTAATGTTTTCATTTTACGATACATGTGAAAATGTTTCTTTATAATTAATACCTTCAATTTGACTATAACTATGTGTTACCAATATATCTTTTTTCTAACTAACTTTCCAGACTCATCACCATTTTTTCTTTCTAACCTATAGTACCAGTAGTTAGGTAGTCTTTAGGTCTATCAATTTATTCTCAAAAATTGTTTCGTTCAACCCATATCAATCCTTATTTCATAGAAATCACCCAATTCTCCTCATTGATTTCTTCATTAATATTTTTTGGTTCAATCCGAGACAAATAGATGCGTTGTTCAACCATATTTCTTAGTGAGGCTTGGGTTAGATTAATTTTATCTGGTAAACCTATAACAACATCTAGGTGATGGTTTTTTAGAGTTTTAAAGTTATAATAACCGAATTACATGATTTTTCCAGGTTATATTTTTTGTTGGGATGGTCATGATGACATATTCAAGATTATTTATTAGTTAAATCATCAATAAGATCTGAGTTTTTAGAGGTATTATGGATATTAAAATTTGACACATCATCCCCAAGGTTCTCTAAAGACGATTTGGGTTCATGTGAATGTGTCTCATTGAAAGTGACATAGAAAGATTATTCCAAAAATATACATTTTTCATTAATGACACTTTGTTCCTTACTTATAGATGAATTGCCTAGAAAAATTTATCCATATTGTTTTGGTGATTAGTTTTCCAGATTCTCCTTTTTTATTTATAATGAATAAATTATATCTAAGTACTCTAAACTTATTTAATTTTGGTTTTATATCATTTTATAACAAATATAGGGTCTTTTTAGAGATATTTATAATGAGAACTATTTTTATTATATAAAAACCTCTGTTAACAGCTTTTGACTAAAAATAGATAGGTTTGTCATATTCACTAAGCATAGACTGGGAAATTTCTTATAGGGTCCTATTTATTATTTCATCAACCCCATTTTATTGAGGAGTTCATTGTGAATAAAAATAATTCATATAACTGTGTTTTGAGATGAGATATTCAAACTATTTATTCTAAAATTAATGATAATGGTAACATATCAAGTTCTTGATGAAGAGTACACTAAGATTCTCTATTTATTTTTCATATTTTGGAAAACAATATAAAGATACACTTTTTTAAGCTAAGAAAAATACTAATTTATATCTTGAATAATCATCAGTAATTACATAAGCATAGTGTTTTGATGAAAATATAGAAAATATAGATACTCCCAATAAATCCATGTATACCAATTATAGTGGTTGAGATTCAGGAAACCATTTCTCTGTTTGAAATATATTTTATAGTGTTTTCCTCTTTGATAAGTATTTCACTCTTTATCTTTATAGGCCTCTAGTATGGGTAGATCCTTGAATAATACTTTCTTATTTATATTTAGAAGTGAGTATGTATTGTAGTGGCCTAGTATTATTTTCTGTAACCCATAATCTATATGAAATTCAATTAAATAAAAAAAATCCCAAAAATAGCTAATCAAAATTAACTAAAAAAACATTATTATATTTCAATGCAATAAATGTTAAAGTATGCTTGGAATCATAAATTTTATCGTCATAATTTTCTAAATAAATATTAAAACTATCATCACATTACATATAAATACCAAGAAAGTTATATTTTAATCCATAAATGAATGAAACATTAAAAATAAGGATTGATTCAGATTTTCCAATTTCTCTAGGTCCTATAATCTTCCCTTTATATTTTCACTGAATATGAAATGTCCACCATCCACTTTTTTTGTTTCTTGAAGCATAAAGAATATCCAATAATTTGACTGGAACATCCATATACATATACCCTAAATTTGAATTTTTCAGTATTTTTCCATAAAAATGATCAAAAAATAATTTAATTTGGTACATATATTATCTTGGTTCCATAAATCTTATAAAATAAATCCTTTTGAATCTACAATTATTTCATATAATTTCTTAATATAAATCTTACAGAGTAAGATTGAAAATCATTTTTATATCCAATTTGTTTTGAATTAATTTCGAATTTAGATGTTTTATTAGACTTAGATACAAATGTCTTATACTTTAAACTATGAATAAAATATATTTCTTACATATTCGATTACTGTCTAGATCCATACCAACTTTAATATTTGGATTTAGGATGTTATTATTTACCTAATATAATATTCAATGTTATTATATTGTTAAAAAACTATTATAAGTCCCCCATAATCTATTCATTTGATATTTTTAGATGAAAATTATATATTAATAGATTAGAATTTTTTTCATTTTCAAAAAAATTGTTAGGTTTTTTTTATATCACTTAAAAGTGGATATTTTATGATTTTGGTATATATCTTATAATTTCCTCGTGGAATATTCCATAATAAAACAATATTATTTTTATTATTAATTTTATATCAGAGATTCATCAAATTAACGAATAGAAGAAATATATTATAACATTGAATTTGTATCCATAAACCACATATTTTGTTTTTATTTTCATCTTCTCGACTAGAGTCTGAGTCACAGGTGACATTCGAAGATACAGTCCAAGTTGACTTCATGGATTTCTTTATATTTTTATCTTTATCATAATACTTATTCATATACTTAATATTAATAAAACCTATAAGACACTGATATTTTTATGATGTATTTCTTGTTAAATAATTTGATATTTTTTATAGCTTCCATTGCACACAAAGCGAGTTTAAGTGAACCATGAAACATTATTAAAATATTATGTGTCTCTCACCACCTAGTTGTTATATTGGTGGGTATAAATAATTATAAATAAATTATGAAAAAATATATCATCTACAAATTTATAAAATAAATTTATGATTATTATTAGAAACCAAAAATAAATTTTAAATCAAATTGATTTTTTTCAAAAAAAATATGGTTTATGCATACAATATTTTTTTATATCAATATATTAAATTAATATCTATTGGTTAATTATTTTAATGAAATTTTTATATTATTAACTTTGTAAAATGTTTTATACATCCAAAAATATTTTTCAAATAATAGGGTAGGAATAAATCTAGTTTTATGCAAAAAATTGTATTTTTTCTAAAAAATTATTTTTTGTCACATTTTGTGCACTTTATTTATAATTTATTTATAAAATTTATAGGTAGTAAATTAGAAAAAATTAATTAAATATTTATAAGTATAAGGTTCAATTTATTTAAATAATTCGATTTTATTTTTTGGTCAATATGAATAGTAACCATGGTAAAATTTATAAATTAGTAAAGGGTAAATCAGGATAATTTATCTTAAAACTAAATGATAAGCCATAATAATTCATAATAATAAAAATTGGATGAATGAAATTTTACTTTTAACATGTAAGGTTAGAAATAGGGTTATTTAATAGACACTTTTTCATAAAAATGAATTATATATTATTTAAACGAAATAAAGTGACAAAATATCACTCTATTAGTTTTAAAAATCCACAATTTGTTAACATAAGGGAAACAATTAGTTATGAATGAATATTAACATTAATTTTTTAACTAATTAAATTTTATTCAAGATGTTAAATTATTTATAATTTTTATGAATTAAATAGTTAAATTAAATGTATACAAAATGATGAGGTAGTAATTATTCAATTAATAGAAAAATTAATTAAATAATATTATGAATATTAAAAATATTAAAAATTTATAAAAATAAAATGGTACATGGATTATATTTTTTTAAAATAATTTTTTTTGAATGTTTTAAAATAATTTGTTTTAATTATAATTATTTTATTGATGTTAATAAATTAAATGCAGTGAATAGAGTCAAAATTGAAAATAATGATATTTTATCAAAATAATATTTTATTAAATTAAATAAAAATAATAAAAAAACACAAAATAACACAAATTTATTATTATATTGTAAGAAAATATAATATATTTTTCATTTATTCTATTATTTTTACTTTATATGAAATAATAATAACATTTTATAATAGAACAGTTACCACTGTAGTTAAAATTAAAATATATTAACAAAGAGTTATTCAAAATGGGAAGGCTTAAAACTACACCAAAACTTGTGGAATATAAATTGTTTTATTATATTAAAAACATATAACCCCTTTTTTTAATCCATTTCTATTTGGTGGTATTCGGATTAATATATTTTTTATTATAATTTAATTATTTAAGAACATCCTAAGGATACCCACACCTCAATTATATAAGGACACCTCATCCCTCAATTATCCACACCACTTAGAGCCTTCTAGATCAACCATAGTCTTAAATTGTTTATTCCATACTTCTCTACACAAATTTTATAGGTGATGGTATTCTAAAATACCAACCCTATATCTATTTCGAAGAAATATAATGGAGTCATTTCAAATAATAGGTAATCAATCTAATCGATCAATTTCTATTTATACTCTTATTTACCTTCTATAAATATATTGTATTTATCATAAAAAAACAAATTAGTATCATAAATACTCTTTAATGTTATTTTCACTAATATAATACCATTATACACCATCTTTCTTATTATATAAGAAGTGAAAGTATTACTTCTCTGTATATAGGAATTACCTTCTACATGCAGAGATAAAATTAATTTTTCATCACTATATTTTTAGATGTATTTTATAATCATTTTTTTTATATATGGTATATATGATATAATAAATATTATTTAAATTTCAATATTATTTTCATTTATTTCATTACCTCATTTTATAAATGGAAACAATTTTCATGTGTTTGTATGGCTTACTATCCCTGTAGACGTTGTAATTCATTTCTTTATACATAATTTTTTAAAATGATTAATATATGTATATAATTAATATATATTATTTGTATACCATTATTAAATTATTTTAAATTATTGTACTTGGATCAATGAATAAGGACTACGACTTCAGACCCGAAACATTCATGGAAAATAAAGCAGTTGTCAACCAGAACAGTGATTTTAATGAAAAATTATTAATAAATGGGTGATAAGATGTTATAATTAAATAATAAATGATATAATAGATATATTAATAATGAATAAATTTATAATAAATCCATTTTTATTATATATTAGTTTTTAATGTGAATTAAAAAACTACGAGACTACAGGTAATGGTTTATTTTAAAATCTCACCATTTTTCAAGATTGTTCATGGTCAAGTCCCCACAGGGGAATATTTATATTCCTAGTCTATGTATTAATAATTTTTTTTTCAAAATAAGTTTTATTATTCTCATTAAATTGTTTAAAATATTTTTTACTAAATTTTTACGTTTTAAAAAATGTTTTTAATGGTATATTGTTTTATTTTTATAAATGAGGTTCTTTGTGAACTTTTCAACAAAAATACTAAATTAATGTTTTTGAAAATTTACCACTTGAGTATATTATCCTACAAAATTAAACATTAATTATTTTATGATTTATTTAAAATTTTATATTTTTATTTTCAAAGAAAATATTTTCATTTAAAATTGTGCAGTTTTTTTAAACATAAGGGATTTTAAAATGGCATAGTTATTTTTCTCATGATGTTCTCTAAGTGATCTTTAACAATAATTTTTCTTATAAGATGAAATCATTTTATGTTACATATAATTTAATTGGGAATATTATTTAAGGATACTGTCATTATTCATTCTCAATATGGATTATTTTTATGATGTATAGAATAAAGGTTTATGAAACAAATGACTTTTCTATGCGTTATGCTATGATAAAATATTTTTGAAAACCATTCATTTTAATGAGTTCTAATATGTTGAATTTTTTTATGAACACATGGAAAAAATATATATGGTTTTCATTTTTAATGGGTGGGACCTATATCTCCCTCTATTGAATTGATTAAATTATCATATATCTTGAGATTATTATTAGAAACAAGTTGATGTGCTTAATACATTATGGGAAACAAGTCTGTGTGCTTGATCTATTATGGGAAATAATTTGATGTGATTGATCTATTATAGTAAGCAAGACGATATTATTGACCCATTATGGGAACAAGTCAATGTTCTCGATCTATTATGGTAAATATGTGTTGAAGCCTTATCTAATAGTTATTATAGTTAACCTTGACATATGAAATAGTTTCTATACTTATGATGATTACAAACACTTTATGACAAGAACTTATGGTTCATGATTGATTTTTTATTACTTTTTTTTTTATGATTATGTTATTTTTAAATGATACAGTTTTATTTAATAAATAATGTTTATTATAATTTTTAGACTATGTATGAACATTTTAAGTGATGGTCTAATCTTATACCCTTTTAATTATCATATTCTTTTATATTACCATCAATTTACATTTCCCATGTTTACCATTTATGAGTTTATGAGATCACCCTTTTTCTTATTTTTATTTTCCCCATGTTCTGAAGAAAATTATTCATAGGGTAGCCTATGAGTAGTATTATTTTGGAATATAATTATGGAAAATGTTGAAGATATCTCATTAAATAAAAATATTGTATATCTAATATCTAAATAAAATAATCTTTTATGGTTCTGGTGTGGATTATATTGTTACAAACTAAATATTCATATAAAAAATATAATATTTTAGAATAAAATATTTGGATGTTTTTTTTGGAATTAGATCACGATTTACTCAATATTTAAGGATTTGGGTTATAATGATTTTATGAAAACCCGGTGGATTAGTCTAAGTATAGGATACAATCCTGAAGTTTTAGATTTGTTCATGAACGAACTAGGATAATCCTAATGTTTCATATAATAGGGCACCATGATTTAGACATTCTAAAAATGAATTTTCAGAACTATATGGTTTTTACTAGGAATATTAATTCCCACACTATTCTTTTTTTTAATGTATAGATCTGGAAGGAATTGTGTTAATACTAAATGTGATGAAAAATGAAATGATTATCCACAAGAGAAAAGAAATGTTATGGGATATAGAATGTATGATATTGATAACATTTTCACACAACTTTCTCTGGATATGAATCATGTTGAGTTTAAAATTGATCAAAAGAGGAAACAATGTATTGGTAAAATTTTTATGATGCAACATCCTCATTCTTTTAGTGGATCCGATGATCCACTAGTGGCTATGATAAGTATGAAAACTCTTAGGAAAATACTTTCAGTTCCTCAATTATTGGGAAATGAAAAAGTAACTCTAGTGTAGAAGGTGAAGAAAATCAATGGTGGAATCTTATAAAGAATATTTGGTGAGAAAGAGAAATTTAATCCATTAAATAGGATTAGTTTAAGGAAATATTCTTCTGTAAGTAGCTTATTCATATTATATGTACATGTAATGGGAAATAATTTCTAGAGATGAAGCAAGATAATGATGAATCAATTGGTACCTATGAAGAAATTTTAACAAGGATTTAAAGGTATAACTTTGGTTTATTTATCATTTCTAAATGTAAAATTGATTGATTATTTGGTGGAATAAAACTAAGTCTCCAAAAAGAATTTTCTATAACAGAAATTATTAGTTTTAAAGAATTCATTTGATATGAATTCAAAATAGAAATGTAATTTCGATATTCCCACCATTTTCATGGTTTTTATAAGAAAATAAATATATAATAACATGAAAAATAAAATAAATCACTTGGTGTAAAGAAATTTAAGCTATCCTTATGCCAGAAATGCGAGAAGAAAACATAAGGGATGTGTTTGAATGGAACTGGGAGGTGCTTTAAATTCGGAATGGTGAGTCCTAAAGCTCATGAATGTCAAAAAGAGATGACTATTCCAATTAATTTATTAGAGAAAAATAATTTTCTAACTAATGCACCACCCATGATCCAATGATTCAAATGAAAAGTGTATGTACATTGTTCTAAATGATGAAAAAATCTAAGGGTTTTTGATGATCAGTTTCAACAACCTCATAATACTAAGGGGAAAGGTAAATATCATGCAATCACGATTACCAAAATGGGTTAAGAGAATGATGTAGTGAACAGTGCACTTATCATCCACTATAGAATAAATAATGTTTTATTTGATTCTAGATATACCCACTACATTATTTTTAATTTATTTTCAAATGGTATCATCATATAAGCTTAATAATTAGATGATGAGTTATCTATGAAAAATTATTATGTAAAAAAGGTTTCATCATAAATTTATATTTCATTTATAATTGAATTTTGTGGAAAAGTGCTACATGAAAATCCGATGATTCTCCCTTTAGTTGATTCTAATGTTATTCATAGCATTGATTGGATTTCTTTATATATATCCCATATTAATTATTGAGGAAGTTAAATAAAATTTCATATATTGAATAAACATATAATAATTTATTGGTTCAAGAATGAATTTGAATTTCCAATGGAAATTGATACAACATTATGGGTCTTAATTCATACACTTGATGGTTATTTATCTCATATATTTGGGTATAATGTCAACATTAAGAATATACAAGTTGTACATGATCTTTTTGATGTGTTTCCTGATGATTTTTTTGGTCTTCAATCAAATCATTGAGTTGATTTTTCAATAGAACAGATACCCAATGTTGTACCTATTTGAAATAATCTAAAAATAATGCCTCTAATTGGGTTATAATAATTGAAGAAGAAAATATAAGAGAGTCATGATAATGGATTTTCACACCCTATTGAATCACCTTAGGGTATTCCTAATCTATTTTTTAAGAATAAAGACTTTCCAGTTCATTTATTCATCGATTATCGAGAGCTTAACAACATTAAAATCATGAAAAACTATACAATCCCCCGTATTGATGACTTATTTGATCAACTATACTATGTTAATAGTTTGCCATGGCTGAACTTTATTTTTGATATAATCAATTTATGGTCATGAAGGAGGACATACCCAAGATGGAATTCCTTATATGGTATAGAAATTATGAATTATTAGTGATGTATTTTTTTCAAGCTTATTCCCCTAGCTTCATGGAATTAATAAATAGGGTCTCCAAATAATATATTTATTAGTTTGTGGTAGTATTTATAGATAATATTATTTTATATTAAAATAGTAAGTAATAACATTATAATCACTTGAGTATTTTCTTAATGTCCATGTGGAAGGAGAATCTTTATTGAGAATTTACAATGTTTGAATTTTAGATTCAGAAAGTTTCTATTTTGGGCCATATAATTTCATGTGATGGTATATAAGTGATCCTTTAAATATAGAAGATATTAAATAATTACTTATACCTACTACAATGACTTATTCTATAGTTTTCTTAGGTTATATAGATATTATCAACATTTGGGAAATATTTCTATCAATTATCTAATCCACTCACCAAGTTCACTATAAAATGAGTTAAGTTCATATGGATAGAGGAATATTAAGATAATTTAAAGGAACTAAATAGAATTCTAGTTATTTAACTTCTTATAACATTACCCTATAGTGGAGAAAATGTTTTGGATCCTTAGTGATGCATCAAATAAGAGACTAGGATGTGTTCTAATGAAAAATGATACGATGATAGATTATTCATCATGCCAATTAAATGTCCATGACAAAAGATTTCCAACTAATTATTTAAAGTTAATAGTAGTAATTTTGATATCTATATATAGATATATTATCTCTATAGGGAATGGTAAAAAATATATACTGATTATAAAATATTATTTTATATTTCCACTCAAAAAGAGTTGAAAAAGTTCCAAATAATTTTGTTGGAGTTGACTGTATATTATAACTACAAAATACATTACCACCATGAGATAGTGAACAAGGAAGACGATATTTTTATCGAAAAGTATCATGCATCGCTATTTAGGATGAGGATAAAAAATGATCCAATTTTTATGGACTTACAAAGGATTTATTTGGACATATTAAGGTAAAGAGAGAAATATTATTTAGTAGAAATATATGTTCAACCATCTATCCAAGTGAAGATTAAATAGGCATAGAAGGAATATTTATAGCTTCAAAAGAAGGTGAAAAATATTCCTAAGTTAAACATTTATTATAATGGAACAATAATGCTTAAGAACCATGTATGTATCCCACCCATACCAAATTTAAAAAAGGATTTGTTAGATGAGGCTCAATGTTCGTTATTATCTTTTCACCCTAGAAGTAAAAAAGTTGTATAAACACCTAAAAGTGTATTTCTGGTAGGATGAAATGATGAGAGATATATTAGAGTATGTTTTTTGGGGATTGGTTTATCAGTATTTTAGAGAAAAGATATATAATTATTAGGGTATGTTACAATCGTTAACCATACATGAATTAAAATGGGAAAACACCACCATGGATTTTGTCATCAGAATTCAAAAAACATCTAGTGGACATAATTTTATAAGGGTTATAGTCACTAGATTTATGAAGTTAGTACACTTTTTGGATTTTATAGAATATTTCTTAACTTATCATCTAAATAGAATATATATTAAAGAAGTTTTCATATTTCATGGAGTAACACTCTCTACAGTATCTAATTGGGATTCAAGGTTTACATCAATGTTATGGAGAAGTATTCAGTATAATTTAGATATAGTTTTATGTTTTAGCATAACATATCATGCACAAATATTTGGCTAGTATGATAGGACAATTAAAACTCTATAATACATGTTGATATCTTTCTCTATGGATTTCAAATATGGTTAGGATCAATACAATTATCTGGCATAAGTTTTCTATAACAATTGATTTTACTCCAGTATTTAGATAGATACTCATAAATACCTTTGTAGAAATTATTATAGAACACCAAAATGATTGAATAATGTTGGAGAAATAAATCTATTGGGACTTGATCTAGTTGATGAAATCATAGAGAAAGTTATATATACTCAATAACACCTAACAACATCTTATAGTCGATAAAACGTTATACTAAAAATAATCTATATGAAATTGAATTTTAAGTGGGTGATAAGGAATTCCTAAGAATATCTGCATGCAAAAGGGTGATTTTATTTTTCAATAAGGGAAAACTAATCTCTAGTTATATCAGTCCTTTGGAAATTCATGATCATATCGGGACAGTATCTTAGCGATTGCCACATCAACAAAAAATATCTCAAGTTCATGATGTATTCCATGTATCTCTCCTAAGGAAGTAGATAACTAATCATTCACATGTAAAAACAAAGAGGTTTTACTGTTAGATAAAGATCACCATTCTGAATAAAAATCAACTGAGATTCTTGATTGTAGAGATAATGGTCTATGTAACCAGACCACTCGATTGATTAAAATTTTGTGAAAAAAATCACCAATTTCAGGAAGCTAAATGGGAACTTGAGGATGTGATGAGGTAGATGTTTCCTCGTCTATTTGTATAAATGTGATTATTTTTGGGTTGAAATTTATTTGTGGGAGGGGGGTGGTTAAATGTAACACCCCAATATTTTAATGAAATATTTCTCTTTAAATAATTTTACTTCTTCGATATTTTGTATTGCATGCGAGAATGAGTTTCAACAATCCGTATAACAGTTTTAAAATATTATATATACATCATGTACTAGAACATAAGATTGATATGTCTTAATATTAATAACTAAATTGGGGAAAAAATATGATCTATACATTAGTAAAATAATGTCAAGATTTGAATTAAAAATAAATATTTTAAAATTAAAGTAATGTTTTTATCAATGATTTTTAATGTGTACAATGAATTTTATACCAGAATATTAAATTAATCCTTATTTCTGAATTATTTTAATTATATTTATATATTATTAACTTTATAATTTTTTTACATTCTAAATGTAGTTTTCTTTGCATAGAATAATAATAAATCCCGTTTAATGCATAAAATATATATTTTTTATAAATATATTTTTTTTCAAATTTTGAATATGTAATTTTTTAAAAAATATACCATTTATACGTATTAAATTAGATAAAAGAAATTTCATCTTTATACTATGGAGGTTTAGATTTGGAAATTAATCCCCTTTTATTTTCTTCCAATATGAATAGTAACCATGTTAAAATTTATCACCTCGGTAAAGGGGAAATCATATAAATTTAATTTAAAACTAAGTGATAAGGTCATAATTATTCATTATAATTCTTATTCGATGAATGAAACTTTACCCTTAACTCCTAAGGTTATGAATAGAGTTATTTAATAGACACAAGTCCATGAAAATGACTTTTATATTATTTAAACTAAAGAAATTCATAAAAATGTCACTATATTAGTTTTAAATATCATTTATGTGTTCAACTATTGGAAAAAAATAGTAATGAAAAAATATTCATATTAATGTTTTCCTAACAAAATTTTATTCATGATTTTAATTTATTTTTATCTTTTAGGATTTGAATAATTATAATAAATATTTACACAATTTTCATGAAGTAATTATTCAATTCGTAGAAAAATAAAATAAATGTTATTAAAAAAATTATAAGTATTATAATTTGAGATAATTAAGGTGATAAAAATGTTTTTTTATATAACCAGGATATTTTAGGGACTTTTTTAAAATAATACTTCTGAATTATAATTATTTTCCTGATGTTATTAAATTCAAAGTAATGATTAGTTTTAACATTTATAATAATAATATTTTAACAAAATAATATTTTATTAAATTATCTTAAAATAATAAAAAACAGAAAATAATTAAAATATATTATTATATTGTTCATCATTTCGAAAAAATTAATTTATGGTCTAATTATCACTTTATAAGAAGAATTATCACTTATTTGTATAGAAATTTTTTTTATCATACTTAAAATTTGAAAAATGTTAACTATGTTTTGATCAAAATGATAAGGCTGAAAATTAAATAAAAATGCATAAAATATATTAGTTGGTTGGATTACAAACATATACCACAATATGTTCTAATCCATTTCCATTGTGATGTATTTGTCCTAGGATTAAATTTATAATAATTTAGTGATTTGAGAACATCCTAAATATCCCATCACCTTAATTATAAAAGGTCACCTACTCCCTCACTTATTTACCCAACTTGGATCTATATATATCGAACATATTATAACAATTTATCTTATTAAATTATGTATGAATATTATATACGTTATTTTATTTTAAAAGGCCAACTATAGAGCCCTCTATAAGAGATCTGAATGAGTAATTTGGAAGAAGAGTTAATTTCTCTAACTGATCACTTTATTTTTTTAATCTTATTTACCTCCTCTAAATCCATGATATTAATAATAAAATTATATATTAATTTTTCTAAAAATTATTTAATGTTATTATGATTAGCATGACACCATTATAAACCATATTTTATGTCAAAAAAATTAGTGAAAGTACTGTTTGTGAATATGTATGACTTACTATCTCCGTATAGAAATACAATTTATTTTTCTTTAGCATATTATATGGATTGGTATTATTAGGGGTTTAATGTTTATATACGATATATATTATATAATTATTATTTTAAATGTTGAATTATTATTTACCTTTATTTTATTCTATATGTGTAAAATTGAAACAACGTTCATGCATACGTGCATCCCACTGTCTCTGTGAATGTTGTAATTCATTTTTCTTTATCTTATTTTTATTAATTATAATAAATAAATATAATATATATATATGATATTTATACCATAACTAAAATTCTTTTAATTTTTGGACCACGATCAAATTATAATGATTGAGAATTCCAAACCTAAATATGCTTGGAAAATGATGCACTTATCACCCAAAACAATGATTTTAATAAGAAATTATTAATAAATGAGTGATAAGATGTTATAAATAAATAATAAATGGTATGATATAAATATGGTTATCTATACATTTATATTTACTAAAAATTTGTTATAAATGTTTTTTGAACATGGGAAAAAAGAAGACACTTGAGGTAAGGGTTTATTTCAAAATCTCAGCTTTATTCAAGATTGTTTATATTTACGTCTCCAGTGGGGAATATTTCTCTTCCATGTCTATGTTTTATAATTTTTTTTAAAAAAATTTATTTAAAATTGTAATGATTTTTTAAATTTCTTTTTACAAATGTTTATCTTATTATCAATTGGATTAAAATGATTTTTTTTGTCATTTTTAAAATGAGGTTATTTGTGACTTTTCTAAAAACAATACAGAAGAAATTTTTTTTAACTTATATGTCACGAGAGTAATTTTCCACCATCATGATGCACAAATGATTTTATGAATAATTTATATGTTTATATTTTTGTTCTAAAAGAAATTTTCGCTATTTAAATGTGTGTAGTTTTTTAAAGAGAAACGATTTTAAATTAAAAATGTTATTTCCCTCAATATATTTTCAAAGTGATATTTTTAAAAAAATTATCTCTAATATGGAATCTAATGATGCAACTTATACTTCTCTAGGGATATGATTTAAGATAACATACTTATTCTATCTATGGATGGTATATGTCTACAAGGAAAAGAATATTTTTAAGAAAGCCATTTCTTTTCAATTTATGATTTAATGAGAAAATATTTATGAAATACATATATTTTCATGGGTTCTAATATGATGAATTATTTATGATCCGATAGAAAAAATAAGTTTTCTTTTTATTAGGTGATGTTTAAGACCTATATCTCCCTATAAATAATTAACTAAATTATTTTATATTATTGGATAATAATGAGAAAAAAATTTATTTTATTCATCCGTTATAGGAAAAAATTTGATGTGCTTTATAAATAATGGGAAATAAGTCAATGTGATTGTTCTGTTGTGAGAAAGAAGTCAATATGCTTGATTTGTTATGAGAAACTAGTGTTTATTCTTGATCTTATGATCTTGTTAGTTTACATTGTCATATAAAATTATTTCAATATGATGATGCCACATACATTTATGACATGACATTATGGTTCATTACTTTGTTATGATGATTTCTCATTCATATGATTCATATATTTTGAAATGATAATGTTTTATTCCATAACCCATTTTTATGATATTTTTTTTTGGAATATTCTTTTTTACTTTACAATCATGATCTTATACACTTATGATTATATTATAACATCATATGACTTAATGATAATCTGAGATCTCCGTTTTTATTATGTTTACTTTTTATTGGTTTTAAAGAAAATTTTCAAAAGGGTATTCCCATAAAGATTACCATATTGTAGGATATTAATGGTTGATTTTTAAGGTCATTCATAAAATAATTTTTTTATATCTAATATCCAAAGACTTTAAATCTTTATGGTCATGGAATGGATTGTATTGTTATGTATTTAATATTAATCTAATTATATGTAATATTTGTTTATAAAAGATTAGAAAATTATATAATAAACCTTTATATATCTCTTTGATTACACCCATAACAGGTAATGTCAATAGAGGATTCATCCTTTTTCTAATATTTCCACCAATATCTTGTTTTATCATAAATTAGTTTATAATATAATTTTTGGAGAAATAAATTCTTATTACGTCAATACAGTTTCCTTATGAATTTTCCATTCCTCTATGTTTTTAAAATCACAAAAAAAATCATCCTAAGGAAAATTATCTTTCTCTAAGGATTATTTTATTACAGAAAATTTCATTTATGTAAGGAAATTTTTTTCCTTACCTAGTTTTTTATTGTCTCATTTTATATTCTCTAAAAACCAATTACATTTTTTTACTATTTCAAAAATTTGGATCCCTATCAAAAACCTTGTAATCCTATAGGTCCTTAGATATCAAGTATTCTGTTTCCAAACTCTGAATTATCTAAAATTCAGATTCCTAATTCTATGAAATTCATGTTCAAGATTATAAGAAATTCAGACTCCAAATTCTCTGAAATTCATAATATTAATTCTCTGAAATTCAGATATCTAATTCTATGAAATTTAGAAACCAAATTCCTTTGTATTCATACTTCAAATTCTCTGAAATTCAGATTCTTAATTTTCTGAAATTTAAATTCCGAATACTTTATAATTTAGATTCGAAATTCTGTGAAATTTGGACTCTGAATTCCTTATAATTTAGAATCTGAATTCCTCAGAATTTAGACTTTCAATTCCTAATAATTCAGACTCTAAATTTCTCAAAATTTAGACTCCAAATTCTTTGAAATACAGACGCATAATTCCATTGAATTTAGACTCTAAATACCATAGAATTCAGACTCTGAATTCCTCCAAATTCAGATTACAAATTCATTGAATAACAGAATCTGAATATCCATGATTCTAGAATATGATTTTTTATATGTATAGATTCTGAATTCCATTTTTTCTTTAGATTACAGATATTCATATTTACTTAAGCTACTCAATTTTCAAAACACATGCTTTTGTATTTATGAAAATATGTCATAAAATTTGTTTCTAACTAACCCTTGGTTGAGTGACACATGTACAGGTCCCTCTGAGATTCAAGGAAAAATATAACCATTAGAGGAGGGGGTTGACTATTTATGTTTTCCCTATAAAAAGGAGCTAATTTGAATGATATCTAAGATGATCAGTTGATCTATAGATTACATGATGTGATGCAGTGAAGTGGTTTCTTAAGGGAGACTATCATGCCTTATGCATTCCATGAACATCGTGTTCAACCATAAACATCTTGTTCAACTTGGTTCATGTGACTCTTATTGTTGCTGAGTACAATAGAGGGATATTAGGGATATGAAGATAGAGGTGATGACTACCTTAAATTTCAAGGGCTTTGGGGGATAAAAATATAGACTATAATATTCTTATCAAAGGATTACCCTCGTGTGGGTAAGATAAATATTCTTGAAAGTATAAATCAAGGGTCCTTTATCTAATGTTGTTGGATACCCTAATATTTAGGTTAAAAGGTTTTCTACATGTTACTTGTTTTTTGTTACAATTTTTATTTATAATGTATTTTGATAAATGAATAAAGAATAATTTTCGTATACTTTATTGTACATTTAATTTCTCTGATAAATAAACTTCTATAATATTTAAGGTAGAATCATTCCCTAAGTAATTTTCATTACGTTTCTTTTCTGAATCCATATTTCCGGACCCTAAGAAAGTCTATCTTATAGTTAAGAACAAAGTGGTTTTGTGAATCCACCTTGTTTAACTTTGTTAAATATTGTTTTCCTTAAGGTTAAAAATCAATGTTTTTAATCTTACAATTCACCCCTCTTCTAATTGAGCATCTATATACACTATTTTGATACTACAATTGGTATAAGAGGAGGTCTTTGAAATACTTATACTCACATATATGTTTTATTACTCAATTTAACCTTGTTATAAATTATTCTTGCTCTACTAATCTTGTTCAAGTCATTATTAAATATTTTTATCCTTGTTTATAGATTTATTCTATTAACAAATATTGTAGAAAGTTATTTTCATATAGAATGGCAGGTATAAATGTTGGTTATATTGACAACATTAACCCAAGCATACCAACAATCATTGATGGTAATGATTATGAGTAATGGGGAGATACAATGAAGAGTTTTGTTTTTAACACGAGAGTAGGCATTTTTATAATTCTTATTGAAGACTAAAAAATTCCACACAAGGAAGTCAGAATCTTCACCAATAAGGAAAAACAAGAATATCAAATAATTACAAGGTATAAAATACTTTGTCGTGTTCTATGACCAGGAAAATAAATATTCAAATATATTCTTCTGAGAACCCAACTACATCTAAAATAAACATAAATTTACACATTTTGGGACTTCTAAAGTGATAGAAACTAGAAGAGCTTTGTTAAGAGTTGAATATCTTGGATTCTTATTTCCTTATACAGAACTTGTTTGCAAAGTTCCATAATTATTTATGACCTTTGTAAACAGTATTCAATATATGGGAGAGAAAGGACTCGATGATGATGTTCTTGTAGATAAAATAATTATATCATGCCTAATAAGTGTGATTCAAAAAGGAAAGGTATTAATGATAACATAAAAGTATCTAACATTACTATTGATGAGTTATTTGGAAAAATTCTTCAGCATAAAACCAAAATGAAGAGAGTTACTGATTTCCAAAAGAAGAAGAATGGTAATGGAAGTTTAGAATCTACTACTACATATAAATCCAAGAATCTGGAAATAGTAACTAGTTCTAAAGATAAAAAATCTATTATTGTATTTGAGTCAAGCGATAGTGATCTTTCAGAGAATTAATTATTTAATCTTGCTCAAAGGATGGATAAGATTTTGGGAAATAATGTTTTCTAGTATAAATATAATAATATTGATAGAAAGTAAATGAAATATTCTAAAGTAACTTGTTATGGATATAAAAGGTCTGGACATATGAGATGTGATTTTCCTATTCTAGAAAGAAAATATAGGAAGGAAAATCATTCTGAGAGAAATAGAAAGAAATATTACATATCCTAGGCTAAGAAAGTCCAAAATGAAAATGGATCCTAGGGTGCTAGTGGTGGTGAGTCTTTAGATTAATCATCAGATTATGAATCTTATAGTCAGAAGAATATTGGAACTATATCCAAAGTTCCTATTAAAAATCATTATCATATGGATTTGGAACACAATGATGAATCCTTAAAAATTATTTCATTAAATTCTAATTTTCCAAATGAAGAATATTATGAATCTTCAGATGATGAATCTTCTTCATCATAATATAATACCTTACCTTCATTTGAATATGTTTATAGATTTCTTAAACTACTTGAGAATGAAAACATTATGATAAAAATGATCTTAGAGAAAGAAAATTCTAGAATTTCAGTTTTTAACTAAAGTATCAAATCCTTCTAAGGATCATGATCAGAAATATTTTGATTTTGAAAGTGTTTCTAAAATCCTTAAGGATATCAATTTTGAGAAGAATAAGCATTTTAAGGATCTTGAAAGTGTTATTTCTTAGAAAATTTTTTTAGAGGATAACTCAAGTACTAAAACTCATCACATTGAGGATAAGAATTTATTCATTAGACTAAAATATTAAATTTTTCCCTTGAAGAATAATTTATCAAATTTTAAACTAGGAATTAAGTCATTTGATAAAATGTATTCACAACTCCGTCCTATGATGAATTGCTTTGGATTTTGTTATACTCACTCAAAACCAGTTTTTAGTAATATTTATTTTGTTCCTAAAAGTTCACCTTTTGGTACTAAATGTTAATGTGGTGGATATTTGGAGAAAAAAATTTCTTTACAAAAAATCCAATATTTAGGTTTTCATAAAGCTTATTTTTCTACGAAAATGTGGATTCATATGATTTTACATTCTGAAATTTCTAAATCCAAGAATGTTTGGATTAGGAAAGTCGAACTCTGGTTTTTAGAAAAATAAAGTAGTAGCAATATCACATGGTAAATGAATAGTGGATGTTCCCAATATATGACTGGTAACAAAAACTTCTTTGAATAATCAATACTAAAGGAGTAAAAGTAACTTTAAGAGATAATTCTTAGAAATAATTTTTTTGGTACATTTGACATTTTTATTCCTGAAAAAACTTTGATTTAAAATGTTTTAATTGTTAAAGGTATTAAGTAAAACCTCATTATCAATCTCCAAATATGTGATGAAGGTTACATTGAGAATTTTAAGAATGATAAATTCTGAATACACAATTCCAAGAAAGAATTTATTTTCTCTATCCATAGGCATGATAATGATTATACGCTAAACTTAAAAGACCTCAGGAGACAACTTAGTGCAACAGAAGATCAATCTTGGTTATGGAATAGAAAACTAGGACATTTTAACTTTAGGAACCTATGAAAACTCTCAAGGAAAATACATGTTAAGGATCATCTAATTATTATATTTGATTCCTAAAAAATTTTGTGATCCTTGTTAATATGGAAAGAAACATAAATTAGGTTTTAAATCAATCGGTGAAGTCTCAAATACTAATGTATTACAGTTAATGCATATGAATATTTTTGTTCCAACACAAAATGGAAGTATTGGAGTGAAATACTATGTGTTTGTTTTAGTTTATTATTGCACCATAATTACATGTGTCAATTTTCTATAAAATAAATCTTATGATTTTTCTTATTTGAAAACCTTTATATCCCAAGTTAAAAATGAGAAAAACTTCAATTGATAACTATTCATAGTGATAATTGAGAAGAATTTCAAAATTCATATTTTGAAACTATTTTTTTGTAAGAAATGAATTACTCCTAACTTCACATCTCTAAGAACTCCTCAATATAATGGTATTGTTGAAAAAAAATTAATTCTTCAAGAGATAACTAGAACCATGTTGAGTGAATATTATTTTTCAATACTTTTTTGGGCTTAAACTGTTAGTAATTCTTGTTATACTATAAATTGAGTTTCAATCAGACCTTTTTATAATAGAACACCTTATTAATTGTGGACTGGTTATGAAATTGGACTTTCTTACTTCAATATATTTTGTTTCAAAGTATTCATTCTAAATACTAAAGATAACTTACATAAAATTTCTCCCAAATCCAATGAAGAAATTTTCTTACGCTACTCTACTACTTCTAAGGACTATAGAGTTTTTAACAAAAATACTTTTACTGTTGAAGAAACATTGAATGTTAAATTTTATGAAACTAACCCTTTTGGCTTTAAACAACCCTAACCTACAAATTTAGACGTGTTTTCAAAAATAAATTATCAACATTTAATAGAAGATTCTCATAATAACGAAAATAGATAGGAAAATGTTTCTGAAGTATTTACCCCAGACGATTTTCTACCTTATATTGATGAACAGGTTTTACAAAATCCAAACGAGTTGTTTCTTAAGAATAATCCCAGTGATAAAATCATTGGTGATGTAAATCAACCTGTTGGTTCTAGAAGTTCTTTTATAAAAGAAGCAGAACATCTAGCAATTAATTCTCAATTAGAACGAAAAAAACACTAACGATGATTTAGGTGATGATGATCAGATTACATCCATATAAGATAAGCTAAATTAATTTGAAAGGAATAAAGTATAGAACTTGGTTGAAAGACCTAATGAAATTTATGTAATTGGAGTAAAATGGGTTTTTAGAAGTAAATGTTACTAAAATTGAATCTTATTAAAAAATAAATCTTGATTAGTTGCTAAAGTCTATAACCAACAAAAGGGAATAGACTATAAAGAATCCTATGCTCCAGTATCTGGACATGAATCTATTCATATTTTACTTTCCTTTGTAGCATTATTTAATTTTAATATTTTTAAAATGGTTGTAAAGTGTGATTTCCTTAATAGATATTTTCAAGTGGAATTTTTTGTTGAAAAACTTTTTGGATTTGAAGACATAAAACATCCAAAACATGTTTTCAAACTTTACAAAGCTTTATATTAACTTAAAAAAAACCTAGAGCCTGATATGATAGACTTACAAGATTTTTATTACAAAAAATTATGTTAAGGGAACTTTTGATCTAACTATTTTTATAATGAAAGATAAGAAAAATGTTTTTATTGTTCAAATATATATTTAAGACATTATATATGGGTCAACTCAGTAATATTTAACTAATTCATTTGTTAATCTAATAAAATATGAGATTGAGATGAGTATGATGGGTGAGTTAACATTTTTCCTATATTTTCAAATTTCTCAAAAACCAAAAGGAACTTATATATCTCAAAAGAAGTATATTTAATATCTTATTAAAAAGAATGGATATGAAAACACTAAAATTATAAGCACTCCAATCAGTACCTCAAATTCTGTTGATCATGATGAATCTTAGAAACCAATAGATCAACCATCTTTTAGAGGTATTATAATATGTTTACTGTAATTGACATCTATTCATCAATACATAATGTTTTCAGTTTTCATCTGTGCAAGATATCAATCTAATAAATTTGAATACCATTTAAAAATATTGAAAATAGTTTTTTTCAATTTAAAGGGAACCATGGATTTAAGACTTTTCTATACTTCTAGAAAAGATTTTGTTTTAAATAGTTTTTCGAATGATAACTTTGGTGGATATAGAATGTCTAGAAAAAGTACTTCTATAACAGGTCATTTCAATGGAGATTTATTTTTTTATTATTCTTGAAAGAAGCAACACTCTGTAGCACATTCCACTACCAAATCTATATATGTAGTAGCTTGAATTTGTTGTGCTCAAGTGTTATTGATGAAAAAAAACTCCCAGACTGGAATGAGTTTTACCAAAACACAAACATGGCATGATAACTAAAGTTACATTAACATATGTAAAATACTTGCACATAACTCTCATTCAAAAACCATAGATATTAAGGATCACATTCTTAGGGATCACACACTTAAAGTAGATATCATTCTTCGATTTATTGGAACGTAAGATCAACATGTTAATATTTTTAAAAAATATTTACCCTATAAAAGATTTTAATACATTAAAAAAAAGCTAGGAATGATAACTATAACATAATCTTCTATATTAACATTTTGTTAAAATCTATCTCCTTACGTTAAGAAACATCTTTTCAAAGGGGGTGTACATTTTCTTGTTAAAAAAAATTTCTTAACCAAATGTTTTATTATTTTTTTTAAAAAATATTTCATAACCAAAATATTTTTAATCAAAATTATTATAACCAAATTTTTATTCCTTCTCTTAATCAATTTTTTAATCAAAAATTTTTGGAACCTACAATTTCCTTCTAATAATAAAATTTTTCTAAAATCTAAGGTTATTCAAGAAGAATAGTTTTCATTACAATCATTTTATTTGGATATACTGAAGGTGTGTGTCCTTAAATAAATTTTTGTAATTGAATTTATCACTTGTTGATATTTTTTCGTATTTTAAGAAAACTCTATTTGATTCACATTCTATAAATATGATTTTTCCTTAAAACCTAAAAAGATCAGAACCTATCAAATATTTTTTGGAATTAATCTCAACTGTCTGATCAGATCATGATTATTTCAACCATTGGATCAAATTGGGAAATCGAACAATAATTAAGATGCATATATAAAATCCCCCTATTCTTTGTCCACATCGGTTGTCAAGACTCTATATGCCAAAGCTCTTCCCTTCTTCAAATTGTTCATTCCATGTTTCTATGTTTTCGTTAATTTTAGATGTCACTAGAAGCCTTCCCATAGAAATAGATGTATTTAGTCAATGAAATCACGTATTAGAAAATCTAGAGGGAAATGATGGTTGACCGTAAATTTACTACTATGTATAACTTCTTGATAACAATGAATATTAAATTGAATGGATGAGAGAGTTTTTTGTAGCCAAGACAAAGAGTTAGGATCCTATTTACCCATAATTACTTATATCGTTCTATGATTCATTAAGATTTTATGAGGAAGGAGGAAGTGAAAATTTTTCTTTCAAGAGCTTTGGGAAAACCTGTTAACTTTATTTTAATATAGTAGCAAATATTATTGTAATTCGGTATGAAGGTGAGGCAATTTTCTGCACTCACATGTTGTCAGATCAATCATAAATTTTTTAGAAGGAAAAGGAAATAGAGTTAATTGGACTCAAAAAAATAAAATCACAGAATATTAACAATATGTAAACAAATTTCAAAATGTTATCCTTATGGGTATATGGTTTTCTCATTCTGATAAAAGGCGACAAGGACTCCATGAGGAAAAGTGATATCTTTTTTTTATATTTTTTGGTTAACCTTAAAAATATAAATTTTGGGTAGTAGATTCTTTTGAAAATAAAAAATATTAATAATGGATCTCTCAAATACAAAATTATCATGTATCTAACAACTTGTTAAAGATTATAGTTCTCTTCTTAGAATCCTTCAAAATTCCCTATACTTCTAAACCAAGAACCATTAAGATATTCTTGATATGTTATGATAAATTTAAGATAATGAAAATTAATTTCAATGCCAATTTTAGATAATTTTATGATATTTATAAATGTGAGATTAATTCTTGGTCCAAAAAGGGTAAGAAGGAGAAACCATTAATAAAACACTGAAGAAGATAAAGGAAAATGAACTGAAAACCAAAGAAGAATCTGTAGTTCCAAAAACTCAGTCATCTCCTCCAAAAATGAAAAATCAAAAAACATTCCCTCATGATGTGGAAGAGAATTGGAGGGAACATAAGAAAAAAAATAAATAAGGGGATCCATGTTTTATCTTATACCCCACTGAGGAAAAATCCTTGAAAATCTAAGTTGATGAAGATTTCTAAAGATTTAAAAAACAGAATAAGTTGAAAAAGAAAAAGTCTGAATTTGAGATTGTTTGAGAACTTCTCAAGGATACTGAAATATCCTTTGAACAAATTCAGGTACCAGAATCTTTTCTCCAATAATCTGTTCCAATAGAGACTCTAGGAATAAAATTTACAATTTTATAACCTGTTGTGGAAGAAGAAATAGTTCAAGAATAAGAGGTGGAAGAAGAATGAGAGGAATAAGAAGTTGAAATTGATGATGTAATTAAAAAAGTGGAAGAATATCATGAGAAATAAATCCCTTTAGACAAGATTTCAATCTGGAATTCATAAGTTAAGTGAACCAAGATTGTTTCTCAAGGGAAAGAGGATGATAGAAATGAAGAGTTTTAAAAACCAACTTGTGATGAAAGTAGAAATCACGATTTCATTAAACCTGATGATTATAAAGAATATTATGACAATGAAGATGTCACTGAAGATAAAAAAGATCAACTATCAGATAGTAATCATGAGTCTATGAGGGATGAGAAGGTTATTTATAATGTTGATAAAGGAAAATATGTGGTTGATGATACAACTAAAAAGGATACGGTTGTAAAAGAGAAGAAGGATGTTAGTGGTTCATCCAGGAGGAATTCTAAAGATCTAGACAAAGAATCTTCTCATTAAAGAGAGTTAGATTATGAATCATCATCATCAATGGTTTGAGATTTCATTGTTCAGTCTTTGAAGGAGTTAGTAAACACAATACCACGGATTCCTAGCATTGATTCGATGTGAAAATTGCTCCAACATTATTTCAATCAGAAATCATATTCATTAAGAATAGTGATGGAATAATTTAACTAGCTTGGAACATATTTCAAAACCATTTTTATCAGTTATGATGCCCATAGAAGATCATGTAAGGAAATAAAAAAATGGTTTAAAATAAGGATTTAAGACATGATAATTTTTGATGACTTTCAAGATTCAGTGAAATAATATTTTGATAAGTCAGAAGATAGAATAAAAAACCATTCAAAAAGTTTTTTAAGGAAGAAAAATCATGAGAAAATTTCATGGAAGGAAGGTGATAAATATCTGAATGGGATGTTAAATTCAATTGTTTTAAATCTAAAGAGATAAAGGGATCTTAGGGAAGAGTTACAAGAAATGTTCAATCTGCATGAAGAAGTAGGGAAGTATCAAAAATAAATACTAATGTCTTAAGATGAAAATATCAAGGCTCTAGAAAAGAAGAATCAGGATTAGGAACAGTTGATCAAGCAGTTTGTAGATGACCATAATGAGTGCATGAAGGAAAAGTCAACCTTTAGGAAGATTATGCTAAAGGAAAAGAAGGATGATTTATTTTTAAGAAATTTTGATCTTTTGTTGAATTTTTTTTACCCGGAATCAATTTTCCCTATCATAATGAAAAAAATTATTTTTTAATTATTTTTTTTGTATAGTTCTAATATTTTAAGTACCTCTTTTCAGTCTCTCTATTCTTTTTTTAAAATCACAAATTAGGAGAAAAGAATGATCAAATGAATATTAAGCATAAATAAGAGAATTCCCTAAGTAATGGGGAGTTTAAGTATGGGAGAGTATACTTAAATAATAATTCCATATACAAGAAAAAGTAACTTCTCAAAGGAAGTCAAGAATATGATCATTAGGTATTTAAACACCTAAGGGGGAGTTAGTCTTATTAATTATTAATAATTAAATGGAGATAGTATGTTCTTTCCAAAAAGGTGATGTTTGTTAAGTAAATAAGGTTTACTTATGACTTTTCTATTCCTATATGTTTTGAAAATCATAAAAACATTATCTTATGGAAAATTATCTTTCTCTAATGATTATTTTCTTAAGGAATATTTACTTTCTATATAGAAAATTTTATCCGTACCATGGTTTTCATAGTTTAATTTTATGTTCTCTCAAAACCAAGTTGATTTTACTACTAAGTAAAAAATTTGGATCCCTATCTAAAACGTTTTCAGAATCCAAATTCTCTGAAATTAAGATTCCGAGTTATATGAAATTCAGATTCTGAATTCTCTGAAATTTAATCTCTGAATTATTTAAAATTCACATTCCAAATTTGCAAAAAATGAGACTCCAAATTCTATGAAATTCAGATTCCAAATTCTCTATATTTCAGAATCTAAATTCATTGAAATTTAAAATTTTAATTATTTGAAATTCAAACATTGAATTGCTTAGAATTCAGAGTCTGAATTAATTAGAATATAGACTCCAAATTTTTTAGAATTCAGACTCTAAATTACTTAAAATTCATACTCCAAATTCGTTAAATTACAAACTCAGAATTCCTCATAATTCAATCTCTGAATTCTCTAAAATTCAAACTCCAAATTCCATAGAATTAAGACTCCCAATTCATCAGAATTCAGACTCTGAATACCTTATGAATCAGACTACTAATTCCTTAAAATTAATATTCTGAATTCTTTAAGAACCATAATCTGATTATCCATGTTTCTCTAATTTGATTGTTTATATTTATAAATTCCAAATTCCATTTTTCCTTAGATTCAAGATATTCATATTTATATAAGATACTTCATTTCCCATACACATTCTTCTATATGTATGAAATTATGTTCTATAATCTTTTTTAACTAACTATTGGTTGAGTCACTTGTGTATTGGTCCCTCTGAGATTCAAGCAAAAATATGCTTGTTGGAGGAGGGAGCTAACCGTTGATGTTTTTCCTATAAATAGTAGCTCATTTGAAATAGCTCAAAGTTTATCAATTGATCTATAGATTACATGATGTTATACTATGAATAGATTTCTTGAGGGATAATCTCATGAATTGGGGATTCCATGAACATCTTGTTCAGCCATGAACGTCTATTTTAACTTGTTTCATGTGACTTTGACTATTGCTGAGTACAATCGAGGGCTTCCGGGGATAGAAATAAATATATGTTGACTACCTTAATGTTTTAGTTCTTGAGGGGATAGAAAAATAGGCTTTATTATTCTTATCAAGGACTTACCCTGGTGTGCGTAAGTCAAAAATTCTTGAATATATAAATCAATGGACCTTTATCTGAGGTTGTTGGATACCCAACTCTTTGGGTAATACGATTTCTTACTTATTACTTGTTTTTTGTTTCAATTTTTATTTCTGTTGTATTATGATAAAGGAAAAAAGTATTATTTTCTTATACTTTCTTATAATTTTACTTACTCAGATAAATAATATTCTATATTCTTTAATGTAGAATATTTCCCTAAGTAAAATTTTCTTAAGTTTCTTTTTTGGATCAATATTTCTAGACCCTATGAAAGTTTGTCTTATAGTTAAGAACTAAAGAGATTATTTGAATCTACTTTATTTAACTTTATTAAAAATTATTTTCCTTTTGGTTAAAAATGATTATTTTTAAACTTACAATTAACCCCTATTGTAATTGACAATCTACAAACACCATTTTGATCCTACAATTATTTTTGTAAAATTTGAAAAAAAAGGCTTATTGGGCCATTTCATTATCACTGTTTATATTATCTTGAATTCCAATTATAAAATTTGGTTTGTGAAAATAATTTTATTTTTTTTATAATGAATTAAAATAAATTCTTTCTCACTTCATCATTATAAGATCCCGTTATTTTAACTGGTTGTAAAGTCTAATGGAATTTAATTTTTTTTGATGGATGATCTAAATTTCAAGAGAATACTCATAATGAAATTAAATGAGTTATATCTCATTAATGTATTTTTTTTGTATATTCATTATGGATAAATAGGTGCCTCTAAATCCTAGATGAGTTTTCAGAGCCTTTAGATTCAAAGGACCAATTTTAATAGAAGAAACTGTGTGAGAACAATTATCACACACTTAGTACTTACCATGAGGCATAATAACATGAACCGATTTTTATACAGACATTATTTGACCATGTAATGTTTCCCAGAAAACCATGATACATAGAGTATTTGGAAAAAGGAATACTCATGATTATCAAATATAGTTTCTAATAGTGGGGTTCGACCATGAAGGGTGGGGTGTTCTTGGGTGGTGAAGCCCGTATAGTTAGAAAACAAAGCAAGGAAACCCTAGGGTAGGGTGTTGTGTGGAAAATGGAACCACATAGTTTTTTATGTGTGTCTTAACTTTATGACACATTGGAAGCCTAAAAATTAGTATATAACTCCAATTTATTCCTTAAATTGTTTCCTTTTTCTTATTAAATGGTATCTTTATGAAACATAATATTCCTTATTTTAGGGTGTTAGGTAGGTTCTTCATTTTCACTCATTTCATCTCGAATCAAAGCTAATATTAGACAAGTTGAGCTTCTTAATAATGAGGTAGGTGGTCTATTTTTCTTCTATTAAAGTATTGAATTATTATAATATGTTTAAATTTTGAAACATGCCAAAATTTTTGTTTGTTTATCCCAAACTGTGTAACTCCTTATATGAATTGGTAAGATCTTGACCTAGACCCCACATTAGATTTTATGAAATTGTTGGAGGGTTCTGACCCCATCATGAATCACCCATTTAGGAATGTCCAATTATTTACCCTCATTGTATATTTCCTTCAATTGACCAAAACACCACTTAGTTGTGTCAGTTTGATTACTAAAATGGGAATTGATTAAAATCATATTAAATTAAATGATTGAATTAAAAAAAGCATGTATACTTACATTTCCCATGAAAAATTAAAAGTATAAACTTAGATAAAAAGGGAAATTAACGAGATGTGATCATCCTATAATGGAATTGTATCAATGATAATAACGAGTCACATGATGCAATCAAAGGTCGATGAACTTGTTTATAACCAACCCCTAAGTTTTGTGACATTAAATTTTTAGTGTGGCCATGGTTTTTCTAGATAAAAAAATCACTCTTATGGGGGGTTATCTTATCACTATTGATCAAAACAATAAATGGAGTTGATTGAGAAGTGCAAAAGGGAGCCTACTTTCCCCTTTAATTTTTAAAACATTAGCCACGTGACCTTTCTCTTAATTCATATAATGGACATGTGAAATTAGATACATTGATATATGACTTGGGAATATTCAAATGAAATGATTAAAAGTGTGATAAGATTGTAAATTATCATTGATATTTCACATGTCCTATATTTACTAGTTTAAATGTAATGCACCTACTTACAATATTATTCCTTGAGTGATAATTGGGTTTTGAGACTGAATTACTTGGATAATATCATAAGGCATATTAAATTGAATTAATTATGAATTTTTCATCATTTTTGTACATGGATATCATCATAATTTATTGATGTTTGTGGACATTGTAGAGACCCGAAGCCTGAAGTACATGGACATTACATTACTTTTTCGGAATACTTAGTACATAACAAAAACACACACACAAGGATCGTAATAGTTTAGTGTCTTTGGAAACTCGGAACGTAATCTTCTAATCATGGTGAAAGATCTTCAACATCTCCCATAAAGATCTTCCCTTTTTTTTCTTACCTAAAACATTTCTTTATATCCTGGGGAAAATAAAACATAAAAGGGTGAGCTCAAATGCTCAGTAAGGGTAAACAAAATAAAAATCAATCATATCATATTCATAAGAACATAACATTTTGGAAATCTTAACCTGCAAAAGAGATTATAATTTCATAACCTAGGATAACTCATGGCAGTGAAATGTAATAACAATAATCATAACTTCAAACAGTAAATTTTGTGGCATACACACATAATCATAGAGAATCATTTCTTGTTAGTCAAGACACATTGCCAAGACTATCTTAGTGGACAAAGTCCCTTTCTGAACCGAGTCACCCTCGTTTCAGTCCTGTTTCACTGAACCGGTATAACCTACCATTCCAGCCATGTCTATCTCATGAGATATAAAATCTATACCCAATGCATTGGAGGGAGATATAGGTCCCACCCATCTCATAATGATACCATTCTTATATGTGCCACAAAATCATAAACCATACATCATAGCATAACCCATGTAATAAAAATGGGATTCTTAAACATCATGACATCATAAAACAATTCATATATGATAAAGGAATTCATAAAAAAATATTTCCATCACAACATAATCAATTCCATGTAACAATAGGGTTAGAAACAGAACCCTTTATTATCTTAGATGGAAAATAATTTTGATAAAACACTTGAACTCCATTCTTGAGGAAAATATCCTTTCTACTTCAAAAACATTTTTCATTTCATAACATGTCATAAAATTATAACTAAAAGAAGTTGATTAAAAATAAACTTGAAAACCTGTAAAGTAATCTTCTTGAAAATAATGTTTTAAAAATCCATTCATGCCGTATAAGTTAAAAAAAACATTCTTCGTACTTTTGTCGGAAAAGTCAAAAAGTACCTCGTACGAAAAACGACAAAAGATTCCTTTCATATCTTTTAATAAAAACTCACCAAAAGGTAAAATTGGATTTAAAAAATTGTAGGTGGATGGAAATAACATTATATATTGAGGAAACATGGATGTGGATGACAAAATACAGCCCAGTAAATACCAAAGTATAAACAATCTCGGATAAAAATGAGATTGTGATATTTCCCTTACCTTTGGTCCGATTTGCTTCGTAAGTTTCCGAACCTCCTATATAATGATTTAAATAATGTCCTTTACTTATTACAGAATCATATTCATTGTTATGATATCATATATGGTTCACTTATGACTTTATATTACCCGTTCTTTTGTAAATTCCATGTTAAAGAGCGTTTTGGGTAAAATTGGTTTCATTTGTCGTCCGTGTTTTGACTTGTAATTATTCATATGATTACTTAGATCATGATTACTTAATTACAGAACATAAAACATGATTTATATATATATATTAAGGATATACATATATATAATAAATCAGTAAATGGAAAGAAATACACTGTTCATGGAGACGGTAGTCCGTACGTACGCATGAACGCTGTTTTCGTTTCCTTATTCAATTGAATGGAATTAAGTAGATGACATACATATAAATATAAATAAATACAGTATCATTATTATGTCATTTTTTTCATTAGTACTTATTATATATACTTTATAATCATTCATTAATGGTTATTCATTGAGAATGAATCTCATCGCGTCGTGGAGACGGTAGTCCCTACGTACGCACGAGCGATGATATCATTCCCATGGTCGTGGAATTGTGTTGAAGTGTATGTATACTATTTCAGTATCAATATCAGTCTATAATAATCATATATAGTTACTCATTACACCATTATACCCATCCAATTAAGGTGGTGCCGGAAAATAGATTACACCACGGCGTGGAGACGGTATTCCGTACGTACGCACGCACGGTGATTTCCTTTTTCCGTAGGATGGATAGAAGTTTAATTAGAGTTGTTTCATATTTATAATAACATATAAGTATATAATAAATACTTATGTTATTACTTTATCATGAAACAACTAAAGAAGAAGAAGTTGAAGAATAAAGAAATTGAAAAAGATCGGTAATGGATATTACCTCTTTTTGACGCGCCTTCACTTATCCTCCACTTAAAGAACTAAGGATGGTCTTTGAAGAAGACCAGGACCTCTAGGATGATACTAGGGAAGTGGAAAAGAGATTTTGGCAGGGTTTGGCCGAGCTTGAATGCTCAAATTGGTGTGAGGAGGAGAGGGAGGAGGTGCCCTTTTATAAGGGAGGAGAGGGGCATCATAGGAAAATCTCAAAATATTATTTTATATTAATATCAAATTCGGTTTATAATGGTTACAAATGGTCTTATTTCGACGATAAAGTGGGGATGGGTCGAAATACTCTCATCCAATAGGATTTATACAAGTTTAGGTTATTATTTTAACCTTATCAATTAGATTTAACTCTAAGTTAAATAATTTAACTTTTACCGTGTCTTTTTGTTTTCTTACACTATATGGTTAATAAACATACTATATGAAGCCAAACGAACCCCAAGATGTATATTATTAATATATCTATCCTTATCTATGTCATTTGGCCGAACCTTAGATTTTTAAGAATTAAATAACAATTAATAATATAATATTTGTTTTAAAAACTAATTTATGTCAATTTTGACACTATTTGGTACATGATTTTTATTAAATTTCTAACAGAATGATAAGTTAGAACCAAGTTACTTAAATCAACAATAACATGTCATATTAATCTATAAAATTATTGTAAGTCATAAAAAGTCTCAAATTACATTTATTTGGGAATTTATAACATGAATTATGTTAATATTTTCTTAAAAAGGTAATTACTGCATAATTGTTGTGTCATAAATAAATTAAATTATTTAAAGTATAAAAATTACAAATAAAATACCATTATGTAGGAAATCTTTTTAGCTTTCTAATTAATATTTATAGTCGAAATTATATTATTTATAACCCTATATTAAAAATGTTTTAGTAAATAAACATTGATTTTAACTCTTTTAACTCTTCTTTGAATTAAAAATTAATAAATGTCCTAATCTAATTCAAGTGGGCCTAAATGATAATATTTTACATTTAAGGTTGTTTTTGGTCGATATACACTTGTCCAATATGATTAGGACATGTGTTAGGGTAATATTAATATCATTTTTACCGTTAATTACCCTATTTACTTTTAACCGTGGTAAATAAAAGTAAAAAGTAACTATTCACCAAAAATTATTTTCATCTCTTTGAACCACATTTTACATACTGACATCAACCGTGTCTCTTGGATTTTTTAAATTCCATTCACAGAAGCGGTAAAATTAAGATTTATGAAAAAAATAATTTTTTAACTACCACTTAGTAGTTTCAGTATTCATCAAAAATTGAAGTTTTTCAGAAAAATGCCAAAATTTCACCCTAAGCTATAATTGATATTCCGAATTCAAAAATGATTTCTATTTTACAAAATTCCCGACATATAATTTGCATTAATTAATTTTATAATTAATTTCCTCTGTCACAACAAATAGCGTGTTTTTAAGAGATAATAACTATCAAAAGATTAACACTTGTTTATGTCTGGTGTAAATGTGAAATTACATCCAATGACCAACATTGTATTGAATTGTAAAAATATATTCTAAATATACTTTAAAACCACTCAAATTAATAATTTATCACTATTAATTATTTTTATTGAAAAAGTTGTTTTTAATTAAAATTTTGTAATTTTTGACTATTCATCAAAATATGAAAGTTATCCGAAAATCACCAAAATATCACCTTAGGCTAAATTCGATACTCCGAATCCAAAAATGAAGTCCATTTTGAGAGATAAAATTTCTAAAATTTTAAAAGATGGTTATTACTATTCATAACGCTTAGTTTTAATAATATTTTAATAGCATATCATTGTTTAGTGAAACTCGGTATTGCGTACTACACACGCTATCAAGGAAGGTCTCGATTGTGTGTAATACAAGGCAAGTAAAGGATGTGTGTTGTGCAAGCTCCTTTTGGTGTAGCGTACAACATAAGACATTAATAAAGTTAAGAAGAATATTTTTCATAAAATCTCAGGCCGTTACATTCTACCCCCCTTAAAATGAATTTTGCCCTCGAAATTTGTTGGGGTTATAAATGGTTTACTATTAGAAAGATTCTTTAATAGAAACCCACATCGTAAAAAGGAATACCAAAACCAATCTTTAAAAACGAAAGTATGAAACGTAACGGTTACCCAAATAAACTAATCACTGGGTTTCCACATAGGTGAAAATATGGATATGGAAGAAAAATCTAACCATCATGTTCTGATGGAGAGTGGTAGAGAACATGGCTATGGAAAAGCCAACAATCACAAATCCAAAAATTTGTGACGATCTAAGGTACCATCCGATTAATCAGATATAAGAGCACTAGGAAAACATTTTTGGTTTTCAAGATCGTTTCCCTAAAGTTGAAGAATTTGAATTAGAATAAATACTTACTTTATTTTGGTACAATCTCACTGTTTTTCGTGCCTTGAACAATTTCCACTTCATCTCTTAAATAAATGAAGTTGAATTTGTTATTCGTGAAGTGTTAGCAGATCATGTGATAGAATGACGGGTCATTCCATCCGTCTCAAACAAAAGGTTAGCAAAAGTTATTAAATATACATAAGTCATTCTATAGTGAGATTAATCATATATGGTTCCTAAAATGGAATTATACTTCATATATCATACTGCTTAATATAATAAAACTAGTTTCTACTAAACAGGGACTTCTTGTAGGCCAGTGGTAGGCGATAAAGGCCAGTCGCACTTCGGTTGTGGGTTCGATTCCCACAGCCTTGTCCGACGCGATGGGTTGTCGCCCGTCCTGCAGGTTGTCCTTTTTCTAAAACTATAACATCCCATCAATAATATCGAAAAAACTTCTATCCTTAAACAATACTAACTTATGTCCAACATAATCTATTCCAATCTTTAGGCTTATCCATAATACTGCAGTCCACTCTCATAACATAGTGAAAATGATTACCAGAGATTTAATACCATCGTTGATCCCCATATATCATAAGATAAGTTTTGTTGGTCACATTCCAAACATTCAAAGTCATTAATCTTTTATTCTCTTGAATACCCATTGAGCCTTAGTGAAAACATGAATGCAGTTAAAAGTTAACACCTTCCACATACCAGAATCCTCAAAATTATATATACTCAAACCATGATATCACTTAGTCCTTATATCAATCATGAGCTCATGCATGCTGTCAAATATTTCATTTTCTCATTTCCCTTCATTATGCGCATATCATTCTTTTTCCAAAAATATCTCAATCACATTCCATGGTTACTGGTACTATAAAATTATTGAAAACCACAATAGACCAAGACATAAATATTCCACTATTCCACGATACTATATAAAACATTATTTTGGAATCCCATTACATAAACACTTAATCATTCCACCACATCGTTGTCATATTCAACATCGCCAATAGTGATCACATGTGACATCCCTTTGTCCTTTGCCTTAAGTGGTTGCTCATGTTTATCATCACTAACCCTTGGATTAGGGCATTTATTAGCATAATGCCCCATTTCCTTGCACTTGAAGCATTGAAGTGTTGGTGGTGCGTTCTCTGCAGTCTTTGCTTTATTCACATCATTAGAAACCCTTTTTCCATTACTTCGACACTCAGCTGCTCGATGACCTTTTTTTCCACACTTAAAACATTTTCTAGTCCCTTTAAGACAATCTCCACCATGCTTCTTTCCACACTTTGAGCATAAGGAAACATTCATCTTCTTTTCACCATTATTCTGAGATTTCTCCTTGAACTCCATCTTTCATTTCTTGTCAAAACCATGAGATGGATATGTAACACCAACTTCCATTTCTACCTTGATAGCACAACGCACAATTTCTTCATAGCTACTGAAGTCTCTTATAGATAATTCCCTTTGAAGACTTGGTTTTAAGCCACTGAAAAATCGATCAACTTTACTTTCAGGTTGGATGATAATGCCAGATGCATACCCTGCAAGTCTTGTAAAATTCGCTTCGTATATACCAACAGATTCATCATCCTTTTTCTTTAGTTCAAGAAACTCTTTCTCCATCTTTGTTCGAAGAATATGAGGGAAGTACTTATTAAAAAATAAGTTCTTGAACTCATCCCATTCTATGGACTCAATTTCATCTCTTTGCCTCGTATTCTTGATAAGATTCCACCATTGATCAGCTTCACCTTCCAAATGATATACTGCTAAGATGACTTTATCATGTTCAGAACATTGAAGAACTGAAAATATCTTTTCAGTGGTACTGATCCATTGTTCAACAACAAGTGGATCAGAAGACCCACTGAAAGAAGGTGGACGTTATCTCATGAAGGACTCAATAGAATATTGTTCCCTTCTCTGCTCATTTGGAAGTCCAGAATGATTCATAGCTTGTGTAAGTATAGCAATAAGATTTTTCACCCCATCTCCCATAACATTTGTTTGTTCAGGAGGACAATCATTGCATTGCCCATTGCATTGATCATCACGGTTCCTTCGGGTTCCAGCCATCGTCTAAAACCCAAAAAGAATAGTGTGAGAGGTAAAAATCATGCTAGGGAAAACAACATAATAAAGGGGGAGTACCTTCAATATCTAACATCTTAGGTTTAATTCTATGATCGTTAGCGTAATTCTAGTACTATAACCTATACATATACTTAACCTTAGGGACATCCCTAGACATACCTTAGAAATATCTCTAGGGATCTCACTAACATTTTCACGTCCTAGTTTCCAAAGTTTGACTAAACCTTTCCTCTGATACCAACTGTAGAGACCCGAAGCCTGACGTACATGGACATTACATTACTTTTGCGGAATACTTAGTACATAACAAAAATACACACACAAGGATCGTAATAGTTTAGTGTCTTTGGAAACTCGGAACATAATCTTCTAATCATGGTGAAAGATCTTCAACATCTCCCATAAAGATCTTACCTTTTTTTTTCTTACCTAAAACCTTTCTTTATATCCTGGGGAAAACAAAACATAAAATGGTGAGCTCAAATGCTCAGTAAGGGTAAACAAAATAAAAATCAATCATATCAAATTCATAAGAACATAACATTTTGGAAATCTTAACCTACAAAAGAGATAATAATTTCATAACCTGGGATAACTCATGGCAGTGAAATGTAATCACAATAATCATAACTTAAAACATTAAATTTTGTGTCATACACACATAATCATAGAGAATCATTTCTTGTTAGTCAAGACTCATTGCCAAGACTATCTTAGTGGACAAAGTCCCTTTCTGAACCGAGTCACCCTCGTTTCAGTCCTGTTTCACTGAACCGGTATAACCTACCATTCCAGCCATGTCTATCTCATGAGATATAAAATCTTTACCCAATGCATTGGAGGGAGATATAGGTCCCACCCATCTCATAATGATACCATTATTATGTGTGCCACAAAATCATAAACCATACATCATAGCATAACCCATGTAATAAAAATGGGATTCTTAAACATCATGACATCATAAAACAATTCATATAAGATAAAGGAATTCATAAAAAATATTTCCATCACAATATAATCAAATCCATGTAATAATAGGGTTAGAAACAGAACCCTTTATTATCTTAGATGGAAAATAATTTTGATAAAACACTTGAACTCCATTCTTGAGGAAAATATCCTTTCTACTTCAATAACACTTTTCATTTCTTAACATGTCATAAAATTATAACTAAAATAAGTTGATTAAAAATAAACTTGAAAACTTGTAAAGTAAGCTTCTTGGAAATAATGTTTTAAAATCCATTCATGCGGTATAAGTTAAAGAAAACATTCTTCGTACTTTTGTCGGAAAAGTCAAAAAGTACCTCGTACGAAAAACGACAAAAGATTCCTTTCTTATCTTTTAATAAAAACTCACCAAAGGGTAAAATTGGATTTAAACAATTGTATGTGGATGGAAATAACATTACATATTGAGGAAACATGGATGTGGATGATAAAATACAACCTAGTAAATACCAAAGTATAAACAATCTCGGATAAAAATGAGATTGTGATATTTCCCTTAACTTAGGTCCGGTTTGCTTCGTAAGTGTCCGAACCTCCTGTATAATGATTTAAATAATGTCATTTACTTATTACAGAATCATATTCATTGTTATGATATCATATATGATTCACTTATGACTTTATATTAACCGTTCTTTTGTAAATTCCATGTTAAAGAGCGTTTTGGGTAAAATTGTTTCATTTGTCGTCCGTGTTTTGACTTGTAATTATTCATATGATTACATAGATAATGATTACTTAATTACAGAACATAAAACATGATTTATATATATATATATATTCAGGATATACATATATATAATAAATCAGTAAATGGAAAGAAATACACCGTTCATGGAGACGGTAGTCCGTACGTACGCAAGAACGCTGTTTTCGTTTCCTTATTGAATTGTATGGAATTAAGTAGATGACATACATATAAATATAAATAAATCCTGTATCATTATTATGTCATATTTTTCAATAGTACTTATTATATATACTTTATAATGATTCATGAATGGTTAATCATTGAGAATGAATCTCATCGCGTCGTGGAGACGGTAGTCCGTACGTACGCACGAGCGATGATATCGTTCCCATGGTCGTGGAATTGTGTTGAAGTTTATGTATACTATTTCAGTATCAATATCACTCTATAATAATCATATATAGTTACTCATTACACCATTATACCCATCCAATTAAGGTGGTGGCGAAAAATAGATTACACCACGGTGTGGAGACGGTATTCCGTACGTACGCACGCGCGGAGATTTCCTTTTTCCGTAGGATGGATAGAAGGTTAATTAGAGTTGTTTTATATTTATAATAACATATCAGTATATAATAAATACTGATGTTATTACTTTATCATGAAACAACTAAAGAAGAATAAGTTGAAGAATAAAGAAATTGAAAAAGATCGGTAATGGATATTACCTCTTTTTGATGCGCCTTCACTTATCCTACACTTAAAGAACTAAGGATGGTATTTGTAGAAGACAAGGACCTCTAGGATGATACTAGGGGAGTGGAAAAGATATTTTTTCAGGGGTTGGCCGAGCTTGAATGCTCAAATTGGTGTGAGGAGGAGAGGGAGGAGGTGCCCTTTTATAAGGGAGGAGAGGGGCATCTTAGGAAAATCTCAAAATATTATTTTATATTAAGGTCAAATTCGGTTTATAATGGTTCCAAATGGTCTTATTTCTAAGATAAAGTGGGGATGGGTCTAAATCCTCTCATCCAATAGGATTTAGACAAGTTTAGGTTAATATTTTAACCTTATCAATTAGATTTAACTCTAAATTAAATAATTTAACTTTTACCGTGTCTTTTTATTTTCTTACACTATATGGTTAATAAACTTACTATATGAAGCCAAACGAACCCCAAGATGTTTATTATTAATATATATATACTTATCTAAGTCATTTGGCCGAACCTTAGATTTTTAGGAATTAAATAACAATTAATAATATAATATTTGTTTTAAAAAATAATTTATGTCAATTTAGACACTATTTGGTACATGATTTTTATGAAATTTGTAACAGAATGATAAGTTCGAAGCAAGTTATTTAAATCAACAATAACATGTCATATTAAGCTAGAAAATTAGTTTAAGTCATAAAAAGTCTCAAATTACATTTTTTTGGGCATTTATAACATCAATTATGCTAATATTTTCTTAAAAATGCAATTACTGCATCATCGTTGTGTCATAAATAAATTAAATTATTTAAAGTATAAAAATTACAAATAAAATACCATTATGTTGGAAATCTTTTTAGCTTCCTAATTATGATTTATAGTCGAAATTATATTATGTATAACCCTATATTAAAAATGTTTTAGTAAATAAACTTTGATTTTAACTCTTTTAACTCTTCTTTGAATTAAATAATAATAAATGTCCTAATCTAATTCAAGTGGGCCTAAATGATAATATTTTACATTTAAGGTTGTTTTTGGTTGAGATACACTTGTCCAATAGGATTAGGACATGTGATAGGGTAATATTAATATCATTTTTACCTTAATTACCCTATTTACTTTTAAACGTGGTAAATAAAAGTAAAAAGTTAGTATTCACCAAAAAATATTTTCATCTCTTTGAACCACATTTTACGTTCTGACATCAACCGTGTCTCTTGGATTTATGAAATTACATTCACAGAAGCGGTAAAATTAAGATTTATGAAAAAAATAATTTTTTTAACTACCACTTAGTAGTTTCACTATTCATCAAAAATTGAAGTTTTTCAGAAAAATGCCAAAATTTCACCCTAAGCTATAATTGATATTCCGAATTCAAAAATGATTTCTATTTTACAAAATTACCGAAATATAAGTTGCATTAATTAATTTTATAATTAATTTCCGCTGTCATAACAAATAACGTGTTTTTAAGAGATAATAACTATCAAAAGATTAACACTTGTTTATGTCTGGTGTAAATGTGAAATTACATCCAATGACCAACATTGTATTGAATTGTAAAAATATATTCTAAATATACTTTAAAACCACTCAAATTAATAATTTATCACTATTAATTATTTTGATTGAAAAATTTGTTTTTAATTAAAATTTTGTAATTTTCACTATTCATCAAAATATGAAAGTTATCCGAAAATCACCAAAATTTCACCTTAGGATAAATTCGATACTCCGAATCCAAAAAAGAAGTCCATTTTGAGAGATAAAATTTCTAAAATTTTAAAAGGTGGTTATTACTATTCATAACGGCTAGTTTTAATAATATTTTAATAGCATATCGTTGTTTAGTGAAACTCGGTATTGCGTACTACACACGCTATCGAGGAAGGTCGCGATTGCATGTAACACAAGGCAAGTCAAGGATGTGTGTTGTGCAAGCTCCTTTTGGTGTAGCGTACAACAGAAGACATAATAAAATTAAAAAGAATATTTTTCATAAAATCTCGGGCTGTTACAGACATGGTGCCCCCTGTTATTTATTAAGAATTGTGGATAGGTCCCTCCACCTAATTTAATTATAATTGTAAACATGGAGATCCACATAATCAATTTAAGTTGTTAATCATGTTGCTCCTCATTATTTATTAGGAATTTTGGGACATTAACCCCTATTCATTTATAGGTAATGAAGGGAAATGATAGACCGCATCACCCATATTTTGATTCTTGGTTTGATGATCCTTATTTTTATAAGAAACCCTATGTGATTATATTTAGACTTGGATACATTGGTTATATACCATAGAATCAAGGTCCATTTATATGAAATGTAAAATGATTAAATATATTTCTGTTTTGTCCAGTGAAGGTTTAATAGGTAGGGTGTTCCTCATGGAACCTCTACTGATATGATTATATTTTATTTAAATTACTTCACTACGCCTAATTATATATCTTTAAATTATTACCTTTTATAATCAAAGACTATATATTCATTAGACACCATTGGTGGTCACCTACTGAGTTTTAATGACTCTCTATTTGGGACATTGTATGGTACCTAGATTGGTCTCCCACACACATGTTAGGACATAGATTGCTCCCCATTATTGTCATATCATAAAGGATTTAACTTATCATGGGATTAGTGGCTAAGCATGTTCTCATACTACCTACTTGGCTGGGAATATTTCATTAATTATTCTATTTTAAGAATACCCCTATTATATGTATTACCTATTTTATATTGACTTCTTATATTATGAACCATTAAGTTTTGGAATGGTTGGTTTTATTTGATGTTTTTAAGTTATCTATTTACTAATTTTAATCTATTATTATTTTTTTCACCTTGGGACTTATTTATATTATATTGTTTTTATTATATATTTATTTCTTCAACTTTTTTTATTACTAATCTAGAGGGTGTATTCTCCCCACTTTTAAAATGTTATATCCCCACTATTATTTAGCCACCTCTAGCATACATGAAGGCAAATATGAGGTCATGTAGTGAACCATCTCATGGAACTGAATTATTTTCTCAAGGGTCAGGATGTGACAAAGTGGTATCATAGCTCATTTTTCTTTTCATTACTATTTTGGGTTTTCTAGATAGGATACTTGGAATAGAAGATCAAGTTTCTAGGGATGAGACTGTTGTTCTTACTATTCATTATTGCAGTTTATAATTATTTCACCTTGAGTGATTTATTTACATTTTCATTGGTTACTAATTTAAGAGTTTTATCTCATTTCCCAGAATAGAAAGAGATGAGACATGTTTATGTATCATTTTAGGAACACAGACTTCACATGTCAATATTTCCATGCTTGTGTGATTATTTTACATGATTATCTGTATTCAATTCTTATGTGATTATTTCCATGTCAATATATTTTTTCTACTAATGCGAAAAATTTAAATGTTATTAAATGATATATGAATACTTAAATAAAGTGTATGAATCAACCAAAATGGTTTTTTCCCAAATAGATTGATGATAGCAATATATTTAACCAAAATTAAATTATTTAATGAAATGAAATGGTTATTGAAATATCCTGAATGAAATTTTTAAATTTCATGTAATTCAATTTTTTGATAAATTAATGTAATTTATTACGGATTTTGGTTATATGGGATTCCCAATTGTAACTTATGGAGTGGTTTAGTACATAACGTTGGAATGTATACCCATATAACTGAGTTTATGTATGCTTTATTTCACCCTATTAGTTTTATTTTGGCATGTTGGATCTATGAGATGATACCTTCAAGGTTGTGAGAATTCATGAATAAATTTATTTCTATAGGTTTTAATCAATTTTATTCCAATTTTTATGTATAGTGCATTGAATCTTTAAATTGGTAATGGATTCCTATATATATAAACCAATATTGGAATGAGAGGGCCCTATTAGGTTGCCTTTATTATTTCATGTCATGGTACATAACCCATTGGGGGTATCCTTATGTTAAATATGATTGTAATTTGAATTGATAGTATCCACTCATCTAAAGTGTTATCTAAATCAATTATGGCATATTACTTGACCAATTCCCATTAAAATGATAAAATCCTTGTTGATTATTTTTAGATCTCATTATTACGAGGGATCAGTCAACTAAAGTTCCATTTAAAACTTAAATAGTTTTTCCTCTAAAGGTTTTGATTAGAATATTATTTAACTAAGCCATTTTTTTAGAACATATGGGTAAAGATGTGGTTTAAAAAGAAATAATGAGATGATTTTCTAAGAATGTTATAAGATGTCATCATATAGAGTGTCATGTATTGTTTCATCCATCAGTGATACTTGAAAGTGAATATATATTAAACTATTAAATCTTAATAATAAAATAAGTGTTTTTAATGGCTTAAATAAAACCAATCAATTGTGTTATGATGAATAAACCTTACATAAGGGTTAGATTTAGAATTTATTTGAGAGATTTGTTTATGGGAATATGATCATTTCCCACTAGTATTATTTGGAGTTTTTTAATTATATTGTTTGAACCTAGAGGTTAGGCCTTATATTCTAGTGACCCAGTATGGTTGAATCTATTTCATGTCTATGCCTAGTGAATGTTAGGTGTTAGTCTGTTGTGGATACACACATGAAGATGGTAAAATGGTATAATTTTGAGCTTAGTTTCTAAGCATGGTAAGGGATGTTAGTTTGTGTATTTGATTTTTATAGGGCTGTTAAATGATAAAACAACACCCCAAACAGGCAGTTGGTTATATATTTTCTGAACCTTGAGGGGGTATTACCTTATGCAGATATACAGTGATTGTCATTTTTTTATCCTTTCATGTTTTCATTGTGACTCTCTATAAAACACTTTTCTATGAGGATTCTGATATGGAATTAGGGCCTGGTAGGTCGATTCTTGGTAGGCGATTCCATTACACCTTGTTTATAGGTTTTGACCATTGTGGTTGATGATTATTTTCCTATCTTAATCTTACCTTGTTTATAGAGACATTTCAATAATATTAGATGTCTTACATTGAGATAGGTGCATGGATGACACCTTGTGTGATGTGACCTTAGTTATAGGTTGACCAATGGGATAGGTGGTAAGACCTAGTGACCCTAATTTTATATTTTCATGGTAGGGATAGGTGAGATACCTAGAGGCCCTTATCTTTGACATAATCTATAGTGGGTTATTAGTGTTTTTTTATTAAGGGAAACCTAAGAGAGGGGTTTTCTCAGGTTAACATATTCCATAAAGGTACTGAGCTAAGGATTACACTTTTTTTAGGCTAATTCGTGAGATGTACTCAAGTTTTTCAATATAGTAATGGTATTGGATATTTTTTTGGGAAGAACCTAAGGTACTTGGGTATTGAGACTGGTTTTGATAGACATGGTTATTTGGGTTCCTAGCCCTACTGATCGGTGGTTGTGAGATTGATGATTTTGTTTCCTGAAACTACGACATGTGGTAGGATATCATTCAATAAATCATGTCATAGGTGAGGTGCCTAATTTAAATTGGGGTTCCCAGGTATTTCTTGACAATTTAATATAGATGTACCTTGTAGAAAGACAATATTGAAGTTGTATATTGATAAATCACATGAGCATGAGTTGGGTCATGAATTGGGAGGAATGGGGATGTATACCCACCATGTGTGGAATGTTTGGTACATTATGGTTATACATGGAACCATTTAAATCATCAATCAGTGAATAGATTAGTGAAATATATGACATAATGGTTTCCAAGAAATTATTATTTCAGGCATAGTGACCCAGATATTTAGGGAATTAAGGGAAATTCCTTCTCATGAGGGGAAATTTGGAAGTATACTGGGTGATGTGGGATGGTTGACCCATGGGTAGACATTAAAAAACATTTTTAGTATACATGGTTTCATGATTTGGTTAAGGAGAATATATACTAGTTTTTTAGGGGCATTTTTCATGGAGAGTGATGCATGATTATGTATGGAATCATAGTGTACTCATAGATTGGAAATGATAATTCCTTATAACTGGGCATCACTATGAGTGCTTGGAGATAGACTTGAATATACATAGAGATATAAAAAATGAATTCAATGGTTATATGATAGGAAGCCTCGGGATTTTCAACCAAGGAGTAGTTTAAAGGTAAGCCAGATGTTGTGGAGTTTACCATTATGCATTAAGGGTGGTGACCATTGTATTGGGATAAAACTTGGCTAATAATAAGGGAATTGTTTTTCATAACTGATAATGGTTTATGGGTGATATTTTTTTAAGGCTAGAGGATGAGTGTATTCTTATCCACGTCATCCACTATATTCATAGATGGACGAGCCATCGAAAGAGGTATTAAGAAATTATTTCATTAATTCCATGAAAAGGATTATCCAATAGTGTTGATTGAGACATTGGTAAATAGTGGTAGAATCTCATTTGAGAGGGGTCATGGGATCTCGAGGTCTAATTTTAGATGGTAATTCTTGGATCTCATATTCCATTGGGTAAGTGGAACAATTTATGGATGGATTTCATGGTAAATTAGAGGTACAAGTTCAGATGTGGATTGGGTAGATTCAGAGTTTGGGTGTCCAGACTAGAATGGATTGTGATGATAGACGTGTTTTAGATTGTTTGTGAAAAAAATTTCATTCTGTGGAACGGTTAAGAAAATGTATGAGAGATGTTTTGGCCAAGAGACATTGCCAGAATTTGGTTACAGGTTTTGATGATTAGGATTTGAATGATCATAGTATGACTTTGGATAAAGGCATTGGAATCTTGTTTTAGTGATTCACTAGACATAGGTGGTTAGACTTGATATTCCTCATGTATTTATATGTGTTCAGTGAGAAACAAAATTGGTTATGCAGTTTAGATGAGACATGTGTAGTCTTATGGTCATCAGTGGATTTTCAGAAAAATATGATGTGACCAGGATAAGTTGGGTTGACTAGAATTTCACTATTCAATCAAATCAAGAATCATTCTAGGAGCATAATTTATATTTTTTTGGAATTATTAAATATTCTGTTTGGATAGTGGGGGTAAATAAGTTGATAATTTTCCATTTAAGGGATGAACCTATGGAACATACCACCATGGGTCAGCTGTGTGATCAGGTGGAAAAAAAATTGTAGTTTGGTTTAGATGGGATTTAGGGAGTTAATTCTTGATGCTTGGTCATTATGAAAATAATTTTCTCAAGTTTGTTCCACTTATGTTTCATATATTTAAATTTTATCTTGGAGGCATGATGTGCGTTTTAAAATCAAACATTCCGATTTTATTATGAACTCTTGACCCAATTTGGTTGGGTAATGTTATCTATTTTAACTAGGGATTATAGGGGATGGTAATTTCTATGGTGGGGTGGTTTTAAGAACCCATATTTTGAACCGAATATGATTTCCAATCAAATTCATTTTTTTGGTGGATGGGATAAATTTAAAGCCACGCTTTAGAATTAAATTTGACAAGTTTGTTATCTTTAATGTTTTATTTTTTGGATGAGTTTTAAGACCCTATATGTTTCTGGGAATCCTAGATGAGTTTTGGGAGTGTCTATCTTCGAAGTCCATGTTTAAAGAGAAATAGCCATGGTAGTATAGTTGGTGCACATCAAGTACTAACCATGTGGAACATCCATGTTAAATTTTTTGTATAGGTAAATTGTTTGATAAATTATGTGAAGGTTCTTATACAATAGTGAAACTTATTCTATAGTTTCATAAGAACCTACATGGTTCGAAAATAGTTTTTCTAGTAGTGTCCTACAACTGTGAGGGGTGGGGTATTCTTTGGCTATGAAGTCCATATGGTTGGCACTTGGTTGGTAAACTGTTCAAGGAAACCATATAGTAGGGTGGTTCTTGGATAGTCACACCATCTGATTGGTGAATGGTTTTCCCAGCCATGTGGCCTAATCATGCTCCACTTTAAAATGTATAAAATTACCATTTTACCCCTCCAACCTTAAATTGGGGGTTTTCACATTTCCAAACTAACTTTATCCAACATATCCTCCCCATGCTCCTCCTCTTCCTCCACATCCATAGGGTGATTATAATTCATTATTTATCTATTTTCATATTCCTAAGATGCTTTTGAATTTTAATGGTGAGTCTAAAACTCCCCTATATTTCTTTATTTGTTTCATTTTCCCTCATTAAGGGTAGTTTTGCTAGACCTAATATTCCCTATTTTAGGGTGTTTATTTGGTCCATCATCTTGTCTCATTTATACTATGATAAAATCCAATCTTAGATGAGTGAATCATACTAAGCATAAGGTAGGTGGTTTATGTATCTTCTATTAAAGTCTCACATGGTTATAATATGTTTCTACTATGCCACACACTAGACATTCCTTGAATTTACCCTAAATTATACTACTCCTTAAATTAAATCTCTTAACCATGACCAAGACCCCTCATTAGACTCAATGAAATAATTTGAGGGTTGCGACCAAAACATGTATTAGCACTTTAGGCATGTCCTTTTATTTTCCATCCTTGAATATCACTTTTAATTTGATCAAAATTACACTTATGTGTGTTTGTTTGACTTTTGAAATGGTAATTGATTAAATAATGTTATATGAGTTGACTGAATTATAATAGATCATGCATACGTACTTGGACCATGTTAGATTCTGAGTATTCCATTGGACAAAAATATAAATGAATGAGATGTGAGACACTGATAATTAAATTTCATAAAACATGACTCTAAGCCCCTGAATCCATCATAGGTTGATGACCAGAGTTTGAACCACCTTATTTGGGTGTGTGATATTAAATTATTTAAGAGATAATTCTTTGTCTACATAACCAAACACCCTCATGAGGCATGTTAGCTTGCCACAAATGATATAATTACTAAATAGAGTTGATTGAGTGATCAAAAAGGATTGGGGATCTTAATTTACCCTTTTATTATTATCACATTAGGCTTTTAACCTTTTCTTCATATAAATATAATAGATAAGTAAAATTAAATAGATTGGTGCACGCCTTAGTCACTTTTAAATGGAATTATTAATGGTTTACTTGTATTGTAAATTGGAATAGGTATTTCCCATGTGCTAAGTTTAATATTTTTAGATTTAATGGGCCTACTTAATATATAATTTTTTGAGAGATATATGGGTTATGATATGGAATTAGTTTTATGTGATCATAAGGCCCATTGAATTCAATGAATTATGAATGTTTAAGAAGTTTTAGTAATGAAACTGATAATTTATTGATGTTCTTGGACAAGGAAGTTAACAAAATTTAATTAGAATTGTGGACATGGAGATCCTCATAATTTAAATGAAATTGTGGACATGTCACTTCTCTTTATTAATTGAATTTATTAGACATAGTTCTATACATTATTTATTTAGAAATGCGGAACGTGGAACTCCTCATCATTTGTAGGGAATGAATGGACATCACACTCGACACCCCCTAGTTTAGGTGATTTTTTATTCTTCTTATTTATATATGAAACCACATATAATTATCTGTGGAATTTGACATATTATATATATACCAATGTTTTCTGGTGGAATTATATAATTTATAAAATTCTCAAAGTCTTTATATCTTAGGATAAATGAGGTCGAATCAATATTGTGTTCCACAAGGAACCCGATCTGATATTTTTATAGTTTATTTACATTACATTACTACCCTTTATTATTATACCTGAACACTATTAATTTATATATTCATTTACTGGGATTTCACTAGACACCATTGGTGGTGGCCTACAAATTTTACTCACAGCCTGTTTGGACCACCGTTTAGTACCTTAAAAATTATTTTGGCTATATGTTAGGGCTTGGGTTAGGCATCTTTGTTGTTGTATCTTCTAGGATTGGAATTGGAATGTGAGTAGTGAATGATTATGTACTCAATATTCAATATAGAGTTATAGTAAATTGTTTATTTATTCTATTTTCATTAGACTATTATTTTATGTTTTACATACTTTATGTTCACTACTTATATTATGACTCAGCTTGTTCGTGCATGGTTGGTTCTATTGGAAATTTCCATGTAATCTGTTTATTATAGATTTTCTACTGTTTTTATTATTATCCTAGGAATTATTTATATTATGATGTTTATTTCATTTTTTATATCATCTATTGTATTTATTATTGATCTAGATGGTATAGTCTCCCCAATGTACCAATATTACTTCCTCACTGCTAGTTGGAAAGGCTCTGGTATATGGGGAGGCATGCATGAGGTCATGTGGAAAACCAAATTGAGGCACTAGATTAGTACATCCTAGGATGGGAATTGACAATTATATTCATTTATCACCATTATCTATTCTTAAAACATCATTGTATTTCAATTTTTTTACTGGTATTTTTATGATGTCATTTGATTCTTGAATAGAGACTACAATAACTCTCAATTGATTGGGTAGGCATGTCAGGATTCTTAATACTTGAGATTTTTCATCCATAATTTTTCTAAGAGTAACCATTGTGTTTATAATTTCATTGAACCGGAGAAATATTTCATATATAGATTCATGAGGCTTCATTTTGAAAGTATCATTATTAATATTATATGTATTAATTTTAATTTATTTAACATTAGATGTTCCTTCTAGAGATATAACAAGAGAATCATAAATTTGATAAGTAGTATCATAAGAAGAAATATTATTTAAATCATATTTTTATAAATCCAAAAATAAATCATTAATTGATTTGAGTTACAATCATAAGAAGTTTTAGTTATTTAATCCCATTATTTTATAGCTATTTTATATTTTCTTATTAATCTTCAATTGATCTCATATTTCAAAACCCATGCTCCCAAGATGAATTTTCATTTTTATTTTTCACTAAACATAATTATAACCACTAAATTAAGGAAGTATATTTATAGAATAACCAACTGACTTAGAATCCACAATGTCAAAATAAATTACCAATAGAAATTGGAAATTTTTGTTAAGAACTTAATCAAGGTGAATAGAAGAAAAACGCTTCTCTGATTTGAAATTTTGGTCTAAATAGACCATAAAAGAGGGGTGTGAATGGAGTTTCTGATTAAAAATTATGATAAAACCAATTTAAAATACCCTCAATTAAAATGAACCAGTTAATTAATAAATTTGGTATAAATAATTTGATTCATCGAAATAGTTATTCAATTTTTTGATTAAAACCTAGTTAAAACTAGTTTGAAATGGATTAAAGCTTTGAATATATTTTACTCACACTAAATAGAGTATATCCCATATAAATGTTAATTATCATATATTTTCATTTCAAGTTTCTATTTAGAAAATAGTGAATAAAAATAGATAAATGATACAACTAATGAAAATAGATTAAAATATAGTGTAATAAAAAAATAAGAATAGATAATGGATTAGAGAATAATAGGTTTGGTTTGAAGTTAAAACTCAATCCTATTTACTTGAGGTCGCCCACTTGAAACATGTTTATTAAATCCTAATAAACAAGATCCAGAACATAGATCAGGATTATCATCCACTAATGCACCCAAGGTTGTCTGGGATTTAATGTGCCTCTTCTATAGTTTTTTTGGGGAAAAAGATATATAAATAATAATTACATATTGTCTATTAATCTCTAATATAGTCTACCATATTAGGAAAATAGATATAAAAATTATTATAAAAATATCAAAAGTAAAAAAAATAGGGAGATTGTAAATAGGAAAAGAATGTTTTTTGAAGTAGCATTGTCTAAAATTATATTTGGTTTATTAGTTGTCTTTAAATTTATCCTTTTAAAATCATTTAATAAATAACTAGAAGAATATATTATCATATAAGTACAGACTCAAGTAGAAAATCTAATCTCAAAGTATTATCAAAGCATATCTTGTATCCACTTATTATATACATGATAAACTCTTCTTCTTTGAGATAAATCCTTATATAATTATCCATTTCACAATATTCCCAAAATAATCATCATATGGATTACTCTGGGTTGAAGTTATGAAATTCCATAAAATCTCAATAAATGCGTCAAAATATAGAATTTAGAAGTTAGAAAAATACTTGATTTTTTTGGAATAGAAATGATTAGTTAATATTTAATTAGGAATGACAACTTTAGTTTATAGTCAGTTAATTTTTTTGTAACTTCATCATGTAATAACTTAAAACTAACACTTAAATTCCCCATGTAGTTACTTAATTCCTTCATGTGATAGGTACAAGACTTAAATAAATTATTAATCTTTATCTTAATGGTTTGTTGAAGAATTATTAGATTCACTTGAATAATTCATGTTTTAGACCGAATCCTTCATACAATCACTTGAAATGTTTATGAGGTGAATTTAGTAATTTTGTGGTAAATTTAATACTTATAGAAAATATTCTCATCTAACACAATTTTAATTATTTTTCATGTGGTTACATGAACATATTTTTTTATTCACTTCTATACAGTCATTTGACTTTAATGGTTAGTTGGATATTTTTTTACAATAGTTTGATTTCCTCACATTAATAATTATGAAATTTTAACATTCATTATATAAAAATATGTGTGAGAATTAAAATAATAAACATTATTTGTGAGAATTAAAATAAGAATTTATTGAATTAATCCAATAATAGAAAAATTATATATACTTTATGGGTATGTGAGTTCAAATACTCGGTCTATGTCAATTGAGGGACTATATATAATAATCATAATATTAGATGAAAAATACCTTATTGGTTAAAATTAAATTGAAACAATTATCACCAACATAACCAACCAATCCTGATTAACTAATTCTCTAGGATTATACAATAAAGGTATTGATTTATATTGTTTCTCATGCTAGGTGTCTAGAAAACCTCAGGTACTAGAGAATCCAAATATGAACCATGAATACCTATTATACCAAAGTAATAGTGTATGGAACTTCATATGGTATATACATAGTAGTCCATCCACTAAATATCATTATTTTTACCTCATGTTCATATTTTGTATCTTGATACAAAAATATTACTCATTATTAAAAATGAATTTCATTAAAAACTATAATACTACATGACAAAAAAGAAATATTAATAACTCAAATACATTTTTTTATTGGATAGTTATCATTTACCTTTATGATATTTACATTCATGAAGAAAATATGAATGAATACTAAAGCTAATATTTCCAATTTACTAACATGATACATGATGTGGATATATTTTAAAACATCTTTTCCACAACTATTTTTTATAATTTTTATTTTAATATATATTTTCCATATCTATTTTATAAATGTCTAAAGCTTTTCTACTGTTTTTTAAATAGGGAATTATTAAATCTTGTTAATAGTTTTCTACAAATGTTATTAATTGATTTTTTTTAGAATATGAATTTATAGTTCTTAATGAATTATTTTTATATTATCAAATATTGGTATATTGTTAGAATAAATATTTTGGGTGAATTTAGTGAATATATGTGATAGATTATTTTTCTAAAGTATTAAAGGGTTTAGTCTTTTGAATTTATAATTTCAATTTTCAATGTTATTATTATAGATAAATTTTATAGAAACATTTTTAACATGATCTATTGAAGTCCAAATATTCATTAATGTTTTTCTATATGATTTTTTTTGAATTTTTATAAAGAAATTTTTTTTATATATTAATTGCCAAGATTCAATTAGAGTTGTATAAGAGTAATTTTTAACCAATTAATACAAGATTTGGATCAGTATTTAATTTCATAAGAATCATTTTTGTTGATTTAAAAGTCATAATCTTTATTTTCTATAGTAGAGGAATATTTGGCTAAGTCTTATATTTTTTATGATTCATTTCAACCTTCTAGGTATCATTATGAATATATATATAGAAAATTTGAAAATTCCTGAGGGGAAATAAATTTGATAAGAGTCCATTATTGATTCATATAAGTAAAAGGAGTTTTTATAAGAGTAATTTTTCATAGTTCCTATAACATAAGAGTAGTTTCTAAAAAAATATTTTAGAATTTTCCAAATTTGATGTTTCAGTTGGAGTATCCCCATTATAAATTAAAATACATGTGAAACCCTAATTCTCAAAGAAGAATTTCAAATTAATGGGGATTTAAGATGAAGAATATGGATACAATGAGAAAGTTACATGAGATTATTAAATAAACTACTACAGTGTGAATCAAGATGGGAATTAATGTCGGTGCTTATTGTGTATAGAAGAAGCATGATTAATTTGGGGGAGTGTCTTATAGTAAAATGATTATCTATATTTGAGAAGAAAAGAAGAGAATAGTGACAGATTCTAGGTAGATTTTGAGGATTCAATATAGAGTTGTTGAATGTGTGGAAATGTATGAGGGGAGAATTCCAATTTGATTAGGGGATTCACTATTTAGAGATATTGATAGACTAAGATATTGGTGGTGAGTGGGAGTATATAAAGGTAATAATAGAGAGATGAGTTATAGAGGAGTACATAACTATAGATAGAGGATCTATCTCGATAGAGATGATTCTTGTACTTCAAATATTTATTACTCTGATTATACTAATTAGTGTATGAAATATTTATTGATTTAAATTGAATTGAATATGATTGTCAGATATTGTTTTATGAGAAATATGATTGATAGTCATTTTTTCTTTGTACTAATTTTTTTTATTATTTATTTTGTATTGAATCACTAAAATTTTAAATTTATTTCATTTGAAAAAATAATTTTCTAACGATCAAGATTCAATGAATTTTGATCTTGATTCAATTTCAAATTTGTAAGGTTTTCGTGTTTAAGTAAAATCATTTTGACTAAAACTAAATTTCATTCATAGAGAGTAGAATCCAAATATTAGTCGAAAAATCAACATAGGAATAGAAAACCATCATTTAAATTATAATTTAGCTTGCCTAAGGAATAAAAAAATCCAAAAATTATGTCACAATCTAGTTTACCTATCAACACATTTGTTGGTTTTATTTCTATTGTTGATAATCCCAATAGATTTTTTTCAATATTGTGGGTATATTTTCTATAAAATATACATCAATTAATTTTACTTATTTTAAATTCTTCTTATGTTTTTTTGATGTTTTCACTAAATTCAATTTACAATTTTACTCATTTTCACTTCTTTTTATGCCATGTTTCACATCACATAACTACCCCTTCATTTCTTCCTTACCACATCCTTTTCTATTTAATTTATTTTAGATTTTTTTTCTTTTTTATGATACATAAAAATACTTCCATATGGGATTAAACATATTCAACAAATATAATGGTGTTTTGTGGGTTTAAAATTTTTATTTTTACAATTAAAAACTTATCAAAATATGACATCATTTCTAGGGAAGGAATTGTGTGTCCCAAAAAAAATAATTCAAACTTAGAAACCAAAAACTATATTTTTTTTATTAAAAATTTTTAAAAATACATTTTATATGCACACAAGTTCAAAATTATAGAGTTTAAAGATTTTAATCCCAAAAATTATGAAACACTCTAGTTCTCCAGAATTAAAAAAACAAGTGAAATTATGGTTTTAAATTAAAATAAAAAACCATTCCATGTAAGCCTAGAAATCATGTATTTGAGAGACCTATAATTATGTATGTTCAACTACCATTTTTTTTAGTAAACCATATTGTATTAGGCCGACTACTTGGTATAGAAATTAAATGAAAAACAATTATACCTCTTCATGCTATTATCATATAAAATTATACCTAATGTGGACACATTAGACATAAATAGGGTCTTTTATAGTGTTTTAAAATAGCTTCCATTACATGGGATAAGTAATGAAGATATAAAACCAATGTATTTCTCTTTTCATTGATGGAAATTATATGAGCCAGTACTAATAATTATTTGATGTTGTATTAGAATCTTGGGAGAAAATGTTTAACACAATGTCCATAAAATTATTCCCTAGAAGTGTGTTAACCAATGTGAGGTATAAAATCATAGGTTTTTTTAATTATGAGGGTACGATATTACATGTAACATTGGTTAGATTTTGGTGTCTCCATAGAGTCAATACAAATAATCCATTTTTCCTTATTTCATTATGGAAAAGTTCTAAAATGGTCCCACTTCTTACTATCATACCATAGTTGATCATACTTTTAGTGATTATTTATATAAATAACAGTTGATAATTTAAACAAAATATATAACTAACATATCATAAATTCCCAAAATAAATCTTATAGTATAATAACGATCTTTAAAAAGGGAAGTCCCCACTATTTCTCAATAAGTAAATGATCAGGAAGTTGTAATTAATAATGATAATCATGATATTTTACTTAGAGATAAATTTTGCCACTTTGGTATGTTTGGTCTCTCTATATCATGCTATCCTAACATTGATATAAATTCACAAGACTCTAACAATTCCAAATTTACTCAATATGTTCATGGTATTCAATATAGTGGTTATAACCTTTTTCCAAAAAAACTACAGTCTTGGATAAAAAAAATAAAACCTCTATTGGAAAGATAAAAGTGTTTTAGTCCATATTTCAACAAGGTTTCCCAATAAACTTAGAACACATTATAAAAATAACTATAGGGAAGAGTTATCAAATTATAAATTAAATATATAGGGTTTTACTCACCAAATTCATAGTAAAATATACTCTCAAGATGTTAGAAATAAGGATTATATAGTTTCTCATACACCTATTTTTGAATCTAATATGAATAAATTATACATAAAATTTAGTCAAATAGAAAATGAATTTAGTGGGAGAGAAAAAGGTAAGTTTCAAACTATCACTAAGAGAAACCAAGGTAGAAACGAAAAAGATATTACCACAAGTAGTGGTATTAAATCTAAAGTGGAATTTATTAAAGATCTTAGAGAAATTATAATTCAAAACTGGTAGATTCTATATGTCAAAAAAACATTGAATCTATAAATAATGATAGAAAGGATGAAATTTATTATATTTTAACTATAACACTTGAGAAATAAAGAGTAAATGTCTAGAAATTGTATAAACAATAATGGGATGGAAATATTTTTTTAATTTATGGTGGGTGTACCAAAGACTTTAATAAAAGTTTCCCTAATCATTCTATTTTCTCATAGAAGTAAGAAATAGAACAACAGACCTAAACTATTGGAGTTCCTTGGGTCGCTAAAATGGATTGAAGTTAATAATGCATTCAATCCAGTTTGGTTCAAATCCCATAATAGTTTATAACATTGAAAATGATTGTTTTAAAAAATAATTTATAGGAGTATCATATATATATTTTAATATTGGAGTGTAGTTCAATCCTTTAGAATAATATTACACTTAGACCCCAAGGCCCGAAAAGATTTTTTTAATTTTAGATTTTGAAAAATGGCCAAATAAATGAGATCATGGTGTAAAAATATATTTTATTCCATTATATATATTCCAATAATTGATATTAGGAGAGAAATAAACCACCATAATATTTTTTAGTCATATTAATGCTCTATTAATCACACCATTGGGAGACTAAATTTCCTATTGAATTGAGTTCATAAATGGTTCTTATCCACTGATTTTTTGATATTATATATGGAATGAAATAAATAAGGTTCTATTACTATGGGTATTTACTTTTCATCTACTATAGGATATGTGATAAATGTTTTTAAAGGGAAGTTAATTTTCAATTTCTGTGAAGAGAAATAAGTGTTTAATGTTTTTATGAACGAAAAAAATTCCATAAATGATAGAAGTTACTCAAGAGTTGAGTATCTAGAATTTGAGGAACCCATTGATGTACTAGATGATTAATTTCAAGGAATCATTGAGAAATATGATAGTTAACCCACAACTTTAGAAACATTTATATTATTTTGTTTTGGTATGAAGAATTATCCTTTATAAGTTTATGCGATAGATTTTTTAGATCATCTTGATGAGTTTCTTCAATAAATCACTCCTTAACTCAGTTCTAGAATCTGAGTGTGAGGGGATATTCACTATTCAAAATAGTGAGGAAGAAATATTTTCTAGATTCTAATATTTAATTATGTGGAACATTTTAAGGCCCTATGTTACTGTTAATATTATGAAATTATTAATTTTTGGGTTACATTACATTTTATAATTTTTTCTTTATCTTTTAAATTTTTGAGAGTTTTTGATTTTGTTGTAATGTTTGAGCAGGACTTGTTTATAGTTACATTAAACTATAAATATTAGCATTAAAAAAGAATTCAATTGTGTAAAATTTCATACAAATGTTTCTAGTCAAAATTCGTGAGTACCCCTATGTATAGAGGCCATTAATTAATTTTTTTACAAGCATGATTAGTATGCATGGATTTCACATAGTTCGGAGATATCTAGGAGTGTCTAAATAGAGATCATGTGGGGTATCCTTATATATGGGTTATGGGGGGTTGGTTTGGGAATAGTTATGAAAAACATATTTCAACTATTTGAAGTGTTTTATAGCTAGGAAATTCTTTTTTAAAGGTCAGTGAATGATTTTTCATACTACATTATCAAACCATGTGAGATTTCTTATTTATTAAATATGTGGTTTTCCATTTTCCTTTCCTTTAAATAAATTGTTTTAATACTTTATACCCCTTAAATTATTTCCATTAATACAAGGGTATATAATCTATATCTTGACGTATCTCACTGTTGCGATGATTGGAGAGGGGGCGATGAGGCTTTCTGATGACTACATTGATGTTTGTTAATTTTGATTTTTTTTTGTTTTGGACAAATTTTATTATGTATTGTTTCCATTCTTGTAGTTTTTTTCCTCTCTCCCGTATCTAAAAGAGGATAATCCTTTTATAGTTCAATAAAAGGGGGCTTGACCCTCATATTTTTTTAAAAAAAACCTCTAGTAATATTCACTTTCTACCTTGTTTCCATATCTTTTTTGCACATTCCCATTTCATTATTAGTTTCCATATATCCATTGGAAAATAAGGACAAAAAGGGATGGATTAGGGACTATGATTTGTTTAATATTATGGGTTTTGGATGTTATAGATTTTTCAGTTCTTTTTCTTATTGGATCATTTTCCATCAAAGGTGATGACTTCTAGATTAGTTGCTACAGTGTCAAGGTATGTTCATTTTTGTGTTTCAATTATATAGAATTTAATTTTATTCATTAAGATTTTAAACTTATTATATAAAAATTATACATTTATTTGACATTTCAAGTGGATTTTATACTTGTTTTGGATCATTTATCCACATAGCATAAAGGGATTTCTTCGGGGATTATGATTAGTAAATTGATCTTAGAGTGTTAGGATATTGTGAAGGGGTTTAAAATAATTTTCTTAACTAAATAAGTCTTTTAAAGGTATTTAACCCCATTTGAGATATAAATTTTGTTCTATATTAGTTCTTATGGAAATTTATCAAAGGTAAGTTGTGGTGTTTGAAATGAATTTCATTTTTTGATCTATTTGAAATGAAAATTTAAATGATGTAAAGGACTCAACATCCCATGTCCAATTTTTAGTACAGCCCATTTTACTCTTTAAATGGTTCATATAATTTTATGGTCATGTTTTAACATCTATATCCCCTTGTTGAATTATGCTTGATATAAACAATGGACCCAATGGGGACGTTATTTGTTATCATGATGCAAATAATTTTAAAGGATCTATTTTTTAGAGGGAGATAATAGTGAGGGTTGATTTATATTTTGATTTTATAATGGTCATGTTTCATGTTTAATTTATCACCAAAAATTTCTTATTTTCATGTGTGCACTAGGAACTCAGTGAGAGGTCTACATTTAGAATACAATAGATAGTCACAAGCTAATTTACCCCCTCTATTATGATATTAGACTAGTTGGGAGTACCACTAATGATGGTTGGGTGTAGGAATGTCGGGTAGCTTGTGTTTTTTGGATGAACCATATGACAATAGTTATTTCCATGTATTTGGTAAAGTCTAGGACCAGTTATGGGTTAGGACTTTGTGTGTTTCCCATGATACTATATAACATTATAGGGGACATTTACCTTTATTGCCTAAATTGATTTACATATAATGAACCATGTTTATATATACTTAATTTCTGTCGTTAGTAACATGTTTCCATAGTATTTCATTTTATCATTATTTTATTTTATTTTATTAGAAATGTTTATAATGTTCTTTAAAAATTTGTATTTAAAAAGTGGTTTTTGAAATTTTATTTTAAAAATGAAATTTTAATTAAACATAGCCTTGGTTGAAGAAATGTTTTCAAAGTGATGGATTCTATTTAAAATAGAATGAAGTAGAAAATTTTAGAATGGTTAGGAATATGATGTTACTTTTGGTGTACATATGATTAAAAAATGTATTCATTAAAGTTATTTTAAACTAGAATTGATGAAATATATGTTAAAATGAGTAATAAAAATTCCTTGGTTATATCCTATTGGTCATGGTTTTTTTGTCACTCCATCCATATATAATTTTTCATTTTCAGATATTATGGTTTATTTTCTAGTTTCCTGGATTTGGTTTCTACTAAATTGGGTTGTTTGGGGTGGTGGTCATATTAAGAAGAAAAGTGTGGATGTGGTCACATGGTTATGATCAATAGTTTTTGTCTTTTCTAATTATTCTAGGATGTAATGTATGAGTATGAGTGGACAATATGTTTTTAGGATATTAAATTTTTGTCATGGTATTTACTCTTTATAACTAACATGATGAGATGTTTTATTTTTTATTGATGTGTAGTCTGATTTGATATATTATTATATTTAGTTATATATTATTCAGAGGGTTAAAACATTCCTAATTTATGTAGGCTTGATAAAATAACACTAATTAATACCCAAGGTGTTTGGGAATGTAACTTTGGTATGTCATATACAATCTTGGGTTCCCATTTTAGGGGTGTACTGGGTCGGTTCTGGGAAAAATGACATCAAAGAATCCACTTTTTATTTATCATGTGTCTAAATAAAAAGAACACTAGGAATATGTCAAGAATCAGGTAGAGGGTGTGAGGGAAGTTCTTGACTATCTCTTCCTCACATTAACATTGAGTTACCATGGGAAGTTGGGATTTTAGTTTTTATTTTGTTCTATTTTGAAAATCTACAATTTATTTTGGAATGTTAGGATGGTATTTCAATTACTGGGGTGTGTGATGATGATTTCAATGGTCACCTTGAGTTTTGAAGGTTAATACAGTAGATCAACTAGATTTCCAATATTAATTACATAATATGGTAAATCATGTGTATCATGTGTATATATTCTTGGTGCTATCATAGTGCCTATTGCATAGTTATTGTATGTTTCAATATCATATCATAGAAGACCATGCACAGTTCTATTTCTCCTCTGAAATTATTTTTTTTCCTTTTTTATTTCCAAAACAAACCCATGGTTGATTAAAATTGGTGTAATATTAAATTATAGAGATTATGTGTGAAGATGATTTTCTTGGTATTTATTTTCAAATTATATTTATGGCTTCATATTTAGCCTCAATTGTTGGTAAATGTTTAACATTTTGAGGGATTGATTTTGAAATAGAAAAATGGGTTTTAGATATTATTTTTGAAAGGTATTAACCTTTATGGGTTGTTTTAAATTGGCTCTTTAGGATTTTCTCAATGGTATTGAATTTCAAAAAATAATATTTGAAAATATTTTGGTATGTAAAGGTTTAATAACTTGGTTATATTTCAAGGGTTAATTATTTTGAAATATAATTCGAATGTGATAAACCAGGAGTGTAAATATTTATGAATAAAATTAGTTTTATGATGAGAATTTATAAGATGTTTCAATTTTAAAAAATAAACCATATGAAAATTTAAAATGAGGAAAAGTATTTCAAAAGGAGTTTTGTTTTATGTAATGTGGGTTTTGGAAAAAAATGGGAGTTCAATATGGGTTTTCTTAGGAGAGATGTGTTTTTGAGTAATTTTTATTTATGATGGCATTGGGTTATTTAAGTTATGGAATGTGAACTGATTGAAGTTAACATGTTTTGTTTTTAGAAAATTACTTCCACTGTAACTTAAGATAAGAGTTTATAATTTGTTTATTAGGGTGATATTTAGGATAAATCCATTCACAGTTATTGAGTTGTTTCTTAACATAATTAATCTACCTAGACCATAAGTCAAGTGGTGGATAATAATTACTCACATTTATTAGAACTCATTAATGATTTATTTAATATGAGGGTTATTTATCATGATCATAGAGATAATTTTGTTAAATATTATCAATCGCATAATGAGGAGTTTGTTTCTGATGACTAATAAATATAGATTAGTCAGGCTATTCCTATTGAAGAAAATGAGAATACTCTATCATATGGAAAGAAGTAGTTCATTTGGAACAAATTGAAATTCAGGTTGAGTAGGGTCGGTCTTTATAGAATAAGAAGAAGAGGAAGCATCCTGTGTGCTTATAATGTTAGGCACCTATGAATTCTAACACATTTTTTAGAATATTCTATGTTCTTATCATCAGTTTCATCAACTATTCTATATTTGGAAGCTTTTCATGTTGATTTATCATAAATTTATGTCCTAGGTGCAATTCAATTTCATGAGACTATTATGTTTCTGAAAAATAATATTTTGTGGGTGTTGGATATTTCATGGTTTTTTTCATTTATGTAAGGTAATGAATTTAGTATATTGTTGATATTCATGTTTTTGGGTACTTCCTCCCATGTTTTGGTTATGTGATTGTTCTATGACTATTTTGAGGTTATATATTTTATTTTTTGAACATGGGAGACCATTGTGTTCATTCTTCAGAACCTAGGACCACTATGGCCATACGTATGATGTGAAGTTTCTTGTGATAGTTTTTATTTTTTTGGTTCATTGTGGGATATTATTCTCTATTGGAGGTCCTAGTTTATTTATTATGTATAGTCATATGATGTCTAGTTCCATGTATTTTATATTGATGATTTTGGTGTTTTTTTATTCAGGTGATGGAGTTAGTGAGTGTCCTCATCTCATAAATGTGTGGTTATTTTGGTTTTTATTTTCCTTGGGGAGTTTGAGATTAGTTTCTAGGATCTTTTTTGGGTTTGGTTTTTGTTAGGGTAGATTGGTCTTCATGACTATTTATTTCTTTGAGGTCCATATCTCTTCTTTATTCCCCCATTTTAGATAAACAATACATGGTTGGGAGCCCTATAATAAGTCTTAGTTTACTTAGGGTTCATCATTATTGTTTGTGTTATAATTATTCTTGATATGTTGTGGGGTATTTGAGAAATTATCTCTAGTGATTTAGAGGATTTATTTGGTGATAATTGTTATTTCCATTTTAGTACCTTTCCATTTAACTAATCTCTCATGGTGTAATGGTGCAAGGATTTCTTCCCAATAAATTATTCCAATACGAAATAATTTTTAGGGGAATAAATTAATAGATTTAAGAGATTATTACACCCTATATTACTATTAATTTTATCCAATTATTTAATTTTTCATTAATTTACATTTATGATGTTTTTTGTAATTTTAAATTTATAATTTGTGGTTTTTTTATTGCATGATTTCCTCACGATCTTCACATGATTAATGGTAGATGTTTAGAAAAATGTTGTGTAGATATTCTGTGGGGTAGAATTCAATGTTCATGGTTTAGTACAAATTGTGTGAGTAAACTTATTTATAGGATTATTTAGTTTTGTTATGTGCATGGATACTATACACAGGTTGAGCATGCTTTAGGTATAACAAGGAGGGTCTCAGAAGAGAGAATGTGAGGTGCTCTTACGTGTTGGTTGTGGGTTACATGGGTTACACATGGTTTAGAAAAGGTATATGGAAACCCTATGGAGTGTTTCGTAGCTTGGAAGTTTTTTTAATAGTTGGCGCATGGTATGTCAAAACAAGAAAGCTACCCATTTTATTAGAAATTTGGTTTTCAGTTTCCCATTAATCTAATTAATGTATTTTACTTCATTCTAACCTAATCCTTTTCTAAGACAATCATATGTAACAAGTCATATATTCATCCCTCCCTTCTATTTGTATTACAAGACTCTATACCTCCATTTTTCAAGTGGAAACATTCAATAATCACTCCTCTACTTATTATTTTCTTCTCTTTCTCTCAATTCCATTTCTTTCATGGATTCTGTATCAATAGTAAACCCTAGGGGATATTGAAGTTTTATTATAGTTTGAGAGTAGTTTAATCTTGGGGGCGTGTTGTTTTTTTAGTATTACTCATGTTTCCTCTTTTCTCATTGAAGCATTCTCCATTAAAGGTCAATATTTTCGGATTTATTACAATGGAATCATGATAGGTAACTTTGGTTTTTTACTTTATTTGACATTTTATTTAATTATTTAGGGTTTTTAATTTATGATTAATTAAATTATTCCAATATTTAATTCTTTAAATGTATTTTATAAGTTTTTATTGGTTCTATGTATAGAATAAAGGGAGGATTTTGATGGATTTTGATTTAAAAAATAATCTCTAAGTGCTAGAAAGTTGGGAAAAAGGTTTCAATGATTGTTCTGAAAAAATTAGTTTCCTAAATTAATTTAACCTTGTTTGAGACATAAATTACATAAAGTATTAGTTCTAATGGAAATTTTTCAATGTAATGAGGCTGGTATTTAAAAGGACATTGTTTGAAATAACTATTCAAATAGAATTTAAAATGATTTAAATGACTCTATATATTTAGAATTATATTTAGTCTGGTAGGTTTGTCATTTGAAATTGTTTCTCAAATTACATGGGAATTCTTACCCCTCTTGATATCTTTGCTATATTATGATTGATATGTAATGTGACCCAATGTATACTTGATTCATTACCATGATGAGATTAATTTTAAAGATATTTTATATTGTTTGGGATATGGAGGTGAGGTGAGTTTATATATTTTTTATAATGATAATATAAAAAATTTGATTACTCACCTCATATTTATCATTTTCATGGGTGAAATAAGAAATGAGTGAGAGGTATAGATATATGTTGTACTAGATGGTCACATGATACTAGTGCCCCCTTTAGTGTGAGATAATGTTAGCATGGAGTTCCCTAATTAATATCAAATTGTAGGCTAGTCAGGTGTATTGTGTTGTTTGAACATAACATATTCCAGTATTTAGTCCTGTGTATTTGGTAAAGTATAGGACAAATATTTCTTTAAGACCTAGTGTGTTTCCTATGACATTAGATAAATCTATTTGGGACTTTCTCATGTGATCCCTAACACGATTGGAATATATGTCTCCTTGTTTTCTATTTACCAACATTATCTCATTAGTGATGAAATGCCTTATTTTTTTGATTTATCATTCCTAAAGTTATATTTTTTTATTAAAAATGTTTCTAAAAATATTTTAAAATTAATATATATATTTTCGATTTCTAATTGGATTTTAAAATGGATTTTATAATGAAGGAAGGATAGGACGAAGAAATGTTTTCAAAGAGTTGTTTATCATTTCAAAAAATTATAATTTAGTTATAAATATATTTTTTTTCAAGTACATATATTTGGAAATTTTATTTTCTATGTTTATTTCGAACTACAATGTATGGAATTTCCATAGAAAGTATTAACACAAATCCTTTGTGATATCCTATTGGGATTAGTTTCAATCACACCATGCATGCACCATTTAGTGTATGAATCTCTTAAAGTTTTATTTCTCGTTTCCAAACACTTGTTTCAATACAATTGACCCTTTTAGGGTGTTGTCATGTTTGGGATGTGGATTTTGGATTTTGGTACAATAGTGATGGCCTATCTAGTTAAGTTTTTTGTTCTTATTTTGTGATGTTATGTATTGACCTATACAGTCTAGATATTTTTTAGATATTCATGAATGTGATGCTATTTACTCTTTATTTAATAAATTATGAGATTCCTTATTTATTATTTATATTTACGATACTTAGATATGTCATTTAATTGAGTTATATATTATTAATTGGGTGAATTAATTCCAAATTTTCATATGGTTGATAACCAATAACTAGTTTTCAACCCGATGTGATCAGGAATGTTTCTCAGGTATTTAAATATACATATAGGGTGCTCTTTTCAAGGATTGATTGAGTTAGTTTATACCACACATTTTGTACCTTAGTCCACATAAATTGAAAATTATACCCTCTATCTAACAAGAACCTAAAGTGGATCATGAACCATTTCTATCTACCTAAAAATATTCATTTCTGGGAAAGGATTCCACATTTCCTATCATCAGATAAATTTAGTTTAGAGAAAGTAAAACAGTTATTTTGTTAATTTTATTGAGGGAATTAAAATATTCTACTAGTTGGACCATGTTAATTATTAATGGGATTAATTCATCATTTTAATGTATAGGATCCCTATTTTACCTAAGAAAAAATCAAGAGTTTAGGGATGAAGGTGAATTAACCTGGACATGAACATGTTTTTTATGGTGGAAGTGGTCATACATATAGATTCTATAATCTTTAATATAATTTCAAAAATCCCTTGGGATAATTTTATTGATGTTTTCTAAAAGTGGGTGTCACTATTTTCACCAAAAGATAAGGAAAAAATAGAATAGGAATGTGTCTAAAAAGGAGAGTTTTCCTAGATTACAAAATATTAAAATATAGAAATTGGAAAGATCAATTTACCATACCATTTTAGACTAAACTATTGATATATTGTTTGTTGATGAGTTTTATTGGTTTCATGATTATAATCCTATTTACAAACATATTCAAATTTCCCATTTGTATTAAGATAAAACTACATTTACATTCCCCTTTAGAAAAATATCAAACCATTGAATGTAAATTGGGTTTTATTGTTATAAATCACACTTCTAGAGGTCTTTGATGGATATATTTTCACATATAATAGAGAGTATAATATAGGTTTTGATGGTTGATTTTTCAATCATTGGGATATATTTTTAGTTCTTCTTAGAGAATTGTAGATTGTTCATATAGTAGTTCCAAGAGATAAAACCTATATTGAACTTGCATAATTGTGAAATTATTGTCACTGAGGGAATTATACTTGGTAACAAGGTGTATAAGAAAAGAACTGAGGATCAAATTTCTAATATTAATGTTATTCAAAATATTCCCCTGTATAAAAATGTTTTTGGTATTTTATGTTTCTTAGAGAAAACATTTTTCTATTGTAAATTAATTAATTTTTTTTCAAAGATAACTAACACATTTTTTATTCATTCATAATAATTAACCCTAATTAGATGTTACCTTATATGATTATGGGTTATTCCATATAATCAATTGCATAAGATTATTTGGGAAAGATAAATGTGAAAAGGTTTTATGTGTTTTATTATTCTATTAGGTTTCTAGATGATTATAAAAATAAATTCACTACAACTTAGAATGAGTTTGTGCATGTTTTATTTTCCAATGAGAGGTTTATAAAATACCTGATTTAGTTTAACATCATTTTTTTTCATTGATCATTCTTCTAAAAAATTTCTTGTAGCTAAGAAGGAGTATAAGTTGAGACTCATTAGGTTGATATTTATATTTAAATAATTTTATTTATAAATTAAGGACATGAAAGGTTATAAGAAATTAGTTTAAAATCAAATTTATAGGATGTTTAATAAATAAAATATTGATCTAATAGAAATCAATTCATCTTTTCTAGATTAAAAACAAGTTATATTAATAAAAAACATAATACTTTGTTTTTAAACAATATTTATTTCATAGATACATGAATAATGACCAGTGGTAATACTAAAAAACAAATAAATAAATTCTTTCTTGATCTTAAATACTACTTTTGGTATAACCCACTACTTTTTAGAAGTGTCCTGATTGGATTTTGGGGATACATATACTCAATGAATAGATATATCTATTTTATAGAGTTTTCACTCTTCACATTTGAGAGGACACTATGGAGGAGATAGGATAACTCCAAATATCCTACAAACTAGATTCTATTGGATAATACTCTATAAGGTATCTATGAGTTTGGTTGTTAAATGTGATATAATACAATAAATGGTCAATGATGAGGGTGGTAAATAGCTTCCTCAAAAAGAAATTGTATAGGTGTAATTTTTTGATGTTTTGGGTATTAACTTTATGAGACCATTCCCATATTACCATTGGAATGATTATATTTTAGTGTCTATTGATTAGGTTTTTAAATGGGTTGGTGTAGTGGAACATCTAAAAAATCAAGGTATTAGTGTTGTCACAATAATAAATAAAAACATATTTTCATGATTCAGAGTAGCTAAAGACTTTTAATCTAATAAAGGAACTCACATTAAGAGCTCTAAATGTTTTTAAAAAAATTAAAGAAATATGGCCATGTTCATAAATCTAGATCCACTTATCATCCATAGTATAGTGGGAAGAAATATATTTTCAATAATGAACTATAGTACATTTTTGAAGTATTCAAAATGATTTATAAATGATTTATGATTTATTATTGATGAGACTTTGTGTGACTATAAAAATTATTTCAAAATTACCATAGGAATTCCCCAATAGAGATTTACTTTTGGTAAATCATAAACCATGTTTATTGAATTAAAAAACATTTTTTTGAAGTAATGGTTATGAATTATTACATTAAAACTAATGGAGGGAGTATATTTTTAGAGTTGAGTAAGTCTGATGAGGTTTTGATAAAATCATAAAACTTTTATAATATTTACAAACAAATAATGATGTATTTTCATGATCCTATAATCAAAAATTTATATTTCAATTCCAGTCAGAAAAATTATGTTATATTCTAGATTAAATATTTTTCTTGGGAATTATATGTACAAAAATTAAAATCCTTTTCCCACCCCTATGGTTTTATTTAATAGAGTTGTTGTGTTGTTTGGTGGAAAATATTGGGAATTCTTGGTTAATGTACAGAGAATTAAGCATCACATTGATTATAATTTTTTTTTCTGAACATTTTTTTGACTCTAACTAAGGATTTTAAACCAATTACATCATAATATTCAACCAAAGGTATTTATTATGTTCACTCATTTATTTCTAGTGTTTTAAAAAAGTATAAAAATTTTCAATGTCTACTTGGCTATTAAGATGGGGTTCACTACCTTTATCAAAATAGTTTTCTTTTACAATAATTTTAGTAATTTAGGATAACTTTAATATTCATAGGATAACTAGAAATATAATTATTGGCTCGCCCTAGTTTTTATGAAGAGAGTGAACCTACTATTTATTCCCACTGAGAAGACAATTTTTGAATCTATGGAGTAGTAATTAAATTGGTTTTTAAGGCCAAGATGAACTAAATTATAAATCATCTTAGATTCACATACTAACCAATTTAATCCACGATTGTATTTATTATGAAATATTTTTGCGGAAATATTATATCGATTTGGTTAATGTTATATGGGGTATATTTCAAAATCTTATGTTTTTCTTAAGTAGAAAAGTGGGGAAGTATTTTGGAAAGACAAAATGATTATTACTTCTATGTTAGGGATGTTTTTTGCCTATTATTTCACTTTTCTTACTAATATACTTAAAAATATATTATAATTTCTTCTTAAGATGATAAAATGGTTAAACATGGTAATATCATTAGAAAATATCTACAGTTTTTTAATTATGAACATTTCATTGATTTCTAAAATAATGGTTCAGTATGATTTCTTTGTACATAATTGAATATTTTCTTCAAAATATTTGTTTTCTTACAACTAAATTCTTTTGTAAGTTTAAATGAGGAAATATGTACAATTATTAATCTTCGGAGTGGGAGGGATTTAGAAATATGTTTTTCCAACATTACTTCAAATTCCCATTGGCTTGTCAATGTAAAATCTACTCTAAATTTTTTTCTTGGTAATTTCATATGGATACCACTAGTGGATCTTCTAAACAATGTTGATCATGATATTGATCTAAATACCTCAATCATAGTCTACATAAACAATCTAGATATTCTCTTAGAGGGAATCAAGAAGGATGTGATTAATTATAATTTTATTAACCTTGAGGATATTATGATCTGGGAACCTATAATGAATGGTTTTCTTATTTCATGTAAATATTATAGAAATTTTAACAATAGATAAGTTCATAGTTTTATCAATAAATTCAATAATAAGTGGGTGAGACCCTCTAGATTTATACTGGTTTGGAAGATTAAATTATACAAACTTTTAGTTGACGATTGTCTCAAGTCAGTGGGTATTTATTTATACTCTAGATGTAATTTTGTCAACATGAAAAATTAATATATAAACCATGTATTTCTAAACTGAAATATTTCCTCTATGTTATAGATGATTATGTTTGATTTATTTGAGATATGCATGCTATTCAAAGATATAGTCTAGAATCGAATCAGTTTTTGATACAACCTTCGTCACTCTTGACAAATGATGAATCTCTTCATAGTGGACATTACTGAGTAATTAAACATAATATGGTCTATAAGAAGTAAGGTCAAGCATGGAAAACCGTCAATCGTTATGTTTTCTTTATTGAAAAAAATTATGATGTCCATCTGAGATTCTAATGTTATCCAAAATGATCACTATAACAACTCTTTTCATGAATTTTCCATCATAAAAATATTTTTATATTTCAAGTAATGTTTTTACATTGAGAAAAACATTGGAATACATAGAGATATATTATTTTATTAGATATATCAAATGAAATACATATTGTTTTTCAAGGGGAACCACAATCTTATGGGCTTTTGTGCAATTTTTAGAGATAATAATGGGCACATCAAGGGTTTATTTTTTGTCCAGGTGAATCAACATCACATATTGAGGTAGAGATGATTGGGTTGATCAAAGAGATTGATATGGAATGAAAAATAGGGTTGAAAAATATATTGGTTGAATGAAACTCCACTACAATACTAAAAGGTGTTAGATCAGGTAATTTAAATTTTTCCTCAACAATGATCGATCAAATGAAAAAATTATTGGACTCTCTCTCAATCAATAATTTCATCATCCCTCATGTTTTTCGTGAGGTAAAATAACTTTATAATGGAATTGAAAATAAAGAGTTAAACTAGGATACTCTCACATATTCTTTGGTGCTATATAAGGATGTGATACCTATATTTCAAAGATACTTTTGTAAAATACCATCCTCAAAATTGTTATAATATTTTATTTCTTCAATAAATGTAGTTTCCTAGTAAAGAAATAATTCCTAATCCTGGTTGAGATTTGTTTGTTAAAACTATGTGATGCATTCTAGTTATACTAAATTATAAATTATTACTTCTTCTCAATCATCCATAATCTTATGAGTTATAATTATGTTGAGAATATAAGTTATGGGTTAATTCTAGGGGGTCTGTGTGTTCACCTTGGAGAAAAAGTGATGTTTTGAAGAATATCTAATTATAAATCGAGGTTTGTTAACTTTATATCAAAAAATTCAAACTTTTTAATTCTTTAAAAAACTAGAAATCATATTCCTTCCAAACATTTTTTTCTGAGACAATTATTTCATTTTTTACATGATATATTCCATGGGAAAAATACATTTGAAAATTATTCCATTTTCTATATTTAATTTTTTTAATTTATTATATTGGTAAACATTCATTTAATATGTTTAATTTATTACATGAGGACAAGAAATGTCTTATGTTTGGGGGAACATGATGTCATATTTTTTTAATAAATGTTTTCAAAAAAAATTTTATAAAATTGTTTTTTGTTCTATTGAAATTTTATTTAAATGGAGAATTACTGATTATTGCTAATAATTGAATGATAATGTAATTCTTTTAACATTCGTTTTAAAATGATAATTTCTAGAAATTAATTGATTGTTTATATATTTCATATTCTTGATATAAATTTTCTTAAAAAAATTTCATTGTTTTTGGTAAATTTTAAGTAAAATATTATTTAAAGGAAGTTTTAATGTGTAAATTTTTTATTTTATAATTTGAATGTTCCATTTTGCTATTATGGATATATATTTATAAAAAAAAGTTCTAACTTGATATATTGATGTTTATAAAGTCATTATTTACACTATTTTGTATCAATTTTTATTAAATTTCTAAAAACGGTTTTATTTTATAGTTTAACTTTTAAAATTCATGTTCATTTATGTAAGAGTCATTTTTTGAAAAAATACGCAATTTTTTCTATCTATTCAATTTAAAAAGTGTTTTTTATATTGGTGGGAAGATTATAAGAGTAATTTTATAAGATGGGTAATATTAGGATATATATTCACTTTCAAAATATTCATTTAAACATTCTTAAGGCCCATTCTACTTAGAGAGACTATGAATTTGAATATTATTGAGGAGAAATTGATTGTTATAAGCAAAAAAAGAGTAAAAATAGTTATTTACTGGTTTAAATAACAAAAGTTTAACTACGATCACAAAATATTTTTCACTTTTCCAAATTTTTTTGATTTATATAGTGTAGCCCAATTTTAAATTAAAATAAAAATGTATGATTATTTATCAATGTTTCGTTTTAAGGAAAATGTTATTCAGGTTGATGAAACTAAATACACAAAGAATGCTATTGGATATTTTTAATCGAAGCCCAGATGAGTGAATCAGGCTAGGAATTATTCCAGATTCTCATTGAGTAGAGATGAATCATGATAAACATAAGGGAGAATATTGTTTTTTAAGGGTTTTTCAAGTTATAGGGGAGAAGATATTGAATAGTGAAAGCTAGAACATGGAGTTTTAGGAAGAATGATGGAACTACTAACTATAAACAAATGCACTGTGTGACTCTTCTAGTTCGAAATAGTGGTTTCACTGGTGGGAGATATCAACACATAAGGGGATATAGAGTGTAGGGGGAAACCAAAGAAGGTAGTGATCAGGATTTACATTTTAGAGGATGTTGTATTTAAAGAGAATTGTGATATCTTAATACATAATATTCATCCACTTCAAGTATTTCTTCCTATTTTTTACTTCTTAAAATATTAAATTTATGTTGATCAATGTTAAATTGAATATTATTTTTGGATACATTTTTTAGGTGGATAAAATAAATTGTGATTATTTCTCTGAACTAATTTCATCCATTTTTTATTTTGGCTTGGATATCCACTATTATAATTTTGTTTCTAAAGAAAAACTATTTTACCATAAACAATAATTAATGATATTTTATCTTTATTTAATTTAAATTTTTTAAATATTATAATTTTTAGCTAAACCATTTTGGAAAACAATTTTTTTTAATAAGTGTGGAATTCTTCGATCGGTTGAAAAATAGATTTGGGAAAATAACTACACAATTTTTCTTCACTATTGTCTTAACATTTAAATTATCAAAATGTAGATTTATTTTAGTGGAATTTCTACTTCAAGATAAACTTTTTGAAAAAATTTGAATGTTTTTTAATACAACTCTGGTGTAAGAACCTGGATCTTCATTTTAGGTACATATATTCATTTGAGGTTGTTTTGAGGAAAAAGGAATAATTTTGAATTATTCCATGTACCTTTAATGTAATTATGAGTACACTCTGTGTAACCAAGTACTATGTATATCCCATGTATTGAATGTTTAATGGCTGAGTACATGACTATGTATGTGACTTGGCAGACCACCTGAAGTGGGGGTCGTTTGAGGCTAATACACGATGTGTACATTAAATGAACACACCTTGTACTTTTATTTTTATTTGATAAAATGGTTTGGGGTAACTTCGCATCCTTTAAAACAACATCAAATCCCATCGGTTTGTATAGGAGAGTGATCGAATGTCCAAAAACGTTGAGATCCTCCCGATTCTCTATCCGATCTCTCATTGAGACACAATTGAGTGCCTTAGAATCCCACCATTCAGTTCTCAATTCCCCTAGTGCATGTCTTCCTAATTATTTCTCTCTCATGAGTTATTAAGGGATGATATTTTTTAACCTTTTTATAGATCTATGTCTTTTTAGGCCGAATCAAGGGCTGGCGTTCAAGAGTATGGATCATGAGACATTGAGGTAGGTTGTTTGTGCCTTTTGTTGTTCATTTTTGGATTATATATGATAAAATTAATGCATACCCACATTTTGGGTATTGATTGATTAAGAATTCAAACATATTATTTTCATTATATGGTTTAATTGATTAAAAAGGGGTTATAGAATATTCACAAAGTTAGATGCCCTGTTTTCAGGACACCCCATGGGTGTGTTTCCCAAGCTTGACTGTTTATGGCTGTTTGGACTAGGTTGCCTAAGATATGTACCTTGTTCCCATACCATGAGTTATTTATTATGGTTTTTTATTTATTATATGAATTTCATGTGTTATGGTTGTGAATGTTATCCATGAAGTATCTAAAAATGACATGTGTTTCCTTGTTATGATATGCACATTGTTTTTCGAATGGACTATGAGGGCCTTGGACTATGAAAACTATAGGGGATTCCATTCTTATTACAAAGGAAAGTGAGAACAATGGAATAGAATTTTACCCATAGAGTATTGACCGCGAGAGATACCCTGAGATCATTTATAATTATTTAAGCTATTTTGACCCAGGGGGTATTGACTGTGAGAGATACCTAGAGGTCATTGATAATTTATTGATTCCATGTTGAACTAGGGGTATTGATTATGAGAGATGCATAAGTGGACATTTGTTAATGATTTTTTCAATTTCAATCAAAAGGGGATGAACCATGAGAGCTTTCCCATAGGGTTTTTTTAGAATGATTGAATTATTGTGGTGAGTTTGCCTAGCCAAAGAACAATCTTGGACTTGGCCTTGCTAGTTTTGATGGTCTTCTAAGATGTCTGTTGTTATTATTACACATGGGATATAAATATTAGGCTAGATATAAAGGCTTACATGATTCAAAGTATAAATAATAAAAGTAAATTAATGTAATTGAAAACTATATGATTGTTTACTTTTAAGTACTTTATAGTTTATAGCATCATTTTGGCATATTACCTGCTATATATATTCACTGACAGTTAGGAACATATATTTTTTGTGGTTTCCTTATGGTATTAGTATCACACTCTATTTTGGTCATTCTTATTGACCCAAAAATATTATATGGTTTTAGGTATAGATAATAGAAAGCACCCTTCTTCATCAAGTACTTGATTGCTGTTGGAGATGGAGAGCATGTGACCAAGATGAGGCTTGCGATGTTGCTGAAGTTTATGTGTTTTCTATTGTACATGGGTTTGAGTATTGTTTTATAGTATTTTTACTTGTATTTATTCTTTTATAGATACATGTGACAAGCATCATTTATATATTCTCTTGTTTTTATATTACTGTTAGTTTTCCACTCCTTACTTTTGTTGTATGTTGTAACTAATTCCGCTATTGTTTACTATTTGTTATTATGCTATGTATACTCTTCTAATGAGGGCATTGTTTCCCAAATATCATACCTTGGATCTCACTTTTAGTTTGTATCCTTTGGTGTCTACGGAAATTCCCTTGAGGTCATGTGGCCAACCGGGTATGGGTCACCCTTGTGCGGCACTCAAAACTGGGATGTTACAAAGTGGTATCAGAGTGGGGTTTTATGATTTGTCTTACTATTTGGAGCCTCTAGATATGGATAAGAAGGAATAGGTGTTTTTTAATAAGCTGTTCTTGGGCATATATAACTTGTGTACTAGGAAAAGACAATTTACATTAAATATTGAAATTTTTTGGTTCTTCAATTATTACAGTTGATTTGATTTCACCATTGGGTGATTCACTTGATTTGTGATATTATTATTTATATCATTGTGGTTCTATTTCTATTAAATCCTGATGAGATGAGGGTATGCCATCTCATGCATAATATAGACACTTTCTATAGATCACATTCCATGCATTCTTGTCATGCTATTTAGGGTGCATTACTTATTTAATGTTGTTGTGATAGATGTTGCGCAAGATATGCAAGATATTTTGATTGATTCTCTGACAGAATACCTGATATTTTGATTGGTATTGGTATATGTAATGTTTTATTTAGATGAATGCCAAACTTTGGTCTCTGAGGTGTTATGGTCACTCTTGGATCGGAATTTCGTGGATCATGTTTGAACTTTAATTTGTTTCTGTAATGATATGACATGAATAAGGATGCCAAAATTTGATTTTTTGGGAGTATGGGCTATCATAGATCAAAACATGGCATTCCATGGCCAAAATTTTAAAATTTTAAGGGTTCTAGAGATGTTTCAGAGGCTTACTATATGAGAACCCAGACAACATAGAGTGTGGGGTTATTAACTTAGGCTATGTGTTATTATGTTCGGGAAGAAAGGTTTTTCTTGAGTACATGTCAAGTACTCTGAGTACACACCATGTAGTGCTTGACTATGTGACTGACTATGTGAATAGAGAAATAGGGTTGGGAATTTTTTGGTAGAACATACCATGTCAAGGTTGTACACACAGTGTTATAAAGAACTGTGTATCTAGAAATGTTAGAAAAAACACTGGTGTATATAACTTAGGTTGTACATGTCAAGCCACATTTATAGATGTGGTGTTTTCATCAATTGTGTATCTGGCCTTGTGACCAATTACATGGGTGTATGGGACATAACTGTTACATGTTGGGTTTGGGGTGAACACACCGTGTATTGTTACACCAGCAGAACAGTTTAATTCTAGTTGGATACAAGTACTTGAGCAGAATGAAAAATTCAAGTACATTTTATGTCTTAGGAGTTACACGCTGTGTGTAAGGGTGTTATAGTACCAGGTATGGATAGGTACATGTACATGTTAAGGTGTAAAATTCAATGCGTCGTGATGTAGTTATACACGTTGTGTAACCCTATTTGGTAAAACATGAATGTTTTCCTTATCCAATTTTGTTATTTCACTTCTATGTTATTTCCCCCGATAATATTAAATTTAGGTGTGAGCTTGACCCTGTAGAGTCATGCCTACAAAACGTTCTCCAATTGTATGACTGGAGCTAGGAGATGACTAAACACCGGAAACAATAGATCAATGACTACCATTAGATCCTCCCATCATACCCGCTTTGGAACCAGATGTTATACCAGACGTAGGTGCTGATGAAAAGTTACGCGAATGATTTATAATGATGATGTAGACTTTTTAGGGAGCACTATATCCTGCCCCGGCTATGGAAGAGTTCACACAGGTGTTCTAGAAATAGAATCCTCCCACTTTTTTAGGGGATGGAGGAACACATGATGTAGAGTCATGGTTGGATGCCATGCTTTCTATCTTCGAGCATCTGGAGACTCTTCTAGAGAGGAGGGAGAAACTCATGAGGTACATGCTATGTGATTACACTAAGTGATGGTATGATGTTATCTCACATGTGGTATGTCATTGAGACATGTTTTGGGAAAATTTTCAGAGGAACTTTTATGATTACTTCTACATCGAGATGTTGAGGGCCTATCGAACCTAGGAGTTCGTGCATTTGGAGAATAGTTCCCTTTTAGTGATACATTACTATACTCGTTTCATAGAGCTTCAGTGATTCCAACCTGTTCTAGAGTTGACGAGTTATATTTTTCTAGGTGACTTGAGGATGGTCTCAGGTATGAAATCTGATCACAGGTGAATGTTTTAAAGATGAATTCAGGGACCACTATAGTAAATCAGGTGCTGATTATAGAGTGCAATCTGAGGGAGTTGGGAGTTGTGAACTAGGGTGGTTCAGTATCTCGGGCTGGTACTGTTTAATTTGTTAGCATGAAGCCCTGCCGGAAGCCTTCACATAGTGATTCCAGTAGCATGTATGAATCTATATGAATCTGGGAGAGGTACTACCAGTGCGGGTAGATTTGGAACAAAATAACTCAATGCCTATGTGACCTAGTTGACTGTCGATCTTGAAAAAATATGGGTAATCTTCATCATTTTTTCTATTTTTCTCACCAGTATCTAGTGAGAGGGAATCTTTTATGACTCCATGTTACGTTGCAGGACCTCTAGTTTCTCCTCAGTCATGGAAATAGAGTTCTTCAGGCCATTCAGGCTAAGGATGTGGTTGTGGATGGGGTAGCCCAACAACAGAATTTCAGTGATAGTAGGGTGGATCAGTTCAGGGTAGTCATCTAGGGTCTTAGAGCCACTATACTGGTTAGAAATTTGCAGTGGAGCTGACCCATCATGAGTAGGATCTTGAACCCTCTATAGTTATAGGTACAATTCAAGTTTCCACAGTTTTGTATCCATCTTTTTCTATATAGGGGATTCTGATAGTTTTATATTTATTTCCTTTATGGGGATCCGTGGACCCTATATCTTTACATCTGATGATGTTATGACACTAGACACTCTTTTGGGGATTAGTACACTAGTGTACCTCAGTGCAACGAGTTCCCCCTTTAGGTTGGTGGGTGTCACTTCTTCTTTGACCACTATTTCATTGAGGTGGAAGGCTTCGATTTCATTCTTGAAATGGGATGGTTAGTCTCCTTTAATGCCTTTGTTTAATTCTATTTCAATAGGGTCAGTTTCACATCACTAAAGGGAAGGTATTTTCTACACAAGGGTGAATGGGATGTCCAAGTGGGAAAAGATGGAGCTGAGCATCATGGGTTGGATGGAATTATAGCCCAATTTACTAGTTTATATCTAGATGAAAAGGAGACCTCACATATGGACTTTACCCCAGTGGTGGATTATTTCCAGGATGTCTTTACAAATGATTTTTTAGGTTTACCTCTAGAGTGAGAGGTATCTTTCTCTATTGAGCTTGTTCCATGAGAGGAAATGGTGTTTATTACTCCATATAGGATGGATACACCAGAGTTACAAGAGCTCAAGAAGTAGTTAGTGGTGTTTAAGGAATAGGGTTATATCTGATCCAGTACTTCTCCACAGGGTGTTCTAGTCCTTTTTGCGAAGATGGTAGATGGTACCATTCGACTTTGTGTGGATTATCTAAATCTGAATTAGTTGACAGTCAATAACTGATATCCCTTACCAAGGATTGGTGATCTCTTCGATCAACATCAAAGATCCCATTTGTTCTGTAAGATTGAAATGAGATCTTGTTATCACGAGTTGCATGTTAAACCATCATATATATCTCCTACATCCTTTCAGGGAATGTGTGGTATATACGAGGATTTTTTTATGCTGTTCGGTCTCATGAATATTTGAGTAGTTTTCATGGAACTGATGAACTGAGTGTTCCATCCATACTTGGATTCTTTTGTGGTAGTCTTCACAGATGATATCTTGGTGTACTCTCACACTTGACATGACCATGCCACCCATCTTGAGATCATATTGAGTACACTGAGGGAGCATTAGTTATTTTCTAATCTTTCAAAATTCTAATTTTTGATGGATTATATTGACTTCTTGGGACATGTCATCTCAGAAGTAGAAGTATCAGTAGGCCCAGAGAAAGTGAGAGTAGTTGTTTCTTGGGAGTAGTCAAAGAACTTATTTGAGGTATAGAGTTTTCTATGGCTGGATGGTTACTACAATAACATTATAAAAAACTTTTCATGCTTAACAGTGTGAACTACTTGTGGATATATTCCATTGATGGGCCTAACTATGAAGGGTGGAAAGTACTTGTGGGTAGATTCTTGTGATTTAGCCTTTTAGGAGCTGAAGGGGAAGTTGATATCAGCACCGATACTAATTTTTTCAGTATTGGGAATGAGTTACAGTGTTTACTGTGATGTATAATGTATCGGGCTGAGAGTAGAGCTTATGCAATAGAAGGAGTTATTATACATGGGACTCAGCAGTTGGGGCCACATAAGAGGAAATATCTGACACAAGATATCGAGTTAGTTGCTGTTGTACATGATTTATGCTATCGGAGAAATTATATTTTGGGATAGAATTTTGTGGTATACACTGATATAAAAAGTCTCAAGTTTATATTACCTAATGAGATCTGAATTTGAGGCAATGAAGGTGGGTTGAGTACCTTAAATCCTTCGGTTTTGAGATTTTCTTACAAGAATGGGAATGAAAAGCCAAGGACAATGCATTAAGTTGGAGGAATCAAATACAGGCTGTTCTGGTGACTAGTAGTGAGTGGAAGGTTACAGATCTATTCTATGAGATGCATTTAAAGGTGCTTTATAGACAGGGGAAGACATTTCTCTCTTCTATAGCTGTTACCTCTACTCTTCTAGAAGAAGTATGAATTAGGTAGCAATCTGATTCCAAAGGCCTAGTCTTATTAGAGATTGTGTCAAGAGAAGACCCTACTCCTGGGTGGACTATAGGAGAGAAATCTTGTTTTTCATTTTCAATGGTGCATGTGGTTGTAAATAGACATATGCAATGAGATTTTTCAATATTTTCATGCCGCAACATGGGATGTTCATCCTGGTGTCACCAAGATGTATCAAGATCTACATCATCAGTATTGGTGGAAAGGTATAAAGAAGGATTTTCCTGGATTTGTTATGAGATGTTCCACTTATCAGTTGGTGAATGTGGAGCATCATCAAAAGGAAGGTCATTTAATGTAGTTATCCATTCCCTAGTGGAAGTGGAATGATGTATCATTGGATTTCGTGAAAAGTTTACTGAGGTTTCCTCGAGGGAATGATGCAGTTTGGGTTTTATAAATAGACTCACAAATGTTTCACATTTCCTTCCCATTAAAGAATTATTTAGTTTTGATGAGCTTGGAATGTTGTAGATGGGGTTCCACACTCTATTGTTTCAGACAGGGACACCCGGTTTACTTCTCGTTTATGGAAATGAATATAGAGTTCATTGGGTACAGAGGTACTTTTGAGTACAATATATCGTCCCCAAATAGATGACAATTAGAGTGCATGATTTATGTTTTAGAGGACATACTTCAAACATGTGTCCTAGATTCTGGGGTCTCTTGGGAGAGACATATACCCCAAAAGGAGTTTCCCCACAATAACAGTTTTAAGGAAACAATTCAAATGAAACCTTATAAGGCTTTATATGGTAGACCATGCCAATCACCCCAATATTGGTTGGAGGTAAGAGAGGAAGCTATGATGGGACCTTGTCTTGTTTAGGAGACCAGAGAATAGTTAGATATGCTTTGGAAAAGGATAAATACTATATAGTCTCAGTAGAAATTTTATGTTGATCAACTGAGATAACCACTAGAGTTTGAGGTTAGAGATCAGGATTACTTATGTGGCACACTGAATTTGGGACATAGAAGGATTAAGAGATAGTGAAATATTTCACTTAGATATGTCGGACCATTTGATGTTTTGGAGAGAGTTGGGCCGATTGCATATCGGTTGCAATTACCTTAGATGTTCAGGGATATGCAAGACATATTTTATGTTACTCAGGTACGATGCTACTTTTTAGACCCATCTAACATTTTTAAACCTGAGGAGGTTGTGTTGGATGTGGATAAATACTTCGAGGAGCACCATATTCGGATTGTGGATCAGATTATGATGTTTCTATGTGGCTGGTCTATTTCTCTGGTATGGGTGCTATGGTACCATAGCTGAGTGCTAGATGAGACTTGGGAGAGAGAGGCTGACATATGATCATAGTGGCTAGAGTTGTTTGAATCTTCTTCTTCACCAACCATGGAACGGATATTTGAAGATGAATTTATTTAATGGGGATGTTTGTAAGAACCCATATCTTCATTTCAGGTATGGATCTTATTTTGAGTTGTTTTTTAGGAAAAATGAAGAATTGTGAATATTTCTAAGTACACACCATGTACTTATGAGTACACATAGTGTACCCATGTATGTCGTACAACCTGGTTCTGGCCGCGTAACAGTTGAGTACATGGATTTGTAGGTGACTTGAAGACTGCCTAAAGAGGGGCCAGTTGAGGCTAATACATGGCGTGTACATTAAATGAACATGATGTGTACTTTTGGTTTTATTTAATAAATCAGTGTGGGGTTGTCTATAATCTCCAGAAACATCTTCTTATCTCATAGGTTCGTACAATAGATCTACAAAATGTTTAATAGATTCGAGATCCTCCCAGTTCTCTGTCTGAGCTCCAATTGAGGTGCCATCAAGTTCATTAGAATCCCATTGGGGAGTTCTCAATTCACCTAGGGCCTTTATTCGTGATTATTCCTATCTCATGTGTCATCAATGGATGCTCCTTTTTACCCTTTTGTAGATCTATATTTTTCTTGGTTGCTTTAAGGCCCGTTGTTCAAGAGTATCAATATTGAGACATCAAGGTAGGTGGTTTGTGCATTTTGTTGTTTTCCTTGGGATTATATGTGCTAAAAGTGTCATATACCCACGTTTTGAGGGAGATAGAAAATTATAAAGGATCCTATAAAATTAATTCGCAAACATTAAATACCAATTTAAATTTTCTTGAATGAGCGAAAAAAGGAATACATATAACCAAAATTCAATATCAACACTCTATAATGACCGATGATTCCATCAAGAACCCAAAATTCCACTACAGAATATAAAATTAATTAGATTAGAATTATGAATTAAACCATTCACATCATTTTATAAGATGACCCACATGGATAAAAAGGAGAAATAGGAGGAGAATGGTATCGAATACCTAAATGAATATTAAATTATGACAATAAAAGTACAAGGTCGATCACTGATTTGATCCACCAAGGGAATTGAGTTTAGTGAGTTATGAATTCCCCATGATAGTATCCATGTGAAAATAGTCAATATAGAGATGTAGGGGATTAATTAAGAATTGAAAATAGTGATTTAGGTGGTGAAATAATGAAATATCCCATAACATATTATCAAAGAACACTGCCACTGGAAAACCATTGGAAGCCACTAGTTCCCCAATGGATTATTTAGAAAGGAATAAGATATTTTATAACCTTCTTGGTGTCAAGTGGGTTTTATATAGGAAAACCCTACTACTATCCTTCCACTAGTTGGATGGTAGAACTCACTAACTACCTAGTGTACAACCTATAACACTTACAACTATAGATCTTTTCCCACTCTTATACTATCCAACAATAGAACCCATTGATTAATCAAAAAATAATAAAAACATACCCCAAGTTTCTTCATTCCAATATAGAAAAAACGACAGGAAAAACCAAGATATGATCAATTAAATGAGAGAAATTAGAAAAAAAAAAGTATCATACCAAGAAACAACAGGGGGATGATATAATTTTCCTACCACATTTCATTCTACCACCAATAAGCTATGTTAGAGAAATTTCTTTTCTCAAAGAGATGATTCCAATAATACCTCATCAATGAACCATGATACCATGTCCCATGAGAATCAGAACCATTTTTCCACAATTCACAAACTAGAGGTATAGAATTACTACACTGAACCATCACTATGGGATAAAAAATTTAATGTGGTTTATCTATCATAGAAATATCAAGTTACATATCAAGGTATTCCCAATTTAGAGAATGAGATTTATCTAGTTAAACCATTTTGAGATAAAGAACATGGGAGAAATTTTTATGGAGGATATCGATGGGGGTAAATCCAAGAGATATGACACCTTCACAATATTATCCATGATCTAAAATGGTCCCAAATATATTGAAGTTAGATGGGCTTGATTTTTGATCCTCTAGAAACCCAATAGGGGGTACAAATTAATAAATACCTTATCATCAACAAAAAATCCAAAGGATGACATCATTGATCTGCATAATAATTTTTTCATCTCTGATCTATGGCCAAATGATGGTGAACCAACTAGAAATTTACCATTTTTTTCTAAACCAAAATCAGTACAACTAGATATTTTTTTACAATATTTTTCTAAAAAAGAAATTAATTGAAATTATAGACATTAAAATCCTCAAAACCTTATACTATAATGAATTATTTATTATTATTTTTTATACATAAATTCTACTAGGTCCGAAGGAATATATGAAGATCCACCTATGTCTATGATATAGTAATAATGAATATAATCCTAAATATACTTATACATTTTTATATGACCATCCATAGGAATATGATATGTTGTGATTAACCTCATTGAGTGAATATTTCCACATATAGGTCCTTCCAAAAATCATAACGTAAAATGAGGGTCCCTATTTGAGATAATGCCTATAATAATTCCAAATAGCCTCAAAATTTTTAACATAAATTACTTTCCAAAGTCTCCCAAATTATTAGTATCTTATATCTATATAAAATTTATATATTTATTCAAATTGTTGATCACCAAACTCATAGAGTTTGATGTATTCAAATAATGAAATCCACCAAAATTTCATTCCACTAACACATTGGAATAGGAAAGGGATAAGGAAATCTTAAAGGCTTATTGTTCAAAGCCATAATTATTTCAATGTATAACAATAAGATAAAAAATAAAACTATGCATCATTTCATTCAAGTAAAAAAAATAACATTGCATTTAATTGAACATATTATTGGTCTCAGGGTGGATAACATATAAGAAATGATGAAAATATACCAGAACATACTTTCTTTATGATGAAGGGACAAAATAGCGACTCTTGAAGAAAAGAATACAATCTTAGGAAAGATCCCAATCAACTGATGGTCTCACCACCATATAATTGATCAATGAAAATCCATAATTAACTATCTTCCTATTTAATCTAATGAAATAAGCCATAGATAGAGTATTTTATAAGGGAACTTTCTAGAAGAAAACATGACAACTCCTCCCCAACCCCCAAGTATATTAGAGTAAAAAGTACCATCAAGTTCCACTCCTTAGGTACCACCTTCTATGGTTGGGAATGTAAGATCTTACTAAGTGTATTATCTAATAAATTACATTTTCCCAATGTATATGAAATAAAAAAATTGAATGACTGAATATATTAAACCCATCATCTCTACTTTATGATCTTATCATTTTGATAAAATTTATTCCCAAAAATTTTATGGTTAGAATATATGATATAATTTTCCCAAATACTAATGTGAAACCAACATTATAAGGAATGAAAAAATGAAAAAAAATCGAAATATTGTCTAGGATAATTACTCCCATGAGTTCAATGTTTAGACACTCCATAATCATTTACATGATCTACCTATAGATGTATGCACCACAAAACTTAACATGAAGCATCACTATAAACCGAATAGACCTGATTGTACTATAATAAAGTCAATATTATTAATTAGTTCAAAAAATTACTTAAATAGTATAATGTTTCCTTAAATAATGAATCCAATAATAACTTAACCCCCCCACCTCCAGTCGAAAGTGATCAATGAAGACAAATTATTTGTAAATCCAATTATGATTAGTCAATAGTATCATACTGAACCAAATAATATTCCATTTTATGGATCATTCCATGTCATAATAGATGTTACCTTCTCCGGATCAAAGAAGATAAAAAGATTTAAAATTAAATTTCCCAATAAATTTACTTCTCAGATCGTGAATAGGAACTTTGATAATTTATCATAAAGACGATAATCTTTGAAAATTAGTGAAACATGCACAAAGATTCATAGATGATCCTCTTTAGTCTTAAGGTACACTATAATCTCATAAATTAACACTAGGAAAAATGTGTCAAGATAGTCCTTGTGTATTCTTTTCATTAAGACTATAAATAAGGTAAGATCATTAGTGAGGCCAAACTACATCATAATATACTCTAAGTGTTCATACCTTCTACTAAAGGTGGTATTAGGAATATCCAAATCCTTGATTCTGGGTTGGTGGTAACCATATTATAGATCTATTTTATAAAGCCACTTATCCTTTTTAAACTAGAAAAATTGTTCACAAATTCATGGGAAATATATTTTTTTCCTTGACCATTACTTGTTTAAGCTTCCAATAATGGATGTATATGAGAAGAGTTTAATCATAGTTCTTGGAAAAAAGAATAGGGGATACTAAAGGTGACACACATGGTGTGTATATATCCATTGGTAATCAAATAATTCAATTTAATTTTCAACTTATTAAAATTACTTTGATATATACAACAATATGTGATTGATATTGGTTGAGTTCTGTGCACTAAGTCAATCAAGAACTCCACCACTAATTATAGAGGAAAATTATAGAGGTCATCTAGAAAAACATTAGGAAACTCACTGAATACCAGGGAAATTATTACACTACTATATTCTTATACCGATATATCTCTAGAAAGAAACAACAACTTATTAATCTCTGGAAGAGATGACCCTGCCTGACTATAATTTGGAACCCATTCTCCTAGAATTATGAGCACCATCATTATAATTAGTGAAAAAACCCAATCAATGATAAAAATAAATCTAAGAATTATGAGGGAAAAAATAATCCAGAATAATAATCATATTTAAATGTTTAATGTCTAGAACAAATAAATCACTTAACATCTCTACATCGACACAAATAAGGTTCTCATGGGACATTGGAATCCATAATCATTTTTATTCCATAGAGGAATCAACAATTCAATAATATATGGAACAATTTTCATTGAAATATATAGAAAATACACCACATGATTCAACAGTAAATGGAGAGAGGCACCTATATCAAATAGATAAATTTATAAAGTAGAAGTTATGGTGAAGGTACCTCTCAAAGTCACATGACCCACATCAAAATCCCTTGGAAAATCCTCATATGTGTGTAACTACTTATTTCTAGAGGCCTATAGCTATAACATTATTATTTGTGAATAACATGGCTACACCATAGATATTGTAGTTCCAAAAAATATTTTGATAGAGTGAGTAAGGTACATACCAGTACAGGACATCTACAAGTGTCCTTGGTGCCCACACAAATTTCACATATTTAGAGGCATGGGAAAAATTCTTCTTGTATCCTTCCTAACAACACTGATTAAATGTCACGAAATTAGTTACTGATGATGGTGAACAAAGGTAAATATAAGAAGAAAATCAAATTTCTCCACCTATCTTACCTTCTAGATAATGGTTTTTACTCAATGATCTATCCACCACATGAGCATAGATGGTCAGATTCAACATAAATACCAATGACTGGATATTTGGATGAGGAACCTTTAGAAACCTCTTAGACTCAATCTTTTCATTAGTTACATCATTAAAAGAAAACATATAGACATTAGTGAAGTTATTAATATTTTTTATCCTAGATCGATCTTCTAATTCATGATTGAGAAAACCCTTGGATTTCACCATGGCCATAGATTCTAGGATGAACTTTTTTGTGAAAACGTACTTGAATTCCTTCCCTTCAAATACCTCATGCTTCTTAGTGAAGAAAATTGAGTCCCCCACATTCAAATAAGATTGTTATTATTGGAAATAATTAACTTTACATTGATTGAGTCCAAAGTCTATAATTATTTGAAGAGACTCTAGAGCTTTTCGAACCAATACTCCTCATCATAAGGATTATTCATCCTAAAAAACAGGCATTTTTTCTACTGAATAAATTCTTGGGTCTGATTTCTATCCTCATCCCTTTATGGTGTTGCCTATCTATCTTGAATAGGGGAATATACATGATCTTGGTCTATACCTCAAACCATGCACATGATTTTTTCAATTATATTATAAACACCTTATGGGTTTCTATACAATGGTTCATTTGTGAAACCCTCCCGAGGAACAGGTGGATGTCTCTAGGGGTGGGGTATGGAATTAATGATGAAAAAAATTAGATGAACATAAATATATAATTCAAATATATTAAACATTAAAAAATAGTTGGAATTATGAATAGTCAAAAAAATAATGACTAGGACTAAACCTCTCCAAATCCCAAAAGTCCCATTTCCCAACAAGATATAATAACTTATTGCTTTTCAAGATAAAATATGGCCATTCACTCTCCCACACCATAGCACTTAATTCTTCACATTACAATATCGTATGTACTATGATATCCCAAAATTCTTACCAACAATAGAAATAAGAATAAGTAAGATAATAAAATAAAGGTACAAAAAACATGAAAATTGGATCCAAAATATACGAAAACAACCAATGTTCTTCAAAAATACGAAACCAAACCCTACGTGACATGATCCCACCTCTAGACTCTCACACCTTACTAAAAAAACCCACCACCTCCTAGTTGCATATTTTCCACACTTGTATTATATAGAAAAAAATATCCGTACACAGAAATGCATATACCTAGTGTGATAAAATGATCCTAGTATGATCCCATGAAGTGTTTTATAAGAAAACTTTATAAGACAAACCAATTATTCTCAAATAATTTAAAACATTTAATGTGGAATTTTTTAACATAATTAATGTATAAAAACCCATCCAAATTTTTAAAAATAATTCTAATAAATTTGTTTGAAAATAATATCTATACACAAAACAATAATGCATTAAAAATATAACCAATATAGTAAATATTAACATGAGTAAAATAAATTATAAGTCAATTAGGATCCTCTTAAAATTATTTTAATTAATAGGATACTTTATATACACATAAACCAAGAAGAACCACTCTATAGGGTGAGGTTCTGGTCATGATAGTGGAGTCGTTCCCTAAATTAGCCAACCAGGAACACACATTACTCTATAAAATGGGTCTAGTGGGAATAATCCCATCCATGAGGATGTTTCCCAGCATCATCATTGATGAAATAAAAATTTACTGTATACTATTTAATAATTTAGAATCATATCTTTAAAACCATTAAATTTAATATATAACACTTTTTCTTTGGAATAAACCTCTGAGAGATTCTATTTTTCAAAACCATGTACAAAAACTCTTCATGATACGAAAAAAAGTAATTCATTTTTTCCAATTTTATAAATCAAATACAATAGTAATGAAAAAAAGTTCCATATAATAAATCCAAGTTATATGATCACCTACCATTAAATACTATGAATATCAATTCCTATTGTCAAAAAATAATGAAAAATGTGTAGAGGTCCTTAGTAAATGAAAATAGATCCTAGAACACTATTTACCAAACATAAATATCATATTTTTAATATTTAAAATAATGAAATAATAAAAAGAACACATACCACTAAAATTCCTTATCAATTCTCCAGAAATATTAAAGATCTAATCAAGACCCACCTATTATATAATGAATCTAAAACAAATTATATTATAATTTTGAATCCAAAAATTCCCATCGCTTAAAAATATGATCCCCAAAGAGAAAAATGAGTAATTGGATTGAGACGAATATCCAGGAGAAAACAATACTCAACATGCAAAAATTGAAACATGGGTTTGATAGTCACTTAAATCTTCCATTGGTATTGATTTGAGTGAGCCAACAACACCCCATTATAGTATCCATGTTGAATTAGTAAAAATAGGATTTAATGAAATTAATTAATTATTTTAATTTTATTCATGTGGTGGAAAAATGAATACAAATTTAATTTTTCTGACTTATAACATCACCTTCGTCAGGTCACTAGAGGCTACTGATGGGCTGGTGGCCTCTCAATAATTGATGAAGCCACTATATATCATATCAATTGTGTAGTGGTGAAAGAAAAATTCCCAAACCTCTGGAAATCCCACTGGTTGGATGAGGGACCTCACTAGTAATCTGGAGGACTAATTGTATCCCTTCTTGCTACACGTCCTTTAATCCAACACCAAACACTTGGGATACATCTCAACCACTAAAAAAGAATGAAAGCATCCCCCAAACCATTAATTCCAATCAACGAACAACCATATCATTAAAAAAAAGTAAATTATCAACAGAATGGGAACAAATACAATAATAAAAGTATAGTTCTTGTAAACAACATGAGGATGCTACAAATTTCTGGATCATCATTATTTCTGTTGATTTTTAAGGGATTTTGTTAAACATGTTACATATCAATATAATTATTTATAATCACTATGTGACTATTAAATAAAACACTTTAACTAAACTGTTTAGTGAGTAACATCTACAAGTAAAAAAATATTAAATGATCATGAGATTTAGAAATTTCATTCCTAATGTTCAACTCTTTGAACGTATTATTCAAACTACTTTTGTTCAAAAAATAAAATTTTATGATGTTAATGACTTCTTTATCTACTTTGAACACTATTTAAGTCTATTGTAATCAGTATCCTTTCGAATAATTCCACAAAACGTTTACTATAATGTTATAATCTATTTTTTCTCTATCTATAATGGTCCTTTAATTATTAACCTTGAAATATTAAAGCCTAAAACATCTCCCAATAGCTTATTAGAAACTATATTCTATTTATAATATTATACTAAGAAACAAAACTAGTTTTTATGTGTAAAATAACATTAATTTATTTTGTGGTAATATTTAATAAATACATTATTATTTCCTTATAAAATATGATATTATATATATTTTGATGTATAACTCATTCCATAGAATATGATGAATCATATACCATGTAAATTAAATTAATCATCTAATATTATTCGTAGTAAATATTTGTTAACAAATAAATTACTTATCATATAAGAGAAGTATATAAAAACAATGAACACTTATTAAGATATTTCCAAGAATTAATTATTCCTTTTCATTCAAATACATGATTCTATAACCTTTTTCTTCCTTATTTGAAAACAAACTATAAAATTAATTAATATTCTCCTTAATTTTGAAAACAAATTCACTTAAGACATTTTTTAAATATAAATTTGATAATATGTTACTTTAAAAAATTAATAATTGATTTTTAAAACATCGATAATTGATAATGATATTTCATTCTATGGAATCATTACTACTCCTTGATAACATCATTAGGTTTGAATAACCCTAAATGTCTTCTCAATGAAACATTGTTGGAATTTATAACTAACTTTATTTTATTGATTTGAACATTTAACCACTTATATTTTAAAAACCTATAACCTAAACATCACATGTCCTCTAGAAATCACATTCCTTAAATAAACTATACTGAAAATTATTATAATATTACGGAAAAATATATCAAAATCCTTCAAATTATCATAATATTTCAATAAAAAATATAACGAATTCTGTAGCCATAATAAGGATTAAATAAAAATTTAGAGAATCAACTATACATCTATTAAGAATCTATATTATCTTGTTAAAAACCTTCAATCCTTCGTTTATTGAAGAAGGACTTTTACTAACACATAGATTTATTACTTTAAAAAATTAAATAATTTTATACATGTATAAGATGTTTCTTACATAATGATTCTCATATATAATGATTGATCTCAAATATATGTTAGATGATGATGGTGTTAATCTATAATAAAATATTTTTTCTTATTATTATTATGTTTTACATAAATTTAACAAGTTGTTTTATTAAAATTTCCCCCATTAAAATGATGAACCCTTTTAATATATATTATATCTTTTAGTGATATAAGATCCATATTTCACAAATAAGAGATTCCTCTATGGTGTTTCTGTCACAAATTTGTAATTTGGGTAAGGAATCAGCCTAATCATATCATATATGATTATTGGATTATGTAATAGAAATATATTATCTTAATCTAACAAATGGATAAACTCAACATTAGTTCTTTAATAATCAAATCCTTTTAGTGTCTACTGATTAAGTGTAGACCAAATAAAATTCCTAGAACATGCAGCTAATCCTATCAAGGTCACCCATTAATTTCTCTACTTATACAAGATATTCTAGGGGAACCCAACTATAGAATGACCTACCTAGTTGGATGGTCATGTTCAGGAACAGATCCACATTTGAAGGAATCTAACACTTAGCATTAATGATTCTCAATATTTATTTTTTAATATGATTCCTTTCAATAAATCAATTTGTTCAAACCATATTGATGTGTAACCCATTATAAACATAAAAGTTATGTTACTAACCTAAATTAAAATCCAATTATATCCATACTTATCTATAATAATCCCATGAACAATGTGCATTAAACCCATTTATGTATAGGATTATAATTATTTGAAATCAACAATCCTCAAGAGAGTAAGTCTAGAGTGAAAAATAGTCAACCCATACTTTTATAGATAAGGCATAAGCCAGTATGATATAGAGTAGTCTAGTATAAAATCACTCTACTCAAGCATAATTTATTCATGAGGTATTTCAGTCCCATAATAATCTGACACCTTAAATGTGTTAACTATAAAAAAATTTAAATTAATGCTTCAAAACTAATACAATCCTATGTTTAGATAGAGGAAAACTAAATCAATTATCGAACCTATCAATTAACTTTTTATATGCATGTATGAAAATTTATAAAAAAAATATTATTTATTTAAACCAAATAATACAACAATTTATTATAGAAAGAATTTATATCAATGAATAAATTATACAATAAATAAAAAAATAAAATCTTCATATATTTAAAAACGAGATAAAAAATTTATGAACAGTTCAAAAATAATTCTATTATAAATACATTAAAAAATAACTATAAATTATGGAAATTACATAACTAAAAAATATAAACACTTTATAGTTATTCTCAATATGGATTATTTTATATTATGCATTGATATTTTTTTTTACTTAGATATATGATATAAAATGAAGTATAAACATTTTATATTTCAATTAAATTATGTAAATAAATTTTATAATCTACAATATCACATATTTAAATTTATTTAAACCTTGATCATATCCGCAATCAAAACACCTTTTTATTTAGTTTAAATAATTTCTCAAAAAAAGGCTTTAATTTGAATAATTCAAATTAATTAAAAATGAACAATTAATAATTAAAATTTAATATAATTATTATTTTAGATTTTTTTTAATTTATAATCACTTTATAAATTACCCTTATAATTACCATTTAAATAGTTTATATCGAGATTATAAGTAATTCTATATAATTTAAAAATGGGTTTTAATACAATCATTTGATATTATAGAATATTAATTATATATTTTTTTAATAAATATTATATAAACTAATAATTAGAAATTTAATATTAATTAATAAATCTATAAAAATCTGTATAAATTAAATAAATATCCCAAATAACAGATTATATAATTTATAAAAACATTATAAATTATATAAATCAATACATAATAGAAACTAAGAAAAATAAAATTCTTTATATTGTATCCTATTTAATGATAAAACAATATCGTAAAATAAAATTTTGTATGTGGTCCTCATAACATCTTTTGGCACTAATATTTGTATTATATGATTGATAATCTAATATCATGATAGGACAATGTGTCTATGTAGGTGTAACACATGTTTTCTGATAATTTGCACTTATTATATAGGGCTTATGTATGATAAACAATATGACATGAGACATGTCTAAGAATTAATTTTATAGTGTTTGATGTAGTAGATATGAAAACCCATGAACTATTTTATATGTATGAATAATAAGGCACAGTAATAAACTCCATTAGAATAACTCCATGCGCTAGTATTCATGGCTTACAACAAGCCACTACGTAAAAAGAACCATGCACACGGTAGCTTGGCTATAATAATTTACAATAGGTCACGATATCTATTAAGAGATAAGAGACTCTATTTTTTAGGATTACATAGAACATATCACTATATATTATGTCCCATATTTTTTTTTATGATGTAATAAAAATTTAAAGGGAAATACCATATCATAACATATGATATCACATACTGTATTGTGTGGTTATGTTATAGTTTACAATATCTCATATCGTCTTCCAACCAATATAAACAAATATAAATAATATTTTATTATTTCCAATATTATAACCATTTAATATAGTATATTATTCATTTTAAATAATTTTTAAAGAATCAAATAAAGTAGTAACAATATGATACAACTGAAGGTTTCTAAGGATTGAACAATATCTTTTCAATATAGTGGAAGTAAATAGAAACATATAAACCCAAGATCAGTGATGATTGAAACTAAAACCATGCATAAATAAAATTTATAAATTTCACATGTACCATACACGAAATAGCCTCTATTTCAACTTCATTTATTGTGGTTTCTGAATAATACTAAGAGGCATACATCAAACTCCCTCCTCTATAGTGTATCTATAGGTTATTTTTAATAATCAATCCCATTTTTATAAAAATAAAAAATATTAAGGAATTTTCATTCTTCTAAAAGAAGAGTGTGAAGGAAGAAGATTGATTTGGGTATAAGATAGAAACATATAAGGATTGGTAAATATTATATTATCATAATCTCTTGGGGATATCCTTTTTATATAGCCATCGAGGACACCTCCTTGAAATACCCTGAATTAACTTATACATTATGAATTGTATGAGTCATTCATGTGGTTATAAAATATTTACTACCCCACAAAAAGCATGAATTAATTATATTAATTCATCAAGATCCCCATTTTTTAGAAGTATTAATGATTTCATTTTTTGTAACATTCCCATGTGATATCATTTATCATTCAGTTATACAAAACTATGATAAATCTAAACATAGAATATTATATTAAAAATTTGTATCTTATGATTATGTTAGGGTAGTTACATAATATAAAATAACATTACATATGATATGAAAATATATTTGTATAAGATATAACCATAGTACATCACATGCATAAGTTATTTAGGTAATATCTCATTCTTGAGCACAGCCTTGCCGTGATGATAAGATAATTATGTTGGAGCATCAATATACTCTAAAGTTCTAACACTGGAATCCATTGAACTTGAAATATTATTATATTTCTCTATAGATCTATATTTTCATGTGATGCATTATTAATTTAATATCCAAGACTAAATTGGTAAGGACACATATCCTATTGTTCCCAACACATAGTACATTGGCCCCTAACACATCCTTATCTGCAGATTGTTACTCTTACAAAAATTTCCCCTCCATTTGTTTATTCTTATACATCCTGTTTTCTTATTTTTATTTTCTTATATGTATCCCACTACTTGCATCAAAACACTTTCAAAAGTTAGCAATTCACCGTAAAATATTAAAATTAAAATTTTATATAGAATGAATGAATATACATGCTTGAATATCAAAAAATAAGATCTTATTCCATAAACATATCAAAATTGAACAACCTCCTATAAAAAATTGAAAACTATTTGTTTTATGAAAAAAATTATGATAAAACAATTGAAAATGAATAAAAACACTCCCAAACAGTGAATAAAAATAATGTAAAAATAGATAATTTTTTTTCAATATGAATTCCCACACACTTGATTGATTAAATTTCTTCAAGTAATTTCTCTCATAACTTTTCAATGAGAACCAAAAAATTCTCAGTTTCAATCCGTGGGTCATTGAGTATTTAAATGAATAGATTTTATTTAAATAATTTTTATTAAAAGAAAAACCTTTACAAACCCTTACCCTATAAGTTTCTATTCATCTTCAGGGTTTCTCACTTCCTTGATACAAATTAATTGAAAATATTATAATCTTATTTTACCTTAATTATTTAGGTTCAATAATCCCCTCATTTTCTATTTCAATTGAAAAATAAGAAAAACCATGGGTTTTTATATTTTTCTGAGACATGAAATGTTAATTTTACTTATTAATTAGGTGGAAAAATTATATAACTAAATCTTCTCTTATATAAGGAATACCTTGGGAATAATTGGAATAGTCAGGGCATGGCGAAGGATAAGAGAAACCGACTCTCAAAATTTCATTCCATCTTTTTTAATGGTATTTCTTTTTCACCTTAATAAATGGTGCTTAATAAAATCATTACAATATGCAGAATAAATATTTCCCATGTTACTCTATTTGAAAAGGAATTATATGAGTATATTATATGTTTTATCCCTTAGGTTTTATTCCCTTACAATTAAAAATACACTTAAGTTCATGCTCAAATTCTAAAGTGCGCATGTTAGTTTTAGTCACATAGATTATTTCCTTTTAAACTTCGCTAAAAAGTTCATTGAAATGAGATTCATTGATTTTTATATGATTTTTCTCCAACATAAGTATTGAATAAAATCATCAGGAAATTTTTAAAATCTATTCACACACCACACTCCCCCATATTTTTTTCATATATAAATCTATATGATATATTACAGGGGATCTCAATTATGATTTAATAGTAAACATAGATGAAATAGATATGGTAATTAGAATAATCCCATTCCTTAAAATATCATCTTATGTGGTGAATGATGTTTCATCACTGTTCAATTATCATTATTCATTTCCATCCTATAAAATTTAATTAACACATTTTTGGGGTAAATTTATTCTTAATCATAAACTAAAAAATAAAATTAAAGAACTCATTATTATTCAAAGAAGATCATGATTTATATTCATCATCTCTACTCTTTCACTCTTAAATATTCAGTTTGAAAATGGAGGATTTCCTACCTTTTTTCCTTTAATGTAATTCTCATTCCTCTGTCTATTCATTGTGAATTCCATTCAAGGTTCTCCAGACATCAAAAATTTATTTGAATCTTATTTGAGTTACCTGAATGGTATAATCCAATTGGAATTTAGATTTATTAAAAATATATTTCTGTATGAATTTTATAAAAGGATATATTTTTCTACATTGATGGAGTTCCATCAGATTATCCTATCATGGAAATACACAAATTTTTATTTTAAAATACTTGAATTCTAAAATGGTTCAATTATTAGCTCTTCTAAATCATTAAATTCAAACTTATTTGTTCTCAAATCAATCATGTTATCTATATTAAGAACCACTAAAACCTAAAAAACATTCTATTATATCTCTACTAAAATATGAAATGTTTTTCCAAAGACATGTTTTTGTGGATACATAGTAATGAGAGTTTTACAAATAGATCTATATAAAATAAGATAATCCTTCAGCTTGTAGGTCCAATCATTCCTCGGTTAATTCATTTTTTCATGAATTCCCCTTAAAACCCTATTTATTCTATTAGCTTTCCCACTTGTTTTTTATGATATAATGATCCAATTCATTTCATAGTTCCATACATCCTTATTAGTATCCTAAAGTGATAATTCGAAAACTTTATTACATAATCACTTATGTTGGATTGAGAAGATCTATATCTATAGAAGATATATTTCTCACAATGTTAACCATAGATAAACCCTAATTGTATTGTCTTGAATTGAATTCTACACATTTTGGAGCATATTCAACTTCTATCAATATTTAATCATATTATGAGATTTTGGGAATGACCACCTGAAATCTAGACCTCTTTTATGAAAAATTTTAACATTTAGGATTCCTAATAGGGGTATTTATTTCCCTTTCCCTAAATTATATATCCTTTTAAAACTACGACATTTTATGAAAAATTACCTTAAATCCCGAAATAATATAGTGAAATAGAATCAACACCATGGAACCTTGGAATAAATATCTAGATTTCCATTGTGTCCACCATAGGTGTGTTTTTGTTAAAGGCCTAGAATTTATAGAACCTCCTCATCTAGAAAACACCTCCTAAGAATTATAGTATCCCTTAAATTTTATAAAAATGGATCACTCATAGGTAATACTTTATATCTACCTTAAATAATTTCTTATTATTCTATTAAATCCCATATTGCTTCATCTTAACTATAATATAATTAGAAATTTTTTAATTCCATTGATGTCTATTGGTTTTGATTGAAAATAGGTTATCATCTAGAAACATTCAATTAATAGGATAACTAGTAAATTCTATTAATTCTTCATGTCTGGGTAGGTGACTGATGAATGGATTCTTTGCATCGTATTTTTCTATAATTTATATATCAAATTCTTATGAAATAAATGCTATCTAATTAATCTGTAATCAAATTACTTCAATGAAACAAAAAATTCAATGTTGAATTGTTATTAAAAACAGTTACCATGTTTCAAATGAAATAAGGCGGAAATTTATCCATAATATAGGTAAGTGAAAAAATATTATTATATATTATGGAATAAGTAAGATTTTATCTATTTAAAAAATTTCTTGGGATGTACCCACATGCTTTTTGGAATTATTTATTTGTTAATAAGAATTTATATCAATGATAATTTCAATATATATGTCTTGGAGTGTTGGGTGATGGAGTAAAAATCCACCCACTAAAGAAGATGAAGACTCTACATATTTCTTTATGAAAATCAAATTAAATCTTCCCATTGAATATTCAATAGATGATTCATTCACTTTTTGGTAAATAAGAGAGAATATATTGTGTTAAAATACATGGATAGGCACATCATGAGAGTTTTTATATATATCTAATGATTTTTGAGATGGTTCTCATGGAATAACATCAAAATATCATATAGAAATTTAATAATAATATCTAAAATGGTTACTATTATAGTTTTACGATCTAGATGGTAAATTTATCGAGCTGAGCAATTTAGAAAATCTATGATTAGAAAAGTATTTAAATTAGAGGTTAATGACTATTCAATCTTTTGATAAAAAATTTCTGGAATTTATAGATACCATATAAGGACATATTAATCAAGATGGATAATTTCTTGATTGGTGAATGTCACATGGATTAATTCTAGGGTTGATTGGGTTAAATGTAGGAATATTGAGGTACTGAAAATTTCTGAAATAATTTAGAATGAGTATTCAAAAGCTTTAATATAATTTAGAAATAGGATGAAGAGGTTTGGAATTATTATCATAGTTACAAAAAATATCTGAATCATTCTTGAGGTTATTTTATGTAATTTGGAAATCCCTATAATGAATTTTATGTGGTTTTAATTTTTTAAAATTATTAAATTATGAAGATGAAGTTAAAAAATGGACATGAATTTATGATTTCATAAGATTCATTTCAATATTGTATATACAAATAAATATTGAACAATAATAACATTAAAGAGTCATTGTTATCTTTATAAGAGCAACACCACATTATAGAAGTGTAAATAAATTAATTATGAAGAGTAAGTGGTGATTTCATATGTGTTGTTGCAGAATTTGGAAGATAAAATAAGTATATCATAATAGTGACTCTAAAACCTCAAAATAGTAACTCAATACTTCATAAGAGTACTCTGGTACTTCGTTGGGTAATATGAGACTTTAGAAGAGTCATTAAATTATGTGACATTTCCAAAGGATGACTTTGTAAGAGTAATTATAGAATTTGTATGAGTTAGACCATTTTTGATATTATGATTAATTTTCAAATTTTGTAAGGTAACTGGATGACTTTATAAGAGTAAGATTTTTTTAAAAAAAATTTATTTTCTGAAGAATAAAATATTTGAGAATTTTTAGAATGAATATTCTGAAGAATAAATTGTATCTGAAGTTTTTGAAGTTTTTGTTCAGAGATAAAAATACCACAATTCATTGTTAGTACATGATTGAAGCATTGATTTGAATAGGATTAAATGAGAAGATGATTGGGAGATAACTATTTCATTTATCCGATATTTTCAAATTTCAAATATTTTAAATCAAAATTGGTAATAAAAATTTGGTGAACATATAAGGAATTAAATTATATATTTCTCATATTGATCTTTATTAATTAAAAAAACTAAATTAATTTTGAATCATGTTTGATGGTTTAGATAAAAAATCTTCACACAAAGAAGTAGAAGATCAATATGGGGTGATATTTGGATATTTTAGATGTACTCAATCCATGATGAAATGAGAAATATCATAGTAGTATTAGTTTTGTATGGTTTTCATAAAAAAAAGATTAATTATTTTTTGATTTTTTATGAAATAATTTGGAAATAATTCTCTTGATCTTGAAAGATGAAATAATTTTTGAATTATCCAATAGGGTAAACAAGAGAATGATATGAGATGATGTTTATTTCTATAATACTACTTGATAAAAAAATGTTGAGACAAAAAGAATATTCGATATTATGGTGATACACCTATGTGATAAAGTTAAGGACAATGAGAGGATATAATGACACTGATATTATAGATTATTTTGTATTAAAAAATAGAGAAAACATATTTATGTGATTGGAGAATATAAAAGCTTAAAATAAGAGAGTGAAATGTGTAACCTGAGTTTGTATGATAAAAAGGAAGAAATAATGGAGAGGATATAGAGAGAACACAATACATTGTTATAAAATAAGGACCATAAAGGTATTAAATAAAAAAAGAACCATACCAATTGGTTTTGATCATATATATTTAGATAATGTAAATTGATATGAACCAGAGTACCAATGATAATTCTTATTTTAGATGTTTAACATATAATAATAAATTGAATAAGTTTGGATGTAATAAATGCATGGGGTTCATCAGAATACTCAGTGGATGTCAATATTCTTGAAAACTAATTTAATATAACCCCATTATATGATTCAAAAGAAGATATGGGAGTAAGGATATTTACTGAGTCTAATTTTCATGATGTTTTTTAAAATAATTTATAGGAAATTAAAGGCTTTATTAGGGAAGAATATTAGATTATGTTGATATAGTGACATCATGGGTAGATTATATATGTACTTTATTATTATGAGTGAAACATTGTAACTAGTAGTTATATGATATATATTCAGTTTAATAATTGATATTTATGGTAGCATAGCGAGTTTATGTGTTTTTGAGACATGAAAAATGGAGTTTAGATAACTTTGAGTCATAACCACTTTAATTTATAGCGTAATATCTAGGAGCAAGACTAATAAATGATCATAGAAACATGTAGTTTTTTTTTCTGAAAATGGTATAAAACTGGTAAAAATACCATGATCAACTACTTACTTTATTTCCTATATTTCATGTGGTTTTATGTTCTAGAGTTAATATAAAATTCTCCATTTTTATTAACCAAAAATGATATTTTAAATAATAATGTTTTGAAGTGTTTGTTAGAGTAGTTTGAATTTGGAAACATTTGGAAACAATCAACTCTCCCTCCCCCTTAGATGACTGCACCCACTCTTGGGGATCTTCAACTTGTATTAGAACTCATGGTTCCTTATATTTGGATCAAAATATTATTTATATGGTATTGTAATCTATATTATATAATGTGTAAATTTTATTAAATAATAAAAAATAATCATATATAAAATAATGTATCTATTTCTATTACTACAATAGTAGAGGTTTCTATAAAGACCATGAAAAACATGAAGAATGAAGAGGAAAATAGGCTGGAAGTAACATTCTTATAAAATGGGAAACACCCCTAATTGAATACATTCATATTGGTACTCTATCTAATAAATCTATCAGGAATAATACACATGAAGAATATTTTCTGTATAGTGAAGACTGTAAAACATTTGAATCAGTCAATAACATATCCAATGAGGTTTCATATTTGTTAAATAATTTTATTGATGAAGTTGTCACAAATATATTTGATTTTATTTAGGAGTTATATGATGATAACACACAATTGATAGTAGATTCAAAATCTCTACATAAATCTTTGGATAATAAAATAAAATAGTAAAAAACTCACACCAAAATGATAAAAGAGAGATAATAACTTGTTTTGTTATTTTAACAAAAATATTCTATAAATATAAAGAAGAATTAAATCCCATTTAAGAGATATATTATATAAGTAAAATTTTAGAAGAGATGATTAATGATTTAGAAGAAAGTTACAAATCCAGTATTTCTATGAAATATTTGAAGTTGGAAATAAAATTTATTGGGTAAAAGAGAATAAAAATTATTTTTAATGACTGAAAGGAAAACATGAATGTAAGATAATTATTATTAAGTGTGAATTGAAATATAGTTTTGTATTGGTTGATAATGATAATAATTTCTTCAATAAGATGTTTCTTAATGTTGAGGTGAAATTAAAAAATATAGAACTAGAAAAATATGAATCTCTCTAAACTGATAATTGAATAAATTATAAAACATAATTTTCTAAAAAAATACTATATAAAATTTTCTAATATTTGTGGAACTAATATATTAAATCATTAGGGGATTCATCTATTGTAGGCTCTTAGAATATGGAAACCTATTTCTCTTTTGAATATGTTTGTACTAATACAAATTCTTCTTCTAGTAAAGGGTTAAAATTTTAAAAAACATGGGTGAAAAAAATTTCAAGAGATCCACCACCTTATTAAGGGAAAATATAAAGACCAGGAATTTTCATGTAATTTTCTTAATATATAATAATTTTACGAGTTCGTGAAAATTTACGACGCGTGATTCCGAGGCACAGAGTGGCCGGAATGAATTTTTGAACTTTTTTTTAGGTACGTTTAGTAAATGTGCAAGAAGGTTTTTCTAACTTTTGAACCGGTGCTCGAAATTGAAATCTGAGGGAACCATTGAACTCGCAGCCCCGATATTCTCTTAAGGATACCTTCATCTTAACCACCATAGGTTGAGGGTGAAAGATAGATTTTGGTCTTTTCCATGGGAAGATAAAAATAAAATTATTTGACTATTTATTTTTATTTAGTTGTAACCACCCTCCTGTGGATATTATGGGATAGGTAACACCTGAGCCCAAAACCTCCCAAGTTTTATTTAAGAGGTGGGGACCACCTGAAACTCTTAATGAATGAGAAACCTCCCAACTCCCTTTTTAATAAGGAGGTGCCTCTTGATCTTCCTCCACATTAATTAAACCAACATACCATACTTAATTATGCCATCCTATGTGTTTAATTATCCTAATTTGAATTATGACAAGAGATTCTATAATGTTGTATAATTCATTTTTCAGGGAATTGGGGGAAAATATTGGCAAAATGGGGAGTTCTTGGAGAAATCTCAGCAATAAAGAACTTCACCTTCCAACGAAGAACGCTCTACCAACAAAGAACACTGACCTCCTTTGACATTATTCATCGGGACTTCATCCAATGTGAGACGTCTTCATCTATGGTGATTCGACGTCAACACTTCTTCCTTGCGCCAACGACAACGAAAAACCAAAGGTAGGGGTTTACTTATAAGTGATTTTATATTCCCATGTTATTCCCCTCTAAAACAACGAATGGGGATCAACTCTCTATTTTAGATTGATCCACAAATGTTTTTCTTTTGCAGGATTGAGAATGTTTAATTGCGGGAGGTTGAAGGTAGGGTGTTTTGAATTATTTACCTTTAAATGGTCTTAATATCCTTTAAATTCAAGTACAATAGCCACTTGTTACCACTGTAATGCGGAGAGTGTGGACAAAACTAACATGGCCCGTCCTCTCTGAAAATCTTATGATGATTTGAGATGGTGAACGCGATGAAGGCGACGACGGAATGATGCCGCCCCGTGGCCGCCACCGCCTCGTGCCTTCCACGCCCCATGGCTCTGCCACTCGTGGCCCCACCGCACCGCCCACCGACGCCGCTGTCCAGGCCGAGCCGTCGCCACCATCTGCTGATCCACCATGCCGTCGTATGACAAGCTGTCGCACCACCATCCTCTGAGCCACATTGCCGCCATCCGCCAAGCCACCACACCACCGTCCGCTGAGTCGCGTCACCGTCATCCGCCGAGCCTCGCGCCACCGTCCACCGAGCCTTGCTGTAAAACCCAGGCCGAGCATCCTGACGGCCTTGCCGAGGCGACCCACATGTAGTCGCGCTGCGACAACCTCTAGCGTCCCTCTACGGCGCCCTTGTGGCATCCACACCCTCACGGCCTCCGCGCCACCTGTGGCCCCTCGCAGCCCTCGCGGGCTAGACCGCTAGGCCGGGAAACCCAATGCGGGATGGGCTGAACCCAATGGGCTGGGCCACACTACGGGTGGCGCCATACCCAACAGGTTGGGTTGGGTCGACTTGAACCGGTTCAAAGCGGACCCAACCCCACTACGACCCATTTACCTTGTTTTGGCCATAACTTTGCCACCGAACATCCTTTTAATGAACCGTCAATGGTGTTGGGAATCATGAAATGGGTCAGTCCCTTTGAGTGATACTCCACTATGTTTTGGATTAAGATAGAGAACAATCTTGTTGAATCAAGCATGAATCCAACTGGGCCCCCAGGAATAAAAGGCTAATAACTCACTAACCAGGGGGTCTGATTGACGCGTCATCAGTTATGTTGAGACTCCTATGACGTGGAAGACCTTTGAGATACTTATTTTTGGGGCTTCATGGTAGTTGGTGTTTCAAGAAATAACTTGTGGAGCGGATCCTCCCGGAGATGAGTGAGCATAGTGCGGGAACCCTGTGGTTGGATGAGACTTGATGACTACTGGCCATTTCAACTAGGAGTGACTCGACTAGCCTAGTGGGGAGAAAATTGGTGACACAGTAGACCCATGGTGGGGAGAACCTTGGTTATGCGAAAGTTCCATGGTACTCGATAGGAGGAGTACCTCAGAAAGCCACAAGGGCAGTGCCTTTGTGTGACACAGCAGACCCACAATACTCAATAGGTGGAGCACCTCAGTAGTCCCAGGTTAGTGGTAAATGCCTTTGGATGGCATGGAATGCCCAATTTACTCGATAGAGGAGGAGTTCTCCAGTAGCTGATGTGTTCGAAGTTGTAACTGGGAATGTTACTCAACACTACCCCTAGAATAAAACCTTGTGTGAGCTGAGTCAGAACCTCGATGTCTTCCTCATGATAGATATGGATTACATGATAACTTAGGTATATGTTTGGTCATATACCTAAGCAAGGTTATCTGTTGATTTCATACTTTTTTTATGCTTATTGGATTTTGTTAGACCTAGAGGGTCTCGGGGTCCCTACTGAGTATCGTTATACTCACCCCTACATGGGCTATCCCCGCACCTTTTTGTGTTGGATGTAGATGACGAATAGAACTGAATGAGGATTAGAGTACCAAGATTAGAAGATACCTGGAGGTAGACCATATAGCGTATTGGTACACATAAGAGACGGGTGGACATGGAGTGCAGAGGAGGCGATCTATACCAACCATTTAGGTAGGAGCCTCAGAGGACGATCCAGTTGTTGGCTCTTCTCTTTCTTCAGTTGTATTGTATTTCAGTTGTTCTTGTACCTTTACTATTGGGATTGTATTCCAGCCCCTTTATACATTCATCACTCTTTTGGTTATGCAGTTTTCTTGAGTTCGTATCTTGTTGTGTTCTTGGTTACGTGATTTTTCAGATTACAAAGGCAACGCCTTCCAAGTTTTTGGGAAAACGCCTTTCGGTGCTATTCTCCATCCCCTGGCCTATGGTAGGCAGGGTTAGGGTTGTCACAACATAGGCCCCTGCAGATGAGTCGTGACAAATTGGTATCAGAGTAGTCGGTTCTACCGCAGAACTTAGGACTCTAATATTTATTTTTAATGTAAATAGTGTTAAGTGTAGTGAGTGTGGTTATCGGTTTATGGAATCATGTGTTGGTGCGGCGACCGACGTATCGATACACCAAGACCATGAATTCGGATTTTTGACTTAGTGCACGAAAACACTGATTTCCTGTGTGTTTTCAAAAGTTTTATTTGTTATATTTTGAGTCATCTCACTAGGTATAACTTTCATCTCACCAGGTATAACTTTTTGACCATGGCACACCTGATTCTTTTCAGGATTCCTCTATGTAGATATCCAGGTAGAGTTCCGAGAGTTGTACGCACTGATATCCCACCAAAAAATGAGGCCTCGTTGTAGGGACCTTTTTCCAGTAGAGTCACCAGTAGAGGCACTAGTACTACCAATCCCTGTTGGGCCACTGATGCCACCAGCCCCAGTAAAAGATGATGCATGCTGCTTGAGTATGTTTCACGAGTTACAACACCAGAGGCCACCCAGGTTCTGGTGAGAGAAAAACCCAATGGTGGCTGAGGTTTGGCTGGAGGCTATGGTGAGAGTCTTCCGACACGTAGGGACACCTGCCGATATCTTGGTGATTCTTACTCTCAGCCTTCTACAGCCAGCAACAGGCAGATGGTGGAGCTTGATGCTCCCAATTCATGACAAGGTGACGATTCTCTGAGCAGACTTCAAGAGCTTGTGTCAGGAAGAGTTCATCCCAGCGACTCTTTTCACATTGCACATACATGATCATCTTCATCTGCAGCATGCCAGTATGACTGTGGCTTAGTACTTAGTGAGGTTCACTGACCTCTCACACCACTCCACAGATATGGTACGAAACCAATTCTTTAGGGCCCGGACCTTAGATCAGGGGCTCAGGTGGGAGATCAGGGCTTTAGTGATCTCATTCAGCATCCCAACGCAGGCAGAAGTGTTAGAGAGATCCCTCTTAGTGGAGAGTTTCCTTGCTGAGCCGTCACCAGTGGCGAGACCCACTATTAGTAGTCACATAGCAGAGTCTTCTACAGCTGGCAGCAGACAGATGTCACAGATTTCCAAGATGACTAGACATACATGTGGATGACTGCATGACTCAGGATCAGTTGTGCAGGGCATGCAAGACATAGCTAGTCATACTAAAAGTGGGCAGTGTTACACATGCAGTGGGGAGGGTCACATTGCATGTGACTATCTGACCTGTTGTATAGATGATCAGCAGACTATCAAGGGACCACCCAGGCAGAGACAGAGGTTTGACCAAGGAGGTCCGCAGGGAGCATGCAGATGTGGTAGAGGAGATGGTCGTGCAGCTGGTGGTGGGTAATGATTCAAGATATTACCGCCACCACCACCAGGAGGTCCACCCCGACTGCAGAGAGCAGGTGGATAGGGGAGATATCAGCTCCAGGCATTTGAGGCTTACGACCATGGTGCTCTCGAGAGGATATGAGGTACAATCTGTGTCTACTCCACCATAGTTGTAGTACATTTAGACACATCTGACAGTCATTCTTTTATTTCCACTACCCTCATTCTAAGATTAGAGATTCCTACAGAGCCATTGGCTTGATCCTTATGGATAAATACTCTTATGTGAGAGGATTCAACAATTACACACTAGTGTTGGAAGTGTGATTTTACTCTTGGAGGCGAGAGCTTCGGTTGGGATCTCATAGTAGTAGCATCAAGTCCTTACAATGCCATATTGTGTATGGACTGGTTATCTACAGTCCATTATCAGATTGACTATATTAGGCCCAAGGTGTGGTGTGTCTGCCCAAATGGGACCGGTTTTACCTTCATTGGTGATAAGGGATCCTTTATAGCATAGGATGGACTTACCCAGAGGAGAGTGCAGCCAATCACTCATCAGATGGCTATCCTTATCCTTGGAGCAGATGATGTGGAGAGTCTGAGCTATCCTGTAGTGGTGGCCAGTACACAGATGTTTTCTCAGATGATGTATCAGGTCTACCTCCTCGCAGAGAGGTGGAATTTTACATTGACATATACCCCGGGACGACACCGATATCTACACTAGTGTATCGTATGGATCTTATGGAGCTTTGTGAGATATGGGTACAACTAGAGGACCTGCAGGGGAAGGGATTCATTCGGCCTAGTGTTTCACCTTCAGTAACCATTATTCTATTCTCCTAGAAGGAATATGGGAGCTTGAGACTTTTTGTCGACTACTGGTGCCTGAACCAGGTGACCGTGAAGAACAAGTACCCACTCTTGAGGATTGGAGAACTCTTTGATCTGCTGAAAGGAGCATGGTGGTTCTTGACGATAGACCTTAGAACAGGCAATCACTAGCTCAAAGTGTGAGACTAGGATGTGCATAAGACAGACTTCAGATGTCGGTATGGCCATTATAACTTCATGGTTGTGCCATTTGTAATGACCAATTCTCTATCAAATTTCATGGGACTCATTAATAAGATCATTCATCCATAACTTTATCACTTTGTATTAGTCTTCATTAATGAAATTCTGATATACTCGACTACTGAGGAGGAGCATGCCTATTATTTGCAGGTAGTACTAGACACACTTTGATAGCACCAGCTTTATGGTAATCTCTTGATGTTCCAATTTTGGATTCGATAGGTTCAATTTTTGGGGCATGTCATATCAGAGGATGGAGTTTTAGTGAATCCAATGAAGATTGAGGTGGTACTTACATGGGAGCGACCTAGGAATGTAATGGAGGTACAAAGTTTTCCTGGGCTTGGCTTCATATTACTGGAGGTTTGTACGATATTTCTACAGAGTTGCAGCACCACTACCAGACTTGAAGAAGAAGGGTAAACACTTCATTTGGTCAGATAGATTCCAGCATAGTTTTCAAGTGCTGAGGTAGAAGCTGACTAGTGCCCCCATCATGAGGCTTCCAAAGGAGGGCATAGGGTACATACCCTATTGTGACACATCTGAGACTGGGCTCAGATGTGTCCTGATGTTAGAGCGAGCTATGATCGTATATGGTTCTTGAATGCTGAGACACTATGAGCAGAACTATGCTATCGATTATTTTGATTTAGCAGCAGTGGTCTTTTCCTTGAAGATATAGCGAAACTATCTAATTGGAAAATGATTTATAGTGTACTATGGTCACAAGAGTCTCAAGTATATCATTTGTTAGAAGGACCTGAACTTGAGACATCGACATTGGCACGAGTTCCTCCTGGACTATGATTTCAACATAGTTTATACTCATGGGATGGGAAACATTGTAGCATATACACTCAGTAAGACGTCTGGTATACAACTTCTAGGTGATGTGATGGAGCGTTTGGCCAATTTAAAGATATGCTTTATGGATCGAGGTAGAGTATCTTTCCTTCAGTCTCTTACTGTCACTCCCCCACTTCTTCAGTGAGTCAGGGAGGCACAGCCTGGGGACATTGACTGAGTGACACAACGTTCTCTGATATCCACAGGATAGGTACCTGATGGATTTTATGAAGGTGGAGAGCACATCATTCCCTTCAGAGGACATACCATGGTACCGGTGTCACATTAGTAGGAATTGTTGATTGAGTTCCACACTTCCACTATAGCGGTACATCCAGGAGTGGCAAAGTGGTACCAGGATCTCTGATGACATCA